>JAHTLZ010000379.1:42880641-42920482 GCA_023846285.1 Phrynocephalus versicolor
AATAATAATAATAATAATAATAATAATAATAATAATAATAATAATAAATAAATAAATAAATAAATAAATAAATAAATAAATAAATTTTGGAAGAATACTGGTTTTTCCTGCAAACCTAACTGCAGTATGGGGCGAGCACATGTGATTAAACACAAGAGAATCAACATGACGGCACTACCAATTGATGGAATATGTGCTTGGGATTCCAATGGAATATTATAGCATAACAGACATTCCAAATGTTAAGCCATAAGTCGTCTGGCTATAATCGTCTTTGAGTTTTGCCTTGACTTCCTTTTTTCATTTGAAGAAATGAAAGAAAAAGTGGAACTGTCAAGAAATATCCACATTTCCATCTGTATACACTCAGATATACTGGTTTTTTTCTTCCTCCTCTCTTTTGTTGTTCTCCCTTCTGTGCCGATTATTTTTATGGGCCTTCAGGTTGCTTCTGACTTATACACATTTTATTCATTAATGAGCTCCACAGGTGCTGAGCAGGTGTTTGGTGCCTCAAAGCCCCGCCTCCTATTGTAGGCACCCACTCAGAGAGCAATAGCCTGGCCTCCTTGCCACACCTCCTCCAGGCGCTGCCTCTGAGTGGTCCTTTGCCAGAGGAGGTGGGGCTTAATTGATACAATTAATGCCTGTTTGGCCAGTAAAAGAGCCAATATGGAACTTCCAAATTGTGCTCATCTTTGCTTCACACTCACCAATTGTCTCTCTTGCAGTACACATGGTCCATAAATCTGTCCTCCAAAACCACGCTTCTAATGAATGTATTTTTGCCCTGTCAGTTTTCTTCATCTTTGTGCAGAGGCATCGGACATACTGTAGAATAAATGCCCCAAATATGTGTTTTAGCAGAGGCAAAGAACAAGAAGGGAGGAAGAACTGTCTCCTTGAAGACTTCTTCCACCTAGTGAGGTTGGAAGAAGCCTGGCTGATGTCCATTGTGGTTAGTGGGGCAGCAGGTACAGGTTCCTTGCCATCTTGCCCTGTATGCCACTTGCACAATGTAAACTCAAAATTTCCTATACCTCTGCAAATGATTTGAGAGAAGAGAGAATTGCAAAACCAGACTGCCCAAACATACTTCATTTTCAAACTACATGCACAAACTCTTTCTTTTTCAATTCAGTTTTCCCATTTATTTGACACATTTGGGGTAATCAGAGCTTCCAGAAATGACTCAGTAAATCCCCGCACCCAAAACAGTCCTCTCTGCCCTGCACATTTAAAAGTGTTCTGCTTATATACTGCCCCATACCACTTCAAGTAGTCTCTGGGCGGTTTACAGTTTTAATTACAATATGTAGCTACACATTGCCCCCCACCCCAGCAAGCTGGGTACTAATTTTACCACCTCGGAAGAATGGAAGGCTGAGTCGCCCATGAGCCTGCTACCTGGGAATGAACCCTAGGTCGTGAGCACAGTTTTAGCGGCAGTACAGGCATTTAACCACTGCGCCACAAGGCACAGTGGTTAAACATCCTTCTGTTTCTTCAAGATTGCATCATGACCTCCCTTTACTACCCTCTTGTCTGTTACAGAACTTTCAGAAATTCTTCCTCCTGACCATTTTGATATTTGGAATAGATCACCAAAGCATAGAGCAAGTAAAAAGACAGATGGGGAAGGAGAAGCAGATAATTAGCTCTGGTGCATTTCCGTGCCCTTGTCTTTTCTACATTTATATGTAGTTTGTACTCTTGGGTATTTCTTTCATTCTTTTTTGGAGGTCAGTTCATATTTCTTTCTACTCCTCTATCTTAGCAGGCTTGTGAGCATGTAAGCTATCCTTAGAGTTTTTTCCTAATTAAATCTAGCAAAGTTTTTTCCTTCCTCCTGCGCTGTTCATGAATGGATTTCTTGGTCAACATAAATAAACCTTCCTTTGCCTTCTTACCAGTCTCCAGAGTGACTAGTTTTCCTCAACATGCCGTACTAGGCTGCTGTTTTCTACATTAGAAAATAGCAAGTTATTGGTGGTGGACCGTTGAAATTTGGAAGCGGTTAAAATGCTAGAAAATCGATATCAATCTTGTGCTGTAGACAGGCTGTAAGAAAGGGAATGGGTAAGGCCTAAGAAGTGGAAAGCTCGCATTGCCGCTGGGAAGCATTTGCTTGGATGTCCCTGTTTAGAAACGATCCCACAACATTGTGATGATCTTTCCTTTCACCATCCCACTTTTTCACTCCACTAACAAATCATCATATAGTAAAGTGCAGGCAAAACCGTAGAACAGTGAACGAAGAAGAGGCTTATGTTTGCAATACACCATTAGAGCAGGTGGTTAGGCCAGTTGAAAACTGTACCAAAGTTTTATGAATCAGCATCTAATTTGGCCTTGTGCTTTAAGCCTCCACAGGGGAAATTTGCTGACAGTATTGCATAGCTTGGGAGGCAGTATTTTGCTTCTTCACCTTGTGTGCACTCAGCAATTCGACACTTGTTCTTTTGATCTCAGCAGAACCTTGGCAAAGGACAACAGAGACTCCAGCCTAGTATACTGTGTCGGACAGCAGCCACCACTACCTTTCAAGCAGCACATAAATCACCCCCACCCACCCACCCTCCCTCCCTCCCAACTTGTGTGCTCAAGATTTTGTTCTTCTAGTTTCAGTTTTCCCCATCCTTGCCCTATCCTCTGCAGGATCGTGCTGTTTTTGATACCTAAGAGATAGCAGTGGCTCTGCATTCAGATCACACGTTAAAGCAAAGTTCTTTTATGTTATCCTTCCAGGCTGTGTGACATATTTCAGGGCTCTGTGCCTGTGACAACAGACATGCAACCAAAGCCATGCATCCTACTCGACCACTTATAAAACAAAAGCAAGCTACTCTGCTAAATGTAGGGACTGTGTCTCCCTTTATGAGCTGCCTGGGAGTTCAGATCATCAGAAGTAGCTTATTTGAGAGATATTTTTAAATGAAAGGGCATGCCTTGTTCCTTTGAATCTGGTTTTGGTGCTGATTTTGTTTGCTATTTTTAGTGTGGCGTGTGTTTGATTGTTTACAATACTTGCTGCTTTTAGTTTTAAAATATTTACTGTTGTATAAAATGTTCCCCCCGTACATGTGTGCTAGTTGTGTCCGACTCTAGGGGGTGGTGCTCATCTTCGTATTCAAGCCAAAGAACCAGGGTTGTGCAAGTCCATGGCCATGTGGCCAGCATGGCTAGAAAGAAACAATGTTTTACCTTCCTGCTTTTTACACTGGTACCTATTTATCTACTTGCATTTACATGCTTTCGAACTGCTTAGGTGGGCAGGAGCTGGGGTTATCAGTGGGAGCTAGCTCCGCTGCATGGCACCCGGGATTCGAACCACTGAGCTGCCGACTTTGCAGCCAACAGTTTTTGGAGCCTTAGTCCACTGAGCCATCATCTTTATCTTTCTCTTCTAGTCTTTTTTTAAAGGTAGCACACAGACTCCCCTCCCATTTTCATCCTTCCAACCATCTTATCAGGTAGGTAGGTATGTAGGTTAGCGTGAAAGACTGACAACTAGTCTAGTTTGTCAGTTACTGACATGAAGATAGACAGGAGGCCTCTGTCTTGTAACAGATCCAAGAGCATGGAAAAGTTACATTTCTAGACTTCAGATCTTAGGAATCCCAGATTCTTTTCTATAGTTGATAACAACCCTGTTCATTTCTTCTCTGGGTGTGAAGGAGGGATCTGTCATCCTCTGATAGTTGACAGTGTTTTTATGAAGGATATTACAAGGGCTAAGGAGTACTCAAGACTGCTTGCAACTCCTAATTGCCTGGACCTGTGGTCACAAAGAGTCAGTCACGACTATAACAACATGACAACAAATAATAATAATAATAGGACTCAGATATGAGGTCACTCTATGCCATAGTGGCTGTTCATGAAAGGCCATTCAAAATATTCCCAGGCTACACCTGTATTGCAAGTGGAGTTACTGACTGGATTGTAAAATCTCCTTTATGGAAGGCCCATCAGAACCAGGAATTTGCCCAAGTTGGCGGGGGTTCAAAAAAATCTTATAGAGTGGGAAGCAGGTAAGGCCTCAAGTCACTCAAAAGTGAATCTGATATCAACTGCCCTTTTTAATGCAACTCAACCCTATTGAGCCAGATATATTTGAGCACAGTTGTTTGTCTCCATCATCTCAGGGAATAAAGGCTGAGACAATTATGCAGGAAAGAGGTTGTTGGACTTATGGTGTACATGTGCAAAGTGGATATATTCATGTCCTAAAAGCATCCACAATACATCCTTTTTACCAAGACATGTGTGCCCTGTTTTCTCTCCCCGCTCTCTGTGTTACAACTGATTGCATCGGTCTTTCTATGAATCCCAGGAGTGCTGCTTGGAGTGCCAGTACACCACGCTGTAAAATTGCTGTAATAACCAAGCAAATGGCTTTAATGAGCTTACTCTAGTTCTCTAATTCCATGGGCCATCAAGAGATTTATCTGCCAGCACTGCTTTTGTTACACAGTGCAGTCTTCTGCCAAGGAGCTATGTGTGGATGGATAACATCCTGGCAGCTCCCGTTGAGCGATCAGCTGCTATTGTAAAAGACAGGCAATGTCCTAGAAAACACTTCAGTTGCAGTAAGGGTGCCAGTCTGTAGGAAGACAAGCTGTAATTTTAAAGAGACACCAGGATTTTTAGGATTCTAGACTATTCTTTCATCTTATGCTGTTTGAAAATATGGTATGTAAGGCAAAATAAACAGAAAACCACTCCCCCTCATATTCCATAAATAACATACAGAACAACAGCACTAAACTTTTAAATTTTAATTTTAATATTAAATTTTGCAAGCAAAAAGGGCAATTCCAAAGAGCCCTCACAGTAGCTAACCTCTTCGGCTTGCTGTATAATTCACACTACATTGTTGGTGTTCTTTCTGCCTCTGATTGGAAGACTTGAAGGAGGAATGAAGCCATGCTAGCTGGAGATAAAACAAGAGGCATGAAGTATCTAATAAAGTAAATCAAAGATCTTGAATGTTGTAGGCACATTCTACAACATACGCAGCAGTGTAGAAGCAACGTTAATTTGTGGGTTCACTCATTTGGGACTTAGAATGATCACACTTCTGCCTGGTAAAGGAATCACACAACCACACTTCTATCTTTAGAAAATAAGCTTGTGTTTGTTAGAGGAATTTGCTTTAGTTGGGAAAGGTGAAATGAGTCCTAGTTCTTTCAAATGTCTAAAATGCCAGGAGTGATCAGTGCCCTTCTTTGTTTCCAGAAAACAAAAGCAAGATGCCTCCTCTATGGAGGGACAAGAAGCAGGTGTGAGAAAGAAGAAAATGACATCAGCAACCCTAAAAATCACAATCCAGTTCTTCAAAACCAATCAACCAACCTTTGATTTATGAATGTGGGATATTGTGCTTCTCTCTCTCTCTCTCTCTCTCTCTCTCTCTCTCTCTGTGTGTGTGTGTGTGTGTTGTGTCATTATAGTTGTGATGGACTCTTAGTGACTTCATGTCCATGGAGTTTTCTTGGCAGGAATACTGGGGTGGTTTGCCTACAGCACCTGGTATTCCCTGGCAGTCTCCCATCCAAGTACTAACCAGGGCCAACACTGCTTAGCTTTCAAAATCAGGCAAGATCGGAAATGGCCCAATATTGCTCACAATCTCATGCCCATGTTGCCAGCAAAGAAAAGGTAGCTTGAATGTTGACAGTATGAGTGGCAGCAGTCAAGATGGTCTATAGATACCCTCTTGTGTTCACTACCACTCAGTCTTATCAAAAACAAAAACACAACCATGAAGATTGCTTTGTGCTTGGGAAAGTATTTTACTGATTAACAAAGAAGTCAGCTTGTGGGATTTTCCTTTGCCTGGTGTCACTCTGCGAATGGTAGCACCACTAGCTTTGACTTCCCCAGCAATTGATTTACACATGCACAACCTGATCAGTCCTATACATTACCACTGGGCAGAAGAATATATCTTCAAGGGATTGCATTCTAATTGCTTATTTAATCCCATTGATTTTTTTTGTGAAATATAAAATTCAAGATGGTACTAAGGGTGGTGGTGGTCATAGTATATATCATAGAGTTTGGCTGGATGGCCAAATTGGAATGGGGATGATCAGGGTAAATCAGGTTGCTTATGGTCACTTAAGGTTGGTCTGAAGTGTGATCATATGCAAGGATTCAGGTGATTTCAGGTTATGAAACCACACTGCACCTCAAGTGACCTGTTTAACACAATCAATATCTTCTTTCACTGTAAAAAAAGAATATATATTTTTATTCAAGGGCAAGATTTCTGAAGATTGTTGAGCCTGTCCATTTGGAGAAAGTTGCTCAATTGGGTACTTCCACAAGGCTCTCCCTTGTAGGGCATGGTAGCGTCTCATTTCTCTTTCAGTAGCTTTGAGCAGTCTTGAGAAATCTGAAGGTTTCCCTTTCAATCTTCCTTGCCACTCACATTTGGAGTGCAAGTGAAGCATTTTTCTAAAGTGGTTGTGAACTATCACAGCAGATCAGCAATGCCATGGAAGGACTTTAAAAAAAACAAACACCGGAAGCATTGATAACAGGTTAGTACAAGTTAAAAATAAATACAAAGCATTTGCCCTGCTCTGACTCAAAAGGGAAGCCCATCAGACATTTCCAGTTAAAACGTTTCTCCTAAGGAACAGTTAGCCAGCTGCTTTGGGTGGATCCCAGTCAATCAAATGCATTGGAATCAAATCAAAAGAGCGATCCTGCCTAGACCTAAAAACAACCCCGAACAGAGAGTCAAACGGTTGAGGTATGAAGGCTCTGAGGCTGGACTGGTTTGCACTGGAATTTACATTGCCAAGTCACCCCCAAAAGAAGCAAACGAACCCATCCCCAGACTGGAGCAAAGAGTGTAGCAAGTGGTTATAATAAGTCAGGCACACTGGTAGTCTGGCATAGAAGTGGAGTACTATTAATGTTTTAGAGATAGGATTCAGATAGATTTTCAGTTTGAGAAATCAGACCTGCAAACAAAGAACGTGGCTGAGAACCGACCATCAAAGAAAGCCAGCTCATTTGCAAGCTACTGAAGAAATTAAAAAGTTCTGTTGTGACAGCCATATGTAGTGAGCACTCAAGAGATTCCATTTGTTCCTAGTGTTCCATGTTTCCAGTGTCTTTCCAATACTGTCATAAGCATTTTTAAGCAGACATACAGCCAGTTCACCTCAAACCAGGCCTGATTTTATACATTTTCCCCATGCCCTACTTTATTATTATTTTAAATCAAACTAAAAACCTCAATAATTTTTCACATGCAAAATATTTCACTGATGAATACATTTTTCTCATCATTATGAGTGGGAATTGCTTCACACAAACCCCGTTAATTCTTATTGTCCCTCTTGCATGTTTCCTAGTGCTCAAATGTAACCAATACTGGACACAGCATTCCAACTTGGGGTTGCAGCATAGCTTCATAGAATAGCCTCATTACACAAGTACTTTTACTATCCATTTCATTCCTTACAATCCCTAGTATCTGCCTTTCCCACAGAGATTGCATGATGAACGTTCATGGCTGGCATTTCTTGCTGCTGTTGTAAAAACTTATCCCTCAAGACTGGACAAGAATTTGGCCTGAATCAACTCTGCTGCTCAGCAGAGTAAACAGTACTGAATTGGATGGACAGTCTGACTGAGAACAAGGCAGAGTCATAGAATGAGTGGGACCCTGTCAGATATTATTAGTTAGTGAAATACATGTATTAGACAGGATGTTCTATATATATTTGATATGTATTTAATTGATTTAAAGATGGAGTCTGTAAAAGTGACTTTGCAGTGACTCAATGTATAGTTTTTTCTAATGGAGTACAGATGTTAAGAATTAACATAATGAATTTTGGCTAATGCAAGGGGTTGCAATAGCTATGAGGTAATGTCATTTATGATTGGACAGACATGTGTATAAAATGTTCTGTAAATCATTGTTCATTGGGCCTTCTGTAAGGCACCCACTTTGTTTCTCTCTCATATATTTTGTCAATGTAATGTATGCTGTTATGCTGTTGAATTTTGTATAAATGTCCTAATGTGACTTTTCCCTCTATGTTTTGCTGAACTTTGTATAAGTTATGTGATGCTGTGATATATTTTTGTACAGTTTGTATCAACATTATAAAGGGATTATGAAAGTAATACACAAATGCACATGTTTATGAGTAGAGCAGAGAAAATTAGCTTAGCATAGCAGCAGCAGCATGTATATAAAGTGTAGATACTTGCAATAAGTGTTATTGGAACTGAGAGACATAGAGACAAAGAACATGACTTAGAATAAAATTCTTATATTGAATATATACAGTAGATAAGCATAACAGCAGCATAACATATATACAAAGTATACAACAGAGTGTGGGGTACTGTTTTCTCGCCATAAACAGTCCCAATTTACATTACACCAGCCAGTTCCTTTATACACATTTGGAACTCATCAAACATGATTGTAACCAATCACATCCTGACACACCATGATGTCATTAAACTATTCCACCTGTGCTAAATCACTTTAACCTAGTGATTTCTAATCCCTTGCACTTGTGGCTAACATCATGACATGACTGCATTTTGACTGACTCCATTTTACAAATTCTCTGTTCAGTCTGTATATACATTACATACAATTTTCAGTTCTACATATTATGACAGTTTGTAATATAGCTGTTTGGTTTTAAGAAAAACTCTGTCTCTGGCTAACTATTTATTCAATAAGGATTGCTTCTACTGGCTGATCAAATAGCACATACTCTTGCAGACCCTTTGAGTACTACCTACAGTCATGACACAATTTATTTTTATTTTAGATACTCTGCCCTAAGTTAGAATCTCATTTGTTACAAACACAATTTGTGCTGTATTTCTGAGAAGGCAGAAATATGCTTCAAGGATTATTCATTCAGTCATTCCCTCCACGGAAAGAAGGGGGAAGCATGCAGTAGAGCTCAATTCAATAGAAACATGTTCTGTACAAAGTCCACTCTACTAAGGGGAAGGCCGTTTCTGAAGCTATGTATGTAGCAAAGAGCTTTTGGGAAATTGCCAGGAATACAAGATTTAATAACTTGACTCTGCCTATAGCTACAGCCCTGTCTCACTGGTGGCCTGTCTTGGAATTCTTATCATCCAGAAAAGGAACAGAAAAGCCTTTATATTTCAAATGAGAAAATCATTGTCAGATTACATGTAGTTCAAAAGAAAGAATGGTGAAAATCCTACTGCTTAGCACAGTAAATTGCACTAGAGTAGGCCCATTGAATCCATGAGGATTTAGTGAGTCAATTCCCATGTAAGTTCTGTAAATTCAAATGGGCTTCCTCTAGCAATGATTTCCTATGGTAACACAAGTTGCAGTTTGAGTAGCCTTATTGCAATCCATGGGATTTATGGAGGACCTGACTTCCCAAACCCCCAGTGAATTTGGTTAGAAAATCTGATATGAATTACCATCCCAAACAACAAGATTTTGGCCAGATGTAAACAGGGGGAAAAAGCAGAAATGGAATTATATGCATGATATCACATAACTTCAGAAGCCCCCAAAATACAGAAAAGTTAACACATCATTAGAATCAGGGTTTCTTTAAATGCAGCTCTGAAATCAAGGTGAGAGAAAGAGGCCACCATCATCTCACATCCTGCTTCATCTCAAGCCAGTGTAGCAGCAGTATTCTTGAAGGGTTAAATATTAGAACTTTGGGTTAGAAGCTAACATTAAACTTACCCTTTATACCCAACCTCTCCCTTTATGAGTCTGCTTGAGCATTAAGATCATCAGGAGAGGCCTTTTTCTCATCCTGATATCTTCACAGGGGAGTTTGGTGAGTACACAGGTAAGAGCCTTCTCTGTCACTGCTTCCAGACTCTGGAACTCCCTCCCATTTTGAATGTGCTTTGGTATCTCTTATGGGTTTTGTATAATACAGTACTACCTCATAAGACGAATGCCCCTTAATACAAAAAACTCGTAAGATGAATGAAATTTCTAGGAATAGGAAAACCTCGTAAGACATTTTTTTTCCTATGGGATGCCTCATATGGTGAATTCAATGCATTCCTATAGGAACCATGTTAAACCACGTTTCGTAGGATGATATTTTTGTAAAACAAATTGAACCGTAGAACGAATTAAATTTGTTTCAAGAGGCACCACTGTATTTCTTTTTAGTATTTGCATATACACTGTTATTCGCTTTCATGTGACCCTCTAATGAAGCTGCCTTGCATCCTTTTTAAGGAGAAAGACTGGGGGGATATTATTAATTAATTAATTTTCTCTTTTATGTCCACTCTGCTCTATAACAAGTCAGAAATACAGAAGCATGTTTCTTTCTCTTAAGTAAGATGTAAGAGTTTTTCTGTTCCATGGGTAGCGTAATGAGTAGAGAGAAACCATGTGTTTATTACTAAAACGTGATTACAGAGATAATTCAATGTGAGCTCAACAGATATCTACCCTGACCTAAAGGATACTCACTATACTCACTGCATCATAGCATCTTCTCCCCCCCCCCCACTGTACCTTCTTGTTCTTCAGCACTGGAAAGCAAAGGATGAAAAGACCTAGAAGAATAGAAACTCTGTTGAGTGCATTGGAGTTACTTTGCTCTCTGGCTACCTTGGCCATAAAAAGGTAAAGGTAAATGTTTTCCCCACACATGCGTGCTAGATGACTCTCCGCGCCCCCCCTTTCTGGGAGGCCTCCGAGTCGGGCGGGGGTGGTGGTGGCAGGGAGCGATCCGGTCGCTCTGTGCAGCCCTCCCACGGACTCCGGAGAAGCCTCGGGGCCGCGTGGTTGGGCGGCGGCGGTGGGAGGTAAGATCCCCTGCTGCCGTGGTGCACCGCGCAATCACCCCCATGCCCACCCCACCCGCTTCCACATATCGAGGATTTTCATGCATTGTGGGTGGGGTGGGTCCCTAACCCCCGCGATCGGCGGGGGGTTACTGTAGTTTGGGCACTTGGTCTCTAAAAGGTTCACTATCACTGCCTTTTTCATCTAACAAACACAACCAAAAGTGTTATTTTGCTTTTTGCTTTTCCCGAAATTTGTGGCATAAGACAAATTTTGTATCTAGATAAAACCTGAAGGTGAGACAGCATCAAAGACAAAATCAAGAGCTCACTGTCCTTACCATGGTATGTAGTTCAGTTCATGGGCAATCAGAACTCAGGGACAGATCACTGGCGAAAGAGGAGGGCTAGCTCTGTCTTGGGCTGCCCTTTGGATTCTGTGGAGGAGATGGGAAAGAGGAGGATGCTGGCCAAACTGACATCCATTATGAACAATACCTCTCACCCACTCCACTGGAGAGTGGAGGCTCTGCGTAGCTCCTTCAATGGCAGACTCAGACATCCCCAACATGGAAAGGAGCACTACTGCAGGTCTTTTGTTCCCACTGTTGTGAGCCTCTACAACTCTACAGTCTAACATATTCATATTTGTATATTGTAGCTTCTTTTTTCTTTTTTCACATTTAATTTTTATATCCATATTTTATAGTGTATATTTGTATATTGGATTTTTATTTTATCTTATCTCTATTATCTATTATCTACTTTCTCACTTTACACTTTTTTGTGCACCTACTCTTCTTTATTTGTTCTTTGTATTGGGAGATGTGTAACAAGTAAACGTCCCCAATGTGGGATCAATAAAGACTTATCTTATCTTATCTTATCTTAACAAAGTGAAGCTTTTCAATGTTGCACTCTTGGCAACCTCCCAAAGGCTGTGTGACAGCTCCACAGATTAAACTTCATTCACACCCAAAGAACTGCGAAAGACGTCATTTTCAACAAGACTGCTTCAAGACATGTGAGGCATTAGGGCATTCTTCATCAGCAGGCACAGTTTTGAGTGGAGCCTTGTTGAAACTTAACATAAGAACATAAGAAGAGCCATGCTGGATCAGGCCAAAGGCCCATCTAGTCCAGCTTCCTGTATCTCACAGCGGCCCCACCAGATGCGTCTGGGAGTGCATGAGACTAGATATCTGTCTCCTGATACCACTCCCCTGCATCTGGCCCTTGAAGTACCCTGGTTTCTCCATTGGAGTATGCCAATAAGGCAGTTACTTCACGTCCCTTTTGTCTCTGTTAGTGCTGTGCTTAGGAGCAGTAAAAAAAAAAGGTACTTCACATCCATCGCGCAACTACTGAAATTTGTTTCAACCACGTCCCCGGAACAGGTGCTAAGCGCAACAATACTGTACCTGGTGCTAGGGTAGGGTTTTCCCTTGTCACTCTTTGTTCCCGCTTTCTGTTCCAAGAGAAGACACCATGTAGTAATGACAAAACATTCATTTCTCTCAGAAAACTGTGTCTGGTGTTGTTGTTTTTTAACTTGTCAGAAGCAAAATATTGAAAAAGAATTTTTTAAAGCCCCCCCCCCACCAAAAAAGGGGAAAGGAAACTAGACAAATTCAGTGTTTGTCATGGTACAAGACTGTGAGGTAACACTTGTCACGAGACAAGTTATCATGACCACTGAAACAGGGACAAAACAACGTGATCATGACTAATACTGTCACGGTACACAACTAGCCACTGAACAAAGAAGGGCATGAAGGAAATACCTAAGATGCCTTTATCTGAAGAGGTTTCAAGGAGAAAGAAAGGATTTGGAAAATGAGGAGAGTTTTACAGGCATAGAATCATAGAATCATGGAATAGAGAAGTTGGAAGGGGCCCACAAGGCCATCAGGTCCAAGCCCCTGCTCCATCCAGGAATACAAATTCTGTTACATCCATGGTCCGTATTTCAGTAATGTTTACCTGGCATAAAAAAGAAAGGCTGCTTTTGACAGCAACCTCTGTGTCTCTACTCCCTTGAAGGTTATTTTTTTATATGGATGGAATTGAACAGCTATCCTGTTTAAAACCTCATAATGAAATCCATGTTAAAAACACAAGTAGAAAATGCACCCTTAAAAAGCCCCTTGGAATCCTGGAAATGACCAGCCTTTCTGCACAGATTGCTTGGGAGACCATCGCAGCCTGATGTTTTCTGTTTAATTTACTTCCAATCTGCTTGTGGCAAGCAAAATACAGCAGTCCCTTTTCTCAAGGGAAACAAGAGCAAGACTTGTTCAAGCTGTTACAGAGGCAGCGTTCCTCTGAGACTAGGGTTGCACAGCCAGCCCACTGTTTGTCTCAAACAAGATGGGGAAAATCCATTTTTTTTCTTCCTGTGTCTAACCCACATCTTATGTTAGTACTTGTTTTTTTCTTGCAACAAACAGAATACCGTATCGTATTTTTTGTACTGAAAAAATATCCTTTTTCACCCAGAGGATCACTGGTCTCTGGAACTCCCTGCCAGAAGAAGTGGTGACAGCTGTCAGCCTTGAGAGCTTTAAGAAAGGATTGGACAAATTCATGGAGAAGAAGGGCATCAGTGGCTATCATTATGGATGCCTAAGGACAACCTGCGGGTTGGAGAGATAGGCAGGATATCTCTTAATGCCATTTGCAGGGAATCATAATCAGGTGTAGACATCTGCTTGGGAATACCCTGAAGCAAATGGTGAGCCACTCTGTGAGACAGAATGCTGGACTGGATGGGCTGTGGCCTGTTCCGGCAAGGCTGTTCTTATGTACAGTGGTACCTTGTGTAAAGGAATTAATTTGTTCCAAATGAAATTACGTTAAGCAAATTTTCCTTTCTACAGATTTCCCATAGGAATGCATTGAAAACAGAGTAATCTCTAATTGCGACCATTTTTATGTTGTACAGATTTGCCCCATAGACAATTCTGTTAAGCAAATTTCCCCTATCTCTGGAATTTTTTATGTTGTACAGATTTTACGTTATAGAAACCGTTTGTTATACGAGGGTCCACTGTATATAAAACTGAATAAAACTAAGGCTTTGACATCAATTATTTCACTATTCACTTTATCAACTCAATTCTATGCGTGATCTCCATACCACTAGGGGGCAAGCAGAGCACTACTTTCTCATGCACGCCTCTGTTGTGATACCCCTTAAACAAGTCTGTTGATAGGCATGGAAGCCCAGTAGGTGGTTCCGAGTCAATGCAAATATCCAGTTTACATTAGTTCTTCTTTTTAATCACAGACTGGTTTAAGTATCTGACTGCAGAGCCAGAGGCTGAGAGTTTAACTTCCCCATCAAGTCCTTCTTTTTGGCTTTTACTTGTTCTGTGTCATTTTATTAAAACGATGAATCACATAATTTGGAGCAGACAGACAGACAGACAGACAGAAGTGTAATGGCTGCTGGACCGAGGGAGAGAAGGACTGAAAAGTGTTCTTTTTCTCTCTTTCCTCCTTTCCAAGATTTTCCCATATAGCTCAGGCTTAGAGCAGAGCTTAAATTCAAGGTGTGCATCCCCGGATCCAGTCGACTATCCTAAGAAAGCCAAGGCTGGAACTACCATTAGGCAGATAGAAACTGTCGCCTCTGGTGAAGGAAGGTGGTAGGTCCCTGGAGGAGAGTAGATTAACCTGCCAGTCTGCTCACCTCTGTCTGGTGCAAGCAGTGGGAGCGATGGCAGCCCTGATAAACCAGACAAGAGTGTGTTCTTGATTGCTGACTTGCTCTTGGCTTAAATTGGAGGTGGAGAAAGTGTAGCTCCTTCAATGCCCTCTATGGCTGCTATCTCACCTGGGGAAGATCCTGATCTTCGGAAGGTCCAGCTTTTCCTCTTCCTCCCATCTCGTGACTTAAGATGTGGGATAGCAGTTCCCACGTACAAAGGCTTTTTTAAAAAACGCAGTTCAGCCCCATGGCTAGCAGCTGGCACTAAGATTAAAAAAAGGACCACCTGACTGGCACTAGGGGTGGGGGAAGTTAAAACAAAAGTGCCGATCGGCCAGCTGCCTGGTGCTAGGAGGGTGGGGTAAAATTAAAAAACAAACAAACAGTGCCAGACCAGTCAGAGGACCAGCTGAATGGCAGTAGGGGTGGGGGGAAGTTAAAAGAAGAAGAAAAAACAGCGCCTGTTTGGCTCCAGGAACAGCCGGTTGGCGCTATGAGAAAAGAAAAAAAGAAAACAAAATCATCTACGAGGTCACACGACGTCTTCCTCTTTAAAAGGTGGGTTTTTTAAGCGAGGAAAAAAATTCCCTACCTCTTTGGTAGGTCTTGGAAACCTCGCTTAAGAGGGCGTTACCAGGTTTTCTTTTTCTTTTTTCAAAAAGCCCGGTGGCCGTGGGGATTATGTCTCAAAATCCTTATACTCCCAAAGGGTCAATCATATTTTCAAGGGGACATAATTGCCTATATTTGCCACCATTTTGAATTCCCTTTGGGGCTGCTTTAGTCCCAGTGGAGCCTTTCCCTTCCACAAACCAGAAAAGGTTACACGCATACCCATGTGGTGGTGTTGGAAGAACATGGAGAACGTTAGAGGATAGATAAAGTAGTCTAAGATTTGAGGGTTTGTGGATTTCTGGATGTTGACTTCTGAGCATTGTCCACTCCATATTTAAAGATCGCAGGCTGATCCGAGCACCTAGGTTGATCAGGAGTAAACTGAATGGATACAAGGAAACAGTTGAAGAATTATGTAGTCAATATTTAAAGACCATTAGCTTGCTATTCTAGGAGCCAAAGTCATTGTCTGTGCCTCAATTCTGAATTTTTCATTGGCTGGTTTGGGGTTACTTTGGATGAGTAAAGGGGCATCGCCACCTGAAGGCTTATGCATGCTATAGTGTTACCTACCTAAATAGCAGCATTAAGAGAACATCTCCCTTAACAATGGCCTATTTCGGAAGTGAATAATGGATTCATCCATAAGTTTTTTCATTCACTGTTTTGAAGTGGGACCTTACTTCCTACCGAGGGGGGTTTCAGGACTCTAGGTTCAAGAAGTCCACATCTTAGTGCTGTTTGTTTTACTTTTACTTTTATTTTTGTGCACCAGAATAGAGAAGCCTATCTACCCTGTCCATTCACCCTGGTATGGCTGCAAGAAAGGCAGCCCAGGAGAACCAGTGGTCATGCTTTTTTTTCCTTTTCATTTATTTATTTATTTTATTTTTAGATTTATAAACCACTCCAATTTTCCCAAGGGAACTCTGGGCAGTGTACAAACAAAGCAAACAACAAATAAAAACACCACAATACAAATCAAAAGGAAACATACCAAAAGAGGAAGAAAAAGGAAAAGGAAAATAATCTGGGAAGAGGCACAAATACTAACAGAAAACTTTTTCTTTTTCTTTTTTCTTTTTGCTGTTATGAAACCGAAGAAAATTTTATTTATTTATTTATTTATTTATTTATTTATATACCACGCTCCTTGCCTTGCCACAAGTCTGGACAGTTTTCAGAAATAAAATAAACATACTAAAAACAAAATTCCCACCTAATGCCCAAAATGTAGATTAAAAAAAATATAATATCAAAAGATAACAAATCTAAAAATCAAGATGATGGCAGTAGACAAAAAAAGATTACAACTTATAATGGCCAAAATAGAGCTAAGTAAGCAACAACTATTTTTAGAAGGGCTTAGCATGGATTGACATCACCTTGCATCTGTTGGAGCCAAAACTGGCTTGATTTTCTGAAAAGCTGCCAGACCAACCTAGAATTTAAAAACTTAATCCCCTTTGACCAGTTTTTTGAATTTCTGCTTAAATTGCTTTCACTGTGCAAAGGAGAAAAGCTTCAAGTACTCCAGAGTAGTCCATCCTTTTTCTCATCAGCTGGCACTTATAATCTCAATAACTCATTCTGAGATATTAATAGTTGAAACAATAAAATGTTTCATTTACTTACAGGCCAATTGCAAATTAACAACCATAACTGCCTTCATTAACAAAATTCAACACACTCTATAGATGGGGAAAGCACTGAGCAGAAAGGCAGGTCTGTCTTTGAATTCAGAGAAAGAGAAGGAATGTTTGGCTAGTGCTGGATAGATTGGCAGATATCCCAGACAGAAAGGTTCCTCCTAGCCAAACCTTCTAAAGGCAGCATGTGAGATTGTATAAACTCCATCAGTTTCCATGTACAGTGGTGAATGTACGTCAGATATGTTTTCAGAGGAACAATTCCCATTCTTCCTGGAAGAGCTTGCAACCTTCCACATTTAATTCCTCTTGGTGTGCTAATAGCCCAGGCATGTCCAAAGTCAGGCCCAGGGGCCAAATGCGGCCTGTTTTCAAATTCTGAGTGGCCTGCGGCTTCTTCTCCCCACCGACTCAGCCTGTCACACATCCCTGCCAGCTGGCCCCTCCCCATACCGGATGGAAGCGTTAACTTGCAGTTTTACGGTTTGCCTGCCCTCCCTGCCTCTGCCCACCCCCACCCCCAGCCACCTGCCCAGCCTACCCACCCCCAGCTCCATTGCTGCAGCATCCTCCCCGTCTCCTTGCATGTTATAGAGACTTGTCCAAAGTCCAGTCAGGGGGCCAAATGTTTGGATACCCCTGTAATAGCCCATTCTTTATTCCCAGAATTTACAATGAATACTTAATTGAATTAATCCATTCAAATATTTTTTAACAAGCAGGAGGATCAGAAGCTTATTAGAGTCTAATAACCCCAGAGCTTCAAAGCTCTATTTAAAACATTTGGACTTGTTCTCATGCAGGTATTCATATAAACCTCTGTTTTTCTAGTTAATTTTCTTCTGTGGAAAACTGCCACCTCCTTCTTGGCACAGAAAGAGACAGGTTGACAAACACCTCCTTCCCCCCAATATGTATATATAGAGAAAAATAAACTTGGGCTATATTCTCTTCATTAGATTAACAAAGATACCTTTGCATATGATGTCTTTTGCCATCATTAACATTCAGAGTCTTATGGTGCAGTGGTAAACATTATGTACTGCAGCTAGCTCTGTGCTGACGATCTGAGGTTCAATCTCAGGTAGCCGGCTCATGGTTGACTCAGCCTTCCAAGGTCAGTAAAATGAGTATCCAGGTTCAGCATTGTGTAGCCTGCATAATTAAATTGTAAACCACCCAGAGAGTTCTTTAAGCACTATGGGGCGATATATAAGCAGAACACGTTGCTTTTTGTACTCTGTTAACATCACATAAAACTGTTAATATCAATGGCTGCAGATTCTCTCTCCCCGCCCCCGAAATGAAGTATTTCCCCCCTTTTGTCTTGAAGCTCCCATGTCTTTTGGCCTTTGGAACCCATGAAAGCTGTGGATTGAGTTCAGGAAGTCTTTAATTACTGAAAAGCACAGGCAGGATGACTTTTCCAGTGGTGTTGCAATCGGGTATCTGCAGACTTTCCTATCCTATTCGGTCGCTTCCCCAAATTCCTGACCATGAACAAGATCACATAGGCAAGTAAACAGGTTTATTTGTGCTGCCTTTGCCGTTACAAACACATTCAAAGACTTTAAAACAAAGACATCACCCATCTATAAAAAGATCAGGTCTAATACAAAATGATAATATTCCATTGACTTGAAGGTCCAAATCCTTATCACTACAACATTTCCTTCTTAAAAGTGATTATCTAAAGGCAAAACAGGCTACTTTTCCTGAAATATGTGCCATGTAGATGTTTGTGGACAAAGGTCTGACATTTTTAATTTCTGAAACATGGAGTTGATGCTGATGTCCCCAGTCTTTAGCAGTGGATGTTGTGACAATAGGATTTCAGCCATAACTTTGTGTTTAGGGATAGAAACCTTTGTTCTTACAAGTGAATGTGGGGTGAGGTTACAAGCACTTTCCTGTAGTCTTCACATTTGGGGACTTTCATGCAGAAAGTTTATTGAGGTTTTTTTTATACACAAACTCTTGTACTTGATGCAAACCTATTTATTTTGTGCAAAATTTAAGACTTTGGCACAAAAGACTTTTTTTAAAAAAAGCCTGGTTCTTTTAATCTTATGCAGTAATGACTATCTTTTCCCCCTTTGAGTGATACCTTTTTCATTGAAGTTGAACAAATCTGTGACATCCTTAATCCTCGTCTCTAGCAAAACAATTTGCTCTTTTGTAACCCACTATCTAATCTCCAAAACCCGAAAATACACATATGCTTCCTGCATTATTGAAATTCATTAGGTTTTTATAAATGTACATTTTAAAGAGAGAAAGAATGGAGGATTCTTTTTTTTAAAAAAAAAAAACAAAGGTCATCATGGGATATGACATTCTTGAACCTAAGGTCTGGAGATACACCAAACGGGTTTCTCTCTTGCTAAGATTTGGTATGCCCCACTCCTAAACATGAAGTGGAAAATCTGTGCAATAAAATCTCAGTCCTTCTTAATTTTAATAAGGGCATTTAATAAAATTCTGATTTATGAAAATATTTTACACAGATGGGTTTAATTTGCACCTTTCCTCTTTTGGGAAGAAATTGAGAATGTTTGCTATCATGGACGAATCTGAAGTCCACCTGGGTCTTTTCTCGCTTTCTCCAAAACTTTATTTTCTACACTAGGACTATGAAACATTAGCCAAGGGCACATGTAGACTGCTGTGCAGCTGGACACAGAAAAACCACATCGTGTCCAGCCTTGGGCTTAGGAATAGAGCTTCCGATGCGTATTTTTTTTCATAAAAATGAAAGCATTGGTACAGTTAAATACATCAAAAAGGAGGAAGCTGCTACCCAGATGTGCGTATGGGAAGGTTATCACTCTGCTTTCTACTTTAAGCCCTGTGGGTGTGATTACAGCTTTGTGTCCAGGAGAAGGTTGTGCAGGGATCACCGTGCCTGCTGGGAGGGTGGGAAATCAGTTCATAAGGTATTGGCTTGTTGCACGGACACCATCCCAGGATGCTTGCA
Source organism: Phrynocephalus versicolor (assembly GCA_023846285.1). Taxonomy (NCBI): domain Eukaryota; kingdom Metazoa; phylum Chordata; class Lepidosauria; order Squamata; family Agamidae; genus Phrynocephalus; species Phrynocephalus versicolor. Next base: position 42,900,404 of record JAHTLZ010000379.1, read on the forward strand.
GCCCGCACTGGTGGGACAGTGAGGAATAAAACCCCCGAACTAAAAAAGCAACCCATTCTTCCAAAGGTCTCCCCAGAGAAGGAGAATCGATGCAGCACCTCTAAGCAGATCCAGCAAAAGGCCCAAAAGCTGGCCCTGCTGCGTGAACTAGAAACCAACTGGTACCTCCAGACGTGTGAGCTATCCTACGAATATACCGTCGCCTATGCAAGTGGTATGCCACACAGGTAAGGACTTTAAGTGTGCCCTCCTTCCATGTGCAATATATTCTTTTCTTGGACAGGGGGAGACCATCATTTTCATATGCTATGGTGATGCTTTAGTATATTTTAAAGCTAAATTTTGTCTTGGTTAAATATTAAAAGCAGCTACGTAATGGCTGCTGAACCACTTGTTAGCTTTATTTATTGATTACTGCCTATGCCACGCAATTGTAAAGGGCTCCAGCGGCGATGCTGTGCATGTTTACCAGGAAGCCAGTGCTACTGGAGAATTGGTTCTGAAGAGACATAGCATAGGATTGCGTTCTCTGTAAAGGTCAACTGGGAGTGGGGACAAAGTGCAACTCTCCAAAAGTTGTTCGACTACAATTCCCAGCATTCCTCATCTTTGATTATGTTGGCCTGGGATGATGGGTGTTACAGTTCAATAACATCTGGAAGGTTGTATATGGCCCCAGGGCCGGCGCGTCCATTAAGGCGAACTAGGCAGTTGCCTAGGGCGCCAAAATGGACAGGGGGTGCTGGCCGCCATCTGTCCCCCCGCCTGCCGCCGTCTGCCCTGCCCCCTGCCCCCCTGCCCCGCCGCTGCCCCCGCCGCCCGCCCCCACCACCTTCCACCTGGCCTGACCTCTCAGAGCTGTGAGGAGGAGAGGGCAGGGGAGTGGGAAAAGGAGCCCCACCAAAGGGCTGGCAGGCAGCCGCAGATGAAGGGGTGGGTGTGCGCCTGCCTGCCTTGGCAAGCCCTTTCCGCGATGAGAAGAGGGAGGGAGGGAAGGGGGCAGGTGGGTGTTGGGTGTTGGGGGAGGTAGGGCCTGGGGCCCCTGTCCTCCACCCCGTGCACCAGCCAGCCAACTCGTTGCCCACCCGCCTCCCAGGCGGCTTGAGGGATGGCGCCTTCAGAGTCCAAGGGACACGCCTGCCCTCACCAGGCCACCACTGTTCCCTTGCTGGTGCTGGCGCTGCTGGTGCAGCTTCCAGGCTCCGCACTCCATCTCTGCAGCACCCGGCAGCCCACCCCAACCTCAGCTGGGCTCTCTCTGCACCCTGGGGCTGGAGCCCCTGTCTTCCCCCCGCCTTAAATATACCCCTGCTGGGAACATGCATTTTAGTCATTCATACCATTTGGTGTAAGGCAGGAACTGGAGCATCAGCACTGCAGCTCATGAGCTTTTTTTGTTCTACAAGCCCATTTACAGATACAGGTATATTACTGTGAAGCTACTAACAAAAGGCTGCCTGTGACATCAAAAAGCCCCCCACCCTACTCTGTCTCAGGTTGTGGTCCGAGAGTCTTAGGGAACAGGGCTCTCCTGACTTGGTAACCGAACCCCAGAACTCCCACTTTTCCAACCCAAAATTACAGTTTTATGACTGCACAGTTCTTTCCTCGGCTTACTTCCATGTACTGTATAAAATGACCCTCAATTTTTAATCTACCAAGTTTAGACAAAAATATAGTGTTACACACAGAAAAATACTGTATTTCAGTGCTTGGTTCATGGAACATTATTGAATTTTTTTGCTACAGAATGGATGGCAAACAGCAATTTCTGGCCACTGTACATTTATGTAATCTTAGGCTTCAAAAGCAGATGCTGAAAAGAGATGTTGACCTTAGAAATTATAAATGTGCATGATTTACTTCTGGAGATAAGAGCACAATGAAACCTTACAACAACTGGTGTAGACAAGGTCATAGATTGTCATTGGTTGGCCTCTGCCCTCCCAGCATTCAATAATCCCAATGTATCTGCCAGAAACTGCTTCCTGTCTGCAACCCAGAATTATAATATTTTCCAAAATATGTTTCTCTTTGCATGATCAGTCTCGACTGATCTGCTTTTGAAAGATTTAAGGATTAGTGGATCCCACGAAACATCATCAGACGGGTTGATTATCTAATTGTGTGTCATTGGATGATTAGAGTTCGGGGGGAAAGGTTTAAGGTTTAAGTATAGCTAGGTTGTCACTGTGCTGCCTAGATGCCCTAAGCACATCTGATCCCGTCTGATTTCGGAAGCTAAGCAGGGTTAGCCCTGGTTAGTACTTGGATGGGAGACCACCTGGGAATACCAGGTGCTATAGGCGCCTGGAGTAGGAACTGGCAAACCACTCCAGTATTCCTGCCAAGAAAACTCCATGGACATGGAGTCACAAAGAGTTGGTCATAACTGTAATGACACAACACGCACACAGGTTGTCACAGTACAACCATCCAAAAACCTCTCAGTTCTTGAGAGGAGGTTACTGCATTATATAACTTCCACACTGCCGTTCAAGCTGAAGAGAAGACACACACATCCAGAGCTGAGCTTTTGCTGGGGAGAAAGTGAGCTGAACAGCAGATGGAGGACATTAGCAGCCACAGATGGAATATGTTAACCAGAGTTTGAGGCACAGGGAATGAAACAAACTGAATCGGTTGTAAAAATTGCTAGGAAGTAGATACAAGCACACAAAGCACTGAGAAGAAGCACAGCAGAAAATAATCTTTTTATTTATAAAGGGGCTTTTTTTGGCAAGTGTAGAAAATATGTTCTTTGTATTTAGATGTACTGCAGCATGTATCTTTCAAAGCTCAGTTGTATTGAATTTAATTTTTACAAAAGGACTGGGCAAAGGATTGTTCTGCCATGGATATGATCAAATTTACATCTCCAAATAAATAAATAAATAAACAAATAAATAAATAAATAAATAAATAAATAAAAGCACTGCATCATCAGCAAAGGGAGAAAAACAGCTACAACTTAATAACCTTACTATAAAAATAAAATTCACAAAATGATAGTTCAATAGCAGAAAGCTCACATTACCATTAAGTAAAATGTGGCCACTAGTATTAATTTGGGATTACAGCATTTTTATCACAAAAGAAGTAGAGAGAGGCATATAGGATTGCTTATGTCTTGTCCTAAAATAGCATGCCTACATGGTTGGCCAATGTTCTGAATGAAGAGGGCTCACCTTGAAATGTTAGGGTCAAGAGTCAGTGCATGGACAATAAGAAGACCCTGCTTGTCTAGCTTTGGCTAAGCTGTGTGATTTATGGATGGGCCACTATTATTATTCTGGATTGCATAATGGAGGCATTTGATGGGAAGGAAGCAGAAGGTTTGCTGGGCTTTTTAGTTTCATCATGTGCGCACTCTCCTGCAAAGGCTATATAAGCGCTCTTGTTCCTAGTGTAAAACATTCAAAGGATGAATATTGTATTTACAACAGGATTAGGAAACCCTTTTGGGAGGCTGAACTCCAGCAGTGGGTAGAGCTGTGGAGGACACAGAACATTGCATTCCGTAGTAAAATTGGTGATGCCAGATTTCAGTCTCCCCTTTGCAAATACTCTGAACCATGCAAAAGCTTGTTAGGCTGCAAACAAGAGATCTCATGCCATGCAAAGTTTTATGGTCTGCAAAGTTGAGATCCTGTCTCATGCAAAAGAGCTTCCATGGCTGCAAATCCAAAGCCAGTTTAGTATAAAAATACCCAGCAGTTTAAGTAGCCCCTACTAGCCAATCTCTTATAACTGACAGGCAAAAGCAGCAGCAAAAGCCAGCCTAACTGGAATCCTCTGCAAACCGAACTAATTCTGTGGGTTGGAGATTCCCCTTCTCTGCTTTACACAATGTTTTGACTGAGAAAAGGGTATTCAAAAGGAATAGTTCCTGTAGAGGCAATGTCACTTTAATCTACTGCTAATGATATCACAAGTACTTAGCAATGCAAAGCCATGGCATCACTAGCTAGGACAGACTCAATGTCACATGAAAATGACCTCGAAGAAAAGACATCCGGTTCCTTGGTCACAAAGCAAAACTATTATACATGCGCAGAGGCCGGGGAGTGAGGATTGTACCTAGTTGTCTTCCAGAAGCATCTGGTGGGGACCACTGTGAAATACAGGAAGCGAGACTAGATGGAACTTCAACCTGATCCAGCAGGGCTCTTATGTTTCTTCTTAAAAGTATACATTTTTAATGTCTCTAATAATATTTTTAAATAAATTCTGTGGGAACTCACAGATACCCTGTTTCCTCAAAAATAAGACAGTGTCTTATATTAATTTTTGCTCCCAAAAATGTGCTAGGTCTTATTTTCAGAGGATGTCTTATTTTTCCATGAAGAAGAATACGGTACACATTTATTGTTATCTTATTATCGGGGAGGCCTTATTTTCGGGGGGTGTCTTATATTTTGGCGAGTGGCAAAACTGTAAGCAGGTCTTATTTTCGGGGGAGGTCTTATTTTCGGGGAAACAGGGTACCATTCTTTGGCAGATTCCCTCTGCCACAAAAAAGTACACATCGTCAAAAAATACATTTTAAAAAATATACAACTTCCCCAAATATGAAGGAATATGCCAAACTCCGGGAGGCAGTGAAAGACAGGAGGGCCTGGCATGCTCTGGTCCATGGGGGTCACATTGAGTCAAACAGAACTGAACAACTGAACAACAGTGCTATTTTTAGGAGATCCATATCCGCCATCCCTTTTAGAAAAGCAACCTACATGGTTCCAATGATGGTCTACGTTAGAGTAATTTCCTAATCTGACTTTTATACTTTATTTGCATACTCCTTCTCTCTCCTTCTCTTTCCTGGTTCACACTCACCATTGGAGAGAATATCAGTTTGTATAGCAGGACAGCCAACATTTCATGGGCTGAATATAGCTCCAGCACCATTTGGGAAGTCCAGCACCCCTGGGATTCCAGCAGCATTTCATAAACTTTTTGTAAAAGGGTGGGATTGCTCAAAAAGCACTCTAGACAGTGAGTGCATGGTGCTATCATGTTCTTCCATCAAGTTTTGATTTTTTTTAAACAGCTTGGCCACTAGAGGGTAGGAAGGGTCTTTGCAAGCTGGTTTAAAAATCTCAGTAGGCTAGCTACCTTTGCTGTCCATAATCACTGCATTAAAAGAATACATTTAAAATTAATTAACTATTGAATATGCAAATTAGCCTCTTTGGCCATAACCTCATCTTTTAAGGGCACAAGTTGTTGATAAATCTGGGGTGTGTGTGTGTACTAAATACTTGTGATAAATCTGTGTGCCACACCATCATAGTTACAGTTACCGTCTGGGCTATGCAATGTCATTGGGAACCATTGTAAATTGCTGTACTTTGTGAGGGCCTTGAACAAGATTACCTTATCAGATCCACCCATCACCTAGAGCAATTCTCTCCCCACCCAACACACACACACACACTTATCTGTTACCTTTCACCTGCTCTCTTCCCACAGGCCCAAAAACTATGGCTACCAAGAGAGAAAAGGGGACTGAGGTGGGTAAAAAAGTGCTACTCCTTTTCCTTGCTTGTTTCACAAACTTTTGCTCAGGCAAACACACAGTAACCACGAGGAAATGTGACAGCCAAGACACAAGGGAACAGGGATTTGTGTTAAGAGTTTTGTTTACAGTCCAGATCTGTCAAGTTTCCCGATTTGGGTGGGACATTCCCACTTTCTAGTCCTTGTCCTGCCATCTTCCCGTAATATTTCTTTTTCTGGAAATGCCCCGGGCAGTGGAGGTAGAGGCGAGCTTTCTCCAGCTGCCAACAGGAGAGACTTGGGAGTCCAACTGGAGAGAGAGAGAGAGAAGGAGACTATGACTCTCGTGATCCTCTTTGAAAACTTGCTTCGTGGCCAGCAGAGGGAAAGATGGGGCGAAGGCTGCTGGAGGGAATCTCTTGCACGTGCACATTACAATTCACTCCTCCTCTCCTGCCAAGCGCCAGGAAAAACTTGACAGCCATGTACAGTCTCACATCCTGTCTGTAGTTTGTGTGATTGAGAGGGACTTTTCTGGACTGAGGTGATTATCTATATATCTGGCAGTAATCAATCATTTGATTTCAAATTTAACAGGAGTTCGCTCCTCTCCTCTGAGTATTTTATCCCTCTCTTTCATCACTTGGTGGCAGTTGATTGCTAGAAGGCATGCAATAAAAATGCAGTATGCACAAGTCTATAACTTCAAGCAACTATAAGTAAACATTTTTTTCTCCCACAAATATCTCAGAGTGAATTACTGGGACATCAAGTGCCAGTCAATGAGAAAACAATGGACTTTGGAGAATCTGTAGCTAGTCTCTTCTGTGGAAATCTCTATTTCTACTGTGTAGAAAATTTGCCATAAATGCAAAACTCTGCAACATTTGTGCTAGGGTCCTGCTGGACTGCAGATTTTAGTCACTCTCTCATAATGCTAGCTCTTAGCAATGTCAGTCCTGGATTTGATAAAAGCTGTCAATATCTTGCTTTATTTAGTTTTCCCTTTCACCTTTAAGAGCAGAATTGTCCTGGAAATATTGTATCTCTGCACTTTATTTGTTTTGCATAAGCACAGTCTTCTGGTTTGCTGACTGTGTCGATACTGAATCCTGTTCGAACTTCTTAAATTAGGTCATTTGTTTTGAGAGTTGTATCATGTCCTCTGCATATTCAGTCTTGCTCACTCCCATTGTTATGCCATCCAATGGTAAGTACCAGTGGTACACTGACTTACGAAGACCCCGACAACCGAGAATTCCGACTTGCGAGTGGGTTTATGGTTTCCCCTGCCGTCTTACAATTAAGATGGGATTTCCCCTGAGTAACATTGGTGCACTGGGGGGTGGGAGAGCTGCGGTCATTTAAAATGACTTTTATCCACCGAGGCAAGCACTTCCCTCAGTGGATAAAAGTCACTTAAAAAACTGCACGCTGCTCCCCTGCACCCCACGATGGGGTTGGGAGAAGTGGCAAGTGCTGTTTAAAATGACTTTTAGTCATGGAGGCAAGTGGTTGATTGGCTCGGTTGCTTAAAGACATTTTAAACATTGCACGGCTTTCCCCCCGCACCCTGGGGGGGTCAGGAGAAGTGGTGGGTGGTTTAAAATGTCTTTAGCCATGGAGGCAAGTGGTTGCCTTGGTGGCTAAAGACATTTTAAACCACCCGCCGCTTTTCACACACACACACACACACACACACAGGGCGCGTTGGGGATGAAAAGCCGTGGGTGGTTGCTTCGGGGGGGGGGGGGGAAGTGGGAGGGGGTTTAAAATAATTTAACCCCAGAGGGAAACACCCGGGGCTTTTAATCCGAAACGCGCCCAGTGTGGCTCGGTTGCTTAAAATCATTTTAAACATCGCGTACCACTCCAAGCTGTTGCCTTGGTGGCTAAAGACATTTTAAACCACCTGCCGCTTCTCCCCCTAAAATGCTCGGGGGGGGGCAGTGGGTGGTTTAAAGCAGTTTCCCATAGGAATGCATTGAAATCCATCCTCCAGAACAGATTAATTGAGTTTCAATGCATTCTTATGGGAAACCGTTCCCCGACTTATGAGCTAACCGATTTACGAGCATGCACTCGGAAAGGATTAATCTTGTAAGTCGGGTTCCACTGTCATTATTCTTGGCATGGTAACAAATGATAAGATGCTGAAGTATTTCTGGATTGGCTATTGACACTGGACTACGCTGTTGAAAGGAGATGGGCAGGGAGGTAGCCTGGTCTGTGCTATAGAGCAGAGCACTTGCTCACCAGAGGCCTTTTTGTCAGCACAATATAGGACAGGACATTGGACAAATGCATCTTGTTTTGATTAGGCAAGCCAGCACTTCAAGACTAGCACTGTCTTAAACCCTTGTGCTAAACTCTGAAAACCAGATACAACAGTATGTTTGTCATATCTATTTCCCAGTCAGTGTCAGGTTGATACTCCCCTGTCACCTGAAGTCAGAATAATTTTGCCACTGCTCCCACCACTGGGCAAGACAGCAGTTAGACTCTTCTCCCATCTGTCTAATGATCAGGTCAGCCATATTCTTATGATCATAAACACTGTCCAAATATGTGGTATAGCTTGCTCTAAAATGCTTTCTTTTCAATATATTTTTCTTCTGCTCTGGATCATTTCCTTCCCTCTTGTCAAAATAAAATGAGAATAGTCACAAACACACAAAGTGATAATTGTTTAACATTCATAAACCAGAATACATTTTGTACGACTTCGCTATAAGGGTCTCACATCATTTCATATTTAACGCATGTTGACCCTCCCCATGAGACTCTGTGGAAATCAAAGCAATACAGTTTTAATACCTTTGAGAATATAGCTTCCTTAGGTCCAGAGAAAGCACACTTTAGAAATCATTATGAGTTTTTGTGTTTGTTGAACTTTTATTAGCCTGTCATGAAAGGAGATCAAGATGGAGAATATAATACTCACTCGGAAGATCTGTTAAGGATCTTTGAACAAAAAGGAGCAACAAAAATGAATGCTAATATTTAATGTCATCCTTTCCATTCAACAATAAGCTGAATTAGCTGGATTTGTTAACATTACAAATGGAAGACAAAACCGTTTCATTGCATAAATAAACCAGCCTATGAGTATTTGATGAGTGTTCCTTATTAAAAATTCATTATTTTGCATACAAAATTAAACAGCATGAAATAACACATGGTTTTCTTTACAACCTGTGTTTAAATGAGGCAGGCATTCTTTTTTTTACAATACTCATCACAAAAACAAATGTGACAAGCCCACGTGCTTTAAAAAAAATCTAAACAAAACAGAAATTTAATTCTGAATGCTTGGTTAAGTATCAATTTATAAGGAAGATACTTTCTGGGGGAAAATAATTCCAAAAGCAAGTCATTATGTTAAGGAACATATTCTCTATTTAGAGATGTGGCACCATTATACAGATTGCCACATCTCTAAATAACCTTTTAAAAGAGTTTCCTGTATTTGGCATGCAATAGCTTGCCAGGAATGTAAATTTTCATTTGTTTCAGTTGTGAGTAATTGTGTTTGGGTTCAGGTTTTAACACTGGTGGTTCCCTCCAAATTCGAAGTCGAAGAAATAAATGTATGTTTAATGAGCTTGTTAACTTCTATAACTTTGTGTGATTCAAAAGTCCCAGCAACTTCAAACGGATTAGTTGCACTGCATGTTAACTCAGGTAAGTCTATTTAAATTTTCAGTAGTGAGGTGTCCCAAATCACTCCCAATCTGTGGGCCTCTTGAGAGGTCCCATTTGTGAAGGATGTACCCCTGAAGATCAGCAGAATTAGAAGTGCGCCATCCCTTCCTTCTGATGTTCCAGAAGACCGCAGGGTGAAAGTAGTGGTTTGAGGGGTTAGTGAGATGGGGCTAGGGCCCTCAGAGAAAGACCTGGGAAGAGAAGACATGCAATTGTCATGTAGAGTGAAGGTGGAGCAATTGTCAAAGGCTTCTTGTTGCCGGAGGAGCTGGAGGAGGGGGAGGAGTCTGGTGACGGAGGTTTGGAAAAGGTGGGAAAGATAAAGGGAGAAGAGGAGGGGGGCATTGGTGGGATGTGGAGGCAGAGAAATGGAAGGTCTGCATGTTTTAGAACCCCAAGGCTCCTTGGCGGAGGGACCCCACCGAAGGTCGTGGAGGAGCCAATTCCCGGAAGGTGATGCTGGAATGGGCATGTCATCCATGTTGTGGGACTCTATGTTCTGGCCATGGACCAAACCTGTGGCCTCCCTAGGATTGGGAGAGGTTTCGGAAGCTCCCATACCCACAGGAGCCCTGAATGTTAAGGGGCCACCATGGGTTCACCCTTTCAGTTTGGAGGACTCTTATGGACTCATTTTGTGCCCACTCTGTTAAGGATGTTGCCAATAAAGTTGACTGTTCTGTTTTCAAGTCTCTGCTCCTTGATGAGTCTCTGGGGAGGGATCCGCCCACTCCAAAACCGGAACACACATTGTTCCTCCCATTCCTCCTGTACAAGTGGTTTGGTCTGCAACACAGATGTCATGCCCACTCCAGTTCGCGCTTCTTGTATCTGGTCACCTCTGTCTCCCTCACTGGTCTCTGCTTGATTGGCATCTTTCTTTTCGGGTGCACATCAACTGTCCATTCCACAGGATCTCTCTCTCCTAATTGGACTTGTACCCTGTGCTCCCTCAGCTCTACCTTCTCATCCATTGTATCCTCTTCCCAACATGTTGTCTCCTCCTCTGTTACCAGAAACCCTTCAACTATGAGTTCATTCTTTCCCGCCTTAAGAGTCTTGCTGTCAGTCACTCCTTTCCCCTCCTCAGCTCCCTTTTATATATTCATTTTCTCTATTCACAGCAATACGGTATATACGGTCTCATAGTTAGCACTCTGGACTGAGGGAGGGGATGGCACATTGTATGTCTCCCTTCATGCCCATGGACCTTCCTGACAGTAATTTTCTCCAAAAACATTCACTGTTGTATTGAGACAAATTTGTGAGACAATTTTTTCCCTCCCAATTATGCCAGTGTGTGAATGCTCATGCCTTTGTGACATGGACTTTAAAAAAAATAGAAACACTAGAAGTGCTGTGGGTCCTTCTGTACCTGCTACATGTGTTAGCTTCACAAAGGAAAAAAATATTAATTTTACACACAGGTATTTTGCACAAAATGTGGAAAGTTCTCCATGCCTTGCCTGCCAAAAGACGCGAATCATTCTTGGGCTAGAAGCAAAAAATCTTGCAGATATTAGTAAAAAAAAATTACTGGCCATCTCTGTGTGTCAGGATGGCCTATTTCTTTGAGAAAGAAAACATGAATTATATGTTTTCACATCCTTATCTTATTTGTATATAAAGTATAATTCTTTTTTTTAAGATATGGAAGTCATATTTTCCTAGTGTGCCCACACTAAAGGTTATCTAACACTAGAGATTGAAAAAAGTTGGTTTGGAATGACAGCTCCCACAACCCCTCACAAAGTGTGGTCATTGGCTATGCTGTAGCAAAAGAAACACCATGTGTATGCTGATGCAAAACTTAACTTCGTTTCATTGACTCTTTCTCAGATATGAGAACAAAACTGCCATAATAAATAACCTGCAGCACATTACTTATTGGTAATAACATTTCAAAAGGAATACAATGGGACTGCCATACATGCAGGATCAGAACCCATGGTTTCAGTTATCCACTGCCTAAAAATATTAAATAAAACTCAGAAACATACATTTCCTGAGTGCATTACCAGAACTAGCCACTAGAGGGAACCAGACATAGGGTTTGCAATATCCCCAGTTTTTGGCATCCAGATGTCGCAGCCAGATCGCCCTCACATCCTTTTTGACATCCATAGGATGGCTTAGAACTAGAGATAGGCACGAAATGATTGTTTAAATTTCGTTTTTCATTTTTTGTTTTGTTTTATAACAAAACAAAAAACGAAGTACTTTTTTAAAAAATTAAATGAAATGAACTGGGAATTTTCATTTCATTTCATTTTATTCCATTTCGTTTTTTCCAATTTTTATTTTTTTGACAAGCCATGCACCAGCAGATCGGTGCTTGCCCAGCACGCCAGCTGATCAGTGCTTGGGGGCAGCCGGACGCCACCTAGGAATCCCCCTGGTGCTGACTGGGCCATTTTTAAATGGTTCCAGACGATGACAGCTCTGCAGGATCCCTCTGAAAATGGTTGGGATGCCAGTTCGAGGCTCTTGCAGTGGCATCTCGTGCTGGTGCCCAATGGGGGGGGGAGCATGGGCTTTTTAAAAAAAGTTCACCACCAAACCAAGTGCCGATGGCCACAGCTGTCGCTTGCTGTGGTGATTAAAAAACAGTTAAAAACCCGCTACGCCTTCCCCCAATGCACCCATTGGGGGGGTGTTTCCTACGAAACGACCCCCCCAATGAAATTAAAAATGAAACAAAATGGAATTCTTCCATTTCATGCCCACCTCTATTTAGAACAAATTCCTCAAGGATACTGAAAACTTACTGTAAAATGAGTAGGAAAATTATTAGATGTTTTGGTGTAAACTGTAGCATTTCCTTTAAATATATGTATTTTAAATTATTTTAAAAACACAAGAGGAGCAATATAATATACTGTATGTGGTCCAGTGCAGTGAGGAGCGTGCAGAGCTCTACATTGGAGAAACCAAACAGACACTAAAGAGGAGGATGGCTCAACGTAGGAGGGGCAACAGCTCAGGACCAGAATCAGCAGTACACCTCCACTTGAAGGACAAAAGGCCACTCTTTCAAAGATGAGGATGTGCATGTTTTAGAAAGAGATAACAGGGGGTTCAAGAGAGGGTTCAGGGATGCCATTTAAAATTTATTTTTTAAAAAACACAAGAGGGTTGTGTATTGAAAACCCCTCTCTCGACAGAGGTGGGGGACTTAGGCACAGTCTGTCTACTCCTTGTCATGCTGCCCTTCCATCCTTCCCCAGACAAATCAAATCACTTCACACCTTCACCAGGAAGGCCACAGCTAATGACCCATACTTAATGGATATTGGGAAGGGTTGCATAGGTGGGACTTTCATGCACCCCAGGCCATTGTACATATAATGAGTCAATTCAGGTCATTTCCCATCTATTGAGCCTAAATCAGACCAGGGTGATGTGAAACCAAGGTGAACATACTGCTTTATCTTTGGAAGCAGGTTCAAGTTAGCAGATAAAAAGAGTTTTTCCAGAGGGAATTCATGTAGTGCTGAAAGCTGTTATAGTCGTTTTAACCCTGCAGGTGGCACTGCAGAACAGTATAGCTGACATCACACCAGCAGTTCTTCCTCCTGCAAACCTGTCTCACTGATGACAAAAGAAGGGTTTGGCTGTGAATATTGAGAAATAAGAGGCAAAATGCCAAGCTTTACGAGGCCAGGGGCTAAGGAGCTTTTCATCATTTGTAAAGTCAATTTCTGTTGAAAAAAGTAATTTTACTTGAAACCACATTGGGAACGAAAGATAAATGTTCTCTTCCTACGCAGCTGTTGCTGGTGTGTGTTTCTGCGTTTTCTGCACCAGTGCTGAGGGTTGGGAAAAGGTTCAGAAGGTACTGCATTTCTAACTTTGGAAGAACTAAGCACTTTGGAAGGCAGGATCAGAATCGTAAATCTCACTGACCACAGCCTTCAGCAGCAGGAGAACACTCTGGCATCACAGCTATTGACTAATTAGGCTAATAAAGCAAAAGATTGTGCCTTGGTCAGCTAATAGAGCTGTGTGAAATGCAGGCCTCTTGGTAACTGACAATTGCTTTATTAAAGCAACAGATTTGATACGGGGTGCCTACACTGGCATTAAATGGTCATTATTATTATTATTGTTGTTGTTGTTTGTTGTTGTTGTTGTTGTTTGGCGAATCTAGCTGCCAGGTGTTAAGTTGGAGTTGGCCTTCTCCAATGATCAATGAGTGAAAATACCCACCCAACCTACCCCCACTCCACAAAAGATACAGGAAGCAAAAACCAGAGTTGATTCCTGAAAGACAGAGTAGTTCACATTTTTGTTCTAGACTGCAGAGCAGCTACTATTGATTTTGAAGGAGCCAAACATTCTGCTTCCCAGTTGAATCTTTCACTGGGAAACAAACTAAAAAGTATAGCATTATAAAGCAAAGCATAGCAAAGGGTTCTGCTTGTATACCACCCCATACCACTTCAAGTAGTCTCTGGGCAGTTTACAGTTTTAGTTACAGTAATGCAGGTTACACATTGCCCCCCCCCCAAGCAAGCTGGGTACTCAATTTACCGACCTCAGAAGGATGGAAGGATGAGTCAACCATGAGCCTGCTACCTGGGATTGAACCCCAGGTTGTGAGCACAGTTTTATCTGCAGACAGGCATTTAACCACTGTGCCACGGGGCTCTTAAGGTGAAATAATGTTAGTGTTCCAACTAGAGATGGGGACAAATAAAACAACAACAACAAAAAATTGTGATATTAGACAAATATCCCTGGTTTGTTTAATATTTGTCTCTTTATATTTATCAGGCCTGGAGACCCTGATGAATATGAAAAGATGGCCACCCAGTTTCCCATAGCTCCTATTGGAAACCAGGCCACCATTTTCCAAGATGCCTAGGGCCTAAGAGGTAAAGCAGGTCACCTTTTTGAAGAAGGGTAACAGTGATTACTGTTTGCTCTCAGTGAAGCTGTGGCCACCATTTTGGAAAATGGCACCAGTTTTCCATAGCCCCTATGAGAAATGAGGCTGCCTTTTTCCAAAACTGTAGATGCAGCTTCAATGAGGGCAAAGAGAAGCTAGCACCACCCATCCTGGAAAAGGTGGCCTGATTTATTCCTGTTTTGGTGGTTCATCTCCTGTTTAGTTCCAACGAAGGGATTCCAGTAGACCTTTATGCTCTCATGAGCAGAATGAGGGATTTACCACATAACATGTTCTATTAATGGCTGCTTTGATGTGTTGTATAAGACCTTTTAATTGTATTTTAATTGTATTAATTGTATTTTTAATTGTAACTGCAGTATATCTTTTTAATTTTGTAATTTATGATTGACCATTTTGTAACCCTCCTCAGATAGTGCAGTTTGCACTTAGGGAGCAGTAGAGAAATAAAAATAAATAAATGAATAAATGTAACCATATTTGCAAGCAAAGCCTGTGCTTATTGCCCAGTGACCAGTCATGAAGCAAACCAACCTGACATGTCAACTTCTGCAAGCCACAAGTGAAAAACTCGTTTTGTGATAATCTAATGACTTTCAGTATTTGAAGAATCATCTCTTCTTATAACATGCTAGCTGTACTGAATACTTTGTCCCTGAGAAACTGAAGTAATACTGAGGCAGGTATACAAACAGTCTTGTGTTTGCAAGACCTGACCAGATCTGTTAATGACTGTGGCCATAAACTCTGAGGAAGATGGACAGCAGGTAACAACAATAACAACTAGGATGGTTTTCTCCATCATTTGTGTCAGAAGTAATCCAATAATATTTCTGGAGTGTAAGAATCAGCCAAGAAGGTGCTGTTTTTGCAAAGGGATGCCCAAGTGTTGTCATAGGCCAGGCATGTCCAAACTTCAGCCCTCCAGATGTTTTGGACCACAACTCCCACAGTCCTATGTCATTGGCAACCTAAGCTTAGAATTCTGGGAGTTGTGGTCCAAAACATCAGGAAGGCCGAAGTCTGGACATGCCTGTCATAGGTCCTCACAGTCTTCAGGGAGGCTCCTTCTGCATTGCCCGACTGGTCTGATGGCAAGAGCCTTCCCTGCCACCACCTTCCCCAATGGCCCCCACAGCCTGTCATGCAGGATAGGGTGACGCTGAACAGGATAATCAAGTGTGAGTGAGAAGCCCTCAAATCACTCAGAAATGCCATCTGTGAACAGAGAACTCTTCCACCTACAGGCGTTCTCATTCACTCACTAGCGACAGCAGGACCATAAAATCATAGAGTTGGAAGAGACCTCATGGGCCCACGATGACAATAAAGCCTTTCTTTCAAGTCCTAACGAGGACCCAGCCATGTGGGTGAGGTGAAGAAATGGGAGAATCTTGGTGCTGTAAACAAACACTGATGGGAAAGGGACCAGAAATGCAATTTATTTCAAGCAGAAACAAGGATTCTTCAACTACAGTTAAAGCTGTAGCATTTTAAAAACACGGATCCAAGGTCGTCATCCTGCATTTCAGCATTTGCCGTCAAAAAGACTGGGAAGCTGGAGCAGGGTCGTGCTGTTCCCCAGCCCTTCTACTTTGAAAGACATTATGCCAAAAGAAAATGTAACTGCTGCCAAGGAAACAAGTTCCATAAATAATAATAAGGAGCAAAATCAAAGGGAATGAGTGCTGTATTTGGTAAGAGGTAGTTGAATGAAAGAGACACATCCACTTTTACGGTACTTCTAGACAACCAAGACTGTAAAGACTACTGATTCTCAAGTAAGACTGTAGTGTACATGAACTGAAAATCAGTTTAATTGAAATGGGGAAGCCATGAATGGTGAGGCATAAGAGAGTGGAAGTAAAGGACAGAGTTCAGGCTTTCTTTTTCTTTCTTTCTTTCTTTCTATCTATCTATCTATCTATCTATCTATCTATCAATAGATCGATAGATCGATAGATCGATAGTAACTGTGGGTCAGCCCATCTATTCTCATCTTAGGCAGATTGCCCGGCTATGCACCTACATTGACACCAGAACCCTCACCATGTTAGCCCATACACTGGCATTTATTTATTGACTTCATTTTTATACCACACCATCTGAACAATGGTCACTCTCAAATGGTGGGCTCAATAGACTACAGTAATGCTCACTTACTCTCAGTGTAAGGCCACTTATGACACTGCGATGGAAACTTCAGCAGGTCCAGAACATGGCAGCCAGGTTGCTGAATGGAGCCATTCGATACCAACCTGTCTCCCTGATTCTAGCAGGCTTACACTAGATACCTACTCCTTTCCCTCCCAGCTTCAAGGTGATGGTGGCAATCTATAAAGTCGTCAATGACCTGGAATCTCGGTACCAGGCAGAACATCTATTCTCAGCTGGGACTGCCCATCCTACTTGATCCTCACAGTCAGGATGGCTGAGGATGTTGACTGTCCGTTCTGTGGGAGGGAGTTCCAAATTCTGGCAGCAGCAACAGAACATCTGGGAGGGCATTGTTGGTTTGAGTATCAGAAATAACCCAAGCTTATTTAATGTTCAAATTCCATCTTGATCTGTGGCCTGATAAATTTGTGCATCTATATAAGAACTCCATTTATCTTGGCTAATGCATTGCTAAATATTGACCCCTGTCTAAGCAGACTGGCCTCTAATATAAACCAGTCTTCTCTCCACAGCTTGCAGTAGTAAATGAGCATCTCTGGTTTGGCTTTCAGCAGGAAGAGCTATTTGCCTGTTTGCACAGCACTTGGGTTTCAGAACTATGGGGCAGATGTGACCGTAGCCAGATCAGAGCATTAAACCTGCAATCTGTCTCAAATCATCATGAAGGAAGATGTCTGGTTCAATGACACAAATGCGTGTAGGGACCTCTCTTATGATACTTCCCACATTCTGTTACCTGAACTCCCAATACAAAAGCAAGTTGGCAGGGGCAATATGCCTGGAGTAACAACATTAACCTGCCAGAACCAAATGATCCTTAAAAGAAAAATGCAAAAGGTTTAAGCAGATGGTGGTAGTGCAGCTGAGTGGTGCTCCTTCTGTATACTGCCTCTTAGTTGCAATTTTTAAAATGTTTCATTGCTTTAATACAGTTTTATTGATTGCATGAATTTTACTGACAATTTAATTCCATACATAGATTGTAAGCTTCCTTCTGGGTTTTGCTGAGTCCAAAGGTGTATTCAACAGTGTCTTAAGGGTTTTAAAGGACATTTAATTCCATATTTGGTAAACTTCAGTGAATGTGCCTTAAACCGAGGAGACATCTGCTGTAGTCCTTGGTTGTATCTTGTAGTTTTAATTATGTATTATGCAATATCATTTTTATGGGTCGATTATGTATTCCATAGGGCTAATTAGTTGGATTTTCCATTGTGCGGGGGTTTGCCCTGAAACACTGGTGGCTACACATCAAATTGTGCATTATATTGATTTTACAAAAAAGTAAGTTTCTAACAGAAAACCTGCCAGAGAACTGGTTGGCCCTCTGGATGGTGAGGGAGGAAAAGGGGAGGTAAAGAAGGACTTGGAAACTGCAGATAAATTAAATGAGTTCTTTGCATCTGTCTGCACAACAGAAGACCTTGGGCAGATTCTGCTGCCCGAACAACCCCTCTTGACTAAAGAATTAAATCAAATACAGGTTAAAAGATAGAATGTTTTAGGTTCAATTGATAAATTGAAGATCCACAAGTCACTGGGCCCAGATGGCATCCACCCAAGGGTTATTAAGGAACTGAGAAATGAAATTGTAGATCTCTTAATGGTAATATGCAACTTGTCTCTTAAAACAGCCACAGTGCTGGAAGACTGGAGGATACCTATTTTTAAATAAGGAAGGAGTGGGGACCCGGGAAACTACAAGCCAGTTAGCCTTATGTCTGTCCCAGGGAAGATGGAAGAAAGCCTCATCCAAGAGAAAATCTTAAAACACATAGAAGAACAAACCTTGCTGAGAGAACATCAGTATGGCTTCTGTAAGGGTAAGTCTTGCCTGACAAGCCTTTTAGAATTCTTTGAAAAGGTCAACAGGGATGTAGATTTGGGTGAACTGGTGGATATTGTCTATCTTGATTTTCAGAAGGCTTTTGACACAGTCCCTCACCAAAGGCTGCTGAGAAAATTGCACAGTCAGGGGATAAGAGGGCAGGTCCTCTTATGGACTGAGAACTAGTTGAGATCCAGGAAACAAAGAGTAAGTGTCAATGGGAAATTTTCACAAAGGAGTGAGGTGAAAAGTGGTGTGCCCCAGGGATCCGTCCTGGGTCCAGGGCTTCTCAATCTGTTCATAAATGACCTGGAGATAGGGATAAGCAGTGAGGTGGCCAAGTTTGCGGATGACACTAAACTTTTCTGGGTGGTAAAAACCAGAGAAGATTGTGAAGAGCTCCAAACGGATCTCTCCACACTGGGGGAATGGGCTGCGAAATGGCAAATGTGTTTCAATGTAGGGAAATGTGAAGTAATGCATATTGGGGCAAAAAATCCAAACTTTATCTATCAACTTATGGGCTCTGAGTTATCCGTGACGGATCAGGAAAGAGATCTTGGTGTGTTAGTGGACAGCTTCATGAAGGTGTCTACCCAATGTGTGGCAGCGGTGAAGAAGACCAATTCCATAGTAGGGATTATCAAAAAGGGGATTGAAAATAAAACAGCCAATTGTACAAAATAATAGTAAGGCCGCATCTGGAATATTGTGTACAATTCTAGTCACCGCATCTCAAAAAAGACATAGTGGAACTGGAAAAGGTGCAGAAGAGAGCGACTAAAATGATTACTGGGCTGGGGCACCTCCCTTATGAGGAAAGGCTAAAACATTTGGGGCTCTTTAGTCTGGAAAAAAGGCGCCTGAGGGAGATATGTTTGAGACATAGAAAATAATGCAGGGCATGAGTAAAGTGGATAGAGGGAAGCTCTTCTCCCTCTCCCAAAATACCAGAACTCGGGGACATACACCCCCCAAATTGAGGGCTCGGAGAGTGAGAGCAGACAAAAGAAAATATTTTTTTACCCAGCGTGTTGTTAGTTTGTGGAATTCCCTGCCACAGGATGTGGTGATGGCATCTGGCCTGGATGCCTTCAAAAGGGGATTGGACAGATTCCTGGAGGAAAAGTCCATCACAGGTTACAAACCATGATGGAGATGTGTAATCTCCAGGCTTAAAACCAAGGTACTTCAAGGACCAGATGCAGGGGAGTGCTATCAGGAGACAGATATCTAGTCTCATACGCTCCCAGACGCATCTGGTAGGGCCACTGTGAGATACAGGAAGCTGGACTAGATGGGCAGTTTGCCTGATCCAGCATGGCTCTTCTTATGTTCTTATGTTCTCTCTGTTTCTGTGTCATGCAGAAAAGCTGGGGGAATTATCATCAAATTTGGAGAGTAGATTTGGAATGGTCTGATTTAAAAAAAAAGACATGTGGCATGTAAAAATTAGTTTGAGATCCTTGAGACACCCTAATTGTTTTGTTTTAAATGGTTAGACAGATTTTTCACCACATTTTAAGGGTTTGTTTGGGGTAGAGATGGGCACGACCAGGAATTTTTTTTTTCCGAGTTGTCGTTTTTCGGGACGGGTCCGTTTTGGCTCGTTTCCGTTTTTCGCGAAATTTTTCAAAAATCTGTCGTTTCGTTGTGTCGTTTGTCGTTTGTCGTTACCGCCGCGATTTAACGTGACTTGATTTCCAGTTCCCAGAGCATGGGGTTAGGGGGTAAGGGCTAGGCTTAGGGTAACGGTTAAGGTTAGGGTGGGTTAGTGGGCTGTACCTCTGGGTGCCTCTGGCCCACTAAGAACACAGTGTACTGGCGTATGGGTTAGGGTTAGGGTTAGGATTAGGATTAGGATTAGGGTTGGTGGGCTTTTAATGCCCTCTCTGGCACATCCAGAAGTCTCAGCAAAACCTGGCCATGCGATTGGTGGAATGGCTCCAAAAATTTG
>JAHTLZ010000379.1:42922155-42937176 GCA_023846285.1 Phrynocephalus versicolor
AGAAAGAAAGAAAGAAAGAAAGAAAGAAAGAAAGAAAGAAAGAAAGATTGCAAAATGCATTGCAGAGAAAGGAATGGCTGGTGCTCAATTTAGCTTCAAAGGAGGGATCCACCAACATTTCAGGAGTACCTCTTGGAGTTATCTTCCCCGAAACACAGGCTGTGCCCATAAACAAAATTTTCAAACCCAAGCAATTACAAATTCTGAACCACTTGTTTCATCCATAGAAGGATTCCCCATGTGTACCAGGGCCAACTTTGAGATATGTCGAAGTACCATTAGCAAGGCCAGCTCGAATGGCCACATTGATGGCTAAGCAGGTTCATTATCCTCCTGGATTTGTGTAATAATGATTCTCAGCTAAGAAAGAAAAGCGGAGTGAAGATTGAACTGCTCTACTGTAGTAACTTATAATTAGTTATGTTATGTTATGTGCCATCAGGTTGGAGGCCATTTATAGCAACCATAATAGGGCTTTCAAGGTAAGTCAGATATTTATGGAGTGTTTTTGCCACTTCCACACTCCCAGTGAGCTTCCATGCTTGAGTCAGAATTGAACCCAGACCTCCTGCTTCCTTGTACATCATTCTATCCATGACACCACAATTGGCAGGACCTAAGAAAAAGGGTCTGACGTGCTGGATGGCTGGAATCTTGAAAGACAGCCCTTCTTTTAAAGTGTGAGAACACACCACCACATTTCAATGCAGGCCGTATTTGTTTAACTCAACTGCAAAGGCGTTATGTATTCCTTTTGCTGTGTGGTGCGTTAAGAGTGTCATGTCCTGGTTATGTTATGGCATCAGAAACATTATTATCCATGGAATGTTACAGATGAGTCAATTACACAATAGATTCTATTCTGAGAAGCCTATGCTTCTTTTCTTATCCCATTGCTGGCCTTGTATTAGTGGTATGAAGCTTTATCATACTGGCAGCATGACTTGTGCTTTGAACACAGAAGTGCAAGCTCAGTAGGCAAGGAAGAATTGGGTCATGACATTTGTTCCTTGGGATGCATTGTGTGAGAACTCCCTTTGTTCCTTTCTATAGACTTTCTGTTGCTTCCTCTAGGAAATGGGCAGGAACAACCATAAATTATGATCTGGAGATAATTGTCTCCGATTTTTTTCTTCTCTTGTTACTGTTCTGGGTTGCAGGTCCAAAGAGCACACCAAACAAACAGTAATTCAGAAGCATTCCATTTCAACATCCAGCTCTCCAAGCTTGGTTTTCCCTGACTTGCTCTTTGGACCTTTACTGTGTGTCATATTTCCTTCATGTGCAAAATGCACACTGATCTCTATTTCCACACCAAATAAATGTGGCATGTTCAGAAATAGTTTGAAAAACCTTGATGCAGAAAGCAGGAAGGAGGAGAGCCGCACATGGTGCTTTGTAGGGATGGGCACAAAATGGAAAAATAATGTTTCATTTTGTTTTGTTTCATGCTCACCCCCGTTTTGTTTCATTTCTTATTAAAAAAAATCATTCAAAATGAAACAAAATGAAATGAAATGGCTCCCCTGGGTCCTAGAGGCACCAGATCTGGTGCCCGGGACTCCGGGAGTCATTTATAAAGGGTTCCTGCCAAGCTGCCAATGGCTTGGTGCTGACTGGGCCAGGTTTAGAGGGCTCCAGCTATTGACAGCTTGGCAGGAACCCTCTGAAAATGGTCAGGTAGGCAGTTCCGCAGGAACAAAACAGTTCGTTTCAATGGAAAAATTACCTTTTCGTTTTATCTATAACAAAATGCTGCTTCCTTGTTTCATCTTGTTTCATTTCATTTCATTTTGCTACGTAACAAAACGATGAAACAGCATTTCATTTTTCATTTCCTGCCCTTTCCTAGTGCCTTGTATTCACTTAGCTCACAAAGGAAAGGTGGGATATCAATGTAGCTAATGCTTTACACTAATATATTAATATTGGTATTAGCATGAATTGTGTCTGTATTGTTCACCATAATCCAAATGACATCCACACAAGATTTATATATAACTTGTTGTAGTTCCCAGGGCCTACCTCAGTTGTGTAATCAGGTTCCTTGCCAAATATGTGACTGAGACAGATCCTGGCACATTGCCCATTAGCTGAAATTAGCTACGGCAAGTATGCCCATACGATGTGGACAGCAATAGAATTCTGGCCACTAATTTATCAGAAATAAAATATTAATAGTCTGTTCCCTGTTACACCTTTTGCAGGAGGCACCAAGCAGGTTCAGAGCCTTGCACTGAAAACTTTACCCCATTTCCTCCCTATCTCTGTTAGTTTTTTTCCTGCTGCCCTTGGTTTTGCCGCCATCTTGATTCATCGCTTCTTTTTGTATTTGTTATCTATATTTGCTTTTTTTTTTCCTACTGCTGTAAGCCGCCCAGAGTTCCCGTGTGGAAGATGGGCGGGATACAATTTTAATAAATAAATAAATAAATAAATAAATAAATAAATAAATAAATAAAAATATACCTATAATTGTAGGAAGAAGAACTATAAGGATTGATTTGGTGTGACTGTCACAGCAAGTATTTTGATCAACTCCTTGAGTTACAAATTAGCATGATTTGTGAAGCCTGTAATTCTAGGTTGATTCATAGCCTATCCTGAAAATTCTCAATGGCAAATGGTAACCAGTGAGAGTAATAATCCACCCACCAACCAGCATGAATGAATGAACAAATGAACTTAATGAACAAATGAATGAACAAACAAACAAACAAATGAATAACCCAGCCATTCAGCCTTGGTCTGCATTCTTGTAAAACAGAAATGGACAAAGTTGTTTTTGGTCTGGAATTTCCATCAGACCTTCCCAATGATGAATACTGGTTGTAAACCAAAAGTATCTACCTGGGCAGCTTTCCTTTGTTTATCCTTGCTATAAACACTGACCTACAAGAAGTGGACTTGTGAAGTGAACACAGAAGTGGACTTGTCCACCAAACCTCACACGAAACTGCAGCAGATACTATGTTGTTTTTGTCTTCTTTATTTCTTTATTTGTATTTGTTTTTGCCTGACCTTGGAGAAGTCTCCAATGATTTATTTATTTATTTATTTATTTATTTATTTATTTATTTATTTTTACAATTTATATGCCGCCCACTACCCAAGGTCTCTGGGCGGCTTCCAATCAAAGAATTAAAACAGTTAAAAACATCAAAGAACAATAAATAATTAAAACAATAATAAAAACCTTATTATGAAGAGATGTGAGGTATACATTAAATGAATGCACCAAAACTCAGGGCAATTTGCTTTTCTATATACATGTGAAGGATTGTCATTGTGCTGTCAAAGAACCAGAGCCATAACTAGCCATTTTGGCATCAGGGGCAAATGGCATCACCTCCCCCCTTCCACTAGTAATCAGCACAAACACACTAAAGAAAAAGGAGGAAGAGAAGAATGTTAACCCCCCCCCAAATAAAGATAATAGTGCTGGACGTCATTGCCATTTATTTTCCTAACACTCACCAGTTCTTTTATTCTCTCCAGGTTGGCAAAGGCCTCATTCCCTTCCCTAGGTACAGCCCTGCAAATAACTTTCAGTAATAACAGGTATTTTACTTTTGCTGGGATTGGGTTTGATGGGCAGACTGTATTGTGGTTGTTCTGTGGCTTTATTTGTAAACTGCTTCCTTACGGTTACAGAAAATAAGTATAAAATGGTGTTGAATTAGCAACTGGGGTGTAAATAGGTGACAGCTCCTGTGTGTAGGAAAGAAACGGCCACCCTCCTGTGAGTTCACTTTTGTAAAAGTACAAAGCAGTTGAATAAATGCTTAACATTAGGCAGGAAAAAAATGTTCATGATTTGATTCACTGGTAGATAATCTTCACTATAAACCTAAGGACAGAGTTGTAACTATTTTGGACTGTAACACCCAGAATTACCCAACCAGCACAACCGTGTTGAACGTTGCACTCCAATAGAAGGTCTTTTTCTTTTCACGTTTAAACTCTGCTTATAAGCTTCCGAAATGGTTGGCCAGATATTTCAGTAACAATTGGGGAACTGAAAGTGGTTTGAGTCTTCACTTCTGCATATAATGAATGATTAGTATTTCCCTGAAATCCTCTTGCTGAGTATAGTAAATCACGCTAGACTAGACCTAGCCTGTTGAATTGGTGGGGACTTGGTGAGTCAACTCCATTGTGAATTCCATTGATTCAAATTGGCCCACACTAGTTGTGACTTACTGTAGTGTAGGAAGTCACATGCTGGCTGGATTGCTTCGTGTTAAATATCTGGCTGAAGAGCCAGAAGTTGGGAGCACTTTTCACAGGGCACCCCTGAAGACTGACCCTCTGTGACCATGGACAAGCTACACAGTGCCAGGGTTCATCCAAAAGAAGGACTTTATACCTGGAAAACCATGAAAAGGGTCACTATAAGTCAGTTGACATGGTGGCACACAATTATTGATTATTAGTAAGTCATGAGTACAGTAAGCCTGTCTGAATCACTGCAATTTGTTTAGGTGTGTGTTGCGTTGTTACAATCGTGACCAACTCTTCATGACCCCATGTCCATTGAGTTTTCTTGGCATGAATACTGGAGTGGTTTGCCAGTTCCTACTTCAGGCTCCTACAGCACCTGGTATTCCCTGGTGGTCTCCCATCCTGGGCTGGCCCTGCTTAGCTTCCGAAATCAGGCGAGATCGGATAGGTACCGACTCACCAAATCCCCACTGATTCAATGGGCCTATTCTGTAGTAAGGCTTACTGTTCTTTTGTGTTCAGTGTCAAGAAAGGCTGTCAACGGTTAAGTCAACATAATTACTGTTCTTACCATTGGTGAGAAAAGGCTTCAGAGGGTGATCTAACGCTGTATGTGTAATGTATTACACAACATACCGTCATGTTCTGGTTTATGTGATACTCTCTGCCATGATCAGTTTGTTGAATTTATGCTTTTAATTGGTTGTAAACATCTGGTAACCTTGAAAGTACAGAGTAGCAGATGAGGAATGGAAAAACCCACTAACCGATGTTTCCTACATCTAAGCACATGGATTCCTAATTAATTTCTTTATGGGTTCACCTCAGCAGATGTTATTGTTCTTTTAGAGAGCGTAATTAAGAAGCTTGACAGATTTAATAAGTCTGGAGTATAATCTGCACATCTGAGCAAGTGGAATGTAACCTGAGTGCCTATTTACATACAACCAAAAAAGCACCTTTTGAGGCAGTCTTGCACTATTTTTGAAGGCATGTATATGTTGAAAAGATGCAAAAAGAAAGTGCTTGTTGTCTCATTGCACCAACAGTCTGAAGCTGTAGGCAACCATTAGGCAAAATGCAGGGTTCCACAGACAGCCCTGTAGCTACCCTAGACCCTGTCGTCCCCCACATCCCCCCTTAAAGAAATTAAATGTTTTTGCTTAAGAAGTCTTCTTCCTTCCTTCCTTCCTTCCTTCCTTCCTTCCTTCCTTCCTTCCTTCCTTCCTTCCTTCCTTCCTTCCTTCCTTCCTTCTATGGAGTGGGAAAAGAGGGGAAGCAAACTTTATTTTTTAAAGCTGATTAGAGTAGCACTAATGTGCTCTACCTTTAAGGGATTGAGATTAAAATTGAAAGCTTCCTCCTGGAAGGAAGAAGAGGCAGGAGGGGACAAGGATCTCTCTCTCTCTCTCTCTCTTCTCTTTATCTTTCGTCCTAAAGAGAAGCAGGTGATATTGTGTCACTTGAGATGTGTGTGCCTAGTAGATGCAAGGATTGCACCAAATTGCATACCAGACCTCTACATCACCTTAAACTACATTATTTAGTCGAGTTCAACCCCCTCTGAGCTGTCTTGCCAAGCCCTCACTGTTGGTTTCCTGGTAGGGAGATAAATCTCACAGCAAACAGCAATGAAGGGGGAGAAAGTACCATCTTTGTGTAGGGGAGGTGCACCTCAATTCCCAGCTGGTACCAGGGCTTCCTGGCTGAGTACACAAGTGCTGATGTGCATAGTGGGTGTGTTTCCTTCTAAATCATTGCCTGCTCCACTTCCATGCTGGAGCAAGGAACAGTCTTAGGCCTTGGTTGCACGGCTGTTAACTGTGCATCATATTTTGATGCGTACCAAAATCGTGGGCAATCACATGATGTTTGGTTCACAGTTAACGCCCTGACAGCAGGGGTGTATTATACTTATTTCTGTGCATCCCGTCTTGCCAAATGTGCATCTTTCCCCTGTTTATTGAACTGCATTTCTCCATCATGCTGATTTCCTTGTCAATCACTGGCATGTTGGCTTTCTAGTATTACTGCAAGAGTTCATGTGAAAGTTTGAGAACATGGCAGTGTATCCCTAGTACCAGAGCACCTTTATAGTAAATCCTTTGTTTTTCTCTCATCTCTCACTTCCTTTCCCATTGGTCACTGTACCAGGTAATTTGCAGCTTGTAGAAGTGCTCAATTACCGAAATGCCAACAATTGATCATTAAAGTAGGACAGCAGAAAGAGGCGGGGGGGGGGGAGAGACTGAAATGGTGCGAATTTTCACCGGTCACACTGCAATTGCTGCGGTCAAAACTGCGCATCATTAAGAGGAATAATTTGATCGAACCCCTAGTGGTGGTATAGGGTGATGTGGTTCAAGTGTGCTTCAGGGGGCGTGGTCGGCTGGGGTGCCAAAATGCTGCACCCTGGAGTGGAGGCACGATCTTTTGCTGCACAGTCATTTGCAGCATAAACAGCACCAAAACGGTGGTGTGACTGGGGCCTTAATTTCAGGCTTCAGTCCTACAATCCTTGGGAATGGAAATCTGCTGACATGGCAGTTCCCAGTGTTCTCCGTAGGACACACATTGATTGATTGCTTGATAAATATTTTAATACCAATTTTTAAAAATCTCAGGGCAGTTTAGGAACAGAAACAATCAAACCAATTGCTAAACTTGATAACTCAATAAAAGCAATGAAGGAAGTAACTGAAAAACAGGAGATGGGAAACATGAACAAATAGAAAAATGATCAGGAAGGTGGCTGAAAGTTCATTGGTGAAAAAAAGAGTAAGAACCTATAAATATTGAAGGACTTGCCGAGAATTAATCTTCGAATGCCATAGTATGAACTTTTTGGCAGACAGGTGTACTTGTAAAATCCATTTTCATCAACCATCTGACTATTCCCAAATCCAATGTATATTATTGATGCTGGCCACCTTGTGTGCTCCCTTAGAACTGCTAAGGCAGTGTGTAGAATCCTTTGACAAATATATAAATATTAATCAAACTGTCATTCTGAAAATGTAGATACAGTAGTGCAAAGGGTATGAAGTTAATCCAATCCATATAACACCGGTGCTTTGACAGTGAACAATGCAGCTGATCAAGGGCTGACGTGTACCAGAAGTCACATCTATTACATGTGCCCCTTGGTGTGACCTACTTCTGACTTGATTTATTATTTTTATCTGGCTTTTCTTTCTTTGGACATAGAAAGCAGTTCACAAGGTGAAAAACCACCAGTGAGGTTTCACCTCAGCATAAACAAGCCCTACTGAACTGGAAGGGGTGGACTTCTCAGTAGATACATGTATTTCTACCTCCCACAATTAGGTGTTAAGTGTGATAAGTGAACAACAACAATAGATGCCCTCTAAAACAGATGGGGGAAACGAAAACAAATCTCAAACAGCAGATGAGAAAGCCTGCACAACAGCTGGAGGGGTGGTGCAGAATCTCAAGATCCAAAGTTATGCTGAGACCCAAGAGATTTCAACAGATGTTTATATATAAGGAAGGAAGGGGTAGGACTTCCACAGCTACACACATGAGCCAAATTCTGTGGTGCAACATCTTGCTTTTGCCCCCTACCCTCCGCATCTGCTCCCGATGAGTTGGCATGTTGTTCCCATTTGAAGAGCAAATGATTCCTTGCAGCCCAATGAGCAGTCAATTAAGCGCTTCCCCTGATCTTCTATGGAGGGTCAGGGGAAGCAATGTTTTTCAAAAAGTCACTGTTCTCTTCCTCTTTCAGTCACAAAGGGAGAGGCTGTTGGAGGCAGTGTTCTGCTGGCTAAACAAGTATGCCAAAAAGAATGCATGCCCTACTGCAGGGCCAGAAAAGTGTGAAAGAGCTCTTAAGAAGGAAGGGTCATTCTGAATAGAAACCCCTGTGCATGATGGTCCCCTGTCCCCAGATCCAAACTGTGTCATCAGTGAGCTGCATACCATATCTACATGCCAGTGTGGCCAGACCTTCTAATGATAAGGCTGCCCCTTTGTATTGCCACAAAATCAAGTCAGTTCCCGGTTCTAAATGTGGGCACAGTTCATCATCGAATTAGTTCTTAAGGAAACTTGCTTGTGGTACTGTAGTTTAGTTTATCCGTGTGTGACTTCTCCTAAGAATTAATACTTACTGCAGTGAGATGCAGGTCAAGTGCAAGCCCATCACATGATGGATTCAGAAAATTTAAATTCTGCAAAATCTATTTTAGACAGTCACTGAGTAGTGAAATTAGGCTACAGGGACTGCATCTAATTTCATAGGAACAAGCTCCACGGAAGCCCCTTGGGGCCTACATCTAAGACAAGGCTGTATACAAGGCTGCCCAGTGCATTTTACTGACTAGGGAATAACATGAAATAGCATCCTACACCCACTCAAGTCAAAATGCCTAGTACTCCAAGTGAGTCCAGTTATTCCGACACATGAGGCAAATAATCCAGGGGCGCTCCTCATCCTTTTCAGCAAAAATGCAACATTAACAAATCAAGTAATTAACCATTTGCTGCCCTTTCATGACATCTCCCTGTCTGCCGCCCAAGGCTGCTGTCTCACTCTGCCAAACAGTAGGTCTGCCTTTGTTTGTATGGGATTTTAAATTCTCTGTCATCACTGCTCAGTGTGTTTTCAGTCAGGACTCAGCTTGGAGTGGGGGGGATGAAGACATTATATTGATTCCTACATTTTCCTGCTCTTTCCTTGAGATCAGCTTTATTTTAGCATTCCTACATTTTCCTGCTCTTTCCTTGAGATCAGCTTTATTTTAGCAGTCTAGTTAAAACCTAACCAAAACCCAGACAAAAACCTCTGGAAACGTCTTCTAGTTTAACTCGGCATTTGAAAGCTGGGCACTAAAGCAGCTGCAGATTAGTTTTCCTCTGCTGACTTGTCAGCATTTCCTGCTCTTTTTAGTTCCCCTGAAACACTAGGTGGTGCTCTGTTTTATGCCGATTGTAATTTGAAGGTTTTTCAGCCTGTCACACCAGTGCTTCTCTGTGAGGACTGCCAATTAGGTGCCCGTAAAGAGCATAATAGAAGACACCCAAGGGCACCTACAAGTAGTGGACTATTTTTCCTGTTCAGTTAGTCAAACCAACACAGGGTGTCACATCTAGCGCTAAGTTGGGGCAAATGGAAGGGCAGTGGTGCCCTCCAACTTCCTCCCCCCTGAGATAGTCACAAAATAAACACAGTAGTATACATTCTGTGCTATCCCACAGCCAGAAAATCTGGATCAAAGTAAAATGCGGATTTCCCCCGGGAACGGTCACGTGCTTGAAAACACTGCTCCTGTGTCCCCACGGGTGCAGTTTAAAGAACCACATCTTTTGTGTTCCCATAAGCAGGAACCGTGGAATGAAAAGGTTTTGACGTGGATTTTCCAAGTCCCCACGGACTCAAGTACTGGTTTAAAATCCGCATCGGAACTGAGACAAGCTTTGTACCACCTTGAGACCAGGGACTTGCAAAACTCACCGGGTCACGTTTAAGTGGACTTGGTCGCATTTCCTCCCTCTAAAGTCCGCTGGTCATGGGGACACAATTTTATTAACTGCATCTTCAAGCAGTTTCAAGTGGGTTTTAGTGGTCGTGGGATAGCAGGCCTGGTCTCGAGGTAGTACAAAGCTCATCTCAGTTCTGATTTAGATTTTAAACTGGTACTTGAGTCTGTGGAGACTTGGAAAATCCACATCAAAACCTTTTTGTTCTGTTGTGTTACAGTTCCCGCTTATGGGGACATACAAGATGCGGTTCTTTAAACTGCGCCCATGGGGACACAGGAATTACGTTTTCAAACATGTGACTATTCCGGGGGGGGGGAATCCACATTTCAATTTGATCTGGATTTTAGACCGTGGGATAGCAGCCATAGAGGTTAGAGTGTTAGACTGGACCTGAGAAAACTCAGGTTTAAACCCCTGCTTACCAAAGAGACTATTGTTGCCCTTTAGTCTTAAATAAGATCATGATGACATATGAACTGCAGGAGGATGTCTTATTTAGAACAGCACATATTGTAAGGAAATATCTATGACGATCCTAGGAACTAAATCTGGTCAAGTTCTAGTGAGCTTTGTAGAATGGAAACAAGAGCACCATCACCAATAACAACCACCATGCAAAACTGGTGTGCAAACTGCATACACAAATGCACTGACACATGAATCAGGATGATATAAGTAAGACACTAATGAGTCAAAAGCCTGAGATAAACAGAAGAACACCCTATATGTTTGGGGCAAGATTATGCATGTATATTCTTGGTATATTAGCTGGATTAGGATGGTGGTGGAACCAACCTGAAAGAGCCACTTTTCCAATAAAGATGGCCAAGAGATGGCTAGGAAGGGAGAAAACACCCCAGCAAGCAGTGCCTAATGTTCTTCTCATTGTCCAGTCTTCTGAATGTAAGAGGATGAAATGAAGCTAACCTTCCCCACATGCTGGGCAGCATTCTAAGATATAATGGGAGAAAATCAAAAGGATATGTAATCTCTTCAAGCCACTTGCAGTTCTCTCTTACAACAGAGGAGCGACATTAATCACAGCGAGATCTTAGCTTGCCTTCTGAGGATCTGCCAGCATGCTTTCCCCTTTACTTAGGTGGAAACAATACAACCCCGAGAAGAATAATTTTTGAGGCTTAAATTTTTCCATCTGAACATTTTTTTTGGGAATTCAGAAATGTTTCCTCTCTTCTTTCCATCATGAGAGTGGTTACATTCAGTGCCTTTGGGTAGAAGGGCTGTTATTATGCTGAAGGGCACATTGTTTTGAAAGGCTGCTGGGCTGTGTGAAGATCAAATTGATCTGGGTGATTAAGAAGAGAAACAGTAAACAGATGCCCACCTGCATACCCACACAAACAAATGCTCAGCCTTTTTGTTCAGATCTATAACTAAGCACTTTGGGGCTAGGGAACTTGGCACCTTCTCCCATCCACAAAGATGAGCCCAATCACTGTGCTGTCATCTGCAAATTTAATAAACCTATTGCTAGGCTAGGAAGACACAATCAAATGTGTAAAAACGAGTGATCTCCAAAATGTCCCTGATCAGGTTTTTGTACACTCAAGCTTGTGGCTTCCTTTAGAGTTAGGACGTTACCGACAAATTAAACAAATATGTTGTATTTTTCATCTAGAATTGATTGTTTTTTACTCTAGGTATATCTAATTAAGTAGGATGGGGATGCTGAAAGATTCATATGATTTGGAGATATACCAGAGCATTTCTTATTAAGTAGAATAGATTGGTTCCTGCTTGCTTACATTGCTACTGTACTGCCTACATTCCATAACTCCAGTTACGGGACTGGGGATATGAAAGGTGGGTTTAGGAAGAAACAAGTTGGAACATCTGTGGACAACTAGAAATTGGACTAGAATCAAAAGATACTGAGGAATCAAGGTTATTCATTTGTTTAGGTTTTATATCATCTAGTGAGTAGCTACTCTGGGCAGTGTACAAACAAACAAATGAATGGCAGACTGAAACCCAAGTCAAACAGAATCAGAGCTGTAGAAGGCAAAGTATCTATTCATAAAATATTGTAGATTTCCATTCCGATACAGTCCACTTGCCATTTTTGCTATCCGGTTCAGTCCAGCTACTTAAAGCAAGGGGTCAAACAAAGAAGGCTTCCACCTCACAGATGTAGGTTTACAGTGCCTCCCTATTTTATAGTGTGGTGGCTCTCCAGTTTTGGCACTGGAAGTTGAGGAATATGTGTTATTTCATCTGTTCTTTGTTCTGTGGCACACCAGCACACAGAGTTTAACCAGATGCAACCAACTGGTTTAGGGGAAAACTGGATGCCTCTAAAGCAGAACCGGAACATGCTATTCAACTCTATTTGCTACTTGTGCTGTGACTTTTCAAATCACTGTACTATAGTGCCCGGCTTTTCCAGGGACTCCTGTCTTCTTTTAGCTCTGTGTGCGACTGTCTTCAGTGAGATAAGCACAGCATCGTGCATAACAAAATACTGTATGCATAATTACAGCAGTTGTAGAGCTGGAAAATAGAATTAAGAACTGAAGAAGAGATGGGGGAGAAATGTTGCACACATTTGCCAGCCCACCCAATATGCCTCAACTGATATCCACAGTACAAACCAAGTCAATTTAACCATCAGGATTTGCCCTTCATTTCTAGTTCCACATTGATTAGTTCTCCAATCAAGAAAGGTCTGCAAAACGCATGGATATCAAGGATCAACATGCACACATAAATGCCCATGTTGGCAAAACGATGAAAGACATCATGTTTGGCAAAGTTGCATATAAAAGATTTATCTATTGAGGAGATATGCAAAAATGTGTAGCAGATTTATATGGAGTACTTGTTTGTTTAATCACAAGTGTATGGGGGTGATGCAAAAGTGACAGAAACTGAAATTTCTTGGATGGTTCTTCTAAAAGTTTTCTTTACTGTATATCCATGCAAC
This sequence comes from Phrynocephalus versicolor, assembly GCA_023846285.1. Classification (NCBI taxonomy): domain Eukaryota; kingdom Metazoa; phylum Chordata; class Lepidosauria; order Squamata; family Agamidae; genus Phrynocephalus; species Phrynocephalus versicolor. The sequence goes on from JAHTLZ010000379.1 coordinate 42,934,829, forward strand.
CCATTGGGAGGGCATCCCAGAGGCCACAGGAAAACAGTTATTTCCCTGAAAGATCCAATATCAAGTCCCAACCCTAGAGATGATTGGACGTCCCATCTCTGTGTCTGGTCCCTTGCAGAAAGTTCTGCATATCTTCCACTTTCCTCTATCATGGGATCACTAATGTTTGGAGAGGTAAAGAGATCAGGACCATGGGTTCTTGTATCCTCAAGTCCCAAAATCCTCCCCTATCCCTAAAGAGGTGGGATGTATGACTCGAGCTAGTCTAAATGATTTATTTATTATCCTGTGCCATCAAGTCACTTCCAAGCTACTGCAGCCCTTGTCAGGGTTTCCTAGAATACTTAGAAGTAGCTTGCCGTTGGAATTGGCAATGGGTGCATTGGAATAATGCAGCTTGCCCAAGGCTGCATGGGCTGGCTCTTCTCCCGGAAGGCACAGTAGGACATCAGACTCCCAACCTCTGGCTCTACAGCCAAGTGCGTAACTCACTGAGCTACTCATATAGCCCTAAATAATTTAATTTCCCCAATCTTTTTCCTCAGTGGAAGATGAGGGAGAGAAAAAGAAGGCGGAAGAACATCAGTCCTTCTATAGCTGTGTTCCCCAGGTGTCTTTTTACTTTGATCGCAATTCATTGAGCAAAAAGACAAACAGGACCAGGTCTTAAGTGGAATCAAAGTGCCTGAAACTCTATCCATTGAGGAGGCCTTCTTTATCTTTTAAATACAACCCTGAAGGAGGCTCAGATATCTAGTTCCAGGAACTGGGGCCTTCTTGGTGGTGGCCGCCATCCTGTGAAATGGTCCACTTCCCTCCTTGCATTCCAAAAGCTAGCAAAAACCCCGCTTTTCAGAGAAGCCTTTTGGAATATGCTGCCTTCATGACAGCTTCTGTGTCCATGTCATATCTCTGATTTTGGCTTTTTGGTTGCTGTCGCCACCAGGGATTCCTTTTCTGAGACTGCTTTTTGGATTACAGTAGTCCCCTGCCACAATGCGATTCATATATATTACGGTCTCAGTATATTGCAGGTTTTTTTTTTCTTGAGAGAAGCAGGCTTCCAAAGAGAGGTTTTTAATCCCCTCCTGGCACCTCAGCAAACAGACCTGGGGTTGCTCCTGCCAGCTGTGCTTACAAAGAGAGGTTTTTAACCCACTCCTGACACCTCAGCAGACAGACCTAGCGTTCCTGGCAGCAAGGTCTGCTGAGTTGTCAGGAGGGGATTAAAAACCTCTATTTGCAAGTGCAGCTGGGAGGAGCAGCTCTTGCTGAGGCATCTGCATTTCGCTTCCAAAGAGAGGGTTTTAAACCATTCCTGACACCTCAGCAAACAGAGTTGGGGCTGTTCCTGCTGGCTGTGTTTGCAAAGAGAGAATTTTAACCAACCCCTAACATCTCATGAAACTGATCTTGGGCTGCTTGGCTGCTGTTTCAAAAGAGAAGTTTTTCTCCTGACACCTCAGCAAACAGACCTCGAGCTCTTGGTAGCAAGGTCTGCTGAGGTGTCAGGTGGGGGCTTAAAACCTCTCTTTGGAAACACAGCCAGCAGGAGCAGCCCAAGGTCAGTTTACTCAGGTGTCTGCATTTTTCGGATTTTCCTTTCTCGTGGGTGGATGAGGCACCAAATCCTGCAACAACCAGGGGAGGTCTGTATTTGTTGATGGGTGGAGGGTTGGGTGTTTCTTGTGTTATGTTTATCTCCGTAAACTGCCCCGAGTACTGATGTGCCATGGGATGGGCAGGATAAAATTCGAATGAATAGATGAATGGATGAATGGATGAATGAATGAATGAATGAATGAAAAATATCAGGAATGTTGGCATCGTGTTTTGAATCAACATGGCATGATTCCCCCCCCCCCGAGCTGTGTATGTTTGTCGTCAAGGGTGAAGCGGCTTCCTGGTTTATTTTAAGATGTTCTTGCTCTACTGATCTTGAATTAGATACTCCAAGGGCTGTCTTATGAGAATAGTTTTATGGCATGTTTGATGAAGAGGTATTAAAGCAGTTTATTTGTGGTGCATGCAAAACTTTTTTTAAAAAATGCAGTATGTGGCTCTTTTCTTGTTTCATGTTACTTTAAAACAGTACATCATAAAAACAGTAGTATAGGCTCTTTGTGCTGTACAGCATTATTAATGTCAATTGTCTACACAAGATCAAGAAGGTAATTGCTTTCTCTCAGTTATAAAGCTGCTCATATTTATTGTCTAGATGTCATACTGAAGAAATTGAATTTGTGTTTGAGATGAGTGTATTGTTTTTACATTATATTTGCATGTTTCTGATTTCATACCTCTTTCTTTCTTTCTTTCTTTCTTTCTTTCTTTCTTTCTTTCTTTCT
>JAHTLZ010000379.1:42939115-42949832 GCA_023846285.1 Phrynocephalus versicolor
CACACACACAAACCATGGCAGGCATTAGTTTTTCCTAGAGAAGAGGAAAACTGGAGCATTTGCAGAGGCGTGCTAAGAACTTAACCCTGTGCTTGCAGTGGCAGCTGCAGGCGAGAGACAGAACGTTGGCAGCACATACCAACAAGTTTGCAAATGCTTTCCCTGCAGGACCCAAGCGCTCAGCAACCATGCGGATGGATCCATGTGCACTCCTCCCAACCTTTGTCCCAATCTCAAGGGGGCCATCCGGTTTCGTAGCAAGTTCTGTGATCTAGATCAGAGAACATGTGCAGGGTATCTATTTTAATTGGAAATGCCTCTGTGCTGAGCAGAGATTAACCCTGGCACTACTGGCAACATAAAGGCTTCGGGCAAGGTCTTAGCATGCCAGACGCATGGGATTAATGAGTTAATTCAGCCGCACACTGTCGAATAGAGTAAGGCTCTTCTCCGCCCACAACAGATCGAGACATTGACATGCTTCCACATCCTTTTGTTCAATCAGGAGCTCTTCGAAGCCGTTTAGTGGGGCTGCCAGTTTATTCTGGCATCCCGAATCCATTGAAAGTGCCTGCCTTTTTGCTGCACACAAAGGAAGAAAGCCAGGCACCCACTCACGCTTTCTGTGAGCTTCTTAAAGGGAGCGCTGCCCATTCAGCTGAAACAGCTGCATCCCTGCTTCTCATCAGCGCAGAAAGCCTCTGCTCCATCTCCACCAGGCTTTGGAGCTGCCAGTGAGAGGAAAGATCGGGGAATCTGGATGAGGCATTGGATTTTTTTTTTGTGTGTGTGTGGCAACCGTGACCCAAAAGGCTCAATGGATCTCCTTGGTCTTCTGAGACTTCCCTGTGCTTAGATGTTCCTTGGGCGCTCTCGGCTTTGCACGGTCAGCATTTCATGGTCCAGAGGGTGTTCCAGACGCATCTTGCAGCATGCCTGCATTCATTTAAATCCAGCCACCACAGGCAAGCCAGCGTTGAGACAACGTGGAAGCCGCTGCTGAGGGTTTAACCATGAAGATGCAAGTTCCATGTTCCTGAAAGCACTTGACCCAATGGAGGGTTCCGTCTAAGCACTTGGAAAATTCTTTGCAAAGGTAAAACAGATTTATTTATTTTTTTAAAAAAATTAAAATTAGGAAGCACATTGACTGCTTATCTGGTTATCACTGGAGCAAGTTCAGCACTTTGTTTGCCTCTTAAAATAGTAGGCATTCCCTTGCTCCTACCTGACCCACTTCAGATCCAGGTATTTGAGTTGGAGCACACCTGGAAAGACATTGTGAGCAGTGCTAAAGAGTGACCTCTTTGTTTCACTGCAGTCCTCTAGATTCTCATCCAACAAGAGTTCTGTGTCTTCTACAAAGGACAGTTCGGCAAGAGAGAAATGCAAGTCTCCATAGCCTGCACAGAACATAATCTCAAAAATCGGAATGGGGAAGACCGACTTATCAGCAAACAGAACACCAGCGGCTCGAATGCAGTCAATGCAGCCCGGGCCAAGTTCCGGACAGTGGCAATTATTGCTCGCAGTTTGGGAACCTTTACTCCGCAGCACCATATTTCTTTAAAAGAGTCCACTGCAAAACAGACTGGCATGAAATATAGGTATGGACAAACTTATTTATTCTCCGTCGTGATTCTTTGTCTTGCTTCTCTTCCTCTCCTCCCTCCCGATACCTTCACATCTCACATCTTTGACAGACCTGGGGACGACACAAACACCCCTTGTCCAAAATGTGACAAATACATCCTTGAATACTTTTCTCGAAATGAAGCCCTCAAAGAAAGCTTTCAAGTTTTGGTATTCATGTGAATGTTAACAAATAAGTGTTTATGGGGGTAACATGACAGGCTGTACTTAATGTAGATCCAGTTGTACTCAGGACTTTGAATTAGCAAATGACACCTTGGGCTGTGCTTGGGAGAAAGTTTGCCTCTTCGGGGACCTGCTGGGGAGTACAAAAAGCACAGCAGCTGTAAGTCTTGGTTAGAGGCACTTTCAAATTCTAATTACCACCCACACAGCTGTGATTGACTTGCTGTCATAAGGGCTAGGAGGGGTTTGCTTTGAGTGAAATGTAAGGTGTGATGCGGATAAAGTAAGAAGAAGCATTTTATGGTGTGTTAACCGAGTTCCTTCATTCAAGGAAGATAAGAGAGCAAGTGCAATGAATACTTCCACTATATTGTCTCAAGTGGGCAGGTGGAATGTTTATCTGGATAAAGTACTTAAGATGATGTTTTTCTCGCTCAATGACTTAATTGTGAGTGTTTGCATGTGCTTCATGCACCTGATTGTAGAGTGCATTGGCTCTGTCAACCTAGGAACCTCTTTCACTTGATGTCAGAAAGGCTTGTTCTCATAAAGAAAAGCAAGCCAAACAAATATTTAGATAGGCTTAGAAACTGAAGATGGATTAGTTTCCCTCAAAACCACTTATTATTGCTATAATGAAGGGCATGCATAGTCTGCATAGTCATATTTGAGATGCACGGGCTGTGGATTTAAATTAGGAGTGTGCAGATATGTGCATTTCTGTGGCACCCACAGAATTCCCCATGTGGCTCTGGCATTGTCATCTGAAAACCCAAACCTGCTCACCTCTGCTTTAAATTTCAAGACAAACTGGATGACATACGGAAATTAGGCATAATATTTTAGTTCCGGCCTCATCTAATTCACAGACATCAAGAGCAACCACAACAGATGATTCATACTGAGAGTCAGCAAGAGAAAGGTGGTGGGAACATATGGTTTCCATAAAACATTGCACTAGTGAAGTTTTCAACAGGTAATGAATGTTGATATTGTAGAAATGTGCTGTCAGTGTTTCTGGCAGGTTTCCTCCATAGGACAATGATGTGCCATGCTGAGGAGCAAACTTCTGTGAAACGTTGTCCATGGTAGACAGTCTGGGCAACAGATAGTGGAAAATGTATTCTGACTACTTCCCTACAAAAACCCACATTTTGTTTCATTGACAAGGAGTGGTGATGGGACAAAAAATAGGTTTTGCCTCAGAAATCCATTTATTTCCCAGACTCTTGATATCTTGGCAATTTTAAAATATTGCACCCAAAAAGTATTGATGCAATTACAAAAAAAAACCCCACAGCAAAGATGTGCATATTTGAAAAATCTCTACAACAATGCTTTAGTCAGTGTGGAAAATGCCTAAAAACTGCTTATGTTCAGAAAAGGGGAAAGTGTATAAAATATATAGGAAGAGTTGGAACTGTCAGAAGAACCTAGTCTGGAACGGGGGTGATATAGGCATAGTAGACAGGTGTTAAAAATGAATTAGACATTCAGTTTTCCAGTCTAAGGGCATGTTTCCATTGACAGGTGAGTTGTGTGAATCAAGGATGGTCAACAGAATGCCTAAGAAACTTTTGCAATTGCAGTGGCACCTCAACTTATGAATTTAATCCATTCTGAATGCATGATCTTAAGTCGAACTACTCTTAATTCAGGGGCACCTATCTAAAATGAATGAATGAATACTTTATTGTGGTCAATGACCAAATCCAAAGTACATATATATAAAAATAGAACCAGTTACAGCAAAACAAGGAAGAACAAGGGAGGGGAAATATCATACAAACGGAGCCAGCTTAAATTGTGAGCGCTTGAGCAATTGTTAAAACCTCCTGAGCACGGATTATAATTGCTGCCGCACAAAACTTAGCTACATTAGACAGCATGCTTGAATTAGGACATTCTGCAGTGTATCTAAAAAAAATTGAAAAAAAATAAGTTTGAAAAATCAAAAAATGGAAAAAAATTGTAAGTCGAGCAGACCATATCTAAAATTTGTAAGGCGGCAGTTAAAATGCCAACAGTTTTCCGCTCTTAAGTCGAATTGCTCTTAAGTCGAGCTTTTCTTAATTTGGGGTACCACTGTAGTTCTAAATCAGTAAGTGGCATCTGCAAAGTAAAATCCTTCTGTTAAAAAGTAGGAGGGAAGGCTGCAGATAGTCTTGATAAATTTATCTATTAGAACTGGCATGCTCTCTTAATTAGTAAGGTGAAAGGCATCAGGACAGGGTGTTGTATGACAGTGACAGTTGAGGAGCACACTGTTGAACAGCCACTAAACATGCCCTCTTTCTACGATGATCCCATGGGCACAGAATCTTTTTTGCTTTCAACCAGCAGTTCTGTCCGTTAGAACCCACATCATTTGCTGCCTCCGTACCTCAATGAGAATCTAGCCCACTCTTGTTTGCATAGCTGTACGCCTTCCCCCGCCTACTCTTGACTCATGGTTGTATTTCTTGGTCACATATATGCAATTTAAAAAAAGAAGCTCCAAACAGAATTACATTTCTCTGTGCATGTGAGTAAAATGACACAAACGTCATCAGCAGATACCGAAGACCTAATGGCAGTCCAGGTCTTAAGAATGAAGTGCCTGGTAAAAGTGGCTGGATAGCTGAAGCAGTTAGGCAGCTGGAGCCTGAGGCTGGGGGTTCAATTGCCCACTGTGCACCCCGCCCCCCAAAAAGCTAGCCTGTGTGGCCTTGAGCAAGTTACACAGTCATCGGATGCCTCAGAAGAAGGGACTGGTAAAGGATGGCTGAACACTCGGTACCTAGAAAACCCAGAAAGGGGTCACCATAAATTTGTGTGACACCCAAAGAGGTGGGGAGGCATGTCAAAACAGGGTCTTCTCGGCAGTTGCCCCTCAACTTTGGAATGCCTTGCCTACAGAGATCCAACCCTTTTGGCTTCACCAGGCAAAGATCTTCCTGATCAGCTAGCATTTCAAGTAGATAGTGTTTTTAGCTGGGCTCATGAGCAGCAGGGTTTTTATAATTTGTATGGCATATTGATTGTTTTAAATTGTATTGTATTTTATAGTTTTAATAATGATGTTGTTTTACAGTTTTAATACATTGTTGTAGGTCGCCCAGAGACCACTTGGCAGTGGGATGGCTAATTTTTTTGTAAATAAATAAATAAATAAATAAATAAATAAATAAATAAAGAAAGAAAGAAAGAAAGAAAGAAAGAAAGAAAGAAGAATTGGAAAAAACATTTAAAAATACAAAACTGTAGATACCAGATGAGTCTTTCTGGGGACAATATGGAATAAGCTGGCATTTGATCAGGAAGCACTTGCACCAGGTGAGAATAGATGGAGATAGGTTGTCGAAGTTTCAAGGTCCCTCTCACACACAAAACAATCTTTCCCATTCAGCAGCACCACAAGTCCCTTTGATTTCCATCTTCTTTCCCAGACAAGCATAGGCATTCCCAGATATGTCCACCAACATCCTGAGACCTAGCCACCCTCTCTGTAAGCAACTTGATCATTCAAACAAGCTTTTGATCTTAATATTGTGGCAGTTATAGTGCTATATTTACAGAGTCCGGTGGATAACTTTTTAAAACAACCCTGTTGCTCTTTGGAAGGGCAAATTTCTTTTGACTGCAAATGCATTACAATATCTGTACAGTGGTACCTCGTATAGAGAAATTAATTCATCCCAAATGAAATTATGTTAAGCAAAATTTCCTTTATACAAGTTTCCCATAGGAATGCATTGAAAACGGAGTAATCCCATTTTTATGTTGCACAGATTCGCCCCATAGACGATTCTGTTAAGGAAATTTTCCCTCTCTCCGGAATTTTTTATGTTGTACAAATTTTATGTTATACAAACTGTTTGTTATATGAGGGTCCACTGCATTGCTATAATTCAGTAGTAACATGTTTCAACACACAGGAATTCAAGCCCAGAGAATAAAGCACTTAGAGAGTGAAGAGGAAACCATGACTGATGACTGCATCCATCAGGTGCTCTTTCTCCCATATTCCGTTTGATTTAATATCTCAGTCCTAGTATGAAGAAATGTGTACATTTGAACAAATTCAGAAGCGATCTGGAAAGGCATCTTCATCCATCTGTAGCTGACTGTGTGGTCTGCTTCCACTATTAAAATGCAGTTGCTTGCACCATTCCATAATTTATTTCTGCAGCTTGATCCAGGGTTGGTAGCAGTCTCTTGCAATACAAGGATGTATGGATGTTGGGAAGGGATTTTAGTATGAATGAAAGCATTCCGAATGGGCCTTAGTAGCTGTTTGGGTTAGGAAGGTCATAGTTCAACATCAACAGTGTGACATCAAGAACTTCCACTGTGTTCCATCTCCAGTTTTAAAAAAAATCATATGTAGCAGGACTGAAATTTCATATGATTTCAGTTCACGAGAGAGTAGAAGGATGTTATGTAGTCTGGTGATCTTCTGACACAGAGGGTAAAACTAAACAGCAGCATGTTGATTTTATTTATTTATTTATTTATTTATTTATTTATTTATTTATTTATTTATTTATAAAGGTGCCTTGTGAAGTAGTGAAAGATAGCTTTCTACACCTCTGTATCTTGTATTCAGCGTGCTTACTTTGTGATTAGTCATTGGAAAGGAACCACCAGCTTAATTTGCCGTTCTGAGAAGGCATGTATCTCTGATTAAAAGCTCCTTGTGGAAAGGACAAATTAATTTGCTTGGGTTAGTTTTGTTCAGATCATAAAGCAGGTATGGACAGTCAGGCAGGGTAATGGCCTTTTGATTTGGTGCGAGGAAAAGAGACAGATTTCTGAACAACAGAGAGTGGGTAAGGGAAAACATATGTAAACATCTTTAAAACACTACATGTATCTGGCAACAAAAAAATGGCCATAAAAAGTTTTCTACTATTACAGGTATCTTAAAGGACTTATGGGGATCATGCATAGGATTTGAAAGCCAGTGCATATCTTGGGTTTAAGACTTCACAGATCCAGAACCCTGCCCAAGCACAAATCTCAGTGGGTTGACTTTGTCCTTTCAGCTTAATCTACACAGTATTTTGAGCATAAGGGGGGCATGGCCACTTCTCTGCATCCTACAGATTTTTTTAAAAAAATGTGATAAATAATAAATGTGTTTTGTGCAGTTGCACAGTATTGCGTTTTTGATTTAGTAATTCGTATCTGGGGGGAATCTTGGTTTTCATTTAAAAAGAGAAAGTTTCTAGTCCTTAAGGGTGTGGTAATAGGCTTGAAAGGGTGTGGCCCGATCCTTGTGGAATATCAAGAACTCAATAGTAGATGAGGCCTGAACAAACTTCAGCTGGTCAGTGGACAGCCCCCCCCCCCCATATGTCACATACCATGGGTAGCAAATGATGAATAGATTGTAGAGACCATGCAAATACACGTGCCATGGATTGGGTAGAGGTTCTGGTGATCAGAATTACCAAGTGACCAAGTTGTGGTTTTTGAGGCAATGCCATCCATTGATACCAAAGGCTCTTGTTTTTCGTGCTTTTTGCAAACTATTTATGCTTAGAACATGTAAAATTGCTGTTTGGAAAGATGTGTTACCAAGTGTGCCGCACATTAAGGCAGAAACTCCTCCCTTTCTCTTGCTTTAAAAGTCTTCATGAGATCTACCAATAATATCTAGACAGGGCTCTTTTATTTCCCAAAAGGGAGGGGAGGCTTTATTATTTTACTCTTTTATTTCTTTGCCTCCTACATCTGATAGGCAGCTTTTGAACTGTTACAGCTGAAAAGAGCGGCAAGTACAGGGCCAGGGAGAGAAAAACATCAAGGGTTTGTGTGTGATGCAGAGCTTTAGCATCATATATATAGCAAACCTTTGGGGATTTATTCTCAACTGCAAATATGTTTCGGATTTCAGAAGAATATCTGCTTTATGAGGTAAAAGTAAAGGTTCCCCCTGCACATGTGTGCTAGTCATGTCCAGTTCTGGGCCGGTGCTCATCTCTGTTTCTAAGCCAAAGAGCCAGTGTTGTGCAAGTCTGTGGCCATGTGACTGGCATGGCTGAATTGCATTTCTGTGCATGGAACACTGTTTACCATCCTGCTTTTTATAGCGGTACCTAGGAAAATAGGGTGCAATTCACACTCCATTGAGCTTAAGGGCGAAGCACCTGTGGACCTCTATCAGTGTGGTCTCAGCCATTTTCACCTTGAAATTGTCTCCCGCAAGGTAATTCCTCTCTCTGTTGTGAAGTTCCAGGTGCACAGTGACCCTTGTATGTAAAATTGCCTCCAAAGTTCATGAAAGGGCAATTGGCTTGCTGGGTATGTTTGAGAGGGAGCCTTCTCTTTCACTGCTTCCAGACTCTGGAACTCCCTCCCACAGGAGACCAGGCTGGCCCCATCTTTGGAGTCCTTCTGCAAGTAGCCAAAGGCTGGCTTTTTCTGCATTTCTTCATAATGCGTTTACCTTAACATTTTTAATACAACTTTATAAATCCTTCTTTTATATTTGAATAATTTACTTTTTAAAAAAGTTTTTGATATGGTGGTTTTAATGATGTGGGACACCTTGGATCCTTTTTTAAAGGAGAAAGGTCAGGTAAAACCTGTTTTAAATAAATAAATAAATAAATAAATAAATAAAGTGTGGGACCTTCAGCAAGGGACAAAAATCTGCCAGGGCAAAAATGCTTACACACTCATGCCAATGCAGAGCCAATTTATGAAGAGACAGCACGGAGAGTACAATTACACATGCAACTCTGCAATTCAGGGAAGTCATCAGCCTTTTTAGGAGAGCTAATGATGCAGCTGCTCTTCTGAATGTTGGTGAGTTCAAGGCTTCCTACGGAACACAGAGAACCTAGTCCTTCAATTGCATGACTCTGCATGTGTTCCAAACTTCCTTTCTAATACTGTAAAAGGGGGCTCTCTGGTGGTCCTGTTGAGATCAAAAGGATAGTTAGCATGCCATGAAGGAGAAACCAAGTTTGCGTGTCAGCAACTTGATCTGGTACGAAAGCTTTCCAGATGTCTATGCAATCAGAATGCAAGCACAGTGGGTATTTCAACCTGATCACCCATCTGAAACAAAGGACGTTAAAATTTGCAAGCTCTATCAGATCTGAAAAGCTTTGGGGTTTACAATCATTTGGGTTTCAACACTTAGAGATGTGACACTTCTATCGGGGAGGTCTCTGTAGAATCTAACTTAATCCTTTGATGCTACACCGTACACTTTTCTGACAGCACATCATTTTGCTCAGCCCTTGCTGGCAGAGAAAAATCTGTCATGGGAAGCGTCTTGCCATTGCCCTCCTTGGGCAGGTGCATCCACGTCTTGGCTGAATAGGAAGAGTGGGTTTGAGACCACGTCGGCTCTGCATGCAGTCGCCTTCTTTAAGAGCACCACATGGTCGCTTGTCTAAAGTGGCTTGAATGCCTGCAGGAGTCCTCGGTTTCTGTCTGTGTGAGAAGGCAGCAACCTGACAAGCGAACAAAAATATTTTCAGTCCTTCTGGCTCCATTCATAGCGTGCGTCATTAGCTCTGTGTCCCAGAAATGGTCCATATGCTCAAATGGCTGTTACGCCAGGTGCAGAGAATCTTTCCGAAAGGATTTTTGTTCAAATGTTTGGCTGGAAAAACAAAGTCTCCCATTTGCTCCGTTTTTGAATGACAGGCATCTGCCGTCAAGTCAATTCTGACTTAGGGCAACTCTTTCCTGGGTTGCCCAGATAGGGAATTGGTGGACTATTCTCTACATCGGGGGGGGGGGGGCACCTCAGGACTGTGCTGCTTGCTCAAGGCCACCCAGGCGTCCTCTTTTCCCAGGAGGAGCAGTGGTTGAAATCACACTCCTAGCCTTGGCTCTAGGGCCAGATACCTCCTTCAATAACCTTTTTAGTCCAACAATCCCACCTCCGTAACAATGTTCCTTAGAACATTATCACTCTGTTCAACCCATAAACTGCCAGTTTCACCATAGTCTATGGTCAGGAGGTTTCTCACTGCTCTGGCCTCATTTCTTAGCCTCACAGGTTTATTGTAAGGAGAAAGTTGGAAAAAGAAGAACAATATGACCTGAGTTGTTCTGGCAAGCCAGGGTATAAATGGAAACACTGAAGAAAATAATTGTAATAATACGTTGAATATTGGGTTCAGTGTTACAGAACATGCTCAACCATTTGTCTTAAGGAGAGTGTGGGAACAGTAAAACTGAAGAGTACCAAGGCAAAGTACTGGAAGAGAGGATGTATGTATTGGAAAGAAAGAGAGAGAGAGAGAGAGAGAGAGAGAGAGAGAGAAAGTGTTCTGCTTATATACCCCCCAGTACTGAAAACGTTCTTTGGGCAATTTACAATTTAAGCACACACACACAAGGTGGGTACAGATTTCTGCCCTTGAAGAAATTAATGGAAGGAAGGCTGATTGAACCTTGAGCTGGCTACCTGGGATTAAAACCAAATTGTGACCAGTGTTTTGCCGGAAGTACTGCAGTTTAACCACTGCGCCATGAGCCTGCCCTGTGCCCTTAACATCTTTCTGACAGGCATGTTGGGAGATGCTCTCCTTTCGGCAATCCAAGTGGACAACCATCTGACAGTGAAATAAAACATCTCCCCACTACCAACTTGTGGTTTCAGCACTCAGCAGTTATGCTTGTAGCTTCTCACCTCTTTGTGAACCATGAACAGAGTAAGTACAAAAATATCAGTTAGCTGCCTTCCAATAGGATAACCCAGCTGATTCAGTTTTTTTATAAGCCGTGCAACCCGGCAGCAAAAATGCATAAAACATTGATCTGGCAAAAGTTCAAATGCGTTTCTAGCTTTTAGTATTGTGCTTTAATGGCACAAGACACCTCGGGTATTTTCTTTACTAGAAAGGCTGAGTAAACATACATACATACATACATACATACATACATACAT
>JAHTLZ010000379.1:42949842-42961083 GCA_023846285.1 Phrynocephalus versicolor
CATACATACATACATACATACATACATACATACATACATACATACATACATACATGTATTTTTCAAGACTGAGCAAAGAAATCTCAAAATCTCACAAATGGGAAGAAATATTTTTCTCTTCATGTGAGACAGACAAGGTTTGGCATTCATTGGTGTGTCATGGAGACAGAACTCTCTGCCCTTCCACCATCTTTCAGGGATTGTGAGGCATCTGCTATCTGCAGATTGCTTCTGCTCAGGATCCATAAAAGGACTGCTGGGCACTGGAATTCCCTTCCTTTTTCCTATGCCAGTCCCTTTCGATTCCACGGAAAATAGCTTGCACCCATGGCATTCTTGACCTGTGCAGGCAGAGCCTTGGTAATAGCTACATTATATGTGAATGCCATGGCCTAGTGTGTAGCATCTGCTAAAGCGTCTGGTTCATCATATGGGAATTGAAAAGCACTTGAGAAAATTATTGGCAGCCTTTGGCAAACCCAAACAGAATCGAATTATTAAGAGTTCAGATAACATGGTGTGAGAATAATCTGTGTTCTTGAATGTTCAGGATCAAAGCGGTGATGTGCAAGAGTTTGTTGAGTCTAGTTTAGGAGGAGGCTTTGTATTTCAGGGCCCAAAATGAAAAAGTGATGGGCTGGCTGTTTAAAGAAATGACCAGTTCCTCTCCCCCAACTAAAAGGATTTCATTTGTAGTTACACTTTTAGCTTTGACCTGACTTAGGTTTGCCAAGCTTGCGTCACTGAATCTGTCTCAGCCTCAGCGTCTGTTCCACATAGGAGGCTTTAGTTCAGTCGGCTATGCTCAAATGTGATGCCAGAGTTCAGTGTTCGCAGATGCGGTGCCACTGTACTCCCTCACATATGTGCGGATGAAACTGAACACTGACTAGTTCTTTTGCCACATTATTTCAAAAACTAACATGACGGAAACCCCAGAGTGCAAGCACTGTTTTCCCTAGAGACGCATGAACAGCTGGCTTTAACTGGCCTCTGTATATGAAAGCCTTTCAGCACAAAGGTGGATCAAAAATTCCTGGCACAAACTCATTAATGTATAATATTCTGGCTGGAGAGATAGTGATTTAGGTATCTCTCTGTGGAACCAGAGACGGGGAGTTTGATTTCCCACAGTGCATCCACAGAAAAGCCAGCCTGTGTAGTCTTGGGCACAGTCCAAGTCCCAGGGTGCCCCCTGCACAGTCCCAGTGTTGCCCCCTGTAGAAAGGAATGGTAAGCCACTTCTGGAAAATGTCACCATAAGTCAGAATGTTCTTGATGACACATGATGATGATGATTCTGCAAAACAGACCAGTAGCTCTCTATACCGAAGTTCAGATTATGGAACTATGACCAGACCAGTTATTCAACAAGTCGCTATGCTTATTGGACCACTTATCACAGCACTTTATCAATAATATGCACAAAGCCTTTTTTCGTAATGCCATTACATAACCATCCTTGGTAAGGGCTTGGACTGTTAATATTGTCGAACGATGTCTGCAGACGGTAGTTTATACTGCAGCTCAAAATAGTACAGTTTCACACTTCCTGTTTCCTAGAAGCTGCCTTTTTCCAGGGTCAGCCTCCTAGTGAGTTGAAGACCTTTACTTCTGACATGTAATTCTGAAATAAGTGTTTATTTAAAAATGTACATGCTGAGTTTGGGGAAGCAGGCAAGCACTCAGACAGATGGTGCTCCTTATAAAGGAACATGGGTTTTCCTAAAGGAAGGTAAGAAACTTGTGTGGATCTGATAGCTAGTTTTCTGTCCACAGAATCTTTGAGGGTCTGGATCGACTGCCCAAAATAATTAAATGGATAGAACTGGAAATGGCCAGAATTCCACAGTGTTTTGACAAATGGATATTTAGGGCGGTTGAGTAATATAGGGGCCCAGACACCTATTTTAAGAGTGAATAATTGTTCCTTGGGTCTGTAGTGTTAATGTGCTTGTCCCCAGGCCTTTCACAGGCTATTGACAAGCACCACTTCTGATTTTCCTCTTTTGTTGCCACCAACTAGCTTCGCTAGTAAATTAAAGCATTCAGGCTGTTTTTAAGTTGAATAAAAATAAAAGAAGTTTATTGATTACAAAGTAGAATCAAAATCATTAATGGTAACGTATTGAAGTATGAACTATAGTTCAAACCTACTTGAGTTTGATTACTATTAAAGTTGAATATATGCACTCCCAGTTCCTAAGTTTACAGACTCTAAACACTTAGTTTTCTTTCACAGACACTCTAAAATCCTATATCTTCTTTAGTCCTATCTGTCTTTGTCTTAGACGGTGCCAGACGCTATCTGATTCTCTCAGACTCTGTCAGATTCCCTAGCTGCAAGTGTAGGTCTTTCTGTCGGTCCCCATCTGCCTAAAACAGTGCTGAGCAGAGCCTTAAATCCTCTCAGGACATTCCCCAGATTCTCTCATTGGTCTACAAACCCACCAATCAGTACAACCACCTCTCATGCATTATTCATCACAACAGATAAAGACAACAGGAATACAGTTACTGGTACAGTAGAGGTGGAGGAAGTCTAATGTTTCAGGGCTGCTTTGAGGAGTTGCTTGTAGCTCCAGGACTGGGCTTTCATAATCTTGGGAAAGTGCACAGCTTGTTCTTTGGCTACATCTTGCCAAATTCCTGAAATTCTGATGGTGGACATCCAAAAAGATAACAATTCTAAGTCTCGGGAAAACCCCCACAGAGCTCATGCATTGCATGTGGAAATTATCAAGATTCATCCTGGGCGTCTTTTGGTAGGACTAGGAAAGATTAAGAGGCATGGCAAATAATACTCAAGGCCAATCAAATAATTTGTCACCTGAGGCAGAAGGTGCAGTTAGAAGGAAATACATCTAGGATGTGGACACCATCTTGTTCAAACTCTTTTCCAGTGATTACACAACATACAGAAAATCACAAACCAGCCAAGCCTTGTTCTGTGCCCAGCTGAGATCTTTTTAGGGGGCGAGCAGCAGAATTACTCTAGTTTGGTTTTTTTGTTTTTTGTTTTTTGTTTTTTTTACTCTGGTAGGAGTGAGGGGAACTGGATTGCCTGTGCACAGAAGGGTCACTTTAAAAGAGACCGAGCACAGCATAGCAACCCTTTAGAGCAGTGGTTCTCAACCTGTGGGTCCCCAGATGTTCCTGGACTGCAACTCCCAGAAATCCTGGCCAGCTCATCTAGTGATGAAAACTTCTGGGAGTTGCAGTCTAGGAACATCTGGGGAGCCACCAGTTGAGAGCCACTGCTTTAGAGGATTATCTGACACGATCCAGCTTCCCTGTCTGAGATAGCCATAAAGTTTACACAACTTGGCACATGCAGATTTTGCATCTGGTTCTCCCCATAAAAGCATTTTTCTGCTGGCCCTAGCTGGCAAGTCACAGGGCTCCTGCAACAGAATGGGGCAATTGTGTACACCCAAAGTTGCCCTAGGACAGTGGTGGGAAACCTGCAGCACTCCAGATGTTTTGTACCATAACTTCCACAGTACTTTGTCACTGGCAATACAGTCTTGGAATTCTGGGAGTTGTTGTCCAAAACATCTGGAGTGCCGAAGGTCCACCACTACTGCCCTAGCACTACTGAGCATGAAGAAACCAATATTCTTGTTCTGTACAAGGCCCCTCCTTCCTCTTGTGCCCTTTACAAAGTGTCTTCTTTACAAAGCTTGGCCTTTCTCGCCTTCATTTTTGGCCTTTTGCATTCCAGTTTTCCCTGTAGGTGTACTTGGGCATGTCTAGTTATCTAGCAAGCTTTTTACAACGATTACCTGCCCACTAAAGAAACAAACCTTTTCTATGAACACTTACAAGAAAGTTTGTTTGTTTTTTTAAAAAGGTTTTTAAGTTTTTAAGTTTTAAGATCCATTCAGCTTTGTCACAGAAGCATTGTTGCTATGCTTTGCATTCTGTTTGATGTTGCAGGCTTCTGCAGCAACAAGATTCAGTTGTTATGGATAACAAGCTGATGCCCCATGGACAGTGATGACACATCTGGCTCTTGAGGATTAGGAAACTAGTGGTTTAGTGCAACTGGCAGAATCAAAGTCCCATGATTTTCAGAGGAGCAGGGACTAAGAGATGATCTGCCTATCGCCAAACCTGCATCCTTATTTCCTCTAAACTACAGTTGCTGGGAGAGAAAGAGGGTACTAACCAGGGTTGGCCCTGGTTAGTACTTGGATGGGAGACCACCAGGAAATGCCAGGTGCTGTAGGCGCCTGGAGTAGGAACTAGCAGACCACTTCAGTATTCCTGCCAAGAAAACTCCATGGACATGAGGTCATAAAGAGTTGGTCACGACTGTAATGATGCAACACACACATACACACACATCCTTGTTGTAACTGAGTGTGGTTTCCTTTTGAACTGACAAGTAAGAGCCATTATGACCTTAGGAAAGACCCTGCTCCTCAGTTATATGCACCAGTAGTTTATCAGCCACATAACATTTGAACTCTCCTTATTGGTATGGATGGCTGTAGTTTCCATCACTGTGATCTCCTGTATTTAAATGTTTACCATTACACCATTGAAGAATTCATCACACTGCTTGGAAAAAAATAATCTACATTTATTTATTTATTTATTTATTTATTTTTATTTATTTCATTTAGTTAGTTAGTTAGTTAGTTAGTTAGCTAGTTAGTATGCTACAAATTCTGGGTAATTTTCAACAAACACCAACCTCACCCCTTACCCCCAAATCCCAAAGCAACCCAGTAACAATAACCTAACAAATTAAATTGAAACAATGACAACCTAAGAACTACCCCAAAAGATTAGAGATAGAGATGGTGGTAAGGATGAATAAAATCCAGTCCCACAATCACTTCAATGAAGGATCATGAAACACTTCCTTATAAAGCTCTGTTTAGTGGATCTTGCTCTGTCTGGAGCCTTGAACAAAGTAGGGAGTCTGTTCCAGAAGGATAGAGCCACCACCAAGAAGGCCCAGTTTCTGGTAACAATCTTCCTAGGTGTAGCCACCTTCAATAACAAGACCAGGTGGGACGTTCTTAGTGGGAAATGTTTAGGCAAGTACAAGGTCCCAAACCCTTGAAAGTATGCATCTACTTTTCAATATATGACATAATAGGTTACTTATTATTCATTCATTTCTGTGTACAGTTCCATCTAGTGGCCAATTCTGAGACTGTAACTTGCAGAACTGCAACTTGCAAATATTTACAAAAATAGAGGACAATATTCCCGTGGGAAGATGGGCGGGGTATAAATTCAAAAATAAATAAATAAATAAATAAATAAATAAATAAATAAATAAATAAAACTGGAGATTTACTGTCAAAATGCCCCTGACAATGATTTAAAATGCTCATTATTTGACTTTGAAAAGAACTAGAAAACTTTTCTTCTTAACAGTATAACTACAGTGGAACCTTGACTTACGTCATTAATCCGTTCCGGAGGTCTAGACATAAGTCAATCATGCCTTAAGTCAAATGAACTTTCCCCATAGAAAGTAATGGGAAAGTAGATTAATCCGTTCCAGACGATGAAAAAGACCCCCGAAAACAGCAATTTAACACAAATTTGACTGGGATAGGAGATTCCTTCCAGGGATGTAAATGAAATATCTCTTCAAAGAGAGGAGGAGGCAGGGGAATTATAGTCCACAAGTTATATGCCTCCACTTTTTAATGTTCATAGCAATAATGTCTAATATTTAAGTTTTACTGAGTTTTAACCTGACGTTCCAAGTTCTGAACAACCCTATGCTTACCATTAGAGTCCCATAACTGTACAGCTCCCCAACTAAAATGCTTCCATTGTGGACCAGACTTCTGCAGCCAGATTTTTTACAGGACTGAGCTGACTGTCTAACCTGCGAGGCCACCCCCGGGCTCCCGGCCCTTCTTTTCCTCCGGTGGCAGCAGCAGCTTCAGTGAGGCCGAGGACCAGCTCCAGGTGCTCTGAGCTGGCCTCGCCAAAGCCGTCACTGCCGGAGATAGGAAGAAGGCAGGAGCAGTTTGGAGGTGGCAGCTGTGATGCTGGGTTATGGCTGCCGCCCGATTCCGGAGCCTTGCGCCGGGGCTCTGAGCTGTAAGTCAGAGCCCACGATACAAGTCAAACGGGCCCCTTCTTGCTGCAAGTCAAATATGCTATAAGTCAAGCAGCACGTAAGTCAAGGTTCCACTGTATTGGTTATGGTTCTCATTACCCTAACAGTAGTTATTTGCTTGCAACTATGTTATGTGTAACTAGTTGCTTCCAAATTCTCATATCAGTCCTAATCTGATATGCCAACTAGAGATGGATGTTTCATCTTGAAAGGGGTCTGGTTCAAAAACAAAACATGGAAGCACAGCTGCCATTCAGAACCAGGACGCACCCTCCGGAATGAAATCAACCACTGACTTACCTTTCTTTGGGCGTGTGGAGCAAACCTCCAATGAGGAAGCAGCCTCTGATGCATCATCTTTCCTTCTCCCTGGTGCTGGCCAATCAGACAGGAAGGCGGGATAATGCATGCCCTTGCACAGTTCTTGATTGACCAGCGCCAGGGAGAAGGAAAGATGATGCGTCAGAGGCTGCTTCCTCTTTGGAGTTTATCCTCATGCATATTGTTTTCATTTTATAAAATCACTCATATTAGCAGTGATTTAAAAAATGAAAACAATAGGAAAGAGAGAGAAAGAAGAAGGACAAAATTAGGTACCATATATCATTCTTCAGACCTCTACTGCCTGCACTGTTTTAAAGTCAGGCAGAACAAAATTGAGAAATAATTGCATTCTCCTTTACACAGTTATCACGGGGGGGGAAATCCTAAAACTGTGTGGGCAATTTCAAATAAAACCAAACATTCTTTCAGATCAGCAGGTCTCTTGCTTGCTTTCTGTTGCCCACACATTCACAGCTGCTATGAATCCAGCCCTATGGTGCCTTCATGGCGTATTTATGAAGCGGTCGAAGCACATTGTACACATTAGCTTGGCAATCTCTACGTTAATGCTGAGCACAAGGCTATCATTACCTCCCCATATCACTGATGGAGGGGGGCTGCGGGTTCTGTTTATTTATTTAATAGATGCTGTGACCCACTCTTTTGGTCTGATACCTTTGCAGGGCAGCTTCCCATAACCAATTAGAACATGCTAACAAAGAAAATATAAAATATATAGTAATGTAGAATAATGAATGACGCCAACACACACAAAAATTAAAAAGCAAATTTCCAGAAAGTACATAATTATCTGTACACTTTTACAACACTGTACACTATACAACAGCAGGTGAAAGCTTACAGTGAGGAAAAGGTAAAATCACTTCAATTCATTCACTGTAAAGTCTCTCTCTCTCTCTCTCTCTCTCTCACACACACACACACACACATGGGGGGGGATCCTTATTTACAGCTATTATAATTCAACAGCTGGTGAAGTTAAATTGATGTTGCCTAATAAGGTGTAAAGAAGCCTTACTCCTCTCGTTAGCTTTGCCATAAGCTTTTCCCGCCATTAGTTATGTTTGTTTGTTTGTTTGTTTGTTTGTTAGAAGAAATAAATAGTCATTTGGACTACTATATCCAGTTTAATTAATTAATTTATTTAAAATATTTCTGTCCCACCTTTCTCCTCAAAAGGACCCAAGTTGGCTTTTGTTGTTGTTGTTGTTGTTGTTGTTGTTGTTGTTGTTGTTGTTGTTGTTGTTGTTGTTCAGTCATTCAGTTGTGTCTGACTCTTCATGACCCCATGGACCAGAGCACGCCAGGCCTTCCTATCTTCCACTGCCTCCCGGAGTTTTGTCAAATCCATATTGGTTGCATCGATGACACCATCCAACCATCTCATTCTCTGCTGTCCTCTTCTCCTTTTGCCTTCAATCTTTCCCAACATCAAGGGACTTTTCCAAGGAGTCCTCTCTCCTCATGAGGTGGCCAAAGGACTGGAGCTTCAGCTTCAAAATCTGTCCTTCTAGTGAACATTCGGGGTTGATTTCTTTCAGGATGGATAGGTTGGATCTCCTTGCAGTCCAGCGGACTCTCAAGACTCTCCTCCAGCACCACAGCTCAAAAGCATCAATTCTACAGTGATCACCCTTCTTTATAGTCCAGCTCTCACTTCCATACATCACTATTGGAAAAACCATAGCTTTGACTATCCTGACCTTAGTTGGCAAAGTGATGTCTCTGCTCTTTAGGATGCTGCCTAGGCTTGCCATTGCTTTCCTCCCAAGAAGCAGGCATCTTTTAACTTCGTTGCTGCAGTCGCCATCTGCAGTGATCAAGGAGCCCAAGAAAATAAACTCTGTCATTGCCTCCATTTCTTCCCCTTCTATTTGCCAGGAGGTGATGGGGCCGGTGGCCATGACCTTAGTTTTTTTGATGTTGAGCTTCAGCCCATTTTTTCACTCTCCTCTTTCACCCTCATTAAGAGGTTCTTTAATTCCTTCTCACTTTCTGCTATCAGTGTGGCATCATCTGTGTATCTGAGTTTGTTGATATTTCTTCCGGCAATCTTAATTCCGTTTTGTGATTCATCCAGACCTGCCTTTTGCATGATGTACTCTGCATATAAATTAAATAGGCAAGGTGACAGTATACAGCCTTGTCATACTCCTTTCCCAATTTTAAACCAGTCAGTTGTTCCATATCCAGTTCTGACTGTTGCTGCTTGTCCCACATATAGATTTCTTAGGAGACAGATAAGGTGGTCAGGCACTCCCATTCCGATTTGATCTCTAGTTCCTCTGCCCCTTCGAAATCCAGCTTGCGCTTCTGGAAGTTCTCTGTCCACATACTGCTGATAAGGTGGCTTACAGTATTTTAAAAAGTAAAAAACCCCAAGAAATATACCAATATTTTAAATGATAATAAGATCACTATTAAAACAAATTTAAAATGGAACACAACGATCCGTTTGAAACACCTCACAAACCACCGGTTATTAAGGAAAAGTCTGGCTGAAGAGAAAGGTCTTTGCCTGCCTGCAGAAGGACAGCAGAGATGGGAGGGAGTTCCAAAGTTGACGAGCAACAGCAGAGAAGACCCACCAAATGTGCCTGTGAAGGCAGTGGGACTGAGAGAAAGGCCTCCCCTGATGATCTTAATGACCAGGCAGACTCGTACGGGGAGATGCAGTTGTTTAGATATGTTGGACCTAAGCCATTTAGGACTCGATAGGTAAAACCAGCACTTGGAATGGTGTCTGGAAACGGATTGGCAGCCAATGGAGCTGCTGCAACAGGGGAGTTGTATGTTCCCAGTAGCCAGGTGCAGTTAGCAACTGTGCTGCAGGGTGTTGGACCGTTTGAGTTTCCAAACACTTTCCAAAGGCGGCCCCATGTAGAGTGTATTTGTGTTACAGTTTAGCCTTGAGAAAAGTAGATTGAAGGGAGATATGACAGCACTTTTCAAATACTTGAAAGACTAACATACAGAGGAGGGACTCAATCATCCCTGAGTTTCAGACGTGCAACAATAGGCTCAAGTTAAGTGAACCCAGCTTTTGGCGGAATATCAGGAAACTCTTCCTAAGTGTTAGAACACTACAATAATGGAACCAGTTACCTCAAGAGGTGGCAAGTGCTCCAACACTGGATGCATTCAAAAAAAAAAAATAATTAGACAACCGCCCAGCAGATATCCTTTTGGAGTATCAATTTACTCCAAGCCCAAGGTATTTCCCACATTTTTTTCAGAGTTCACACTCAAGCAAGAATACAGACATGGTTCACTCAGAAGTCACCTACAGTATATACATAGAAGTTGCTCCATTGCAAACCTGGGGATCGTATTTTATCTCACACCTGTTTCAATTTTAATTCTGCCCCAAAAGAATTTTAATCTCCAATACGGGCTCTCAGTTCAAAAGAAGCATAATAAGTTAGTGTACTAGTTATTATCACATTGCTCTTAGTTCATGTTTCATGCAGTTTGTATGATATCGGCCTAGCTACCCTTAAATGGGGATGGGAGAGATTTCTGGACGAAAAGTCCATTGCAGGTTACAAGCCATGATGGGACACATGTTGTCTCCAGGCTTAAAAGGAGGGTACCTCAAAGTGCCAAACACAGGGATGTGGCATCAGGATACAGGCATCTAGTTGTCTCATGTGCTCCCAGAGGCAGCTGGTGGGGCCACTGTGAGATACAGGAAGCTGGGCTAGATGCACCGTTGGCCTGATCCAGCAGGGCTCTTGTTATGTTCTTATGTTAAGTCCATTTCCTCAGACGTAAGAGTGAGAATGCTGCTCATCTATGTTTTCTTTCCAAAGCAAAGTGGAGGAAGAATCCTGTCCCAGTTTCCAGCTGTCCTCTACCTCCCTTTTCTGAGGTCTCCTTATATGTATAAAATAAAACAAGGGCACAGGAAAATATATGAGGCAAATGAAACCAACTTTACAAAAAATAATGGAGAATAATTACTTTGTAACCACCATCAAAATGTAGTTGGAGGGCAAGGCAGAACAAAGCCTCTGTTTAGCAACTCAAAACAGAGTTGCCCAACAGTTAAGGGCCAGCTGTGAAGACAGAATTTCATAGCCACTTAGGAAACCAATGGAATGAAAACGGGCGATAATGCCACTATATAGGTTGGAATCTGGCCATCCACTTTTACACGTTTGCTGACACAAAAGGAGTGCCCAGGGGAGCATTCAATATTGCAAGGAGCCAGGACAATCTCTTGTTTGCATCTCATCTGGCAAGCAGAAGCAGAACATCTTCATTTAATATGCTGAGGCACTGCCATCCTCGTCTGGTTGGAGCTGTCCGTCACCAAATATTGACCTGGCCTTGTTGTGTTTATACAACTGATGCAAGATGACAGGGGGTGCCTAAGAAGAGACTGCAGGCCAATTCAAGCTACTTAGTTGGCCATTGGAACTGGGCTGGAACAAACACATGGAATTGGGTCATTTTGCTAGCATTTGGTACTTGACGTAGTGAGTGACGTGTGACATTAATGCACCATGTAGTGCCTTGCTTTTGCTTTGCCTTGTGTGTGCCTTTGGAAGGTTCCTTCCAGGTGTACCTGGAAAGTTCCCTTCAGGCCTTCACAGCTCTAGAAAGGAAATGAGGGGAAAGTGGATAGCTCAGTGCTTTAGGTGTCTGATGCTGGATCCAGAGGTTGGGGGTTCAATTCCCCCACTGTGCCTCCTTGACAGGGGCTGGATTCATTTATCTTGAGGGCTCCTTCTAGCCCTGCAGTTTGGTGAAGAAGAAGAAGAAGAAGAAGAAGAAGAAGAAGAAGAAGAAGAAGA
>JAHTLZ010000379.1:42966284-43005983 GCA_023846285.1 Phrynocephalus versicolor
CACACACACACACACACACACACACACACACACACACACACACACACTAGAGATGGGCACGAATTTAAAAAATGGCATTTTGTTTGTCATTTGTCGTTTGGAGGGTCTGTTTTGGTTTGTTTCCATTTTTCATGAATTTTTGTAAAATATTCATTTTCATTTTCGTTTGTTTCGTTACCATTTTGTTACCATTTATTTCAATTTTCTGTGATTTTTTTTTAGGATTTTAAGCAATTCACTCATATTGCAGTAACGGAAACAAAACACACGGCAAAATTTCCGGTGTTTCTGTTTGTTTCGTTTCATTTTAGAGACAAAATTCATTTGTCGTTTCGTTACATAATGAAACGAAAAAACAAAAACGGAAACAAAAAATTGTTCATTTCGTGCCCATCTCTAACACACACACACACAGAGAGAGAGAGAGAGAGACTGTGAGACTGTGAGACTGTGAGACTGTGAGACAGTAAATACAAAGGTCAAAGCCCAGAAAACAGCCAGTCAGAGCCAGCTAGACAAACTGAATGAGAGTAGTCTCTCGCCTACTCACTCCTCCAGAGACTACAAAATGAGGGAGAGTGCAAGCCCTTTTTAATGGCTACTGCCAGCAGACAATTAGCCAGGAGACACACCCAATGAAAGCAGACTTTGCAACTGGTTCTCAATGTTGCAACAGGTCCCAGAAGCACACAGCAAAGCAATGTGCTGCTCAATTTTATACACAAATCAACTCTTAAAAATGAAAAATAGAGAGAGAAGGGAATATATTTGCCTCTGCAAATATACTCATTTAAAACCTTTCCCCCCCTTGCAGAATGAGAAAATATCCTTGAAAAATATATTAAAAATTGATCAGAGTAATCACAGATGTACATGTTTTAAGCACTGGACATCAACTTTGTAGGGATTATCAGCCAAATTTATTAAATATTTAATCATTTTATTTGATTTAAAGTTGGTTTTCAATAGTTTTAAATCCTTTTATTTTACAATGCTGCCATAAATGAAAAAATGAAATGAAACGAAACAAAAATTTTCATTTTGTTTTGTTTCATTTTTTTTGAAAACTGAAACAAAATCAGTTCATTTTTCGTTGCATTACAAAATGAAACAAAAACAAAAAACAAAATAAAAAAATCATTTCATGCCCTTTCTACACTTAAGTAGAGCAGCCCTCTCTAATAAATAAATAAATATAAATAAATAAATAAATAAAAATGTAAGTAGAGCAGACAGCATCTAAAATTTGTAAGGCAGCAGTTAAAATGCCAATTTTTTTTTCTCAAGTTGAATTGCTCTTAAGTGAAGCCGCTCATAAGAGGAGGTACCACTGTATGTTCCACGAATCTGGTTAATCTCTTGGCCTTCTTCTATGGCCCTATGGTTCCATTGCTGACTCTTTCCAACATCCACCACACCTCATCCCCAGGAAGTCCTTTCAAATCAATAATCATTACGCTTTTTGGATTGCTGAAGGATATGGCATTTTCTGTAAACGCACCAATGGAAATACTTCATCTCTCACTGCATGAGACAATGCATGTGTGCGTTTTTGTGCATACACTGTGATATGTATTTTTGTTAGGAAACACACCATCTTTCCTGCCTTTCTGATTTCTTACAAAGAAGCACACCCCTGCTCTTCAGAGATAAAGCCAAAGAGTGCTTATGAGTTTAGGCAGTTTTTTTTGCAGCTGTACTGAACAAATGCGTAAAGGTCAAACTGTATGAATCAGTAGCTTGAAAAGGAAGCTAACTAGTAGTTGCAAGTTGCTGCTGCTGCTAGTTTTAAGACTTGCACAAAAATAGAACATGCAGTTGCCCCAGCAACCAAGCTAATCAGCAGTCTCCACTAAAAGTCTAACATTTTAACAAATCTTTCATACAAAACCACTTTTCTGGTGTTACGCCCACAGGAGCCTCACCTCAACCCCAAGGTGGAAACCCATGTGTGGCTGAAATGGTTCCAGTGAGAACCCAGTCCTTTCTAGTTATTTAGGCACATCTTATAAATCCACATCTGAAATGTTCTTGCAGAAAAGATGGAAGGATCAAGACCAAGACAGAGGTTGGGAGTTTATATTCCCAGCCCATATCACCAATATTTATAAAATATTATATTAATATATACATTATTCTTACCAAAAAAAAAGTGGTCTGCTGTTGGCAAGTCTGGAAGCTATACTATACTTGGGAACCAAAAAAGTGATTGGTTCCCAAGTTCCAGCTTAGTGTAGTACAAATGAAGTCCATCTTCCTTTGTGTTCTTCAGGTGTTATATTTTGGTGTGTGTGTGTGTGTGTGTGTGTGTGTGTGTGTGTGTGTCACTGCATTGCAATGGTCAGTCTTCCTATACAAGGTTGTCCCTTCCTATGGATTGGATCAGAGTGTGGGGAAAGTGAATAGAGACTTTTTTGCTTGTTTTTTCACCCTTTTCTAGAAGGCTAGGATTTGAGGCCACCCAATAAAACTGGCAATACATTCTGGACAGAAAAATTATCTTGTGATATGTGTCAACCAGAACATTTATTCAGAGATGTCTTCACTCAATTTTTGTTTGTTTAATAATGGCCATTCTTTAGGAGTTGCATATTGCATGCATTTTTGCTTTTCTGCTCCTTCTCTTTTTTGACTAAAATCACTTAACCACAGTCCATGAAATATAAGTGTGTGTCTGTGTGTGTGCGTCCATTACTCTGTCTCATGCTGGACTTCTCACCAGCATACCTGTGTGAATTTGATCATCTCTGGTATAGCCTCTTTGTCACCTTCCCACCACAGCTTGTTACAGGAGCACTGTTGAGATAATCATCTATGTTGGCACCTTTTGCATTTCCACTGCAGTTCATCATCCTCCCACCAAAGCCTGTGTATAAATAGCTGCTCCCTCAAGTCACATTTCCATGCCTCTGATGAAGTGGCATCAAACAACAGTCCATCAAAGCTTATGCCAAATAAACTTCTTAGCCTCTAAAGTACCACAAAGCTGCTTGTCCCTTAAGATGCTCTGTGCATTTTGAAGAATGAAAGTAAGACCCAACAGCATTAATTTGTGAATGCAAATACACAGTGATGTTAGTTGTAAACCTGTAGACTGGGGAGCTATGAGCAAGGTAAGGCCCAACAGGTGTTACTAGGCAACATCTCTGAGTCTTCCTCACCATTGCTTACACTGGCTAGGGTTGAGGGAATTAAAGCTCAACAATACCTAGTGGGCCCACACTTTGCCCATTCCTGCTACAATTCAGATGATGGGGAAGGAAGGCACAAAACTGATTTGATTCCTCTTTGGGAATGATTTCCCCCTATCTTGACCATCTCAACATATGGTGGTCTTAGCTTCTTTCGATGCCGTTGTCTTCATAACAGTGAGCAACACGACAAGACCATTCATCCTTTATCAAGCCTATTGAATATAAAAGTATGGATTTGGTTGTGCAGTGGTACCTTTATCCATTCCGAATGCATCTTTGGAAGTCAAATCATTCGTAAGTCAAACAGTGGTTTCCCATTGGAATGCATTGACAATCGATTAATCCATTCTAGAAGGAACAGATTAATAGGTTTTTAATGCATTCCTATGGGAAGGCTGTCTCAGAGCCCCTCAGTCAAGAGCAGCTGATAGATCACTGTATCCTCCTAAATCACCTAGCTGAGAAATATATGACCTTTTATGGTAATGGTCTGTTCACTGCATTCATAGATTTAAAATCTGCCTTCGACTCTATACCAAGAGAGAAACTATGGATCAAGTTGTGTGATACTTCCATTGATAAGCGACTTCTGTATCTTATCAAATGCCTCCACCAGGGAACCACACTTTGTATTAGATATGGGATAGAAGGGGAATTGAAAAAATCTATCCCCGCAAATAGGGGAGTCCGCCAAGGATGTATACTGGCACCTATGTTATTTAATCTTTATCAAAACGATCTGATTCAGAGCTGCCTTGCACCAGACTTTCATCCACCAAGCTTGGCTAAAACCAAATGCCCTTTACTTTTGTACACAGATGATGCTGTGTTGCTTTCATTATCAGAAATTGGCCTTAAACGCCTAATGCGTGCATTTATGGAATACTGTAAGCTCAATCAACTGAATATAAACATTAGTAAAACAAAAATTATGGTCTTTAAGAAGCATGCAGCACTAAAAAAGTGGAAAATTAATGGGAAATACATTGATCAGGTTGAACAATTCAGATACCTGGGCATCTGGTTCCACCAGAATCTTTCTTGGGCTCCCCATAGAAGGTCTGTTATACAGGCAGCTCAGAATACCAGCAAAGCCATTACCCGTTTCTTCTTTACGAAGGGCGGGCAATTTATACCAGCTGCTATCCAGATATTCAGATCCAAGGTCCTACCTCAGCTGTTATATGGAATCCCAGTATGGATCCTGGGCTTCCATACAAACATTGAGAGTATTCTTGCAAGGTATTTAAGGTCTATTCTTGGATTGCCAAAATGTGTTTCTGTAGCAGGTCTACTACTTGAGGTAGGCGTCTCCTCAATCAAATGTACTGCCTGGTTACATGCATTCAGATTTTGGATCAAAGTGTTATATGCTGACTAGAGATGGGCACGACCAGAAAAAATGACGTTTCGAGTTGTCGTTTGTCGGGACAGGCCCGTTTCGGGTCGTTGCCATTTGTCGCAATAATTTTCAAAAAATTTTCGTTCCGTTTGTCGTTTGGTCATTTGGGGGTTGGGGTTAGGGTTGGGGTAAGTGGGCTCTGGGAGGCACCTCTCTGGGAGCCTCTGACGTCTGACCCACTAAGGGAAGGGAAGCGTTTCACGGAGCCGCTGCATATTTATTTTTTACATATGTTGGGGGGGGGTAAGTGGCAGAGGCACCTCTCTCTGGGTGCCTCTGACTCACTCACTAAGAAGGGCAGCATACTAGCGTACCCGTGTACAGGTTAGGGATTGGGAATGGGATAGTGAGAGTGGGCTCTGCAAGGCGCCCACTTTGACTCACTAAGAAGGGAAGCATACTAGTGTACCCGTGTACAGGTTAGGGATTGGGAATGAGATAGTGAGAGTGGGCTCTGCAAGGCGCCCACTTTGAGTCACTAAGAAGGGAAGTGTACTTGCGTACAGATCTGGAATAGGGTTGGTGGGGTTAGGGTAAGGGCTAGAGTTAGGGTTACTTTTAAGGTTAGGGTGGGTTATTGGGCTGCACCTCTGGGTGCCTCTGACCCACTAAGAAGGACAGCGTACTGGCGTTTGGGTTAGGGTTAGGGTTAGGGTTAGGGTTTGTGGGCTTTTAATGCCCTCTCTAGCACACCCAGAAGTCTCAGTCAAAACCTGAGTCCCATCCCATCCCATGGCCAGCCCATAATTGCACCTGCGCAGGTGTAAAAAAATGAAAATGAAAATAAAATAAAATAAATGGAGACGTTTTATTGCAAGAAAAACCCACTGCTGCTAATATAAAAAATTAGGCATTTAAAATACCTAATTTTCACATGTTTCTGTGGTGCTTTGGTGGGTTTTTGGAGCACGATTTCAAAAGAAAAATTGTGGTCGCCATTTTGGATCCCCCCCATCGCATGGCAAATTGAGAGAGACGGCAAGGATGCCCCGCCCCCAGCCTGGTACCAGTCCAGCAGCCCAGGACAGGAGAGGGGGGGGAAGGCCGGGGACCCCCCCCCCAGAAACCATCCCTCTCCGGTAGGTGCCCTCACTGAGGCAGGCATATTTTTGCCTGCTTTTATGGCCGGGAATAGGTTTTTTTTTTTAATTTTTAAAACTTTTTTTCGGTTCTGCGCTGCTTGGCATCACGCGATCGCCAGTGCTGCGATGCCATGAACGAGAAGGACAAATCAGACCCAATTTAGCTTTATTAGGTCGTGTTCGAGCTGGAGCGGAGTAATTGTCGTTCTCGTTCCTCGTTACGTAACGAGAATGATGAACAAGAACGGAAATGAGGATTTCACCGAGTCATGCCCATGTCTAATGCTGACACTTCCTCTGGATATCTACATCTTCTGATGAAAGATGTTTACACCTGCTCCTGGTTAAAAATCTTCCCAACCAAATTGCATTTCTTAGGCCTGTCTATGGATTTTTTTCACATTTATGAACTGAAGACAGTTAAGTCCATCATTGAAAAGCGAATTAAAGATATTGATTTCCAGTCTTGTACAGAGAAGGCTCAGAAAATTTGTTCACCCATGCATTTTGGTTTAAATCTTGAATTTCATCAAAGTGCTAAATATTTGGGAAAACTGACAATCCCAAAATACCAACAGATTTTTTCAAGAGCCAGATTTAACTGTCTTCCATCTGCAGTTTTAGAGGGTCGCCACAGTGGCATACCATATGAAAATCGATTATACCCCTGCAATCATTGCAGCATGTTCTTTTTATATGTAGTTATTACAGGGATGAACGTATCAGGCTTCTTTACCCTGTAATGAGAGGTCTACCAGGCAGATCCTTGGACTGGTATACAAGATATCTTCTAGAAGACAGAAATAAGTCAATTACAGAACTTGTGGCCAAATTCCTTCCCTCAGCCCAAAAAACACGAAAGAGAATTCTGGTGCTTAACTAATTTTAAGTTTCTTTTACTTATTGGAATGTGTACTTGTTTGAATGTATACTGTATTTTATCGGGCCTTTGGCTGTAAAATAAAATTGATTGATTGATTGATCTCTGCAGCCCTGCCAGACTGCTGACTTTAACATGTCCAACCTGTTAAAGTCAGCTCTCTGGCGGGGTTGCAGAAAGCAGCCTTCAGCTGCCCTTTGATTGAGGGAGATCACTCATTGATCTTCTGCCAGCCCAGGCGCCTTGCAAGGGAAGCGCTTACTTCCGGGTAAGCGCTTACCTCCGCTTACTTCTGGGCTGGCATTACTGTATGTTGAGCTGAAATGCTGCTACCTCTTAATGCTTGACATCACATGGTATTCCAATAAAAGCAGGATCATATATTCCATCCTGGACAGTCCCAAGCATTAATCTTGCACTGACATAAAATATTGCTGAGAGAACAGGCTGATAAGCAAAGCAATTCTTCATGGCAGCTGTTGTCTATGCCTGGAGAGAGAGAGAAGTGGGGTAGAAATAAAATGAAATAAAGAAACACTTTGGGTTTGGGGGGTTTCACATTCTAAATGTATAGGGTGCTAAAATGGCCAAGGGGAGTGTAAAAACTGCAACCCTGAAAAGACCCATTTAGGCCATCTCCTATTAGTGTCCCCAAGACTTTCCTGAGAATGAACTGCTGGATGGCTCAGTGACTTAGGCATCTGGCTACTGAGTTAGAAGTTGGGACGGGAGTTCAGTTCCCCACTGTGCCTCCTTGATAGGGGCTAGGTTTGATGAACTGTAAGGTACCTTACAGCTCGGCAGTTCCACAATGATGATGATTACCACCAATGCAAATTGAGATTAGGTGCAGCTTGGGTTTGATACAGATGGAATCTTCACTATACAATCTTCTGGGACTCTCCCAAGAAAAACTATGTAAATCTCAGTGAAAGAAATGATGGAGAACCTCAGCTTCCAACTTCTCTTATGTAGGATATGAAGGAACCCCCATATCTAGGAACAATCTGTAAATTTAATCTGCACCATGATACATGCTTTGAGTGAGAATACATAATTATGAGCAGGCATATAGAGACATGAGTAGTATTGGAGCGATGAAGAACTAACTGGTGTCGGTATTGTCATAACAGTAAAGGAACAAGATGGGTAGAGTGGTTACTAAATGAATATAGTCGTATATAGCTAATTGCTTTGGAAAGTTATCCAGGAAGCTCTAATTTGTATTATTTCAAAAGTCTGCATATTAGAGCTAAAGTTAAAATAACTTCCCTCTCCTCTCACCCTGTATTGTTTTCCTTGTGGTGTTGAATATTCACTGACTCTTCCTAAGGCATTTTAATACTGTATCTAACAAATAGTTACTGAATTTTTAAAAAGCTGCTTCTCTACCCCCGTGGCCAAACTATCAACCTTGTCTGTCTAACAACTAAGCTGCAGCGAAAATTAATCTTGGAATTTAGCAATTTACAGTCAGTATTTGATTCAGTTTTTCAGAAAATCTACAGTTTATAAATGTGGGGTATTGTGCTTCTGTATCCATAACTCAACTGATGGTTAAGAAAGACACAAGCATTTCATTCAGTGCCGCAGTCCCCCTAGTTCTACAGCTTGCTCTATTGGCACAGTTTGTATAAAACATCATTCTTCCTGATGACAAGAACACTGTTGAAAGTGACTGAAATTTTTCACAGACTTTATTCACACCCAGCAGTTCCTTGATCTTTTAAGGAGGGTCAGGCAAGT
Source organism: Phrynocephalus versicolor (assembly GCA_023846285.1). Lineage (NCBI taxonomy): Eukaryota > Metazoa > Chordata > Lepidosauria > Squamata > Agamidae > Phrynocephalus > Phrynocephalus versicolor. The sequence goes on from JAHTLZ010000379.1 coordinate 42,974,589, forward strand.
GAGGATTTACGTGGCTCTCTACAGATGTACATCTGGATGTTTGTGTGCTATTTCCATGGTAATGTTCTGTGAGGTTCTGGAACTGGCTAGATGGATGTCTTGATGTAACTAGTTATTAACAACCAACCAGTTCTTGACTGTCCAAATGAACTAGCAAGGTTATGCTCAAAGTTCTACAAGGGAGGCTGCAACAATATGTGGGCAGAGAACTCCCAGAAGTGCAAGCTGGATTTTGAAGGTGCAGAAGAACTAGAGATCAGATTGTCAACATGCCCTGGATTATGGAGAAAGCTGGGGAGTTCCAGAAAAACATCTACTTCTGCTTCATTGACTATGCCAAAGCCTTTGACTGTGTGGTCCAAAACAAAGTATGGCAAGTTCTTACAGGAATGGGAGTGCCTGACCACCTTACCTGTCTCCTAAGAAATCTATATCTGGAACAAGCAGCAACAGTCAGAACTGGATATGGAACAAGTGACTGGTTTAAAACTGAGAAAGGGGTACAATGGCTGTATACTGTGATCTTGCCTATTTAACTTATATGCAGGGTACATCACGTAAAAGACAGGACTGGATGAATCACAAGCCAGAATTAAGATTGCTGGAAGAAATATCAACAACCTCAGATACGCAGATGATACTACTCTGATAGTAGAAAGTGAGGAGGAATTAAAGAACCTCTTAATGAGGTTGAAAGAGAAGAGTGGGGGGGGGGAATGGGCTGAAGCTCAACATCAAAAAACCCTAAAATCATGGCCACTGGTCCCATCACCTCCTGGCATATAGAAGGGGAAGAAATGGAGGCCATGACAGAGTTTATTTTCGTGGGCTCCTTGATCACTGCAGAAAATGTGACTGCAGCAACAAAATTAAAAGACACATGCTTCTTGGGAGGAAAGCAATGGCAAACCTAGGCAGCATCTTAAAGAGCAGAGACATCACTTTGCCGACAAAGGTCCGGATAGTCAAGCTATGGTTTTTCCAGTAGTGATGTATGGAAGTGAGAGCTGGACCATAAAGAAGGGTGATCACTGTAGAATTGACGCGTTTGAGCTGTGGTGCTGGAAGAGACTCTTGAGAGTCCCGTGGATTGCAAGAAGATCGAACCTATCTATCCTGAAAGAAATGAACCCCAAATGTTCACTGGAAGGATAGATTTTGAAGCTGTGGCTCCAGTACTTTGGCCACCTCATGAGGAGAGAGGAGTCCTTGGAAAAGTCCCTGATGTTGGGAAAGATTGAAGGCAAAAGGAAAAGAGGACGGCAGAGAATGAGATGGTTGGACGTTCACATTAATGCAAGCAACATGGATTTGACCAAACTCCGGGAGGCAGTGGAAGACAGAGGGGCATGGCGTGCTCTGGTCCATGGGGTCACGAAGAATTGGACACAACTGCAGAACAACAACAAGAAACCATGTTAGTCTGTTTTAGTATATCAAACCAAACCCAAATAAATAAATAAATAAATAAGACAAAATGCCCCTTAAAGACTAACAGAAAGTTTCTAGTTCAGGCCATGAACAGTAGCTGCTGATCTATTAAACCTCAGGCTCAGACCACCTAGTGTGCTACTGCTGAGTCAGAAACGTCCACAAAGGACTATAAATAGCTAGGTGAGTTCTAAGGAAGCCTTTTATATTTCCAAATAGCATAATATCATCTTAATTGTCCCTTAAACAGACACAGACCATTCACTCTGAAGAGAAGTGTTATGCATTGCTCTCAGTGCGTTTTTCAATGTCTCCTGTCTTCTTCACCACCACAGTGCTGATGCCCTCCCTCCTTTTCTGTCACGCTAATTCTGTTCAGCTATTCAGAGTCCACCACCCCCTCCTTGGAGATCTGGCTTTATATGCTACATAAACCTTTCCGCAAAGAGAGTGAAAATAACATGGAGGACTTACTGTGTTCAGGATTAGCGATACACATATTGCTTCTATACATACATTGTACAAAAGTACATGACCTGCCTATCTCGCTTCTAAATCTGAAAATTATGGAGGCTTCATAATTTTGGATTAAACTTTGATCAAAAAATTAAAAAAGGCAAAGCTCTCTATAACACTCTTAATTTCAAATAACAATTCTCAGGATATTTTTCCCCACTTGAAGTAATCTGTTTGAACATGTTCCAGGAAAAGACAACATCATTGTACAATAATCTTCAGAGAGACTCTGGGAGAGGGGTGAACATAAAGCATTTCTATAAATGCCTGGCTAGCTTAATTACAGGTAAGAGCATTAAAGGGACAAAATACAATCTCCTCAAGTAATAAAAAAGTTGTAGTAAATCACTCCCAGTGGCCCCATTACTACTCCATTACTAGTGACCTATAACAAAGTGAGGATTTGTCACTGTACATTTGCAAAGTTGGCATGCCTGCACGCGTGTGCCCACAAACACAAGCAAGCTGGGCCATGATGTAAAAACAGTTTTATTAAAAGCAAAACTGGCAGGTGACTTCAATGCCTCCCTATTGCCTAGAAGTATCTTGTGTGTGTGTGTGTGTGTATGTGTGTGTGTGTGTGTGTGTGTGTGTGTGTTGCATCATTACAGTTGTGACCAACTTCGTGACTCCATGTCCATGGAGTTTTCTTGGCAGGAATGCTGGAGTCGTTTGCCACTTCCTACTCCAGGCACCTACAGCTCCTGGTATTTCTTGGTGGTCTCCCATCCAAGTACTAACTAGGACCCACCCTGGTTAGCTTCCGAAATCAGGGCGTGAGTAAAGTGGATAGAGGGAAGCTCTTCTCCCTCTCACAAAATACCAGAACTAGGGGACATACACTCAAATTGAGGGCTGGGAGAGTATGAACAGACAAAAGAAAATATTTTTTCACCCAGCGTATTGTTATTCTGTCGAACTCCCTGCCACAGGATGTGGTGATGGCATCTGGCCTGGATGCCTTCCAAAGGGGATTGGACAGATTCCTGGAGGAAAAGTCCATCACAGGTTAACAAACCATGATGGAGATGTATAATCTCCAGGCTTAAAACCAGGGTACTCAAGGGCCAGATGCAGGGGAGTGGTAACAGGAGACAGATATCTAGTCTCATGCGCTCCCAAATCCATCTGGTGGGGCTGCTGTGAGATACAGGAAGCTGGACTAGATGGGCCTTTGGCCTGGTCCAGCATGGCTCTTCTTATGTTCTTATGTTCTTATGAGATCGGAAGTGCTTAGGGCATCTAGGCAGCTACACATATACAATGGGAGAAAATCAATCCTAGGAAGAAACCACCACCACCTCAGGTGGTGAGTAGCTGCCATTGATCCTCAGTGCTACTGCATGTGAAGACTGCTATTTTCCTAACAAATACCGGTCATTCTCAGGGAAACAAATCCTCAAAGGAAAAAAAATCCCTGCCTCACTGCTTTTGTTTCATTTGGCTTTTATCAATGGAGTGGGCAACTTTCAGAGTTTCGGGGCCCACAGACAGACCCTCTGAACTTCAGAGCTCTCCTCCTTGCTCTCTGGAACACTCAATTTCCTTGTATTTTTTATTTTTAAAGAAAACCTCCTTTGCACCTTGTAAGGGTCTGGGAGGAATGTGACCTCTCTGAGTCCACAAGGTTATTTTCAGAGATTTCTAGGCCTATGAAGTCTCCACCTGAGTCACACCACTGCAGATCCTTTCCCCCGAAATCATGGTAAAAATTGTTTCTGTACCCATTAGATGGCCTGAGAGGCTTTTGAACAAAAATGTTGGATTGTTGCTGGATGCCAGGGACACAAAGATGCTAGACAGCCTTCTTGGCCTCAAGCAAGCCCATCTGATTGCATTTTGCTCACCTATCATGGATTTAAAAAGGCATGTCACATTTTGGTAGATGGAAGGAAGGAAAGAATCCATTAGCATACAAGGGATTTTAATATGGGACGATGCTTTATGCTATTGTGCGCGTGTATTTACCACTCATAGACTATAGGGTCAAGGTGCCTTTTATATTGCTTACACCTATGATTTTTTAAAAAACCCTCCATTCACTATAATTTATATTCTATTTCAAAATGGCTTTCCTCTTCCTCTCTCACATCACTAGTATTCTCACAGAGACATAGACTATGCCAGGAAGACCCCGAGGATGAAAGTTATCTGAGCAAATACCTTTGCATAAATATAAATTATATATATGAACAAATGTGAGAGCAATATAAGCATTTCAGTGAAATCATGTTACAGAGAGTCATTGGAACAGATCATGATATTTTTGCAGCCAGAGACAAAGCAGCTGCCTTCACTCATCCAGGCCGAGCCGTATCACATCTGGATCCAGCCCAGTTATTTTGGTAGAGGGGTCATAAAAACCTCACAAGAACCTTTCCCCACCCTGGCAGTAAAAAAATAATAATACAATAATAAGAAAGCAAAGGATTAACAATTCTGTTAGCTTGCAGAATCCTCAGCAACCTGCTGTCTGAGATGGCTTTCCCTCTTTTGCCTAGTGGCAAGATTGGCTCTGAAGAGTCACAATCCAGTTCAACCATTATGCCCATGTCTGCTCTGAGGAAATCAGTGTCATGATTAAAATGTATGGCTCTTTAGCCTACAGCTTATGAAGGAGCCCCACGAACAGCTGCAAACCCAAGCTGCCATTCCTCATTACAACAGACCGGGCGAGTGGTTGGAGTATATCAACAGCTTCACAGTTCTCATCTCGTTTAGCTTTACAACAGCCCTGCGTGCTTGGTGGGGCTACAAGATAGGGAGACAGCACCAGCTGCTCGTTCGGCCTTGCCCTAATTTCTGCAAGGAATTATTGCTACCACTGTGGAGGGGGAAATGAGGCTGCTGTCCAGGAACAGCAGAAAGATGAAGGCCAGAACCCAAGCTGTACTCATCATGAGAAGAACAGCAGTGCTGGAGATTTTAGACAATCCTATCTGTCATGATATTCCCAGAAGCCCGGTTTTCTCCCTGTCAGGGATTTACTTGTCAAGCGCCACTCAGAGAAACGCATAAGCCTTTCAGTGCAGGCAGATCCGTGTATAATGCAAAAGATGCCCAAGACTTTCTCCAGGCTTGCTGGATAAGATCCAGAAGTTGAAGACTACAACATTGTGTAATCCCCCCCCCCAATATCAGCGGTATTTAGTGAGGCTGAGTGTCTTACTTTAGAAGAGACATTCCTCTCTTTCAAGGATGGGAGGGAGCCTACCTCAACCAGTTTCTCCATTCCCCCGACATTGGCATGCTTTCTTTTCATTTCAAAAGCCCCCTTGCACATGTCACAAGGCACAGGGACAATTTTTGCCACATTCTTCCATCCCTATTTGAAGATGGGATTTGCTTTCCAAATAATCCCATGAACTGTCCAAGTATATCCAAATGTATGCAGAAGTGCCCTAAGCACACACCCCCAGAGGAGGAAAGGAACCCCTATTAACTTACAGAAAGAGGTGTGGGTCTGGGATTTCTGGCAGTTATCTAACACACACACACACACACACACACACACACACACACAGAGAGAGAGAGAGAGAGAGAGAGAGATCTGGAAGACAAAATGTTTTATTGCATACTCTGACCTGTGATTAGACTGCAATTCTATTAGTTCCTATGATCCTGGTCAGTGTTGGAGGGTCCATATGTTTCTCAGGTAGCTCATGAGCTGAGAGCATGGGGAGAGGGAACCTCAGCTCCTAATGATAGATGGTTGAGGTTGAGGTTTCTTTCCTTGGACTGTGAACTGCCGCTGTATAAATTAATAATATTTGCCTGCTGTCAATTTTGACATGCAAAGACCCTTTTCAGGGTTCACTGAGTAGAGATATACTCAGAAGTGGTCTATCATTCCCTTCTACTCATGGTGTTCTGGTACTATACAGCTTTCCCGTGACTATACAGGCTGGCTCTTCTGTGGCTGGACGACATTTAAAAGGCAGTCCTAAAATCATAGCTGGCTGGATAGCTCACTGGTTAAGGTATCTCACTGCAGAACCAGAGGTTGGGAGTTTGATTCCTCACTGTGCATCCTGTGAGTAGAGCCAACCTATGTTGCCTTGGGTAGGCTGCGGAAACCAAGGATGCACCCCAGAAGTGGAGAATGGTAAATCTACTTCTGACTACTCTCTAACTGGAAAATCCTGAAAAAGTTCTTCATAAGTCAGAATTAACTTGATGGCACATGGTAATTATTTTCCTTAATATAAACATCTGCAGATTCATTATTGAATTGCAAACGAGAACACAACACTAATGAGAAATGCAGACTGTAGCACCAAAGTGCATTCTAGCACACCGAGCACTTTAAAAGCTCTTAATTTGGTATGGGCCTAATACATTTCCACAAATGTGGTCAAAGCATGTGAACAATTCTGTGTACTGTTGCAGTTCATTAGTTCTCCTCATCCTCACATATTAGCTAAAGGAACAAGGTCACTGTACCATAAGACTGAAAGAGGTCATCCCCAATACCACTTCCAGCCACACGCTCTACCCCCTGCCCAATATTTTCCTGCTAATTCACTGTTTTCATGTATTTATTTTTTTTTGGATAATGGAAGAGAAAAATAGAGGAGCAGATGGTTAGAAATACTGCACAAGTGAATTGCCTTATGGCATGTAGACTTTAAAAAGCATTAAAATATGGGTCTCTTTCCTTTGTAAAACTTTGTCCTGTGTTTGGGGATGAAATGAGTGAAATTTTTGACTTTCACAAAGTTAGTGACAGAAAATGAACTGAGCTACTACAGTTCATTTCCCCATATAATACCACATACATAGCCAACATGATATAACCCAAGCACACCACTCTTCCTCCTTTTATCTTAGCCTTTCTGAGTGCTTAGTGGTTCAGAACTCTGGCCTATGATAATCTAAAGCCATGATTGTGAAGATTCCCCATCAGCTTCTACCCTAGGGCTCTAAATATAAATAATGTAGTCATGAGGTAAGCATGTGGTAGTAGAGAAGGCATAGGCAGCCCCTAGAGGCATGGAGAAAGTCTATCTTCTATCAGAGAACATCATAGCACATCAACCATATTGTTGAGACTAGGACAGTGATGATGAACCTTTTAGAGACTGAGTGCCCAAACTGCCATTTAAAACCCACTAATTTTTCACAAAGTGCCAATACATCAATTTCACTTGAATACAGGTGGCTGTGAAGGGGCAATGTCAGCAGCCCACAGAAAGGGCTCCGAGTGCCACCTTTGGCACCTGTGCCATAGGTTCGCCAACACTGGACTAGGAATTAATAAAAACTAACAGATTCAAGTGAACCAAAGTGACGCCATGTTGATTTCTCTGTATCCCTTGTATCTGTGCTTTATTGTGCTTTGTAAGCTGTCTGAAACTGTTTCAAGTTTACTGGAATGTGTGCCTCAACAAGAGTGAAAGAAGTTCCTGTGTTAAATATCCAAGGACATCAATGGGTGTGTGTGTGTGTGTGTGTGTGTGTGTGTGTGCAAGGAGGATGGCTCTAACAAAGAGTTACAGCTTGTCCAAAGAATGTTGTTGATTGGTGAGGGATGTTTCATGTTTTCTATACTTAAATATGTACCCTGCCTTTGTTAGTGGAGATTTTTCCTTCTGCTTCAAGAATAATAAGGTTGTCCCCCTTCCTTTATCCAGCTGAATAAACAAATGGTGATTTGGATCTCTGCTTGTCTCAAAAGGTTTTGGCTAAGTTATTCTGATTAGAGATGGGCATGAAATGAACAATTTTTCGTTTCCGTTTTCATTTTTTCATTTCGTTACGTAACGAAATGACAAACGAATTTTGTCTCTAAAATGAAACGAAACGAACAGAAACACAAGAAATTTTGTCGTCCGTTTCGTTTTTGTTACGGCAGTACATTGAACTGCTTTAAATGATAAAAAAAACACAAAAATGAAATTAATGGTAATGAAACGGTAACAAAATGAACAAAAACGAAAATGAATTTTTTGCAAACAATTCGTGAAAAACGGAAACGAACCAAAACAGACCCCCTAAACGACAAACGACAAACGAAACGCCATTTTTTTTATTCGTGCCCATCTCTAATTCTGATACAAGAAAATTTGAGATTAGTCTGAACTCAACAATATCTTGTGCCCCAATGTCCCCACAACTCCAAATTTTTCTTCAAAAAATTAATAACTCCATATTTTTCTTTTAAAAATTAATAACTCAAAGTGGCCAAAAATACCTTCTAAGGAGTCTGATTTGGAATGTATGTGAGATGCTCATGGAATAACTTTACCATTGCCACCTACCAGCATGTTTCCATGGTCAAATGTGTGTTTGAACACAGGTCTCCCATGTCCTGGACCCTTTTATATCACATTGGCTGTTGTGACTGGATATATTTACACTTGGGTAGAAAAGCAGCAAATACTTTTCATTTTATTTTCCCAACATGCCTGTGAGGTAGGTCAAGTTGAGTGTGTGCTTGACAACAATCCCCCACTGAGCTAGCCCAGGGCTCCAGCCACTGAACCATACTGCCTCAATGTGCGCCATTAGCGTGAGCATCAGTGTTTTTGCTTTGTGCTCCGGAACCATTCACTCCCCCCTCCCTTTCCTTTTCCTTACCATCTCTTTTTTCCTCACTGCCTGCCTCCGTTCTCTCTCTCCGTGTGTCTCTCTCAGAAAGTCAAACACATCAAAACCTGTTTATACCTCCCCCACAGCCTCCTCTCAACTGCTCTGCTTGCATGCGCTCAGCCTACAATGGTGGCATTGTCACTGGGAAGCAAAGGGGGCCTTCTGTGCTGCTGGCACCTCTGGGCCCTTCGTGGCGTGGTTTCCCCCTCATGATTCATGGAAGTTCCTTCTGAGTGGAAACTCTCAGCCTTGGGATTCAAAATGGAGGCTCCCCAAAAGCAGCTTTTGAAGGCTCAGAGGAGTGGCTTTCATATCACAGGGCAGAATTTGTGTCAAGCCACCTGGATTTGTTTGTAAATACTGCCATCCATTTTAACAATATTGGTTTTGGTCATCCTATTCCAGTGTTGGCAAATCTATGGTACAGGTGCCAAAGGTGGCACTCTGAACCATTTTGTGGGCACATGACATCACCCCTTCACAGCCACCTGTATTCAGGTTAAATTGCTGTATTGGCCCTTTGCGAAAAATTAGTGGGTTTTGATTCGCAGGTTGCATTTCACAGAGAAACTGAGGGAAACAGCTTCTGAATAAGAAAAACAAACCACTTCTGTTACAATAGGTTTTATCTGTACTTCTTTGAAAAATCCAATGTGCTTCCTATGCTGTTGCAATCTCTGTCTATAAATTTATATTTCAAAGGCACATTTACTCAGGTCAAGTTTAGTTCGTTCACCCTTCCTGAGCACATGTCACCTTGTAACGGACTGACTAAATACTGTATACAGAAGAGCATTTATTTCAATGCCATCTTTCCTCTGGGGAATCCCAGCTTTAACTTTCTGCCATGGGTCCTCCAGGGGAGAAAGATGGGATGGAAATATTTTAAATTAAATACAAACTTCGTAACTATCCTGCAGTGTAGGCTAGAGAAAAATCTATTCATTTCCTTTCACTTCATTCTATTTGCCACAGAGTTCAAGGTGGCAAATAAGCCCAAGGCATTTCAGCATCTGAGACAGAGGAACAAATGTCACCACTCACTCGCCCAGTTTAAGGTATAAGGCAGCTATAACTTTCCAGACACCTGAAGCAGAGTCACACAATAACCTCTGCCCATCCTTGTTGTCAAAAATACAGTAAGACATTAAATTGTCATGTCCTATCATGTCAGAACTGCCTTATAGCAACCCTAACAGGGTTTTCAATGTGTGATATTTAAGGAATAGTTTTACTAGTTCCATTCCCTCAGTCAGTTTCCATGGCTAAGCAGGAATTCAAATCCTGTTCTCCAGTGTGCTAGTCCATCACTCAGTCCAATCCACTACACCACACCACACTACAAACCACCGAAGATTAAATATCCCCCTTTCTGACATCCCAAATCTACTGTATGAGGCAGATGCCTCCCTCTGTGCAATGGTGGGGCTAGCCCCACATGTACACCCAACTCCTATCTCCACAGTGATCCTGTGACTAGAGATAGGTTAGATTGAGGCATAGTGGACTTACTCACTGGAAAAGGTTTTGAAGTGGCATTTTGTCACCTGCAGCCCAAAATGGCTTCATCAAAGTTGTCCATGAACATAAGAACATAAGAACATAAGAAGAGCCATGCTGGATCAGGCCAACGGCCCATCTAGTCCAGCTTCCTGTATCTCACAGTGGCCCCACCAAATGCATCTGAGAGTGCACGAGACTAGATATCTGTTTCGTGATATCACTCCCTGGCATCTGGCCCTTGAAGTACCCCATGGAACAGGGACTTGAGTTTGGGGAGAGGAGATGCTTCAAAGCTTTGCACTTGAATCATGACACCAGTCCTTTGTCTTTCAAGTGTTTCTAGCTACATCTAAAAAGTTAAGAAGCACATTATTTAGAAAAGCAGAAACTCAGAAACATGATATTATGAAACCTGTCATTTACCCTGTGGGACATGATTGCATTTCCCCCCCAAACTTTGGGTATTTATAAATTTGATTCTGAAAACTTTTTCTAATATACTCAGTAACCCACTTACGTATCCTGTACTTCAGAAAAGATTAGCTGAGTCTTCCAGCCAAAAGGTTAATTCCAACCCAACATCATCTCCTAGTTGCCATGGGAACACTGTTATTACCAATCTGTCTGCATGAGTTTCCAGAGTTAACTTCACAAGCTTGGTTCTAGTTACCATGGTACTGCCTCCCCATAAGTGGATTTTATTTGTTTCATTTCAAAAATCATATACAGTATATTGTTCTATTGTTTTCTTTTGTATCGAATTACAGATTAGTCTGGCTTTTCCCCTGAACATTGTCTAAATATCTTATTTTAAACTCTCAGATTTAAACATGTACAACATGTCCATCCTGCTTGTTGCTTTCCCAGAGATTTGGCCTCATGCCTTTGCACTCAAGATGGATTCATAAAGTATTTCTCTCTGTTTACTCTGAAGTTCACAAAGCAGTGTAAATTTCTGAGTGCTGGCCCAAATTATCCTGTTACCTGACATTGGAAGAAGTAGTGCTGTCAGTCTGTCATCATCCTCATCAGCGCCGCCACCACATCACCACCTTTGTGGTGCTAGCAACAATACTGTGTCATATTCTCTAACTGGGTTCTAATTGCAGTTGTACCTTGGTGTACGAGTACTGTGGTTTACGAGTATTTCACAAAATGAGCAACATTTTTAATAAATATTGCTCATTTTGGAAGGCAAGCAGAGGTGGTGGATCACCACGACTGCTTCCCATGCAAGCCTCCCAGGCTGCGTGAAGATCAATGGGTATGTGCTCTGCTCACCAAATAGATGTTGGACTGGGTTTTATGTTTTTGGAGAACACTCTGTCTTCCAAAACCTCAGTGATATGTCCAGAAGTGGGGCTCATTCCTTTTCGGGTAACTATTTATTCTAGGACTGTCACATGCTAAGTGCAAAGTATGTGTCTCTTAATATCCAAGCCTGTTGTTTTTCTGCTTCTATATAAGAGACAGGAGACAGCACTTTCCCTTGTGTATTTCATGACTGACTAACAAAGTACAATTCTATTCATCAGCACTGACAAGCACCTCCAGATCGCAGGTCCATGGTGTCACCTATGTTCACTTCCACAGGATCATCATCTCCTTAAAATAACTATAAGGTGCAGGCAACAACTTTTGGTGCATTGCTGTTACCTGGATACAGCTCTAAATTTAAGCTGCAGTCATTCGCAAGTTGTTTTACTGATTCAAATATTTTAGAATTAATTTAAAATGAATCATTCTTACTAAACTATGGTAATAATTATTCCAAACTATGCATCTCTGGAGACAGATTGCATGCCCTCTGTACCATACAGAACAGAATGAACCGTTCCTAGGCACACGCATTGTGGTTTGCATTAGAGATGGGCCCAAATCAGAAAAATAGTGATTCATTTTGATTTATGATTCATCAAGGTGGAAAATCATGAATATCAAATTTACAATTTTATTTCTTACCACGTGATGGATTGTTCTGTTAATTCATTTTTTGCATCTAAAACTATATAACACACACACACACACACACACACACATACACACAGGGCCGGTGCTAGGTGTTTTTGTGCCCTAGGTGAGGGGTGGGTGGGTGGGGTGGGCGGTGGGTGGGTGGGGCAGGGGGTGGGGTGGTGGGTGGGCAGGGTGGTGGCAGGCAGGGGCAGGGCAACGGCAGGGGGCAGGGCAGGGATGGCGGGGGATGGTGGGGGATGCCGGCATGCATCGGGTGGTGGGCGGCGATGGGCAGACGGCGACGGGCGGCTGGCGGGCGGTGGGGGGATGGACGGTGGTGGCCAGTGGCAACGGGGCAGCGGGGGCGGCAGCAGGCTGGCCAGCGCCCTCTCTCCATTTTGGCACCCTAGGCAACTGCCTAGTTCGCCTTAATGGAAGCGCCAGCCCTGCACACACACACACCCGCCGCAGCAATTAGAGACAATAAAATTTCAGAGAACCTTCCCCAGACTCTTCTCTACAGGCCTTGCAAATTTGGAGATGTTTTGGTTTTGGATGTTCGAGTTAACCCCCTTCCCAAAGGACCCCCCCCCCCGGAAAGTGCACTCCCAAACACCCGGAGACAACAAATCCACAGAAATGCTTCTCCCAACTCTCCTCTACAATCCATCCAAGTTTGCTGAAGACTGGGTTTCAGATATATGAGTTATACTCACAAAGTGCTCCCACAAAAGTGCCCTTTAGCCACTGGCCTGAGGAAACCCAATCTTCACCAAACTTTGAGAGATGGTAGAGGAGGATGAGGGAAAGCTTCCCTGCATGTTTGCCCATCTCCAATTTTTATGCGATGAGCTGTCTCATACATCTTAAGTATAATTAATAATATCAAAACTTGGCTACTTTACTGTGCTGTGTATGGAATTACTCATGATGACTCTTCAGATACTCCCACTGACCTGGAGTAAATCAAATGCTGTACATTATGGATTGGAATGGGCCACTGGCTTCTGCTTTCCTTCATGGCCATTCAAGGCATTATTTTAGCTATTACAATACTAAATATATTAGAAACTGTCTGCACCCATAGTAATCATATTTTGTTCTCTTAAGTGCCTGTATCAGACATCCTATTCCATCTGCTATTGTCTTCCTTGGTGATTTGGATGCCAAGTAGAGAAGGTGGTCTTTTAGGCATTTATTTTTATGCTGCTTTTTATGCTGCATTTTGGTAACTCTGACATGTGAGAATTATCAGTGAGACATGGATCGAAATATATGCGGAAACATTTTTTTTTAAAAAAAATGACATATAGAACCACACAACGCTATAAATCCAAATTAGATGTCAATGACAGTTCCAGCGTGTCTTCCCTATGTGGAATGTCTCGTTTTTATTTTTACTTTACCATCAACAGCTTGGGCAATGCAGAAAATGAGGACTGTTGCAACCAGTTCTCTCCCATCGCCACAGAATCAGATACCGAAAGTAAGCAACGGAGTGTTTTTTATATGTGTGTGTAGAGCTCACCCCTCTATTAGACAGTAGAGGCCACTGATTTAGGTGGCAGATTTGGGCTTAGCACTCCCCACACCAACCTCAGTTGTTTCTCCTGAAGCTCCTGGCTCCCCCCCCCCTTCACTGCTGGACAGACACGTATTTAACTTTGCATACTGTTGCCCTCGGATGTAGTGGAAGACCTAATCTCATTCCTGGTGTTGAAGATTTAGCTACCAGCTGCAATGGCTTCTTTACACAAAAAGGAGTGCCATTTTGCCCTTTGTTTTGGGCAGCAAAAAGACTTGGGCCAGTCTTTGATAGTGGCAGCATAAATTCAGAGTTCTGGAATGTGGTCCTCTCAATCAGGGGGATGAGTAATGTGTTGCAATTGCAATTCTGATCAGCCTGGTCAAAAGAACCAACAGTGAGGAATGGTCAGAGCTGTAGTCCATCATCATCAACTGGAGGGCCACCCTGTTTTAGTTCACTGGCGCATCACATTGCAGCGCCCAGCAATGGAGCCTGAATTCCACCCCCACCCCCACCCCGAGTTCAGTCATGTTATGGATGACCTACTTCAGGACATAATGTAACTAGAAGTCAATTAACCTCAATCACATTAACCTTGATTTACCTGGGCATAATTAAGGATGGTGCCATACACTCTGCTTTGAGCAAGGAATGGTCCACAGCACCACCACCTCAATCTTTCATTCCTCATTTTCTGCATTGCCAGCATTTCATCCAAATGTGTTGGCCATTATTGGAATGAGAGCAATTATATTGAAACATTAGGCGGCTATTGGTTTGGTGGAAATGGCTCTGAGCATCATTTTTCAAAACTTAAAATAATCTCGGGTTGATAAATGAGCCTTATGTGGCTGCAAGGACAGGAGGTGTTTCATCTGAGCTAACAGCAGCATATTTTTGGTGTCAATTTTTTTCTATCTTATTATGAAATATTTCTGTGTTACTCTTTTTAATGAGCTGTAGAATAATATCAGGTATCCAGTGTGAGATAGTGGATAGAGTAACAGATTCAGGAGACCTGGGATTGAGTCCCTACTCAGCCATGATAAACTCACTGGTTTTGGGGTGGAACTGGTAAAACAACTCCTTAAATATCTTACTGGCCTTGAAACCAAGCCTATTAAGATTGATATAAATCATATGTGATTTGACAGAACAGAACAGAAGAGTAAACCCAGCTGGTTATGAGTTACCATAGTTGTGGAAACAGGTGAAATGATAGCAAAGAGCTAAATCCTGCATTAATCTCACCTATAGTAATTTTCACTAGCAATGTGCTTTGGGATTTGAGTAATATGTCCCTTTCATTTCAATGTGGCCAGTTTAGTTGGAATTGAAAGTGCATTTGGCCTGTAAGTGCGCAACACATTGATGGACTGCAACTCCTAGCATACCTCTCCATTGGCTATGCTGGCTAGGGCTGATGGAAGTTTGAGTCCAATAACATCTTGAGGACTGCACGATGCCCTATTTTGATTTAACCCCATGTTACCAAAAAGGTTATCAGTTAGAGCCCAGGCCATTGTACATCTTACAAGCCTATTCAGGCCATTGTCCACCTACAGTAGTGAGCCTATTCAGATCAGAGTGATGTGAAACCAAAGTGAAATTTAAATTGGAGGCCTCGCCACTAACTTTCCTCAGGCTGACAAGGGTGCTTGGATGAGTAGTGAAACATTTCAATCTCACAAGAAAAGAAGTTCAGCTGCCATGACTCAACATCCAGATGTGTTTATTTAGATGGTGCTGATGCTGAATGAATTCACAAGAACAAATTACACCCATCTAACTCTTAGCCAACCATGGCCACTGATTCATGCTTTTTTCAATGGTCGGAAATCATTGGTATGAAACAATATTTTGGCTCTCAGATCTCCTGATCTAGAACTGCTTGCTTGGGTCAACAATTTACAAAGTCTAACTGTTCCATTCAGGGTCAAATTATATCTTAC
Organism: Phrynocephalus versicolor; assembly: GCA_023846285.1. Lineage (NCBI taxonomy): Eukaryota > Metazoa > Chordata > Lepidosauria > Squamata > Agamidae > Phrynocephalus > Phrynocephalus versicolor. The sequence goes on from JAHTLZ010000379.1 coordinate 42,990,063, forward strand.
AAAATTGCGTATCTGCTATTATAATATTTTCATTGTTGGCATGCAGTTTCTTCAGAGTTCCATGCCTGAATGACATGGTCACCTCCTGAATTTGATGACCAGTCTCAGAACAAAAGCAGACTAATTTGTAACTAGCAGATTGAGGTAACATCGTGCTAGGATTAAAAGCTATCTTTGACCTTGTAAGAGAGCTGCGATTCTAATGATATACAGTAGTGAGCCTCGTGGCGCAGTGGTTAAATGCCTGTACTGCAGCTAAAACTGTGCTCATGACCTGGGGTTCAATCCCAGGTGGCAGGCTCAAGGTTGACTCAGCCTTTCATCCTTCCAAGGTCGGTAAAATGAGTACCCAGCTTGCTGGGGGGGGCGTGTAGCCTGCATACTGTAATTAAACTGTAAACCACCCAGAGACTACTTGAAGTGGTATGAGGCAGTATATAAGCAGAACACTTTGCTTTGCTTTGCTTTTACTATTTTTTCCATCCCTATGTTAGTTTAACAGTAAATGTTTGCCTTCATCTCTTCTTCTATTACCCTCTCCTCTTCATTGCATGACAGGTCTGACCCAATAAGCCCAATAAGATCACAGCTGAGAATGCAGGAAAACCGGGACGGTTTCATCCCACATTATTCCGTATGTTGAGATCATCTGGGTGGGATGAATAAAATGGTTCTTTCCCACGGAATCTACAGAGAAAAGTTTCCACCGAATGGCTTGTGTTTCTGCATTAATCCTAAATGTCATCCGTAGAACTGACATTTTGTCTGGAGAGAGGTGGGGAAGGTGGAAGCACTGAACTCCATATGTTGATTCAGACCTCCACAGCCGGTGCCCAGGTTAAACTCACATCGAGACTGGAAAGGTGTTTTGCTTATAAAATGACCCCAGTGGTACCCTTTCACAGCCTTGTCCTTGTTGAAAGCTAACAGGTTTTTCATCCTGGGTCTTGTATAACAAGCATCAGTGATGCACTGTCCCCTGACGGTGGTTAATAAATCTCCTGTTCTGCAGCCAGAGAAAGCTAGGAAAAAACGAACAGTTTGCCAAGCACATCACAAATATATGACTTGCATTGTATGTAGATGCTGGAGCCTCCAAATGTACTGACCATCTGTTCTCTCCAGCTCAAAATATACTGTATATGTCCATGCTTTCTCATCTGTTGCAGGGGGAAGCTATCAGAAAAAAAGTTAGCTGTTACTTAACTATTAATGAGATGTACCAACAACAATAACATGTATTGTGAAACGTTATGAATTAACAGTTCTAATTTACCACAAACATTTGTGTGTTGTAGTCCATTTCTTCAGATGCACCTGAAGATGCACCTGCTGGTGCACCTCCTAACTGAAAACTTCTGAAGAAGGTCTGTGGTTGACTAAAATATATGACAGACAAAAGGTCCAAGTTTTAAGATGTCACAATTCTTTGTTATATGCAAGGGATAATGTATAACATTCTCTTTCCACCTGGGTGATGCTGGATTATCTGAGGACCTGTCAGGCTTAACCATTAGTTAATCAGTTGACCCCTTTCTACTAATGTCTTCTACTCTGATGTTTTGCTTCACAGAGGACTCCCCTGTGTTTGAAGCAATGTCAGGAAACAGTATTTTGTTTGTACGTATTTGTGAAAAGCTGGATGCCCTGCCAGGCGAAAGAAGTAACTTTCAGAAGCAAACAGCCTCAGGTGAAGACATCTCTCTACATGTTACCTGTTGCCTATTGGTTTGTGTAATTCCATGCATAACAGATAATGCCGAAAAACATTTCTAAACACGAGACAAATTCACCTTTAAAAGTTACATCTTTTACAAAGCAGTGCAACCATATTTCTGGGAAGGACTGTTCCTGTCCTATCCAAATATGTCTAAAGACAGAGGACCATAAAAATGAAGAGGAGAGGTCCTGAAGTTGCAGCAGTTAACTACAAACAAGCAGAATGAATAGTGACAGAGATGACTTGGTCTCAGTCTTCCTCTACGGGGAGGTGCACAGTGTTTCCTTTAAAAAATAGAGTCCTTTTTTCAACATACAGTAGCAGTCTCCCTTTTTGTCTATCTATGCATTAGCACTTGCACAACGCACATCTGTGTACGTTGGCAGAAGGAATGTATCAGGCAATGAGGTTGAGCTTCTCCCAAATTGACTGACACCTGGGTCAATTAAATATTTTACAGAGGCAACCTTCATCTGAAAGTTTTAAAACTTGACTTGTGAGAATTAATCCCACCACGAGAGAGGATCAGTCTGGGTTGAATTCTTTTAGACACATTAATTACACTGAAGCCAATTACCTCTAGAGGTGGTGAGTGCTCCAACACCAGAAGGCATTCAAGAGAAATTTAGACATCCCCCTGGCAGATATCCTTTGATTTGCATTCCTGACTTGAGCAGCATCTGGACTCAGTGGCCTTGTAGGCCCTTTCCAGTGTCAGGATTCTATGATTCTATGATCTGTACATACAGAATAGCAAGAATAATTAAAAGGGATGAGAAGAATAACAGAACAGCAATAATACATATGATTTGCATGAAGAAGTCCTTGGATCTCCAAGCAAAGTTGGGAATATTTGCTACTAGTCAGTATTTTCCAGGTTCAAGGGTGGGGGATCTTTATTAGTCTATAATTTGTTATAGTAGGAACAGTGAGTCTTGTGGCATCTTAAAGTCTGACCAGGTTTATTATTTGGCACAAGCTTTTGGTTACCCTAGACCAGTGGTTCTCAACCTGTGGGTCCCCAGATGTTCCTGGACTGCAACTTCCAGAAGTCTTCATCACTAGCTGAGCTGGCCAGGATTTCTGGGAGTTGCAGTCCAGGAACATCTCGGGACCGACAGGTTGAGATCCACTGCCCTAGACCACCTGTTGAGATGCAGAAGTCTATAGCCCACCGAAACTTCTGCCCAATAAAACTGTGTGATGCACAAGTAGTCTTGCCATAAGATTTTTGGCCAGTAGAGAGTGTAAATCTCGCCAGGTATCACTCTCTCCCAGGTGCCTCACAGCAACAACTTTTGGGGACTGGAAGGAGGAGAACAGGGCAGTTGTGACACCTTTCCCCTCCTCAAACGACCACCTGCCCTTTTGCGTTGCTTCTTGGCTGGCCTCAGGAGTCCTCAGGACCAAAAAAACTGCAGGAAGGATGAACCATGTAATTATTTTTGCCATCCCTCCCACATTGTCTTGGCTTCAAGGACTTAAGAATCCTGGTATTATCTGGGCACTGGGTGAAAAGTAGCCGTGGTATACAAAAATTTGAATCTTGCATGCAATTGACCCTTCCATACATTAAGCAGCAGATAGACTACCAACCAGTGTCATTTTTGCTGCAATCCAGCAGTCACTGTAGATAATATTGAACTACGTAGATAGTCTATTGTGGCATAAAGCAGCTTCCAATATTCTGTACGCTTCTAAGTCTATCCATCAAGTTCAAGTAAAAAAAATATTCTGTTGCAACTGACTCTAAAACACACACACACACACACACACACAGAGAGAGAGAGAGAGAGAGAGAGAGAGAGAGAGAGCAGTTAAAGCCTACCAAGATTCGTATGTACACACACAAATGCAGAATCTACTAATCATTCCTGTGGATAACTTTTTGCACAACTGGATTGAAAAAAGAAGTACACCACAGAGGAGATGAGTTCAAACCAGCTATGCAATCGGAAGATTTTGAGACTTTCAGAAACCTTCAGCTTGACATAATGGAACTCCCTCTAGGATGCTGCCAATTGTGTGTTGCAGCAATTGGCAATTTGGCAGGAAGAAATTGTTGTATGTAGTCCTAGCCTGGTGTCTTTAAAATGCCTCGGTTGTGTGTTTACAAGATTGTGACAATATAAGCGAAGTGTGTTGGCATGTTGCACACCTTGACATTATTCTTATTGTCACCACTCAGTGATGGCTTATCCACTATGGCAAGCAGGGTGCTGCTTCACCTATGGCTGAGGCTACCCTCCGCCTCCTCCTTCCCAAAGGCACGGGGCACTTCTCTCTGTGTATGTGTGAATGCCTGCCTGCCCACTTGCCCATCTGTCTGCTTGCTTGCCTGCAAATGTATGAACACCCACTTTGGCCTCACTTAGCACTGAGTGCTGTGCTTTTCACCTCACAAACCTTAGTGGACACCTCCCTCCACTCTCATCACTGGCCTTTTTGGTTGATGACAGGCATGCATATTCAGTGAAGGGCTTTCATGGAAGGAAGGAAGGAAGGAAGGAAGGAAGGAAGGAAGGAAGGAAGGAAGGAAGGAAGGAAGGAAGGAAAAAAGAAAGGAAGGAAGGAAGGAAGGGAGGGAGGGAGGGAGGGAGGGGGAGAGAGAGAAAGAAAGAAAGAAAGACCGACCAACCAACCCCAGGAACTAAATGAAACCATAGGATGATAATTTCAGTAGGTTATTCAACACATTTTTTAAACTAAAGAAGCTTGTCAATTGCTGTTTGCAGAATATAGGAAGACTTCCCCAGGTAGCACTGAATGCCATGCTCTCTTCCTTCTCACACTGTAGAAATCAGAAGCAAGTATTTTGCAGTCAGTGACACGGCACTGATGGAAGCCCAGCATGAATGGGGAAATGGGGAACGTGCTTGTCAAATCTTCTGCCACCAGAGGAGTAACCATCGATGAAGCAAAACAAAACAACAAGCAAGCCAACAAAAGCGGAATCTTGTTAGCTTTGCTTTTTCCTATGTTCAATTTAATCTCATTATTTTTGTTACATGTATGAATACCTATGAGTTTGCTTTTAAAAAAAAAAAATCTGATTGGAAAGATGCAAATGTCTCAACCATCTATACTGGATACATCAGAGATGTAATGCAACCTGGACTGAAGTCCTGCGTTTTAATGTTGGGATGTTTTGATTAGTGGGATCAATGACCTCCTCTGCCACCCCACTCAGATTTTCCTGCTACCTCTGTGTTTAGATGTAAGCGTAACAATACTTGCTGAGAGGTCATGAGGTGCAATGATCCCAGAAACAATAAAGTATCGTGAGCTATTCTTTTGATAACATTTTGGTCCAGGCTGATCAGATGGGCTTGGAGACATATATGGTGTTTAAAAAACTACTCCTTATTGGGAAATAAAACTGGTGAAACTTTCTTATTCATATGCATCAATACACCGTCCTCCATTTTAAGAACAGCCTTGGTGGAACAGCCCACAGCCCATCCAGTCCAGCATTCTGTCTCACGCAGTGGCTCACCATTTGCTTCAGGGTATTCCCAAGCAGATGGCTTCACCTGCTAAAGATTCCCTCCAAATGGTATTGAGAGATACCCTGCCTCTTTCTCCAACCCGGAGGTTGTCCTTAGGCATCCATAATGATGGCCATTGATACCCTTGTTCTTCACGAACTTGTCCAATCCTTTCTTAAAGCTGTCAAGGCTGACTGCTGTCACCACTTCTTCTGGCAGGGAGTTCCACAGGCCAGTGGATCCTCTGGGTGAAAAAGTACTTTCTCTTATTTGTTTGAGATCTAGCACTCAAAAGTTTCATGGAGTGCTAGTGTTGTACAATAGGGAAAACAGCTTTTCCTTATCTCCTTTGTCCACACTGTGTATGATTTTATAAACTTCAATCAGGTCACCTCTTGAATGCCATTGTTCAAGAGTGAAGAGGTCCAGCCTTTGCAGCCTCGGATGATAAAAAGGTGTCCCAGTCCCCTAATCATTCTGGTTGCCCTCCTCTGCATTTTGAGACTCTTCTAGGGTTTGTCATTATACCTGTAGGTATAATTACTTATGAGTGTTGCACTTCAAAGTTCACCAACCACACCACTGGGGTAGATTCAACAACTGTAGCTGTTCCCGTCATGCTATGTATATGCCTGACATGTCGCTGGTCAAAATGAAAAGCTCATGAGGAGGAGGAGGAGGAGGAGGAGAAACCCTTATAACAAATTCATAAACATGACTCACAAGACAGAGATTGCAAGCCAGCTTTCTTGAACCAGTTTAACCAAACTTGATGGCCTTATAGGCTCCTTCCAACTTCACTATTCTATGATCTATGATCTACTGTAAGCATAAAAAGCCGTTTTCCTTATAGCATGTGATGAGTAACCCCTACTTCCAGATCAAGAGGCAGGTATGAGCTAGCGTACAGGACTGGGGAACTGTTTTCTCTGTTCCTTTCGATATTGCAATCTGTTGCCAGATAGGCAATCTGAAGTAAATGTAAACATTTTTGGAGGATTGCAGGGGCAGGGGAACATATTGGTCCCAATATGAGTTCCCCTTTCAATGTTTTTGGAGACCATGTCATATGCTGCAATGGAGAAATTGTCCATTTGATGTGCTTCCAGAGGACATTCCCTTTTTGAAGGTGTCCCCCATATGAAAGTCTGCTTGATGTATAGGTAAAGAGCCATAAGATCAGGAAATGTGAAGTTACCCATCTGCAGACAGCAGCTGGACAGCAGATGAAGACCTGGTTACTGTCTTCCCCATTCAAGTGAGAGGCGCAGCAATTCTGTTGAAAGTAAAAAACAAAACAAAAAAACTGTTTCTGTTTTGCATTTGTGTATCTAAATTGGCATGTGCAAATATATACAATTACAAACCAGTGTCCCCCCTTTCCCTTCCATTTTGGTGAAGAACATCCTAGTTTGTGTGTGCGATGTTTAAGTTGTCACCGTAGCTACTTAAACTTCCCCTTTCCAAAACGTAGTCATCAAGGTGACAGCATACGCCAAGCTGAGGGATCTGTTAGCATGCACAACTGCATCTAATCATTCAGGGAAATATTGTTTCCATGGTTTCTGCTGTCTCTGGATGATCCAGAAAGCATTGACTGCAGCATAAAAAGTATGTGTGCTGTGGGGGACTACAGAAAATGTACTACCCATAGTTGCTGATATATTTAGATACTAGACTAAAAGCTGGGAGACAGTTGGACCTCACTATCATCTCTCTATTCTCTAAATAACACTTTGTTGGGATGTAGACTGCTACTCTCAGGTTCACTTCCGCCCCCCTTCTCCAAGGTTTAATTGTTGCCTTCTTCCAGCTCTGCACTTAATTGACCCCACCAGTGAGAAGTTGTCTTTTTATTTGCGTAATTCTACAACCTTTGAAAAAAGCATCTCTCTGCTCATCTGGAGGTTGAGTCATGGCAACTGGAAACTGCCATGACTCAACTTTCAGATAAACTCATCTGGATGACTGAGAATCTTCACAGACATGTCTCTCTGCTCCTGAGAGTAGCACACAAGTTAGCGAGAGTAAGCAACCCTCCCTCTCACTTGGTGTTCTGAACAGAATTTTCTAATCAGGGCTGTCCAACTTTGAACAGGCCGAGGTCTACTTTTTCCAGATGAAAGTGCCTGAGGGCTACTACACTAAAACCTCTACTTATGAATTTTATCTGTTCTGAGCATATGCTCATAAGTAAAAAAAAATTGTAAGTAGAGCAGCGGTTTCCCACAGGAATGCAATGAAAATCAATTAATCCTTTCTGGAGGGAACATATTTCAATGCATTCCTATGTTAAGGCTGACCATGCACATGCTTCCCTTACACCCGCTCGAGCCGGTGTGGACGTGTGCAAGGAAGGCGCATGCATGCTTGCGCAGACTGCCCCTTCTGCTTGCCCGGGCTGCTGGAAGACTTTTTATAAAAGGTGCACTTTCCCTCCCAACCTGCCCAGGGCCTGCCTTGACTCTACTTCTTCTCTTGTTTCCCCCCTTCTCCCTTCCAGCCCCCTCGCTGCCTCTGCTGCCGCTGCCCATAGCTCTCGCTCACTTCTGCCATGTTCTCTGTGGAGCTGGGATGGGCCAAGCCAGCAGCGGGGCAATCACATCGCCACGGCGGCGCAAGGAGGAAGGCTGGCTCAGAAGGAGAGCAGGAAGAGCGGCAGGTCACAGTCTCTGTAAGGCAGCTGTGGGCGGGGGAGGTGAAGGTGGAGGATGGAAGGGTGGGAGGAAGGAATTCTCTGGGGGGGGGAGAAGAGGGGGATGCCACTACACAAAGGAGGTGGGCATGCCCATGACCCCACCCTCGCTGTCGTCTCCACTCCTCCTCTTCCGCTCTGCACCAACAACTTAATTGGTCATGAGACAGTGGCACGCCGATCATTTGGCCAGTAGGGAGAGCAGGGGACTGTGCCATGGCCCTTGAACTGCCCCACTTAGCTGAGACAGTGGGCTGCCAGACCCAGAGCTTTGCTGGGGCAGTGGTGGTCCTTGGGGTGGGGAGGTAGAGGTGGAGAACTTATCCCCTCACATTTGTTATTGATGGCTGGCGGGCTACTTTTGACCCCTTCACAGGCTACTGGTAGCCCCCGGTCGAACTGTTCGACAGGCCTGTTCTAAATCTTCTTTGGATTGACTTAAGAAGGAGACCGATTCTGCTGAGCTGAAGTTCAGCGATGTGCACCAAGAAGAAACAAGCTGTATTAAGTCTCAATTATTCTTGAACTGCACATTTTTCCTGAGATGGACCTGTTGTGTGTGAAGATGTTAATTAGTCCATTTAGCACTTTTTAAATCAAAATGAAGGACTCAAATAGCAACAGGCAGGAGATGTTGTCATCCCATGGATGCATGGAAATGACAGCTAATGATAGCTCACTAAGAGGCATGTACAGTCATTCAGCATATTGTGGTGTGATAATGTGATCCAAACCTATGTGGATCTTGATTATTTTAATGCTAATCAACAGTACTGCTTAAAGTTGTCAGTTGATGGTATTTTAACATTTCACTGAAAAGTATTTCTTGAATAAATAGGATATTTTAATTTGGGGATCACACATGCCTTATTAGAGTCTTGGTAAATACATTACATAGAATGTCTGTACGGGACTGGGTGGCCTCCAGGTGTGAATACCTGCAAGTCCCATCACTGCTGGGTAGGTTTAGATCAGCACATATGGAAGGCCCCAGATTGGGGACAGTTGATACAAACTGTTTTGTTCCCAAGTATGCATCCTGCTCATTTTAATTGGTGTTGCAATTATACACTTTTTCTCCTTTCACATCTGTTTGCATCTCATTAACACAAGGGAGTCTTAGTTAATGCTAAAAGAAGATAACTAGAGAAAGAACTCGCAGAGATGAAAAGCGTTGAGATGAAATGTGCTCCATGTACGTGATTAAAATGGTGACTTTCGAGGTTGTTATATCCAGGAGTTCCTTTGAGAGTAGCACCACTTAGAGAAAGAACTGCCAGATTTAAGCCCTTTCCGTGTATGACTAATGAATGATCACATTGTCGTACATTTCTGGGAAATCATTGTGTTTGATCCCAAAAGAAAAACTCCTCATTGAATAGGTTTTTACCGTACTTGATTAACTGTGGCCCAGACATAGCATTACTCCTTGTTGCTTTGTGTTTTCTGACAGATCTGTGGATCCATTTCAAAAGTGCAGCTCTTCTTTGGGTCATCGGTCTCCTTTGGCATTTCATTTCTATTGCTTCGCTGTTTCACGTTGTTAGAAGAGACCAATTTTGCACTCCAGTTGGAGGTTCTGCTATTTTGATGCAGATTGGAGGGATCCAGTTAGTCTGTTCCCAGCATGAGTGATTACTTGGAATGGATTTTAGAGATGGGCATGAAACAAAAAATGAAATACTGGGTGCTTTTACATGACCTCTAAAATCTGCTGGCAACTTAAATTCAGACCAGAGATCGTGGGGGTTTGTTCTGCTTCCTGTGTTCCCACCCTTCCGCACTCCATTGCTCCTGTCTGTGGTGAGGGGAGGGAGAAAAAAGGGAGAAAAGAATGCAGGCTCACCCCCGTTCACCTCCGTCTGCCGTCGGAGCAGCCCCATAGGTATTCCAGGCTGTTAAAGGGGTGGGAGGACAACAAAAACAAACAAAGGGCGAGGAGAGCCCGGCATCCACAGCTTTATAATCTGCATCAGAAATTTTTTTACCTCTGGAGATCAGGTACTTGTAAAATGCGCTGGGGCACGCTTAGGTGGGCGTGGTCGTACTTAATTTTTTTTTAAAGTCCGCAGCTGGTGGGAAAACAATTTTAAGCTCTGCATCTGGAAGCCCTTTGCCTCAGATTTTAGGGGTCATGTAAAAGCAGCCTTAGTCATTTCAGGTACTTGGCTTAGTTTAGAATGAGGACTTTGGTGTATGAGGACCTTAACTTGTGAAATGAAGTTGTTTTCTGTGGCACTGATGGAGCACCAGCATTAGGGCAGCATCACATGTGCTTCTGTGTTATTTGAGTCTAGGCCAAGCTGGTTCTTATGTGCAGACAATGTTGTGTACTGAGCAGGTTGTGTTCTGAGAATGGGGGCCATTTCACCTCAGTATTTAGGAGGAGGGTGTTCCCCAGCCTCCAGCCACCTATAGCTTCATGTTCACCTGCTGGCTTCAAGGGCAGATCTTTGAGTCTTCTAACATACACTGCAGCCTTGGCTCACAGTCTCCTGCTCAATTTTTCCTACTTTGGATTAATCAGTTATAATAGATGATTTTACATTTTCTCTTGTTTCACCATTTTAAACTATTGGTTTTATTATATTTGCTTTTAATATAAACTCTTTTGACTTTATAAGGAAGAGTCTGGTTTTAATAATGGAGTTTCCTGATATTTTTATAAATGGGAGTTTCTGAATTTTTCATTAAGAAAATCAACCTCAAAAGCATGAACTGACTTGATAGCCTTCTAGAAAAAACCAGTGAGCTTGACTTATGCTAGTAGTAATCACTGGAGAATATGTAAAACTCCAACTTAAGTTAAACAGTAATTAAATTGCCTACTTACATTAATCCGTGTCCCAAAGAATTTGATAACTGATTGTAGTATTTTAATGCCAGTTTAACATAGAGCCTCTTTTGCCCTTAACAACCAGACTCCCTTTCAACTTCATAGTGACCAAAATCCTACTAGTTGCCCCTGCAACTGCAATGCAAATTTTGGAGACAAATTGCCTCTGATTAAGAAATCACTGTGGACATTATGTTTTGTGTATTAAGTTATGCGAATGTGTTACATAACAAATATTGTCTGTGGTGATTTCATAACTTGAGGCCATGTCCATCCAGAAGTTACATCATTTGTGTTACACTGGCATAAATGCAAGTAGGATACTGGCCAGTATAATATAAACTGATAACATTAATGGTCACAAAAGCAATTAGGAGAATGGAAGGGTCTTTCTTTATTCATATCAGATTCCTTCTTTATTCATATCAGAGAGTTGCACAGTTTAAAATTATGGATGAAATATAGGTTAAAATTAAAAACAAATTAAAATGTTAAGATAATTAGACAATTTTGATCAGACTATCTAATTACAATCTAATATAATGGATGGGTCAACAGGTAGTTGGTGGTAAAAACATCCAGCTATGAGAGTTTGCCCAGTCCCATTGGGTAGACCATGTTCCACCTGGTAGGCATCAAAACAGAGAAGGTCCTACACTTCAGGCAGAAATAAATGAACCTTATTATACTACCATATCATAGAACCCCCGAGGTCACCAAATGCAGCCATAAAGAGCCAAGTTTTTAAATAGCTTTGTAGTTTGTAGGTTTCTTTTTGCAAGAAGTGCACCCGGTGTGGTATAGTGCATAGAGTGACCTGGGTTCAAACCCTTGATTGGCCATGGTAATCCACATGGGAGGGAGTGTCATCACTGGTAAAACCACTAGTTTAATATCTCACTATTTGGGTTGCCCTATGTCTTATAAAGGCTGGAATACTGTAAATCCTATTAGGGCTGCAATAAGGCACCTCTCTCTCTCTCTCTCTCTCTCTCTCACACACACACACACACACACAACTATCATGTAGACTTCTCTACACATCAAAGGCATACTTATCTGCAGATGTCTGTTCATTCCTAAATGTCATTCTTTGCAACAGGTGTGGGCAACACATGGGCTATGGACCATTATTGTACTCCCCCGGCTATCTTTTGAACTCCCTGGAGTCTCTAATGCTACCAGTTTGATGAGACAGTGGTGTAAAACAAATGCATTTTCCATGTTAAAACAAAAGGCGCTTCTTGTGAATCATGACCTACTGCAGAAAAATGTGATTCTGAGAAAATGGAGCCCCCAGCAGGATTAATTGAAAGTTTCTCAGCTCTTATTTCTAATAGAAGCCGTTCAGTGGGTTAACTCAAATTCTCTCTCCACAAAGCTGCAGTTTGTCTTGAGGGATAAGTGGCACTGGCAATCTCAGCAACTTAGGAGGTTATTTCACGTCTGTTTTGTCTCTGTTAGTGTTGCGCTTAGGAGCGGTACAAAAAATGTTATTTCACGTCCGTCGCTCAACTACTGAAATTTGTCTTGACCACGCCCCCAGAATGGGTGCTAAGTGTGACAGTACTGTACCTGATGCTGGGGTAGGGTTTTCCCTTGTCACTCTTTGTTCCTGCTTTCTGTTCCGAGATAAGACACCATGTAGTAACGACTGTCATGCAACAAAACATTTGATTCTCTCAGAAAACTGTGTCCGGGTTTTGTTTTGTTTTTTGACTTTTCAGAAGCAAAATATATATATAAAAAAGTCCCCCCAAAAAGGAAAAAGGAAGCTAGACAAATTCACTGTATGTCACGGTACAAGACTGCGAGTTAACACTTGTCACGAGAAAAGTTATCATGACCATGGGAACACTGAAACAGGGGGGAAATCACACGATCATGACCAACGCTGACACAGTACAAAACTAGTCACGGAACAAAGAAGGATGTGAAGTAACCACCTAAGTGAACGTCATGGGGAACAGTAGCTGTTGTCTATATTGTCTGTTGAATATTGCTTTCAATTGTCATCCAGTTTTTTTGTTTTGTTTTGCTGTTTTTAACATTAAATAACATCATGTTTTGGTTTACAATATATAAAGCTCCTGGCAGGACTTTCCTTGTAGCCCTGTGGGGGGGATTTTCTTAATATAATGGGAGGGTTTGAAACAATTTGCTGTTTCACTAATTTTTCCACAAGGAATTTAAAAGAACTGGTGTATCCTGATTGGGACGATGAGTAAGCTTTTGGGTGATGTGTAAGGGTCCCCCCCTAGGTCACTCCGTTGTTTAGAAAAGCCCTCTCTTGATACTTAGCTGCCTCACCTTGTCTGATGGAGGCCTTCAAAGAAGGGCTTGAACACATCTCTGAATTTAGAGCAAGAGAAGAAAGGAGAGGGAAAACTTCTAATGCCTGCCTTTCCACTAAAAATCACTCTCCCTGTTCGCGTTTTGTTTGGCATAACAGCCCACATTGTAAGATGGGGACCCCTATCTTGCTTGATCTTCTTGCCTGGTGTATTGGGTCTTATGAGTGGGTGAGGAAAGGCAATATTGCTTGTGCACACAGCACCTACATATTTCTTAACCAGCTTTGTGTGCTGCCCCGATCTGGAATGACTGATTTCATTATGAATATAGCAGCCAGATTTAGTTGCAAACTCATAGAGATTCAGTCAGGGATCTCTTGACAGTTTCCATTTTATGAAAAATAAGCATGGTTGCTTAATGTTTAATATACAGAGTAAATAAGATTTCAAAGTTTAGGTTTTGCTGCATATATAAAATGAAAACCTAGGATTTTGTCGAGTGCTGTCAAGGCAACACTAATCTTCTTCACCTGGAAAGACATTCTGCCGCTGAATGGCTTGCGCTGCATTCGTTTTACAGCTGATGATATTACTTGTGTGCTGCTACTAGCGTAAATAAACTTCCAAATACTTTGCTTGATGGCAAACTGAGGGGCTGAAAAAGAGAGCAAATTAAGTGTTATCTTCTCCTTACGGGCTTCAAAAAGATGAATCAAAGTTTTCACAAGCTATTTTTTAAAAAATTCAAAGTGCCTTTATTTCCACGCTCTCTAAACTCCAAACACTCAGAATTTCATGGCATCTCAATCTGATAGTTCGAAACCAAGTTAAAGCTGCAGCTGCAGTCCCACAAGTAGCGATTGTGTTGAGAGTATTATCACAGCTTGGAACAATTCCACCTTTGACACCTAACAAGGGCAAGGTCCTATGAAGAACCATCCTCAACCAGAGCCAAGCCCTATCTCAGTGGAGGCAAACCTTCGGCACTCATATGTTTTGGACCACAACTCCCACAGTCTTTTGTCACTGGCAATCTAGGCTTGGAATTCTGGGAGTTGCGGTCCAAAACATCTGGAATGCAGAAGGTTCGCCACCACTGCCCTATCTAATCCAACGTTCTCCTCACAGGGGTGAAGAACCTTTGGTCCTCCAAATGTTTTGGACCACAACTCCCACCATCCTTGATCATTTTCAATATAGGCTCAGAATTCTAGGAGTTGTAGTCCAAAACATCTGGAGAGCCAGAGGTTCCCCTGCTCTGGCATATGGGATACCCACCAGCAGGATAAGAGTACAACTCCACCTTTTGTCTCACACTCCACACAATGATATACAGAGGCATACCACCTCTGATTCTAGTGGTGATATATAGCCATCATGACCAAAGGCCAATATATATATATACAGTATATATGGACCCTCTCTTCCCAGGATCCCAGAAAAGCTTGCTGTGGCCCAACGCTGCATTTTAAAAAAAGGTCCTACAGTGCTTCCTGTCAGACTCCAAGTGAGTGAAATGTAGGCATCTGTAGGTGTGTGTCTTATCAGATGCAACTCAAAGGATGAAGTCTAAAAATTTGAATGGCCTATCCCTAGTAGAATCCCATAAAACACAATGGTAATTTTGTTTTCATTCATTCCTTTAGATATATGTCTTCTTTTGGAATAATCATGTTGTCACACTCCTCTGTAACACTAAGCATGCAGCCAGGGTGGTTTCACAATAATTCTCACTGCTCTTTTTCTTCATTGAGGCCGATTTATGCACTACAGTGCAACATCTTCTTACACACATTTCTTACACACATTTCTGGAGTTTCTGTGTGCACATGCATGCGCATGAGCATGTGTGTGTTTTTCCTGGAAAAAAAAAATCTGCAGATTGGTGAGAGCTGCCATGAAAACTATGGAATCCTCAATGTCCATAACTGAGTAGGATAGCTCTTGAATTTTGTTCTGGCAGAGTGCCGTTGGTTGGCTGGCAGATGTTTCTATACTCATAGCAATGCACTGAATGCAAATTCAAATGGAAATGTTAAAAACATTGGGGCACTCATGATCTTGACATCATGTTAAGTGATGGTCATCCTGTGTTCTTTAAAACTGGGAAGGGGTCAGTATAGATCAAAGTGGCATCTGTTAAGAGTCATTCAATGGGCATTGGTGGTGACAAGCATAGAAGAGTAGTTTAACAAATGTAATTTGTAAACATTTAGCCTATGCCAAATGTAAGAGAAACAGGGATACATAAATATAGGTAGATGCAATTGTTGAAGCAATGATTTAAAAAGAAAAGAAAAGAAAGGTGGGAGGTAATATACATACATAACCCTGCATAAATGATGAACTGATTACAGTATGCAGTGAGATTAAAGGTGCCAAGGGGTAGAATTGAGCTTCTTGACAAATTTGTGCTAAGCAGTTAAAATAACTTTATGTTAAAGAGAATTACTTTTTGAAATTCTTTTGTTACAGGATGGCCAACTCAAGATCAGAGACAGTGTACTGAATGAGTGAAGTATCTTTTCACTGATTTTAAGTCTCACTTTTCCTAATAAGTCCATAATTGCTCATATCTTGAAGAATACTTACTGTATTTTTCATGCACTCTTAATAAAACTCAGAGAAGCAGAGCTTTTAATGTAAACTTATGAAAAGGAACTAAGGAAGGCACAATGAAATTATCAAGAGAATATGCTTCCAAAAACGTACAATTAAGGTGTATCACAGGAAAGAGAATTTATAAGCTATACTGCACACTGTAAATTTATTATTTTAATGTTTAACATTGTTTGCTTTAATGCTATAAGCTGCCTTGGACTCTTTGGGGAGAAAGGCAGTGAAAGAAAGAAAGAAAGAAAGAAAGAAAGAAAGAAAGAAAGAAAGAA
>JAHTLZ010000379.1:43040128-43055909 GCA_023846285.1 Phrynocephalus versicolor
TTGTCCATGAAACCTCACATTGGTATAAAAAAGTTAGTCCTGAACGTGCCACCACTTTTTGTGTTTTATTTTTAAAAATATTTTGACTAACATTTCCACTTCTATGAAAGACTTTATTTATTTATTTATTTATTTATTTATACCACCAAGTTTAGCTCACTTTGACCTCTTGTCACCCTGGTCTGAAATAGGCTCATAGGATGAACAATCCCCTGAAGAGGCTCTTTAGGTTGACAAAAGTCTAAATCGAATAGACCTTTAGGTGAACAATGCTGAACTATAAAATGGAGGACTCACAACTAGCTTTCCTCAGACTGGTGAAGCTGTTTGGATGAGTAGCGAAATGTTTCAGTCTCTCAAGAAAAGAAGTCCAATTTCTGGGGGCACTGTATAAACATCTTTATATCTATTTCACCCCTTATTCTTTTGTCTGCTTCTGGGCCCAGTTGTATAGCATTTTCCAGCTCTCATTTACAAAATGTCTTGGATGGTCTCGCAACGCCTCTGAGAGCATATCCAGTTCTGCAATGTCCAGTATTTTTTTCAACAGTTCAGCCTTAGTTGGTATTTCACTTTTTTTCCATTTCTGGGCCCAGAGCAGAAATTGTGAAAGATTTGCAGATGGCCAATCAATTGTGGAATCCTTAACTCTTTTGTATTAGTGATAGATAAGTGGACAGGTAGTGTCCGACACAGATTTTGTTTGTGTTAATATTGTAAATTGGTTTCCCTTCTCCCTCTTTACTTTATGGAATGCAGTATTGGAATAATGATTTGTTTTGTTTGTTTATACTGTGTGAAATAAATAAACCAACTAGAAACAAAAAAAAAGTCCAGTTGCCACCACTCAACTTCCAGATAAACTCACCTGGATGATTGAGAATCTTCACAGACATAAAATAAGATAGCTGAAATAGCAGTCTTTAAACTGTTCTGCAGAAATCTGCTATGTCTTTAAAAGCCATCACAGATTAAGCTCCGATCAGCTCTCAAATTTTGGGAGCAGAGGAAGCCCAAACCTCTAAACTGTTGTCAAAACTCCTTCAGCTACTATTTTTATAAAGCTATGGCTTGATTAAAATTGGGGATGTGTTGAGGGGGGTAGTCATGGGGTAAATCTCATTTTATTAAGCTTCTCCCACCTGCTGGACTCACAATCCAAGGACTGACGCACTCACCCACGTATTGACATACACAGATTTCTGAGGGCTGCCCGCTTGGTATTTGTGGTAACTGTGAATGAATCGAAGGGACATGGTAACTAGGTAACAAAGAACAAAGGACAATATTTTATATAATTCCAGTTTTTCACACTTCAGCACTCTGCTTTTCCACATCATGATGTGTAAACTCAAGTGGCAAGAGAAGAAGCCAGGGTTGTTGAGCTCCTACTTATCAACATGCTATGATACTGCTCGCAAATAAAGCGAAGACCTCTTGTTGCTCTCTGACATTTAGTGGCACATTACAGATGTGTGCTTTGAGAAAGGGTAGGTGCCCTAAACACATCCTACCTCACCTGAGTTCAGAAGCTAAGCAGGGTCGGCCCTGGCTAGTACTTGGATGGGAGACCACCAGGGAATACCAGGTGCTGTAGGCGCCTGGAGTAGGAACTGGCAAGCCACTCCAGAATTCCTGCCCAGAAAACTCTATGGACATGGGGTCATGAAGAGTCTGTCATGACTGCAGTGACAGAACGCACACACAAGGGATGTCCTTTAATCAACAAATAGAGCAACCTTCTCCTGGAGGACACCCAACTAGGCAAAGCTGCACTAGGAATACATCCATACCTCATAGTTGTCGCATTTTAATCTCCTAAAAATCCTATAATTACATCCTACAGACTCCTAGGGTTTAGAGTGCTGTACTTCAGGGGAATGCTGTGTGAAGTTCTCTGGTTGAGAATTCCAAGTCCCTCATGAAAGTATAAATTCCAGAATTCTTCAGGAGGAATCCACAGGGGTTGATATGGTGCCGAACTACGATAATTGTGTGGCATACATACATTCCAGAACTTTGGTGAAATTTAATACCATGATAATGCACTGCTTAGAAAAGGTGCTCTGCATCTCAGCGTTCAGAAAGATGCACTCCTGGAGAATGAGTTTTCATATAGCACAATAAAAAGTAAGTGTCATTATGGACAAAC
Source organism: Phrynocephalus versicolor (assembly GCA_023846285.1). Classification (NCBI taxonomy): domain Eukaryota; kingdom Metazoa; phylum Chordata; class Lepidosauria; order Squamata; family Agamidae; genus Phrynocephalus; species Phrynocephalus versicolor. The sequence continues at coordinate 43,042,281 of JAHTLZ010000379.1, forward strand.
AGGGTGTTTCTGTACCGCATGAGTGGTTGTTGATTCTCAAGTTGATTCTCAAACATTTCGCAAAGAATTGTGGCTGTCTTCCCAAAAGGAAGTGAAGATCTTTCTCTTCAGGCAGGCTTTTCCTTAATGATAGACTGTCTGTGATTTGTTTTAAAATGAACTGGTTTACCCTTTGTTCCTTCTAAATCTGTTTTAGTGATGCTTTAACGAACACTCTGAATATAGAATCATAGAATAGTGAAGTTAGAACGGGTCTATAAAGCCATTAAGTCCAACCCCCTGCTGGATGCAGGAATACAAATCAAAGGCTATCTGCCTGGTGGTTGTCCAAATTTCTCTTGAATGCCTCCAGCATTAGACCACTTACCACCTCCTGAGGTAACTGGTTCCATGCGATACTGCTCTAGTAGGAAGTTTTTTTCCTGATGTTCAGCCGAAAGATGGATTCTCTGAATGCTATATTAATTCATTTAATATTCAAATGAATTAATGCTATTAATTCATTTAATATTTGAATGATCCACTGTTTTTAGCTTTAACATTGTGTTTTAACAATGTAAGGTGTCTTGGGTCCTTTCTTAGGAGAAAGGTTGGTTGAAAATATTCTAAATAAATAAATAAGAAAAATCGGTACACCACAGGAACAGTTAAAAAAAAACATGGTTTAAAGCAGGGTCTCATGTTTTATTTCACGTATCAGTTAATCCCATTATTTCATCTGCTGTCTATTCCTCCCTTGAAAAAGATTCCCTGATATGATCCAAGTAATCTGTATGGCAATCCCCCCCCTGTCTTGGATATTATGGATACATAATAACCACAGGAAGCTCCCAGTGTGTGTTGCACATGACTTTGCATTGTGTTTTGTCAAGGGCAGGAGTCTGGATCAGGCGTAAACTCCAGGGTAGAGGTAGGAGGGGTTAACTCACACACCCTATGGTCCTACCTGATCCTACCAAGGCCACCATTTGGCGACCTTGATTATTATTTTTTCACCGTCTTGCCCATGACTAGTCAACTACCTTGTTGATTTGCTTTTTAGTATATATTATATTTTATTTTTATCTATATATTCCTTTTATTTTATTTTTTATTTTCCTTTTGATTGATATACTGTTCCTTTGTTGGGCTTATCTTGCCCTCTTTGTTCACCACCCAGAGTCCTTTCAGGAAGACGGGCGGTATAAAAATGAATAAATAACTAAATAATAAATAATATAAATAATTTAAATTGCAAAATGTGACTACTACTTTTGAGGTTTGGTAGCCTTAAAAGAAACATAGAAGTTGGCTGATGGAGATTTGGCTAGAAGTGCTGTGCCTTGAGAATGTGGTGTCAAATCTGGTGACGCGGGACTCTGCCATTGTAGAATGTAAGTATGTTTCCTATGGTGCTCCCAGAAAAAAAAAATCTACACGGATATTACAGGGTTGGGAAAACAGAGAGTAATGATGCTTGCAAGAAAGACTATATGCCTACAGGGGCCAAGGGGAATAGGTATAGAGACAGGTGGGTATGTTTACTTGAAGGGTTCCTTCTTTGTTTCTGCGAATTTGTCTCTTCTGAAGGGACAGGGAAAAATTACATTTATGGGCTGCAGCTATTCTGCCTTTGATTGCTGGAGGGCAGAAATAAAACCAATTCTTCCAAAAAAAACCTTCCAGTTTATGAATGCGGAATATTATGCTTCCTCTATCCATGATTCAGAATGCCAAGAAGTGGCCCAAAACTGCCGCACAGGATCATACACGTGTTGCCAAACTTTACATAGCAGAGGGCAGCCTGAATGTTGACAACACCATTGCCTCAACTGCCCCCAAATTGGCACAGAGCTACAGCTACAGCTGTGCCCAGTTTGGGTGCTGATCAGAAGCCCTGTTGAAAAGTATTATGTTTTTGTTTGGGTTGCCCCCAGTTTTAGAATTGCATTATAGAATGTTGATTTGCTCTGCCAGTGAAGATAACTCATCAGAGGAAGAAGAATATCCTCAAGGGTTAATCTTGCATGAACGTTATAGCAGGAGCTTTTCTCATCCTTCAAAATATCCCAGTTAGCTTGCTTTGATTTTTGATTATTCTTCAGGGTTTAGTCGTTGTGTTCCTCTGACATTTGGCTTCTCACACATGAAAGTCTGCCTGAAATAATTAATTTAGCTATCAGTCACTGTCAGTAATTACAAGACAATGCTTCCTGGGAGGAGATCTGAAAGACAACAGGGGACCTGACTCTCTGGAGGAGTGGATCTCCCAGAGGTCAGGTTTGTCCCGACCGACCAGAGCCTTGCTCTCCCTTTTGCTCCGGGTGGCCACTCCGAGGGAGGCCCGAAGGGTTTCTACTCGGAATCTGGCCTTCTCAGTGGCCACCCTGGCAGTTTGGAATACCCTGCCAACAGAGATAAAGCTGGCAGAGTCTCTGCTGGCCTTTAGGAGAGGGCTAAAGACCTGGCTCTTCAGGAAAGGCTTTGGTGATTGCTGAGTGTGTGATGGTACAGTGGTACCACGACTTACGAATTTAATCCGTTCCGAATGCATGCTCTTAAATCAAACCACTCTTAAGTCAGGGTACCTATCTAAAAGAATTGGGAAAAAAGTTAAAAAATGAAAAAATGAAAAAAATTGTAAGTCAAGCAGACCATATCTAAAATTTGTAAGGCGGCAGTTAAAACGGCAACAGTTTTCCGTTCTTAAGTCAAATTGCTCTTAAGTCGAGCTGCTCTTAAGTCGAGGTACCACTGTATTTGGTGAATTGGTTTGTTTGTTTGTCCAAGCTTTTTCTTGCCAGAGTCTATGATTGTTTGCATGGATGTTGTTGCTGTGTCTTATATTTTATTTTTTATTTGCTTTTTTTTGTTTTGTTCGCGGGTTGTTTCCTTTGTGGGCAAGTTGTTTCCCGCCCCCTGCCCCCACAATTTGTTCCTGAGGAAAACTCGGGCAGTTAATAAGTACAAGTATAAATAAATAGGGGTCTTAAAGGTCATGGTCAGGTGTGAAATGCCACACAATCAACAACTTGTGCCCAGGAAACAAAAAAACTCTTTGTTTTGGAATCATTTATATATATTTGCATTATAGTCCCACTCTTAAGTCTGAGGAAGTAATTTGACCATGGAAATCTACATTATAGCATTTAGTCTTTAAGGTGCCACAAAGTTTTTGTCTTATTTACTTTTTTCTTTGGCTGATTCATGTATCTTCAATATTGTGCTTTCAGGCCTAACGACGGTTATCTTTAATGTCTGTTTCTGCCTTCAGTATAATGCATACCTGTCAAGTCTCCCATATTAGCTGGGAAATCCCGTTTCTAGGCATCTTTCCTGCCATCGTCTCATAATAGTATTTTCTTGTAAATCTCCTGGATTTTATAAATTTTTAAAAAAGCCTCTGAATGGCATGGGTGGTGGTGGCCATGTTAGGGGTTGCTGCATGGGTGCCGCCATGTTGGGGGCAGCTATTGAGCATGCTTGAAGCATCAAGCATGCTCAATAGGTGGTAGGGGCGGGGATACTGTGACCATGATCCCATATTTTCAAATCTGAAACTTGCCTTTGTTTGTGGTTTTGTTTTTGTTTTATTTTTGTTTGTTTGTTTGCGAGCCCCGTGCCAGACGGGAAGGGGAACGGGAAGGGGAGGGGTGCTTTGTTTGGGGTATTTTTTGCAACTGGTAGAGGAAGGGGGCACTATGTTTGTGGTTTTTTTGTGATTGGGAGGGGGGAAGTGGGAGGGGTGCTTTTTTGTGTTTTTGTGCATGTGTTTTTGTTTGCATGTTACACCTCTCCCCTCCTGTCCTGTCTGGGGCTAGATAAAACTTTACAGCTATGGTATAATGTGTGGGGAAAGGCGAAGGTAAAATTAACCACATACAGTCCTGATGAAGGGTTTAAAAGGGGGGCCACAACTCTTTCTTTGATGAATAGAAGACAGTATGTGGACCATAGGCTGCATAACCCCCCCCCCCCCCAGAATCTGTGAGTCCTCATATCTTCTCATAAATTAAATTTCCATTTATTTCAAGTTGCTCAATAAGCCCCACCCCGTTTCACTTCTGGGGCCTTAGGGCCCTCTCTCCCAGCTGTTTTATGCAACTTCATTTATAGTATCAGATTAATATCGCTTCCTCCTTCTCTGACTTCCTTCTCTACCTCTTAGGCATGTAAACAATATCCAAGTGTCATTCTTGTAATGAACATCACTTAGTGTGAGCTTCCAACATGGCCCCCCTTAGATTTACCAGGTCTAAACCCTCAAGGAATGGGTTCTAACCACACCAACAAACTATGAGGCCAGCATAATAATTTCCCCCTTGCTGGCTACAGGAAGATGGAAAGTAATGAAAGCTTTAAAAAAATCCACTGGTGGGTGGGGATGGAATTGAGGGAGAAACCTCTACTTTTAGCAACTCCTCTGAACTTTAGAAAGTCAAGACCTTCTACCTAGTAACCATCCCACAATATAAATGTGTATCTGTAAAGCTCCCCCAGTTTACCAAGGATTAAACCTCATTGCATTCTACGGTACTTATTTCTAATAGATACATGTTATTTCTAATAGACCCCACTCACAGTAATCTCTTCCTATAGAGACATTTTGTCCACTTCTTGTTCAAAAAGCTGAAGTCTCAACCCTAGATATGACAAAGCTTTTTAATGAAAAGCATGCGCCAGCATAGCTTGTCAGCCAATTAAACTGAAAGTGTTCAGCATCCTTGGAGTACTTCCTCATTAGAAAAGGGTTCATCAAACAAATCAACTTCAGGAGGTTCCCTAAGGGGAATAGTCTCCTAATTATAATGTGTGTTGCAAATCAAAGGAAAACTCTAAAGAGTAACAAATCATTGTGTTTCTTTCTAGGGACCTGGGTCACATTTGGAGGTCAAATTTCAGATGAGGTAAGTGATGTTTCATTTAAGTGGCACTTATACAACACAATTTGGGTGCTTGGCGAAAATTTGAACATGATTTTAATTAAAAGTCAAGTCACTAATGTCAGAATAAATTGATTCTATTCCCGTCACAGGAAATGACAAAAGAAATGATTATATCTAAGAGGAAACCCTTGCACTTCTGTGTTTTGTGATGCCATGTCTTCTCTCCAAACTTGTATTTAAATAGGCATCTCATCTCTCAAAGTGATCCTGCAACCCAATTAAAATACTTTAGAAAATTTAGTATTGTTCCCCAAAATAAAAATATGCATATGGCATTGAAGAAAAGTATATTTTAAAGCTAGCGTAACAGAATAATCTGGAAGTTAGGAAATCCTAACTTGTCTAAACTGTGGCATTGACTGACAACATTGAGTCCAATGGTATAATACTATGAACATGTGACTACCATACCCTGTGTCTCTGCTGTAATGCTTTGTTAAATAAATTACCTTGAATCTTTTAAATGAAGGTTCATTTTAGTGAACCAACTCTGTTTTGGGTTCTTGAAAATTTATAATGCCATTAAAATGTGGTAAATTTTCTCTCCCACTTTTTCTACTGGTCGCAATGTAACAAATGTGTATTGGGGGGAATCACACACACATGGGAGTGAAGTAATGGGGGGGGGCAGAGCCCAGCATAGTGGGGCTGAAAATTAAAAGGGATGTTGGTCATGTTACTATCCTTATTGATTTCTTTCACATCATCTTTCTTTGTGAATAAAATATACAGTGGACCCTCATATAACAAATGGTTTGTACAGTATAACATAAAATCTGTACAACATAAAACATTCTGGAGATAGGGGAAATTTGCTTAACATAATCGCCTATGGGGCGAATCTGTACAACATAAAAATGGTTGTGATTAGGGATTACTCTGTTTTCAATGCATTCCTATGGAAAATTTGTATAAAGGAAAATTTGCTTAACATAATTTCATTTGGAACAAATTAATTCCTTTATACAAGGTGCCACTGTATATTGAATGATTCCAGTCTATGTGCCATGGCATTCCAATTTTGTTTGCATAATTGTACCAGGATTGTGTATCTTTATATCAAAGTAGCTCCTTTTATGGTCCATCTACTCCCAGTAAGCTGCCTAAATGCCCTAAGCACATCCGATCTCGCCTGATTTCGGAAGCTAAGCAGGGTTGGCTCTGGTTAGTACTTGGATGGGTGACCACCAGGGAATACCAGGTGCTGTAGGAGCCTGGAGTAGGAACTGGCAAACCACTCCAGTATTCCTGCCAAGAAAACTCCATGGACATGGGGTCACGGAGAGTCGGTCACGACGACTGTAACGACACAACAGACACTCCCAGTAATTTATTATGCCCCAGCGCTTTCAGAGCATCTTTTCGTTCAATTTTTTCTATAGGAGCTCTCTTGTTCTTCCCTGTTTTTTATTCTATTCTACCACTTTGCACTGATTATTATAATAGCTCTCTTTCTATGTGTCAGTCAGACAAAATTGGCATTTAGGAAACTGATCTGGTTACCATCACAATCTACTTTTGCGTTGTGTCTGTTGTTAACCATTTTCGAATGCCAATCCCTCGGCTTTTCAAGAATGATCTTTCTACATTCCTCCTTGGCAATATCCCTGGTTTTATTTCATAGTTGTTCTGGTTCAGAAAATTAAGTTTATTGAGGCACATCTGCTCATTACACAGTCTTTAAATTCTTAAAGAATCTTGTTTATATTATATTTTGGCACTGGGACTGTTTTAGTATCGTTCTTCACCTTGACTCTGATTTTTGATATTAATAATTTATGATCTCTAACACAGTCCACTTATGTGGCCCACCTGCAGAAAACATAGAGGTTCTTCATTTTCATTTTGCATAGTGCACTCAATTTCTGATTTCTGGTGATATCATTACACAATATACTGTAGAAAAGCCTGTTTGTGTGAAACAATTGTTTGCAATGAACAAACTGTTGACTTCACAGAATTCTATGATTTGCTTTCCTGGTTCATACCTGATTCCTGAGCGAAATTCTCCAATACTGTTGGGCTCTGCTTTACTTCTTCATGTGAGATTCCTGTCACCCATGATTTAGTACATGCACGTCCTGTTTCGGCATGTGACCAGTCACCTCTAGAACACCTGCAGAAAATTGCATAAGATCAGCAGTAAGGTACTTGAATAAACTGGTCCACCCAAACGCTCTGCTATATCTAACGTGCAATGTTAATCAGTAATTGTCATTTCTGATATCCTGAAGATGGCATGATGGGTATACATGCTCAAAGCTTGATCTTTTAACTGTATTAAAGGTTTTTAAAGTTTTTTATTTGGAAGCTAAACTCGTTAATTTTCTGTAGATCTTTTCAGTGAGCAGTCTGTTGACTAAATTAGTCTACCTTTGTTAAAATTCAGAATGCTCCAAGAAAGTAGGAAAGTTTTCACCTGCAAAAAAGTTTTCAGTTTCTTCTTCCTCATCATCTGTAGTAAAAGCATAGATTTGAATGATAGATAGGAAAGGCTTTCAATGGAGTCTGATGGTTTTTATTCAGTCAGACTTTCTTTTTTTTTATTTGAAGAATTTTATTAGTTTTAAGAGGGAAGGGAAAGGGGGAAAGGAGGAAAGGGATAGAAAATAAAACATAACATTGAGTCTATCAACTCAAAGATGAAGATTGTACATATCAGGATCTAATAACATATCAGTTAACTAGTAAATTTACTACTTCTTGCCATCTTGTTTTGGTGAGCTTTTCATATTCTCCTTTCAAATATCCAGAAAGTCTGTCGATTCTAGGTTCAAAGTGCCCATGCTATAACTTGCCTCAGTGTGAGAGCCATATTGTTCCTTCTGCTTCTGTTGTTGTGGACTAAAACACTTTCTCTCTGATTCAAATGTCTGATTTCAGTTCACTCTGGGGTTTTTTGTAAACCAACTCCTACAATGTTTTTTTCACTTCTTGTTTTATGATTTCAGGATCCCTTTTATTCATATTTCATATATTCCAGGTTTCAATGATGTGCATCATTCAGCACCAAACATTCCTTTTGACTCTATGCACAGTGTTCCATGTGCAGAAATGCGTCCGGCCATGCTGGCCACATGGCCACGGACTTGCACAACACTGGCTCTTTGGCTTAGAAACGGAGATGAGCGCCGCCCCTAAAGTCAGGCATGACTAGCACACATGTGCAGGGGGGAACCTTTACCTTTTGCCATTTTTACATCAGCAACTACATGTCCTTTTGGTTTTGATCCAGTTACTTCATTAGCAATTGTTCTACTTACTCTTTGCTCCTCCCAAATATTTGAAGAAGCGCCTTCTATCTTGGGAGTCTCATCTTCCAGTGCTATCTCTTGTTACATTTTAGCTTTTGGCATCATAGATTTTTTGAGGTATAAAACATTTAGAAATGATTTACAATAGCTTTCTTGGGTGCCATACTAACAAGAGTTAGTTTGAGTGTCACTGCAGCTGTCTATGAAGGATTCCCTGTCTGTGTAATTACTCTTCAAGAATTTATCTGCCCAAAATAAAATATCTTCTGCTCATATGACTGTTAATTCCTTATGGATGTGTCTTAGTCCACTATCTCACATTTGACATCTCTGCCTTGAGTGACTCTGGCTCTTAACAACATCTAGACTTCTGATGGTATTGTTCTAACTTATCCTGAAATTTTCACCATGTTAAGGTATGCATCTAAGAGAGGATCTCATAGGTACACAGAATTACACTATGAGGCAAAGGAAAGGAAGCAATCCCTCTCTCTCCATATCTGCAAGAGTTGTTAGTTTGAAACTTACCTATTACAGCATTGTAGAAATTGGGCTTCATCATTCATTAAGACTGCCCTTATTGTCCTAAAATACTAGAACACTCTTGGCAATTTATTTCATTTCATTTCACTGCCACTTTTCATACCACGGGGGAACCAAGGCAGCTCACAATCAATTAACGCAACACAAACCAAATTAAAAATCAATGAAATGGGTTATTCAAAGCCAATTAAATGAAGAACAATATTAAAACACCATTTAAAAATGAATGGCAATGAGTTAAATGTGAAGGGCTTGTCTTGGGAGCAATCATCTTCCCCATGCTTGTATGCCCAGTTTCCGTGATTGAAAAGCTGACCTCAATTTGCGGTTTCAAGTTATTTTTTTCTCTGCAGCATTTCTATAATGAGTCGTTCTTGAGAGCAGAGCAGAGCAGAGCAAAGCAAGGGAGCCTGTCATAGGAGAGTTTTGTGATTCCCTAGACCAATTGTGTGTCTCTGTTGCCCAAAGGTTGCTGAACAGCTGATGACGATTGCATACGAGAGTGGAGTCAATCTGTTTGACACAGCAGAAGTGTACGCAGCTGGAAAGTAAGTATCAGCACTCATTTTATTGGATCTAGTTAAAAGAATGAAACCCAGATACGCTCAAGTGCCCATCATAAGCCCTTGAGAAACATATGTGTGACTCTGAGTCAGGTAACACTTTTATTAGTTAACTTTAAAATTGCAGTTCAGGAGAGCTTTCAAGTCTTCCAGGACTCTTCTTGAGGCTTTGGTGTTATAAAACTTGGGCAACTGGTGAAGAAAGCCCCCAAAGACCAATAGCTCTGTTTAAACGTTATGCCGTTATTCTTGGCCATTACTTCATGAGGCGCTCGCTTCGCGGCAAGCCGTCATTTCTGTTCGAATTGATCGCTTCAGTCCGCACGCTCCTCCTTTTTGGCTGCGACGTCACCCCGACCACGCCCCCTTTAGCGTGCTCCAACCGGGGCGAGTGATGCCCCTGCCGGAGGCCGGGAATCTTTTCCGTTCGCATCCGCTTCACTCCCAAAAGGGCCTGTGGCCTTGGTTTTTTATAAATTTTCTTTCTCTTTTTTTAATACCACTCCTGATCGATGCGTCAATGTTTTGCTGTTTTACCCTCCGCCACCCCAGTCGCTCAAGCATTGCAAGGGAGGTGGTGGGAGAGAAGAAGAAGAAGAAGAAGATCAAGGGTTGGTTGCGATCGGGGATGGGCGCGATCCAGCGCAGGAGGCTTCCGCAAGCTGCGGTCCCCAACGCGCGTCCGTCCGTCCGTCCCTCTGTCCGTCCGCCGCTGCCTCTGCCTCTGCCGCCACCTCTCCTCCTCCTCCTCCTCCTCCTCCTCCTCTTCCTCCCCCCCCCCCGGCTGGCTGGCTTCTCTGCCTCTCTTATACGGCCACCCCTTGGCAGAGGGAGCGGGGAGCATGGAGCAGGCGAACCCCAGCCCCAGCCACCGCCACCGCCATCGAGGCATAAATAAATTAGTGGTTTACGAATGTTTTAAAAGTGGCACAACAATGCGAATGGAGGTCGTGAGGTTGCCATCGATTCGCACCCAGAAATGCTTCACGTGAGTACACTGAAAGAGGGGTGGAAATGAATGGAAGTCACGTGACCACATTCGCATTCAAACCGAAGGCACTTTCGGTTCGAAGCCATGTGTTTCGTGAAGTAAGGGCCCTTGATAGCAGACTGGGACAGCAAAATGGTGATCGCAGGGCCAGTTCAAATGGAAAGCGGATAGGTCTTAGAGGGTACTCTCTTCTCCTGCAGACAAAAAGCCAATGGATTTCTTCATTGCCTTGGTGAGGCACATCATCTGCTTCTCTTGGGATTAGAATGGAAGAAAAGGGAAGCAACGGAATAGCCTTTATGGCAAAACAAAACATAACATAACAAAAAGAGGTGAAATGGTTGTCCCATCAGGGCAAAATGTCAGTTGACATTTGTCTAAGTAAAATTGTTCTTGATTAGGCAAAAGTGCCAACTTTTTGACTATGGACATTTATACACGACCCCTAAACTCCAGGGCAAATGGCTCCCAGCTCCGGAGCTTAAAAATGTTTCCCCACCAGCTCCAGAGTTTACAGGAAATTAAGTGCGACCACGCCCACTTTAGCGCATCCCAGCGCACCTTTCAAGTACCTGCTCTCTAGAGGTGGAAATTCCTTGATGCGGTGTAACAATAGTGAGTGTGGGGCTCTCCTCGCTTCTGTTTGTTGTTTTTTTGGCTCCCACCCCTTTAAGAGCTACTTAAGAGACTGGAATGTTGCCGCGGCAAGGGCAAGAGGCAGAACGGAGGTGAGCCACGTTCTTTTCTTCCTTTTTTTTCTCCCTCCCCTCACGCAGACAGGAACAAGGAAGTGTGGAGGGGTGGGGACACAGGAAGAGCGACAAGCTCTGGTCCGAATTTAAGTGGCCAGCGGATCTTAGGGGTCGTGTAAAAGCGCCCAAACATAATGGATAGGAATTTAAGAACCAAAAAATTGCTTTGCATAAAAGAAACAAACTATTTGTGTGGCCTAAGCCATTACAAACACATTAGAAATACTTTAAAACACAGAGATATTATCAACAGTTTGCAGATTAAAAGTGATAGTGTAAAGTACAATAGTCCCCCGGACTTCACTGCTAGGCTTCGCTTTTTAAAAGGAGGTGAAGTTGGCTTTAAAGCTGCCTGCTTTATGGTGAGTTCTTCCAACCATTGGACAATTTTCAGAGACATCCATGTTTCTATCATAGGTTTGCATCACTTGTTTTTAGCCACTTTTTGCCTAACAAGTTTACTTCAGGGTGAGCTTTTGTGGATTATGATCTGTATCACCAGGCACCTCAGAGGCATCATATTCTTTAGTTGAGTCTGAAGGAGGGTATAATAACCCACAAAGGCCCATGCAGGCTTTGTTAGTTTTAAATATGTTTGCTTGTTTTCATTCATCCTACTGTGACATGTGCTGATTATTTTTCAGTTGCATACCCCAGCTTGCAGAAGTATTAATTTGGTGGAAGTGGAAGATTTTAACAGGGAAGGCAGAGCCAAATGGGGGTGTAAGGCAGAGAAAATGTATTTGATGATACAGTATTGCAGACTAGAGATGGGCACAAAATGAAAAATGAAACACTGTTTTGTCAGTTCGTTAGGTAATGAGTTACTTCGTTACCTAATGAAACAGTAGGATGCATTTCATTTCGTTTTGTGACAAAAACCTATTTTTTCCCTCTTGGACGAAATGATTCGTCCTAGAGGAAATGCCAGGGGAGCAATTCTAGGTAACCCCCCTGAAATTTTGAAAAGTTTGGGGAGGGGTCAGAGATCTGAGTTATGGAGCTCCAAAAGGGGTGCCCCTAGGAAAAACTATTTATATTGGAATCAGAAGCTGATCGGGTGAGTGATAGCGCCACTGCCGCTTGGCTTCCAATCGAATCCAATTATAATTTTTTCCCCTAGGGGCACCCCCTTCAGAGCTTCCCCCAAACCTTTCCAAATTTCAGGGAGTTACCTAGAATCACTTGAGGAAGCTCTCCTGCCATTTTGGTCCTTTAGGACCCAGGGGAGCATAGCATTTCATTTTGTATCATTTTGTTTCGTTTCATTTCCTAACAAAACTACTTTAAAAAATCTTTACAAATAAAATGAAACAAAACTACTACAGAAATGAAATGAAACACTATTTTTCTGTTTTGTGCCCTTCTCTATTGCAAACTATTTCCCTGTCCCTGTACATAGAATTAGAGAGAGGTCAATGGAAGTTTGTACTCCGCAGTGCACAGTAAAAGGCAATTGAGGCCAATTTAGTGGTACCCCAGTGTTTCGGCGGTATGTCTCCTAACGATTCTGTCAGGTGAACTTTAATCCCCCCTCAATCAAGTGAAAATGCAAGCCAAACAAGCATTCTGATGGCACAGTTGCTACAAACCATTTTTGTAAGTCACAAGTTGTGCACAGACTGAGCAGGGGATGACGCTCCTAAATGTCCATGCACAGTCTGTGATGTGAGCCACCACTATTTCAAACCCTACTTTCTATCTATCTATTCTAGCTATATATTTTTATACCACCTGTCTTCCAGGGGAACTCCGGGCAGTTTACAGCAGTATTAATATCAATTAAAAAAACAAAAACAAATATCAAACATATAATACAAGAATAATTTCTCATACTGCTTCCTCTCAAGCTGACACCCCACACAAAAATGAAATTCCATGTAGTCATTCTCTGAGACAGCTCTGAGTCCTTCATGCAATCTTTCAGTCTGCACGGCATGTTCACATCTATATTCCCTCCCGCACACAAACCATGCCTTTTTCTGCCTAGCCAAGAACCCCTACCTGGTAGCTCTATTATCCTCTTTATTTTAACTGTTTAACTAGACCTTCCTGTTAGAGCAATGGATCATGAAAAGCCTTCTTTCTGAAGCTCCACATGTATGCATTAGATTTTCTTATGGCTTTCGGGTGCAGTAGGAATTGCTTGGTTTCAGCTGACTGGAACTCACTTGCAGTTTAGTCTCAAATGATTGATTGGGGTCAGAATTTATCCATAGAATATATTCTTCTCAGCATGTAGAAAGCAGTTTTCTGTTGCCTGTCGTTAGCCCAATAATTCTGGGGCGGACACAGGAATGACTGATTCAGAGGGAAGGGAAGATGTAAGTGGAAAAAATCATGGGCAGTGCACCGAGATATTGTAAATCTCCTTTCCGGAAATGAGAATTGAAATGGATTTGGTTTATTTAAAACAGCCTAAGCACAGCAGCAGCAGCAAAAAATCTCCATACTCTCCAAACCAAATCAAACAATTTGGTGTACACGCTGTGGGCTGGAAGGCATAGCTGACATTTTCTTGCTAAACTGGAATAGCGATATTTTGCTGTCTGTGATGACAAAATGTGTGCTGTCATTTGCAGATGGGTAAATGGCACAATA
>JAHTLZ010000379.1:43056409-43079309 GCA_023846285.1 Phrynocephalus versicolor
GTAAGTAAAGCAGACTGCATCTAAAATTTGTAAGGCAGCAGTTAAAACGCCAATGGGTTTCCATTCTTAAGTCGAATTGCTCCTAAGTAGAGCCACTCCTAAGTAGAGGTACCACTGTACTGGATAGCTCTATTGATTGGGTATCTGATTTCAGGGCCAAAGCTTGGGTGTTCAAATCCCCACTCTACCTCCTTGACAGGAGCTGGACTTAATGATCCATAGCGCCCCTCCTAGCCCTGCAGTTCTCAAGTTTATTATTATTATTATTATTATTATTATTATTATTATTATTATTATTATTATTATTATTATTATTATTATTATTATTATTATTAACCACATAGCCATCTACGCTGGATTTTGTATTACCAATCACTAGTCAAACGCTTCCCAAGCGTTTAGGACTCAGTGATGTATCGGCGAATTATGCAAGCAGATCCCAGTAAGGCAGCTTTCTGCAACTGACTGATGGTGACTTTGTCAACTCCAATTTCTTCTAAATACTTGCTTAGCTCTTTAGGTACCGCTATTTTTTATTGTTGTTGTTGTTGTTGTTGTTGTTGTTGTTGTTGTTGTTGTTGTTGTTGTTGTTGTTATAATAAATTAATTAGTGTGCATTTTCCAAGCTCAGACTTGGAGTCCTTTGCTTCATAAAGACCTTGTGAAGAATGGCGAAGGCAAGTGCTCTGTTCCATTTGATCTCAAGACTCTCTTTCTGTGAAATAGTGCTAATAACAAAAAAAAACCCAAAACCCTATAATTGTGGTTGCACCGACAGGATGTTGAACTAGGCACTTGCAACAGACGGGTTCTAATGATCAACACGAGTGTTGTCTAACTTTTATGTTCAAAGCACTTATCCTGAATTGCGGCGGTTGTTTTCTGCTTACTGTCCCCACAGGGCTGAAGTGATTCTGGGAAACATAATAAAGAAAAAAAACTGGAGGTAAGGTCAAGATTTAAACATTGCATTCTCCTGTTTGCCTCTTTGTGTTCATATTAGGCTTGAGAATTCAGAGCCATTACATTTGAGCGTTCAGGTCTCAGGGTACCACTGAAGTCACAGGGAATCATGATGCTTTTCTAGTTCTCTTGTTTTTGTGTCGCTAGAGTAGTGATCAATTCTTCATGACCCCATGTCCATAGAGTTTTATTGGCATGAATACTGTTCTCTAGGCAAAGATTAATCTCTGGTCCAATTGCACTGGAGAAGAAAGTGTGGGGTTTGTGTGTGAAGTCTCTTTCGTGCAAGAACCGATCTCCACCCATTTCCTGCTAGTTTCACACTTGGAATAAATGTGTTTGTAAGTAGCTGTTGTGAGTTTTTTGGGCTGTTTGGCTGTGTTCTGGAAGTTTTTCTTCCTGACTTTTCACCAGACTCTGCATTTGCAAGTTTGTTGTGCTCCCCTCCCAAACCTTGCCAGTATGAACTCTGTGACCTTGCAAGGATCTGTCCTCTGGTCTCAGATCTTCTGAAATCTTAGTAAAAGGGAGATTGTTAACCTGTCGACCCTATGCAGCAGAATTCTGTATTTTGGGTCTTTGCTCATCAAAGGTTTGCAAAGATGAACTCAGATTTATGTCCAATATGAGGCTAGTGTTCTTATGATTTTCCAACTACACAAAGGAATTCAACTTGCTTTTTGCTACATGGAAGAAACTAATGTGAAAATGAATAATGTGACAGGGGCAGTATCAGGGCCTTGGGGTCTTTTGCCCCAGTGTTTGGTCCTATGATATCATTGTGGGAACTGGAGGTGTGCTTGGCGATAGATATGGAGGCAAGAGGGACAATATCTGGAAGTTGGGTCATGGCAAATTGACTTATTTTTCTTGAGAGATAGAAACATTTCACTGCTCATCCAGCTGATGGAGCTGTTTGGATGAGCAGCAAAACATTTATATCTCTCAAGAAAAAGAAGTCCAGTTGCCATGACTCAACTTTCGGATAAACTCACCTAGGTGACTGGGAATCTTCACAGACAAGAGAGACAATATTATTTTATGGTTGGTGAGCAAAAAAATGAGCTTTCCTAATTTTCCTGTTTTTCACTTCCGATGACCCACTTGGAGAAGTCAAAACTGGAAATATTAGTGACCAGTGATACTCAGATGCCACTGAACACACTGGGAAGAGACCTTTCAACAGTTCGGTCCACTGCTTCTTGGTATCAAGTCTGACCTGTCAAAATTATTAATGAATTGATATGGAGATTAAAGCTCCTTTGTCCAGCTTTGCGTGTCCAGTACCAACTCTGCCAAGCTCTGTAGAAGACTTTATCCCTAGATGTCCACATTTGATTCAACAGTTTCTTGTAAAGATGTTGGAGTGTTTGGTCAGCTTTATGGATACATGTAAAGAAAGGCCACTCTTGGAAGGGTGCAGCTACTAAAAATGCTATTTGTTTTGCAAAAGCAGTATTAAAAGTACCATGTTTAATTTTATTTTATTTTATTTTATTTTAGAAGGTCAAGTCTGGTCATCACAACAAAACTCTACTGGGGAGGAAAGTAAGTGCATTTTTAGTGGCTATTCTGTGGCACGCAAATACACCTATGTTTTTGTATATGTACATAGTACTATAAATACTGGTATACTTTTCTGGCTGTGCCATTGAAACAACTCTCTAGCATGTGAATGGATGAAATCTCCAAAATAATCTATTGTTTTTCAAAGAAGAATCTGATAGTCTTTGATTTCTGAGACCTGAAGGTGGAACCAATTGTTTTCTTGACAAAGGCATAGCTTTATCCTACTTGCTAGATAACATCTACGAAGGAAATATTCCAAGTGAAAAGATGCAGGCTATTCTTCTGGCTTGTGGCCCAATGGTAGGTAGAGCTCATTATGACTGGTGGGATGGAAGGCAGAGATTGAAGCATCTATGAGGAGGAGGAGGAGGTGGTGGTGGAGGAGGTGGTGGCAATCTCCTTTAATCAAGGGCAGTAAAGACTGCTCTCCACAGCCCCGTCACAGAGGTTGGACCTATCAAAAAACAGCTGTCTGGTTGGGTTGTGGAGGGAAGCCTTCGGCTGCTGCTAATTGAGAGTGATTGGGACAGGCTTCCCATAGGAATGCATTGAAACCTATTAATCCATTCCCTCCAGAATCGATTAATTGAATTTTCAATGCATTACTATGGGAAACCGCTGTATGACTTACAAAAAAATTGACTTCTGAATATGCATTTGGAACGGATTAATGTCGTAAGTCGAGGTACCACTGTACAGATATAGCAGAGTTTCAGCAATAGAGATGGGCATGAAATGAATTTTTTATTCATTTCGTTATTCGTTATTCATTTTGTTACATAACAAAATGAATAACGAACCACCCCCTCAAAGAAAAACAAAATGAAACAAAACAAAACATTTTGTTTTGTTTGTTTTGTTTTTCATTTCCCCAAGCCACTGACCAGCCCCCGTGGAGGGTGCTTCCAAAGCAGCAGCGATGTTCAGCTGTAGCGCAGCCAGTGTTTGTTTTATATAAAACGCTCTCAGCTGGCCCATGGTACAGCTGATTGATGCTTGGAGCTCATCCAAAAAGAAAAAGTTTTAAAATCCCTCCTTTCCCCCCGCCTGATCAGGTGGGGGGAAAGGTGGGGGTTTGTTTTTGTTTTTGATGAGCATTTTTCAAAATGAAACAACAAAATGCCCATCTCTGTTCAGCAACATTTAACCTCACAAAGACAGCATATCAACATAACAGAATATATATACAGAGCATGACAATATGGGTCCCTTCTCACCAAAGGTCCAAGGTCTTTAACATACATTATGATAACCAATCAGGAAACTGGTTGCCTCATGCTATTGCACCTATCTTGCATCAGCATTGCTCATTACAGTCACACACACCCCGCCATTTCGCTGTTCAAGTACTGCGGTCCCACTATATCAAGGATCACAGTACCTGCCCTGCCTCCAGCTAATTAGCGCTGGGGTGGGGGAGAAAAAACTTTATTTCCCCACCTCAGTGCCAATGAGCTGGAGCCTGGGGTGTGGGGAGTGGGGGAGGTTTAAAACCCCAGGCTTTTAAAACCTCCCACCTTCCCCAAGCCCCAGATCCGATCACCCATCGCTGTCGGCCCGTGTGGGGTCGCATCGCCCCACACAGTCAGCCCACGCTCCTCCGAGACGCCTCGGGGCCGCCCAGGCGGGCGGTGGTGGGCGATTGGCTCAGTGCATTTCAATGGAGATTTTTTTCCCTATTGGAATGCATTGAGCCAATGTATTCCAATGGAGAAAATCTTTCTGCTCAATGCATTTCAATGGAGACGGACCCGGACAAAAAATCTTGGGGCGAGCGGCGGGGGGGCAATCACATCGCCCCACGCCACCGGCCCGGGCTCCTCTGAGAAGCCTCGGGGCTGCACAGGCGGGCAGCGGGGGGTGATCACATCGTCCCCCACCACTGGCCCGCACTCCTCCGAGAAGCCTCGGGGCTGCGCAGGCGGGGGGGGGGCAATCGTTTCTCCATTGAAATGTATTGGCTCAATGCATTTCAATGGAGAAATTTTCCCCCATTGAGCCAATGTTTTCCAGTGGGGAAAATTTTCTCCTTTGAAATGCATTGAACCAATGCATTTCAATGGAGACGGCCCCGGATGAGAAGTCTCGGGGTGGTGCGGGGCGGGCGGCGGTGGGAGGTCAGATCCTGCAACGCCCCCCACGCTTGCCGCCCCAAAACTTCTCAGACCGGCGGGCACCGGCAGCAGCAGGGGGATCTGATCGCCCACCTTCCCCCAGGCCCCACCCAACCTGCATCCGCATATCGCAGATTTTCAGTCATTGCGGGTCGAGTGGGTCTCTAACCCCCGCAATAGGCAGAGGGTTACTGTATATTCATTCTGTATACCTGGGTTTGACAATGATTCAGCATTACATAATCGGCTCCATTTTACAAATCAATTAAATACATATGCAAAACGCCTGCAGACAAATCTGTTCTGTCTAATACAGAATAGACATTGCTTTGGGAATGGTATCTTATTGAAAGAAAGTACTGATCAGAAGTACTGATCTAATATTTCAGAAAGCAAAAATAAATGAATTCCTATAGCTAGAGATGAGGCAGTTATTTTATGTTAATTGATCCAGGCAACAGACCTCAGAATTAGAACTCGTCAGTAAATAAATCTAGTTATCTCTGTTATTGAAAACACCAACAGTGGTATGCTACAGGCCTGTAGCACAAAACACATTATCTTCCTCTCCACTTTGTCATTAATTCAATACCTAGAAAAACTTTTGCTTTCCAGATCCATACTGCCTTTGCCCTTTTATAATTAATTGTTTTATTTGTTTATATTTGTTTATATTGCTTTTTGTTTCATTTTTGTTATTATGCTGTTGATTTTTCTTTTTATTGTTATTTTCTTGTTACATAGATTGTATTGTTGTAAACCACCCAGAGTAGCTTTGTATCTAGATGGAAAATGATGGAAAGCAAAGCAAACTAAATCAAATCTATTGATTGAACCTATTTATTAAATATAAATGTAATAAATAAATAAATAATAAGTATGAGATAGCAGCATTTGTTGTTGTTGTGTTGTTACAGTCGTGACCGACTCTTCGTGACCCCATGTCCATGGAGTTTTTCTTGGCAGGAATACTGGAGTGGCTTGCGAGTTACTTATTTAGTTAGGCTGATACTTCACGTCCATCTCATCGCTGTTTGCGGTCCCGCTAGGAAGGGTACGAAGAAACCTAACCACACGTCCATCGTGGGATGAAGGGAGTTTGTCCCGACCACGCCCCCTGAACTGTGATTTAAGCATGATGAGAGATTCTCCACCCTGGCCTCAGGAATCTCCTCATCTCGCTTCTTGTTCCGATACGAGAGCCCATGAGGTCAGTCTCCTCCTGCAACGTGCCATTCTCCATCTAGTGGCAGAAGTGTGAAGTGCCGTTCGCCAGTATATTCCCTATGGAGTCAACAACACAGTGCAGAGAGATTAAAAGACAAATGCCTCAAACTTAGCTCTATAACGCATTGAAGGCAAGGCTTCGGAGAATCAAAACATCAAAAAACAGAAGGTTGCATCGAAAAAAATGGAGAACAAAGGCATGGAATTTCACATCTCATCACAGAACGAGGATGTGTGGAAACAGTCATGCCGGTATCATCCCTCATGCCCGTGAGTACACGGGACCAGGGACAGAACTGCAAGAAGACCATGTGACTGCAACCGACATCAACACACAACGAACTTCCTCCCGGGACGAGAGTCGACGTGAAGTAACTGTCTTAGTTAGTTCCTACTGCAGGTGCCTACAGCATCTGGTATTCCTGGTAGTCACCCATCCAAGTACTAGCCAGGCCTGACCCTGCTTAGCTTCCGAAATCAGGCGAGATCGGATGTGCTTACGGCATCTAGGCATTAGGAACAGCTTAAGTTACGTTCCCCACCATTTAGTGAGGCTACAAAACCTCCCCAACTCCAGTTATAACATTAAATAAAAACCAATGAAGTGAAGCCATTCCTTGTTAAATTATGACTGTAATATAATATAATATAATAATTGGGGAAAGGAACTAATTAGAAGGGACAGGAGGAGCAGAAGGTGTTCATGATCAAAGTGGGCTGGATATTTTTTTAAAAAAGTAAGTGTGCTTCTCCCCACCAGTACCGCCACCACTTGTTAGTATCCACAGCCCATGAAGCATCTGGAAAAATGAAAAACATTCCAAAGGATAGTTCTATTTGGAAAGCAGTCCACAGACCAAGCCGTTCCTCTTTCAGCTGCTGCATTCAACACTTACAAAAAACGACTGCTGAAATACATGCTAATGAAGCCGAAATGGCTCAAACTTGCATGGACTTTGCAAAATGCCATTTGGGGGGGAGAGAACCCAGGTGGGGGAAGGGTGAGCCCTGCCCTCTTTCCACTCAAATGAGGCATCCTTTCGCAGCATCACAACATCGCCTGGCTATATAAAAGAGGAGGAGGAGATACCCAAGAATGCAGCTAATTAATCTGGACATTTTCTTCTGAAGAAGCAAGGGATATTTAGCTCTGAGGACAGCTAATATGCCAAACATTCTTAGATATCTTCCTTGGCATTCGTCAGCCTACATGTGTCCCAAACAATTTATCATTTTAGCTGCAATCTAATTTTCCACAAACTTCCAAGACTCGAAGTCAGCAAAGCCTTCTTCTCATGGCACTTAATTCAAAGGACTACCATTGCATATTCCCAACAACTGTGTCAAACTTACTGGCTATAAAGCTCAAAGAGAAGAAGAGCCACCCTTTTAGCCATGAGGAAGAAAATGGAATTAATTTGGAACAAAGCCGCACATGTCTTAGAAAGTTAGAAGGGGGCTTTCAACTGCAGCTCCCAGAATTCCCCAGACATCATGGCCATGCTGGCTGGGGATTATGGGAAGTGTCATGCCTAAAAATAATTTCACCAGTGGTCTATATATGTGAGTTTCCGCCTACATATCCAAGCCACACATAGAAACTAACGTTTTATCAACTTCATATTGTCCTGTTGCTTGATCTCCTGTATGTTCTCAAAGAGTTAAGCTAACAAATTTTACCATTACTTGTTTGTTATTAATTTACAATTTCTCCCTATCTTTCATTTCAGATCAATGTGAACATTTTCACTTCACTTTATTTATTCTTTATCTTAAAAATATTAATTTATTCCTTAATTTAAAATTTTAATTAATTTAATTCAAAATTTAATTTAATTTTAATTTAATTTAATTTTTTTTTAATGATCCCTTTTTGCCTCATGCCATTTGCCTACAACAACCCTGTAAATCAGCTTAGGGGACAAAATATGCAGATGCCCAAGGAATTTCTTGACTCAATTGTTGTTCTACCACAGAGCTAAGAACAAAAGCAGCTATTTTTAATACATTTATGTGTTCATGACCCCCGGCCACTTTGCAGAAGATCTGCTAGCATGCACCCTTTTTTCTCCTCATACTAAGAGAACAATTGTGGTCAGGCAAATTATAATGGAAATAATTTCCTACTGTGAGGCTTAATTTCCATTTTGGAGAGGTTAGGCAGAGTAATGCTTTTTGAATCAGTGGGCTGTGGCAGGTTGCTTTTCCATATTGTATATGCATGCACAACATAGCTGTGTGTGCATGTGTGCATGCATGGAAAAAATACATACTTCATGGCCGACTCTGCATAAGCAGTTCCTTCATTTAATGGTCTGAAGAGGTGGACTTGACCATGAAAGCTCACATTAAAATATACCACTTAGCCTTCCAAATGCCCACAACATTTTTATCTTTATTTTGTTTTTGTTTTTTCATTCTTGGCCAACATTCTAGCACAGACTACCATAGCTACCTCTTCTGAAACTTCATTTAGTGGGTTATGACTTACCTGAACAGTCTCCAGCAGATGCTGCTTGCTGTATTTCTGTACATATTTAATGACATTTCTTACTCTGTGTGTGTTTGAAACCATCCAAGAGGCACTTAAGGACCTTCTCCTCAGCAAGAGGATTTTGACCAATCAATAACAGAGGATCTGTGGCAACCATGCCTGTCACTTCTAATTCTCTACTATGCTGACCTGTAGAGCTGATTGTTAAATAAAAACTAGCCATCTATTCTGAAGGAACAGTTTATTGCTAAAACTAAAAGAATGTTGGGGGAAAACATGTTGATGCGGTATCTTGTTTATCTTTTGGGATGTATATCTAATACAGCTGGTTGGATGTATTAACCAAGAGGATTAGCTGTTCAGACCTGGGAGGCCAACAGCAATACTGAACATGGTATAATGTTTGCTCATCTCCTGGTGGCATGATTATTACTGTTTTGCAGTCAGGTGTGGAGGCATCCCAAACTGCCTTCCATAAATGATTCTGTCCATTGGGAAGACATTGGGCAGTACAACAGGTTGGTTTAGTGCTGGTCAGACACCTGAACAAAGCTTTTACCCATGAACTACTGCAAAATGACAACTACCTACCTCTATATATTAGAACATCCTGCAGTATCAATCAGCTAGATATCTCCTTTGCTTTTTGGTCCAGATCTTACCTAATTTTCACTTTTCCAACCATGGACCTAGGAATTAATTGTTGATACAAGTCTAATAATATGAAAAAAAATATCTCACGTGAGGGGAAAATGTGCACTTTTTATTTTTGCAGAGCTGAAACAGAGAGAGGACTTTCAAGAAAACACATTATTGAAGGTATAGTAATGTTAATTATTTTATTATAGCCTTCATGATATTTTATGTACATGCAGTTTGCAATTTAATTATGCAGGCTACACATTGAACCCCACCCACCAGCAACCTGGGTGCTCAAATTTACTGATCTTGAAAGGATGGAAGGCTGAATGAACCTCACGACAGCTACCTGGGATTGAACCTGGGTCATGAGCAAAGGTTTGGCTTCAGTACTGCAATTTAACTACTGTGTCATGGTGTTACAAGAAAGATGGGGAAACTCAGCCCACAATGCAGCAGTATCATATGGCATAACATTAGTCATGCTATCTGGGGACATTGTGTAAGTTGTCACTGAACACATCTGGAAGGCATCAGCTGAGCAAGGCTGCTCCGGGGAGATCTACTCAATCAGCCTGTAATTTTCTCAGTGATAACTATGTTGGAAATTGCAAGTATATCTCAGACTGCTATGCATTTCTTTTTCTAGATATTCATATGTAGTGGCTCACTGCATGACGAGGGTTAGTTATATGGAAATGCCAGTGCAGCATATTGGGGTGGTGGAAGAGACGGAGCTTGGGGAGGGATATTGCTCCAACATGATTTGGACTAGATGCACTCTGAGATAAAAATCTATGCCATGAACTCCATCCTCCAAGGATGTGATTTGACAGACATAACAGAATACAACTGATAGATGCTTGTCAATTCTGATCCAAATTTCTGTGTAATTAAACAAAAAGCAAATACATATTGCAGAGAGCTTTGACTTCCACATAAGCCAATGCTTCGGGATATTTTAACAAACAGTCTAACATCACCTCTCTCTCTCTCTGTCTCTCCCTGCACATTAAAGATGATTCAGTCCCACTTTATTTCTGTGCTGTCAAGTTCCTCTCCTTGTCTTCCACACCTCCTTTCCAACTCTTTCTAATTCTCCTGTATTTTACATCCAGGATTAAAAGCCTCTCTCCAGAGACTGCAGCTTGAGTATGTGGATGTGGTCTTTGCCAATCGGCCAGACAATAATACCCCGATGGAAGGTAAGAGAGGAAGATTTAATAAAATCTTTTTCTTTTTCTTTTTTGCTTGATGGACCCTGGCTCATAAGCTTATACTAGGAGAAGGAGAGGGAAATAAATGATTCTCCTCCATTATCTCAGGTAGAAATGAGACAGAGATGAGAAATACCTCTCTCTGAATTCCTCAGGGGGTGTAGGTATTTCACCTCTGTACTGTATGTATGTAGGGGGGCATGCAATCAGTGCAACAGCAAGAAACACAATATAGCCCCAGGGCCATGATTATAAGTCTTCAGAAGCAGCTTTCACTGGTTCATTCTTTGTGCAGTCATATTTCCTTTTCTTGATTTAGTGGGCCAGTTTTAGAACAGCTTCACTCCTGAATCTGATAACACTGTTTAATTCACGACCTTAGTCAACAGACTCAACAACAATTCTCATGTTGTTGCTCAGTCGTTCAGTCACGCCCGACTCTTTGTGACTCCGTGGAACAGAGCACACCAGGCCCTTCTGTCTTCCACTGCCTCCTGGAGTTTGGTCAAATCCATGTTGGTTGCATCGATAACACCATCCAACCATCTCATTCTCTGTCCTTCTCATACTCAGTCAAGGTCAAATTGCAGTATTTCAGACACATAATGCACAATAAGAAATACCATCTGCTGCAAGTTATCTTTCAGGGGGAAATGGATGGGACGCGTGGCCTGGGGCATAGAAGAACATTCTGGCTTAAGAACTTAAGCCAATGGTCTGCAGTGAGCACAGCTGCTCCCTTTAACATAGCTTTAGATAGAAACCAGTACAGGCTACTGATTGCCAACATTCTACAAGGACATGGCACTTGAAGAAGAAGTCAACACAGAGTCCCCAGCTACCTAGGCTGGAAGCTACCATTGTAGGAGAGGTAGCCTTGCAGATGCTGTTAGGCTACAACTCCAATCAGCTTTCATTAGCATAGCTGTGGATCGCAGGAGTTGTAGTCTAAATAAATCTAAATGAATCTGTTCCTTCCCTGCCTTTGTTCAAGATGGAAAGGGGTGGGATAAAAATATTTAAAATAAAATAAAAACAAACAAAAGTCATGGAATCTCTGCTCTGCCTTCAACCGCTACAGCCAGTAAACTAAAAATTTGTGATCAGGCGGCAGTATTTTTTCTCATCTCTCTCTATACGGGGATAGTGGGAGATCTATCTCTATACAGGATCGAGGAGGGGACAGTACTGTAATGCCACAACATTCCCTCAAGCCATTCCCTCCACAGGGATAAAGAGATCAAACCACCATTAGTAGCTGTTTTGTGCGGTAGGAGATTTATTTAACACAACCAGATGGTTCCCGTGGTAACCCCTTCTAAATGGCAGGGTCAGAATGAGAATTATTCATGGTGGGGAGGAAGTTGTTGGCAACAGCCAGTGGCCATGAGTGTCTATGTTGTATTGCTGTTGTAGAAGTGAAGGCTCTGGTGCTGATGGCTTAAGCTGGTGTAACATCCCATGTGCCCAAAGATTCAATCTTTCAGAAGGTTGGTTTGCAGAGGAGGAAGGGAACTGACACAAGACGAAGATAAGGAAACAGCTTCATGATGCTTCAAGTCCAGATGGTCCTTATGCTATGGCAAGCAGAAAGAATATAGGCACTACAAAGCACCAGCCAAGAGACGTTTTGATTAAAACACAATACTACCGAGACTGGGAAATAATAAGTGACTGACGGCCAAGGTGGTGAAAAGTTCAGTTACATGATGGTGCCTGGGCAGCAAATAGATTTCCTAGATTTCTACCAGGGTTCTCTTCAATCTGCCTCACACACACACACACACACACACACAGAGAGAGAGAGAGAGAGAGAGAAAGAGAATATAATTATGTTTCATTGCTTAGGATATCTATGTTGTCAGGAATCATTTCTTGTTTTTAGCTTTTAAATATTTTTTTTGTTTTCATGGCCTTGGGCCCTTTCAGGGAGAAAGTTTGGATCAAAATATTTTAAACAAACAAACAAAAATAAACAAGCAAAATAACAGAGATCTGAAAATCAGTGTCAATTTTGCTGAATTTCTCACCAGCGCTGTCATTCCTTTCTTCCAGAACTGGGACTCAGCAGCTTACAACGTATTTTAGAAAACAGTATTGCTAAAACACGATATACTGTACAGTATATAAATGTTAAATTGTCATTGAACTCATTATGATATTAAAAACCAATCAGAGTTAAAACATTTTGCAACATCAAGGTAATGCCACACAAGTTATAATTCAAAATACAAGCTTTTTTGTTGCTCATGTTTTCTGGGGAGATGGATGCTACCCCAGCGACGCAGTGCCAAGTTTCTATGGTTTCACTGAAGTTTTCGGAAACTAAAAAGAATATTCATTTCCTATGACCATATCTAGTATTATCATTTCCTACCTGGGGATTAATCTCTGCTTAATAAACACTGTGTGAACAATATGTGATGCTAGGCTTGCTTGTTCTCTGCGTCATTCCATTGCCTTTCATTCTCTCTCTCAATCTCCCTCCCTCTCTGCATGGAGTACACAGTCGGGAAATCATTTTTCGTACATGTCAAGTAATCCTTGTGTAGATTAACCTCTGTATAACAAATTGTAATGCATGTTACAGTCCTTCCGTGTAAATTGGAACAAATGCCAACATCAGCTTCTTAAAGATGGCTGTGACGTGATGCTCTCTGACACTACCCTATGGTTATAAGGTTGAGGGCTTTTGCTGGAGACGGAGAGAGAGAGGTCCATATCTGCCAGGATTTGATGAGGTCACGGAACACGACATGTCTCGTCTCTTCGAGGGAGATGTAACCTTTCAGCCTGGTCAGCTGTAACAAAGTGGGGGGGGGGAGATAAACTAGGTCCTGCAATCTCACACATCATGAAGGTTGCAAGAAGCCGGAAATTGACTATCAAAGGAATAGAAATCAAAGGGAATTAAGCTTTTCAGTTGATTAGCTGTACAGTACTGGTATTGAGATGGCCTATCGCCTGGTCAAGCTCCCATTAGCCATGGGCAACATGAATGGTTGCTCACGTAGATGGCCTCCCTGCCGTTTCTCAACATGTGTGTTTGCATATGTTGGTAACCTCTTGCTTTGTTTGTTTTGTCCCTGGTTGTTCTGAGTCATCTGTTCGTGCTTTTCATGCATTCCCATCTGTGGAAGGGCTACATTGAAGTTTCTCTGCCCCCAGGTTTTAAAATGTGTCTTCCTTGTGGATCAAGGACTCAAGCCTGAAAGGAAATTCTCTCTCTCTCTCTCTCTCTCTCTCTCTCTCTCTCTCTCTCTCACTCACTCACTCACTCACTCTCTCTCTCTCACACACACACACACAGCAACAGCTCACAAAATTCCTGTGCTGTATAAGAGGATTTTCACAGTTTTGACAAGACAGGGAGAAAGGCAGCCTTCATCCGCCTTATTGCTCATTCTGGAATGTAAGGAAGCCACAGGGATGATGCAGGGTATCACCATGCAAAACAAAAACAAAATCTCTAGAAATGTGTCATTGGAAAGGAAGGCAAGTAAGATCACAGAATGCTATAAATTCTGTGAAAATGTGTGCGTGTATGCAAAATCAGAACTACCTAGTATAATTTAGACAGAAATACTGGATCTCACATGGGGAGTGAGAAAGACAGTGTCTTGGTGACCTACATCCGGGTCCAGATTCCAAATCCTGAGGGACATTTTTGGCTGCTAATCTTCCCTTTTATGGTTTGTTATCGGGATATTCGGCTTGGGTTGGATCACTTGTCAAAAGAAGAGTGCCTTCAGATACAGGACCTAATTCTGCCAACTAGGATACATGGCCACCCTAACAGTTTATCAATTATTTCTCACAAGGACAAAAAAGGATACAGTAAATCCCTATGGAGAAAGAACCGGGGAGGTGGAAACAAGGAACAAATATTATATCTGCTTTGCTGCTTCAATGTATTATTGAATTACTCAGATACTTCAATAGCAAGGACCGCATACTAAGAGTCCTTCCTTTCAAGCGAAAATATCAAGCAAAAATATCTGTCCCGGTAGTAAAAATCATGGTTTGCACATGCCTCGTATTTAAAAGTATATAATCATAGAATCACAGAGTTGGAAGAGACCTCAAGGGCCATCCAGTCCAACCCCCTGCCATGCAGGAGCCCCCATCACAGTACTCCCGACACAGGGCCATCCAGCCTCTGCTTTAAAACCTCCAAAAAGGAGACTCCACCACACTTTGTGGCAGGATATTTCACTGCCAAACAGCTCTAACTGTCATTAAGTTTTGCCTAATGGTTGAATTGAACTCTTTTCCTGCAGTTAGAGACTATTGCCCCAAGTCCTAGTCTCTGAAGCCATGGAAAACAAACCTGTTCCCTCTTCAATATGACATCCTTTCAAATATTTAAACATAGCTATCCCCTCCCAGCCTTCTTTTTGTAAGGCTAAACATTCCCAGCTAAGAAAGCCGTTCCTCATAAGGCATTTCTTCCAGACCTTCAACCATCCTGGTTGCCCTCCTCTGTACCTGCTTGAGGTTGTCAACATCCTTTTTAAATTGAGGCGTAAAGAACTGGACACAGTACTCCAGGTGGTACTGTCACTTCCCTTGATCTAGACACTATGGTTGTTGATGCAACAAAGAATCGCATTGGCTTTCTTGGCTGCCGTGTTACACTACTGACTCGTGTTCAATTTGTGGTCCACCAAGACTTCCCAGATTCCTTTCACAGGTACTATTTTTCGGCCAGGTGTCTCCCATCCTATATCTGTGCAATTCATTCTTTTTACCTAGATGCAGCACCCTACATTTCCCTCTGTTGAAAACCCACCATTCTAATCTGTCAAGGTCCTTTTGGATTCTCATTCTATCCTCTAGGGCAGTGATGGTGAACCTATGGCATGGGTGCCAAAGGTGGTACTCAGAGCCCTTTCTGTGAGCACCAACATCGCCCCTTCATAGCCACCTGTATACAGGTTAAATTACTGTATTGGCACTTTGCAAAAATAATTGTGGGTTTTGAATTGCAGTTTGGGCACTCGGTCTCTAAAAGGTTTGCCATCACTGCTCTAGGGAATTAGCAACCCCTCCCAATTTGGTATCATCTGCAAATTTAGTCAGCATACTCTCTATTCCTTCCCCCAAGTCATTAGTAAAGATATTGAACAGCACTGGTCCCAGAATAGAACCCTGGGGCACCCCACTGGTCACATCTCTCCAAGCTGAAGAGAGGCCATTTATGATCACTCTTTGGGCGATCAGTCAACCAATTACAAATTCATCTAACAGTGGCACTATACCACTAACTTATTTGCAAGTATACCGTGGGGAACCTTATCAAAGGCATTACTTGCACAGAATTACTTGCACAGATATAGAATGGGAGACACCTGGCTGAAAAATAGTATCTATGAAAGGTTTTATGGCTCTTTAGCTCACAACTTTCCTCAAGATTACCTCCAAGCCATAATACCACACAACATATAAACAGATCCTGGCCTCAGAGCCACAAAACTATACTTTACGGCCCTACAGACCCTGGCCTAATCTTCTCACCATCTCTACTAATCAACTCTCCCTCCTCTTCTTCCCCCCTCCTCTCGTCCCTCCCCTATCCACCCCCCAACTCTATATACTACAGCCAATGAATATCTGGTATGAAATGTATATCCCATCCTATATTATATTGCACACCTCATTCTGCTGCTATATGTCTGAAGAAGTGGACGTGTTCACGAAGTGTTACATTAAAATATGAAATTTAGCCTTTAAGGTGTCACATGTTTTGTGTCTTTTCTTTTGTTTCGTTTTTCTTTGATTTTTGCCTGTAATTCTTGAAAAGACTAAGATGGCTACCCTCTCTGAAATTTCACCAGAGTAATCCCTTTTCTCATTTAGATGGTATATACTAGTGATGGCAAACCTTCAGCACTCCAGATGTTTTGGAAAACAACTCTTAGAATTCCGAGCATAGACTGCCAATGACAAAGGACTTTGGGGGGTGGGGTCCAAAACATCTGGAGTGCCAAAGGTTTGCCACCCCTAGTATATACAGTGTCAATAACTAAGTAACTTTAGTAAGAGAAAGAATAAAACGTTTCATAACTTACAATTGATCAAACAGCAAACTGACAACTGCTTCCAACAGAAAACAGAGAAGGGGGAAAAGGCTTAGTAGAAAGGGTTGCCTATGAATTATATCTTTTTTCCTTCAGGAGCTCGATGGACTGCTCTGCAAGAAAACACCACAGTTCTTGATTTGTCTGTCTTGACAAAGGATGAAGGCGGTCTTTGAACAAAAAGCAATCACAGAAAACAAAAGTTGACATGATGTGTGCTTCTGAGGGATGAGAAATGCTAGATTGATTTTATTTTGTCACTGGCATTGGTATTGTCAAAATATGTTTTACACAGTTCCACTAAATGGTACTTGAATTAAAATTTCAAAGTTGCTATTTTAATGCACACAGTGGGTGTACTCTATAACTTTCAGAAGAACAGAGGTGAATTATTGAATCAAGGCTCCATGGCAAAGTCAATATTCACAGGGCATTCATTATTTTGTTACAAGTAGCTGCAGAATTATTGGACATGTGCAGTTGAGGTAAACAATATTATTAATTTAGAGCTAGCTGGCAGAGGTTGGAGTAGGGGCAATTTTCTGTCAATATTCATATGTTAGTTAATAAATATATGATGCCCTCATGTTAGTATGCTCTTTAGCTCACAACTATTTAGAAATTCTGAATGGAAAAGCAATGGATCTGGTGTAAGTATCATTTTCAGTTGGGCAGAAATACGATGCTTGAGGTTTCTAGTTTTATAGCCAGCTACAGTGCTGTTCTGTCTCTCAAGCCATTGTTAGACACAACGATGTTTAGTATTATAATTATAAGACAGTTTTGGGTGATGTGGGCAGCCAATCAAAATAGAAGTCTAGTTAAGTGTGATGCTCCTTGGCACTGTGAACATACTTAGATGGTAATACTTCGCTCCACCCCTGCATCCCATTGTCACGTTCATCATAGCCTCAGAAGTAGGTCTGAAGAGGAGGCGTTCCTGCCCATACGCAGGCTGTATACCTGAGCAAGAATCTTGGAAAACCTGTGGGTTTTTTTCCTCAGTGCAGCCAAAAATAGCAAGACTGTCAGTCTCACAAAGTCCTCTATGTCTTAAACATGCAAGATTTTTAACTGAAGATATCTATGACACTGATGATTCATGTGTTCAGCACACACCATCTTAAACCGCCCCCACCCCAACCCCCCACCCGTATGCACTCCTGCCATAGCTCTTTTTTTGTGGGGCTGACTCGGGCTACAAAAAGTTGTTGAATTTGGAGGAAGTCGCAAAGTGCCATTTGGCACACACCTCCCTTCAAAATGGCATCAACCATCAGCTCATTCCACTGACACTTAAACACTTCCCCTGAATGTCTGTGGAGGGTCAGGGGAAGTGAAATTATTTCTCTACATCTATCATCACTAATGCAACAAATCACTTTGATTACATTTTGAAAAATATTTTTCCTTGCTGTCTATGTATTGTCAATCAAAAATTTGCCCGAAGCCATCATTTCAATCAGAAATATAGAGACAAGCAAAGAAAAATATAATTTTAACTTAAACAAAATAACTTAGACACATCAACAACAGTCTAGAAGACATAAAAATAATGATTTCAGTTCCGCTGACCCTCTGCAGACAATCAGGGGAAGCATTCAACATCTAATATCCTGAAGCAGCTTGCAAGCCACATCCGAGTATCAAAACAGGCACTGGAAAGAGCTGCAAGTATTTCGTTAAATCCATTAGAGACGGACACAAAACAGAAATATAGTGTTTCGTTTCTTTAGTAGTTTCATTTCATTTCCTTTGCAATGAATTTTTTTAAACATTTTATTTATTTTCTATACTAAACAAAATAAAACAAATATGTTGCTTGTCTCCTGTCATGTTACAGATTCAATCACAATTTTTCCCAACTTTTCAACCCAGTATAATTCATATCTCCTTTCTCAACTTAAAAGAACATACTTTCATAATTACCTTCCTTATTATCTCATCCATATTCTACACACACACACACACACACACACACACACAGAGAGAGAGAGAGAGAGAGAGAGAGAGAGAGAGAGAGAGAGAGAGAGGTTCCTTGTATAAAGGAAAACATTGTTTCAGTGTTTCAAAATAATGTTTCAAAACATTATTTTGAAAACATTGGAATCCATCCAAGGTCAAATAAACATTCTTTTGAAAAACAGCTTTCCCAGCACTGCCTTTAAACTGTGTCTTTAAATTCACCACATATAGAAAGTACAAAACAAAAAGAAGTTTCCTCAAGAGTTTTTTTTCTCTCCACCATCCCAGGCAGAAGGCAGATTCATAAAACAAATGTGGGAGAGATCACTTCTTCAGTGTATGTGCTTTTCTTTCAAAACATTTACGCCCCTTTGCCAAAAGCCACTTCCACAAAAGGATGGTTGGCGCTTGTTTGAAGAAAGAATTCCAAATCACCAAGGAGAAGCTTTGCAGAGAAAGAGGGATGAAAACAGTTTTACCCATGATGCCAGATATTTACAACCTCTACAGTTCTCCAGTACCAACAGTTCATGCCATCGTCAGTTAATGGCATCGGTATTCCTCCATTGGGGGATAAGGTATTTTCCTGCTTCTACAAAATTCACCACCGCTCTCTTCGTGGACTACAGGCACTGCCTCTTCTTTGTTTCCCCTCCAAGGGAACTTTATCCTTATTAGGATCCCTTTTATCTGGAGGAATTCAACTTGATAAGCTGCAGAACGTATCAAGTTGTCTCTGGGGCAACCAGAACCAAAAGTCCCCTTTGTAATAATTTTTTAAAGTAGTTTCATTATAAAATGAAATGAAACGAAACACTATGTTCCCCTGGGTCCTACAGGCACCAAAATGGTAGGGGAGCTTCCTCAAGCTCTTCCCTGTAAGCCTCTAAAATTTGGAAAGGTTTGGGGGTCAGGGGGCTGATTTGTTAAGCTCCAAAGGGGTGCCCCGAGGCAAAAATCTTTCTAATTGATTAAATTGGGATTCGGAAGCCAAGCCGCAGCAGCACCAATCACTCACCTGTGGGGGGTGCTATTGCAGCTTCTGATAATTAGAAAGATTTTTTTCTCAGGGGCACCCTTTTGGAGCCTAATAACTCAGCCCCACCTGACCCCCAAACCTATCCAAATTTAGGGGGCTTACAGGGAAGAGCTTCAGTTCCCCTGCCATTGATTCCTCTAGGAGGAATTGTTTTATTTCTAGAGGGGAAAAGTGGCATTTGATTTCATTTTGTGATGAAAGAATCTTACTGTTTCATTACATAATGAAGTGATTTGTTATGTAACCAAACGATGAAAGAGTATTTCATTTTTTGTTTCATGCCCATCTCTAAAATCCATTCCAAGCAGTCACTCATGCTGGGAACAGACTAAGCTGGATCCCTCCAATCTGCATCAAAATAGCAGAACCTCCAACCAGAGTGCAAAATTGGTCTCTTCTAACTATGTCCATGTGTGGACACCAGAAAAAAAAGAGGAGAGCAACTTAATCTGTCAGTGTGCCCAATAGCAGGACAAATGCCTTTGTGGATAAGCATTTGTTCTTACTCTTAGAAAAACACAACATTCTTACATTCTTGGAGGTTTGGGTTACTCCCAATCTCAGTCCTTTACCCTTCATTTTTCCAGTTCAAAATTATTTGTCAAGCAGCATTTCACCCACTCATTCTCATTCTCCATCTCACCGCTTCATGCTCCCAGCGTGCAGGTTCATATGTTAAAAGGGGCCTTTGTCTGCATCACTGGGGGTGCCATGGGATGAAAACTTGTGCCTATTCGTTATGAACAAAAGAATAATGGAGCCTATACTTTTGTTGTTGTTCACATCAAGACCTCTCCCCACATATATGTGTGTGCACATATATGTGACAATGCAGAAGGAAATGCGTGGAATGCCACGTGATGTTTCTGATTATCACACCCCTCACACTACTGCCTTTTGGAAGTTAAGTTCTCTTACTATGTGTACATTATGTGGGTGTTGAATGGAAAGCAAATTTGTTGTGATTCACTGGCAGCAGAAAGGAAGATCTGTGCAAGCAATCATCTGCTCTCATGTAAGGGGAAAATATTCATGGAACCACAATTGACTCTTTTCCCCGTGGCTTGTGTTGCTGATTTTAACTCATGTTCAACAGAAACAATAGCAACAACAACAACAACAACAACAACAACAACAACAAAATCTCACTACATGTCACAATTGATGATAACAAAGTGACATAATAAATTTTGCATGCAGTATAATTGTCTCTTTTATGGAAAGTCTATGTATGAGGGACTGTTTTAGATCAATCTGTCCCAAACAAAAAAAGAAAAAAGAAAAACAGATGTACATATGGATGAACTCTATTTAATCACTGTAATTATTTCTGCAAGTTGCTCAGTTCTTTTGTTGTAGCCCTCTCTGGTTCTATGAGGTTAAAAAAAAATTCATAGAACCAAATAGCCACCTTGGGTCCTTTTCCAAGGAGAAAGGTGGGGTAAAAATACTCTAAAATAAATAAATAATAAATTAGAAAACCCAAGCAATGAGATAAAACTCATAGCCTGGAAGGCCCTATTGAAATGCTAAAGATGCCATTAGCTGTGTGATGTCATTTGTAAGAGAGTCACATAATTTACATATTATATTCAGAAATCTGAAATGTGACAAGCCAGGGCTGGAAGACATATTCTGGAGACATTATTACTCTTTAGGTGACAATGTCATAGAATACCTGTCCATAGTTTAGTGTAGCCAGAGCTTGCAGGATTAAAATCCCTGGGCTTTCTGAGTAACTGGGTTACTAGCTAGGAAAGAAATGGATTTTCCCAGGAATGTTTGCAAGTTATTCCTACTGTAATGCAAAGTGATTTGGTCTTGAATGGGGATTTAAGAGCCATCAGCTTTACAAGACATTTCTCCCACATTTGTTGATATGGACTGAAAAAAATGGCTGTGATGTGCAGGGTTGTTTTGCTTTGTTTTGTTGTTGCTGTTGTTGTTCTTCCTCTCATTTTTTTCTAAAGATAGGCATGCCTATTTATGCTATTTGGTAACTCAGAATCCCTCCCAGGTATTTCAGTGCTGATTTTCCGGAAGCTGAGTCGTGGCAATTGGACTTCTTTTCTTGTGAGACTGAAATGTTTCACTACTCATCCGAGCAGCTTTGTCAGTCTGAGGAAAGTTGATGTGAGGCCTCCAATCTATAGTTCATTTTGGTTTCATGCCAGCCTGGTCTGAAGAGGCTCGTAAGGTGGATGATGGCCTGGATACGCTTGTTACATGTACAATGGCCTGGGGTGTGTGAAAATCCCACCTATGTAACTCTTCCCAATACCCATTAAGTATGGGTCATTAGCCATGGCCTTCCTGGTGGGACTTCATACACCCCAGGCCTTTATACATCTAACAAACCTATTCAGGCCACTGTCCACCTAATGAGCCTATTCAGACCAGGGTGATAGGAAACCAAGGTGAACTATAAATTGGAGGCCTTGCATCAACTTTCCTCAGACTGACAAAGCTACAGATGAGTAGTGAAACATTTCAGTCTCACAAGAAAAGAAGCCCAGTTGCCAGAACTCACCTTCCGCATAACCTCACTTGGATGACTGAGAATCTTCATAGACATATTTCACTGTTGATTGTAGGAACAGTAATTTAAAAATCCATGTTCTCTCCGCCATCCCCCTGACAAGCTATATATTATCTCTTTATGTAGACCCTTATTTTTTGTGGAAAATCTATCCCTATGTTGGTGGCATAGGGAAAAGGGATCTCCCATGTTCTCCAGCTATTATGGGGAACTCTTTTATGTTTCCTTGTTCTGATGCCATGAGAACCTGGCCATGACACCAAGCAGTGGCCTTTGATTCTACTGAAAGCGAATCAAAAGTGCAATTGTACATACTCTTGCTCTGGAGTAGGTAATCAGTAGGAAGGATCAGGCCACTAGGAACAGTTGTGGAAAGTCCTTGCCATTGCTACCGTGTTCCTATAGCAACTGAGCAATTTAAAATACTCCAAAGTGCTCATTTGCACGTACACAGAGATGTAACAGATTTTGACATTATAGTGCGCATCAGGGATTAAACTCCCTTTCAGTTTGAATTTGCTTCATTTTTTTTCCTTCCAAACTAAACCTTTGCAATCAAGACCCTGTAGTTACATTTCAGACATTGTTTTCTATCTATAGCAACCAAGTGATAAGTTTCCACTAATAAGCTTATTTAGAATCACAGGATGGTATCTGTGATGTCTCAAGCATTCTCTCAATGGCTGGACTGAGGCCTGCTTAGTCCCAGCAGCTTCATATATTATCAAACCCTCCCCAAGGCCCAAACAAATGGGAATTACACAACTATGCAATTCTTGTCTAACTTTTTAGTCTCCAACGAGCTGCCTTGCACTTGAGAAGCTGATTCAACTTTCTTAGGATTCTCCTGTCTCTTTTTCAACAATGCTGCCCTCATGTGTTTTTAAATCTTAATACATACTGTATATATTTTAATCTCCAGGTATGGGAGGCTTACTTTGTAGTCAAGTGTCCAAGTCACAGAATTTTACGTTGATTCTCTTCCCATACACATAAATTACATTTTTCACACACACACACACACACACACACACACACACACACACACACACAC
>JAHTLZ010000379.1:43086215-43137150 GCA_023846285.1 Phrynocephalus versicolor
ATAAATAAATAAATAAATAAATAAATAAATAAATAAATAAATAAATAAATAAATAAATAAATAAGCTTGGTGAAGTGAAGAAAACCATGGTAGCCCTGCCCTTTTCCTCATATGGACACTGGTTGGACTGTCAACTCAATGAAGGGCATAGAGCAGTGGTGGCGAACCTTTGGCACTCCAGATGTTCAAGCCTGTATTTCCAATGACAAAGGACTGTGGGAGTTGTGGTCCAAAACATCTGGAATGCCAAAGGTTCACCACCACCAGCATAGAGTGTTGTTGTACCACACCTGAAGGGAACAGGATAGGAACATGACTGGGATGGTAGAAGGAGCAATTCCTGCTCATATCTGCTGTATATACTGTGATAAGAAAGCAATAGATCTATTAAAGTTGGAATAATCATCGGTAACTGAGCACAACAACAACAAAATCAGCTCTACATTTGATCTGTGACCTGCGATGCTCCTGTGTGTAAGCAGGTGACGTTGGCCACCTTCACCTTGCCACTCTCTCAGTGCTCTCTTCTCTGCTTGATGGTTCCTTAGGTGTTGGAGCAATGACCTGGTCTCCGCTGGCCTGTGGCATTATTTCCGGGAAATATGCCAATGGGATTCCTGACACCTCCAGGGCTTCTCTGAAGGTACTTCTCCCAGTGCACCAGAGAAAAAGCATTTTCTGAGCTCAGCGCAGTGATGGAAAAATAGGAAAGCAGGGGCATAGAAGACAGGGATATAATTTAATTATTTATTTTATTTTATTTTTGAGTATTTTTACCCTGCCTTTCTCCTTGGAAAAAAAAACCAATGCGGTTTACAGTAAGGAGAGACATTATACAGTCCATTACAATTAAGACATATTCAGTTTAAGAAAGCACTAGTAAGCATGTTAAGTATGCATATGTAAACATGTGTATACACACACAAACACATATACAAAAACACACACAAAACACATGGAATATTAATATAGGAACATGAGAAGAGCCATGCTAGATCAGGCCAAAGGCCCATCTAGTCCAGCTTCCTGTATCTCACAGTGGCCCCACCAGATGCGTCTGCGAGCACACAAGACTTGATCTCTGTCTCCTGATACCACTCCCCTGCATCTGGCCCTTAAAGTACCCCAGTTTCTTATGGCATTCCCCTCTCCTGGAGATTGGACAGGACACCATAATGGCTATTTTGACTCTGGGCAGGACAGAGCAGTCTCTAAGGTCTTTCAGCTGATCAACCTTCCTCTAACATGGACATATATCATACCTCAGGTTTCTTACAGAAACTTTTACCAAAAAAAAAAACCCCATTAATAAAAGATGTCTTTAAAAAAGGGCATCACTGCTGGAGTTGAATGAATCCTGTCAGTAAAGTTACTTCACACAGCCATCAGGTTCATCAAGATGGGCAGCATTCCCCTGTGTCAGTATATTCACAGAGGGTTATATAGGAAATGTGGGGGAAATAAGTGGGCATCATTATAGGATTTTTCTTAAGTACAGTACTTCAGATAGATCCTTTCAAGAAACCCTTGAGGGTTTTCAGCAAGGCTGTTGTTTGAAAGTGAACACATAAATGAATTTTCTTTCAGTGCAGAGTTGTAGGGGAAAGCACTTCTAAGTAATAGGCTTTCAATTTATTCAGGGCTTGTTGGTTGGGGTGAAAACCCGGATAAAGCAGTTTCTGTACCTAGTAGCAAACATTCAGACTTGCAGCTGGAAAGATGTTTGTATTCTGAATGAACTCCATTTCTAAGGTTACTTAAAGGAGAAATTGACTTATAATATTCTTTTTGAAAAGCAAGATTCCGTATATGCTAAAGAAAATAAGACTGAGCAGTTAAATATTTAACTAGAACATGGTTTGTCACAAAGGGAACAAACAAAAAAGATTTTTGTATATCGCACCTTCTGTAGAAATTAGCATTAGCTTTTTTGGAGTGGGGGGTGATGGTAACTACAGATGAAGAAATTAAATTTATTTTTAGACTATGGCTCCCCAAATGCACCAGCTTGCTTGATCACCAGCAGAACAACTCATAGATTTGTCTTGAAAAATAGTACAAAAATGGAAAGTCAGCTTCTAGCAATAGAAAACGGTTCCAGTATAGTATGCTCCTCATATTTGTTTTGTGTTGTTTGTACTGTAGGATTTGTGCTATCTTATTTGTACCTTTGGCATTCTGGATATTTGAGACTTCTGGTCCTAGAATTTCTGGCTGTTGTCCTTGCTAATGGGAATTCCTGGTGTTGGTCCAAAAATGTATTGTCATATGTAAGTCTTTTTCTATGCAAGGCAAAAGTTAGGGAGTTCTGGAAGAGCATCTAAAGGAGGCTATCACTGCCTGCCACTGTCACTTCAATCTGCCTAATAGGGCTGGGCCCTAACTAGTGTGTCCATACTATAAAGCAAAGTGTGCAGCTTACATAACATTCTGTAGCACTTAAAGTACAGTGGTACCTTGTATAAAGGAATTAATTCGTTCCAAATGAAATTCTGTTAAGCAAATTTTCCTTTATACAAATTTCCCACAGAAATACATTGAAAACGGAGTAATCCCTAAGCGTGACCATTTTTATGTTGTACGGATTTGCCTCATAGGCGATTCTGTTAAGCAAATTTCCCCTATCTCCAGGATTTTTTATGTTGTACAGATTTTATGTTATACAACCCGTTTGTTATATGAGGGTCCACTGTACTCTCTGGGTGGTTTACAAGTAGTTATGCAGACTACGTTCTCCGCCCCCAGCAAGCTGTGGGGACTCATTTTCCTGACCTCAAAAGGATGGAAGGCTGAGCGAACCTTGAGCCTGGTACCTGGAATTGAACCCCAGGTCGTGAGCACAGTTACAGCTGCTGTATAGCAGTTTAACCACTGCTCCACAAGGCAGTGGTTAAGAGTGAACAATCATGCTTCCTCCCTCTCCGTACCTCCTACCTTAATGGCCCTAAGTTATCTTTCTTCAAAAGTTTCTTGCTTGTTGAGAGCCTAGTGTTTGTGAAACTAGTGAGACCCTTTCTTCCGTAAAAGAGCTCAATAGGGATATGAATCAGTACATACTGGCTAAAAAAAATTATATTGGTGATCTGGTCTTTATCTCACACACATCATGGATATTGGCATCTCTGTAGTCAGTTTCCCATCCCTCCAAAACCCCTGGTTAAAGCAACTATCTGCTGATGCTGGCTTCTTTATTCTTTCTGAGTTTACCTGCCATCCCTACATTATCTGAGAGAGAAACATATTTCCCCAGGATATGCAAGTAATCTCTGGTGCAAAGAGGTGTAGTTTGGTCTTGAATGGGAGATTAGGAGCCATTTCTTTTACAAAAAACCTGCTTCTCATTTGTGGATAATGGACTGATCTGGATATCTGCATTTTGGGGGTTGCTAAGGGAACTGTCATTATGAGCTTTTACTAATTTACGACTGTGGTTGTGGGTGTTTTTTTTTTTTTTAAAAAACCCTGCTAATTGTGTTTTGATTTGGCAGTGTTATCAGTGGCTAAAGGAGAAAATTGTGAGTGAAGAAGGGAGGAAACAGCAAACCAAACTGAAAGATCTCTTCCCGATTGCTGAACGACTCGGATGCACACTACCTCAGCTAGCCGTTGGTGAGAAATTCTGCATATTTCTTGCTTCATTGCTTACTTTCCATTACATAAGAACATAAGAAGAGCCATGCTGGATCAGGCCAAAGGCCCATCTAGTCCAGCTTCCTGTATCTCACAGTGGCCCCACTGGATGCGTCTGGGAGCGCACGAGACTAGATATCTGTTTCGTGATATCACTCCCCAGCATCTGGCCCTTGAAGTATCCTAGCTTTAAGCCTGAAGATTACACATCTCCACCATGGTTTGTAACCTGTGATGGACTTCTCCTCCAGGAATCTATCCAATCCCCTTTGGAAGGCATCCAGGCCAGATGCCATCACCACATCCTGTGGCAGGGATTTCCACAGACTAACAACACGCTGGGTAAAAAAAAAATTCTTTTGTCTGTTCTCACTCTCCCAACCCTCAATTTGAGGGGATGTCCCCGGGTTTTGGTATTTTGTGAGATGGAGAAGAGCGTCCCTCTATCGACTTTACTCATGCCCTGCATTATTTTCTTTGTCTTGGCAAAATTTAACTGGGCTGTTATCATACAGAGGAGAAACCATTTATCATAATATGTAGGAAACTTCTAGAAAACATCACATTTTACTAGTGCATTGCCCCGTAACTTTTTCTGAGAAATCGTCCTGATGTACTCAGATAACTATTTATTTATGTGATTATTTACTGTGCTTTATCACATCTCAATGCTGTCATTCGAAGACTACGATTACGGTACACAGAAAACAGAAATTTAAATAGAATTTGGGTTTTTGTTAAAAGAAAGGTTAATCGTTTGTAGTAGTAATTTTTTTACGGTCAAAGACCAAAAAGAAGAACAATAATACACAAACAGCCCACAGCAAACACAACCACATTGTACA
Organism: Phrynocephalus versicolor; assembly: GCA_023846285.1. Lineage (NCBI taxonomy): Eukaryota > Metazoa > Chordata > Lepidosauria > Squamata > Agamidae > Phrynocephalus > Phrynocephalus versicolor. The sequence goes on from JAHTLZ010000379.1 coordinate 43,090,691, forward strand.
CTTCCACTTTATCATTTGAGTTTTTGCCAGTTGATTGATATCAGTTTCATTTGTACAGTATTTATCTGCATAAAGATTCAAATGATGGGGCCAGCCTTCCAGGAAAAGGGTTACAATTAGGGATGGGCATGAAACGGAAAAATAAATATATATTTTTTCAAAATTTCATACAAAATGAAATGAAATGGCTCCCCTAGGTCCCCAGATTTGGTGCCCAGGACTCCAGGAGCCATTTTAAAGGGCTCCTGCTGAGCTGTTATCGGCTGGGCCCCTTTAAACCTGAAATCCCCTAGTGCCGACTCGGCCAGGTTTAAAGGTGTCCAGTCATTGACAGCTAAGCAGGAGCCTGGAAAAGATGGAACAAAACAGTTTGTATCAATAGAAAAATGACCGTTTTCTTTCGTCTATAACGAAATGCTGCTTCCTCGTTTCTTTTTGTTTTGTTTCATTCGTTACATAACGAAATGGCGAAACAGCATTTCATTTTCATTTCCTGCCCATCCCTAGTTGCAATTCAGAAAAGGTGGCCATGCCCAATCTTTCAAAAGCAAGAACCCATGGGATCCATAAGATGGGTAAAACCATCCTAGCTGCAACAATCTTTTGGGGAAATTAAAGGCTACCTACTATCCTATGGCCAATCACAGCTTCCCTATAATTAAAGATGCTCCACATGAGCTTCAGGACCTTGTGGGGTCAGGAAAGAGTGGATTAGAAATACTTGAATTTCCAAACCAAAAAAAAAAAAAAAACCTGCTGCAGGTAATGATGTCAGCTTTGTACATTGTGTTGCTGGATTTTATCCGATGTGGCTCAAGTGAGTCCCAAACAACTTATGTTCAACTGATGGCAACAGATTCTCATGTATGACTAATTCTGAGATTTGTGAGTATGTCGTCTCCTGAAGGTCCTCTTTGCTAGAGAAGAAAATGAATTGAGTAATTTAATTGGTTTGTATACTAAATATTGCAAATCTAAATAAAACAAATTGAAGCACAACGTGGAATAATCGAATTGTGACAACCAAAGAAACTACCATGCTGGGAGGAAAGTCCAAAAGGCAGACTAAAAAGCAAACAGGGATGCAGAGCTGAGGCCTTCAGACGTAACCGCCTTCCCTAGCCAGAGCAGTGGTAGTAACTTCTGTGAGGTCCCAAATTTGGGGTGATTTCTTCAATAATTGCTGTAGACACATAGGGGGAAACATGCCTGGTTTGTTTTTTAAAATACTTAAAGTACACTTTTCTGCCCATTGGCCTGCCAAAACCATCTAATAACAAAATCATTTTGTCATTACGATATTATGACCCCCCAAAAAAATCATAACAAAAAAGCAGTGGAAGTGCTTTTCGGGCCTTTTCTCATTCTCAGCACAACAGTTCTGAGGTGTTCTTGTTTTTACTCTTGTGTGACGCTTGCCATACAAACATGACATTCAACTGTCCCACTGAAGCATTGACTTATATTGTTAAGCATTTTACTTTCCATTTAATTTCCTGGACAAACCCAAAGTCAGCAGTACACTCAGTGCAACAGGCACATCCAAAGTGACAGCTCACTCTGGAGTACCTTTCTCCTTCAAGGGAATTGGGATTTAACATTAAGCATTGTGCGCCTAGCTGATGAAAAATAATCACCAAGGTAACAAATGAGGAAGTATGGGCAGCCAGGGACGCTGCAGAGTAATCACCTATAAAAGAAATAAATCAATCAGCAGCCCCAGCCTCCATGTACCAGTTAGATAAGGCTCCCAAATGACAAAAAAAAAAAATTCTAGAATGCCTTCTGAATCCAATTAGACATTAGGTAGTATATTCCCTGCAATTGATGTATTTGACCTCTAGCAGTGGGGATTCTTCAGAAGTAATGGGTCTTAGAAGTTAGGTTTGCAAAGTAAGCTTGCATTTCCAAAGGCCAGTTACAAAACAGTGTGTGGCGAAAGGCAGCCAATATAAAGAGGTGAGCTGTGAAAAACAAGATGTACTTGAGGAAGCACCACTTCTAACTGCTTGCTGAGAATGTTGTCTAGTTTGACCCTAGGCAAACAGACATCTCTTTTGTACAGCAAGAAGACATGACGGAAATTGGAAGATGGGTTTCAGTACAGCTTTCCCTCTCCCTCTGCCCCTAAGCTGGTCAAACCATTGTCCCCCACATGCTTGGAGGGGGTGATTAATTTTGTAACCATGTGTACTCGAGTTAGTATGCACCCACTGTTGTAGTACTGTATCCTGAAGTCACTTCTGAATTACGGCAACCCTAACAAGTTATTCATGTTATACAAGATGCACAAGAAGAGTTTTGCCATCACCCTGCCAGAGGTGAAGCAAGGATTTGAACTCAAGTCTCCCAAGCCCTCATTACTCCAACTACCACACTACACTGGCTTGCACACCTACAATTACTCCTTAGAAATGTAACAGTTCAGGGCCCCAGGCATGCTGAACCTCGAAGAAAATAAAACAACAACAACAACAACAAAAGAACACTATACAGCTGTGGTACCCAAACCTGGGGCTCCCCAGATGTTCTTGAACTGCAACTCCCAAAAATCCTAGCCAGCAGATAAAACAGGGAAGGCTTCTGGGAGTTTTAGTCCAAGAACATCTGCTGGGGACATATGCATTTATTATTTATTTATTTATGTATTTATATTGACTCAATACTGAGTCATGTCATGGAGAAACTGTAGAATAATTTATCCTTCTCCCAGGATATATTTGGTGGAACAATTCCCTCTACTTTATCTTCCCCCAAAGGCACAATAGGACCCCCATATCCAGTGATTCATTAACCACTGATTTAGTTATCCACCGTTGGCAGAGGAAAAAATAAATAAATAATTCAGCAGCTGCAAAGCAAGCTAGTCACAAACACCAGCTGTAAAGCAAGCTACTGTCATAAAACAGCAGCTGTAAAGCAAGCTACTGCCACAAACAGCAGCCATGAAGAAAGCTACTGTTGCAAAACAGCTGCCGTAAAGCAAGCTATTGTCATAAGACAGCAGTTTGTGGTGGGTTGGCATTCTCTTATCCACAGTTTTCCTTATCTGCGGGAAGGCCTGGAACTGATCCCCAGCGGATACCGGGGTCCTATTGTATTTGATACCAATGGGCTTACTGACTTACAGTGCAGTCCAGATCCAGAGCTATGTTGGCTTAATTGGGCTTGGAAGGGACAGAAGCCTCTGGTTGCCGCCACAATGCCTTTCTGCCACTTGACCTTGGATCTGCTGGCACAACTACCACGTTAATTGTGATCAGCTGGCAGAAGACCCAGAAAGAGCCAGAGAAGGGGAGGCACAAGGGGGGAGCTAAGTCACTTTCAAACCCCTCTCAGCTCAGAGTTGCAACATCTGTGCTGGCACTAAATTAGGCCAAAGTTCTTCTACAGTAAAAGAAGTGCCACCAGATCATACTATAGATTAATAAAATAAAATCAAACAAATTTAAAAGCATCCAAAATACGGTAGTATCACACTCTGCTGGTACACTTGAGAGGTTGTTTTGCACAAAATGACAATACAAATTGATTCAGCTATTAGGTGGCATCCGAGATGCATCTACTGAATTCCTCACGTTTAAGGGGAAAGGGCCCCCATTTTTATGGATGAGAGCAGCAAAGCCAGACTGGCTAATTGTGATAAAATACTCATGAGTAGCAGGGCTGTTATTATTCGTGTGTGTCTCATCTTGTCCGATGGCTCCCTCCCAACAGCTGTGCAGCCCTGGTGACGTCCAGCAGCTACCAGCGGCTACACTGCTGCTAACCCAGCATGAAAATTCAAGAGAGACTATTTGTCTTTTTTTTTTTTACTGCTCTGTCTTTTCTTGCCTTGTCAAATATGCAGTTCAAACCTTTCACATTATGAGGTAGGAAATGAATGGCCCTATGAAGTTCACGTCAACACTGTTTTTTTCTATTCCTGACATTTTTTTTCATGCACTAATACTTTTATTTTCCAAACACATTTTATTTAAAAATGATATTATTTGTTTTTACCCCACAATTCTCCTTTAAAAAGGATCCAAGGCAGCCTGCATGATTAAAATACAATATTTAAAGCTAAAAATGTTGAGTATGCAAAGGTATGCAAAGTTGTTTCCAAAGTGGCCAGTCATTGGACTTCCATTCTGGAGAGCCTGTTCTCCAATTTTAAAAACCAGTAATTAAAGAAACATCTAATAATCTGTAAATGGGGAAGAAGTGGAGAACATCCTTGATGACACCAATTATTTTTGTGAATAAAGCAAATCACAAATTCTGTTTATGCAGAAACACGTTAAGTGTTTCCTTTCACCGGTCCTGCATTCTAATAAAGTGAATGGTGGTGGATTTTTTTTTAATATTATTAATCTACTTTTATATTGTTTTTCCATCCAGACATGTAGACTCACAAGACAGCTAAATAACTGATCAGGTTTTTAAAAGATGTAATTAAAATGTAAAAACAGATTTCAATGTATATACATCATAATTACAAATAAAATCCAGTTCAGCAAAATTCAAAAAAAAAAGGAAGCAATACATTGAGGTATAACTCTCCAGTAAAGGAACAAGAAGTCTAGGGGAGAAATACACTTTACTTGGCACCTACACTTTGGAAAGGAAGGCATAAGAACACAAATATGGGGCATCATGGAATTATAGCAAAATGTTAGTGATTTCATTTGCTAATATAATATTTTTATTTCCAGAGATGGGGAGAGGTCTTTGAGGGATATTCTGCCTGCTCTGGCCACAGATCATGGGGAGCTTTGCATAATATTCACCTTAACTTGGATGGATAGGTGGTGCCATTTGATACTCTTATTCAGGCTGCCGTCTCGGCTGTTTCTGACCACCAGGTTCAGGCCTGGCCAGGGGACCGGGACAGCTCTGGTCGCGCTGCAAGATGACCTAATCCAGGCAGCTGACAGGGGTTGTTCTACCCTGTTGGTTCTCCTGGATTTTTCAGCGGCCTTCAATACCGTCAACTACGGTATCCTGCTGGATCGGCTCTCCGAGGTAGGAATCGGAGGCACTGCTCGCAGTTGGCTCCGATCCTTCTTGGAGGGCCGTCCCCAGCATGTGCAACATGGTGGAGAGTTGTCGGCCCTGTGGATACTCCCTTGTGGGGTTCCGCAGGGCTCGTCTCTGTCCCCCATGTTGTTCAACATCTATGTGAGGCTGCTGGCTGGGGTCATTAGGAGATTTGGAGTCTGCTGTCATCAGTACGTTGATGACACGCAGCCCTATCTCTCCTTTTCCACCTCTGCAGTGGAAGCTGTCCGGACTCTCGACCAGTGCCTGGATGCGGTCCTGACATGGAACAGGGTGAACAGGCTCAAGCTCAACCCCGAGAAGACAGGGATTATGTTCTTTGGGAGTTCCCCATCTGGATATGGAGGCCCTCTCCCCAGTTTGGATGGCGTTTTCCCTCCAGCTGGCGGATAGGGTCCGGAATCTGGGCGTGGTTCTGGATCCGGCACTCATCTTGGAAGCCCAGGTGGCCACCGTGTCCAGATCTGCCTTTTACCATCTCCATCAAATTGCCCAGATCCGTCCATACCTAGATGGTGACTCTCTGAGAACAGTGGTGCAAGTGCTGGTGATCTTGAGGTTGGACTACTGCAACGCTCTTTACATGGGGTTGCCCTTGACTCTCCTCCGGCGTTTGCAACGGGTACAAAATGCGGCAGCCAGGCTGGTGGCGGGTGTGCGTCATTATGACCACATCACCCCAGTCCTGGCTCACCTGCACTGGTTGCCCGTTGCATCCCGGATCAGATTCAAGGTCCTGGTTTTAGTTTATAAAACCCTCCATGTCTTGGGCCCGGACTACCTGTCAGAGCAAATCGTCCAGCGATCAACCTCGGCCCGTCCAGTTCGGCAGTCGAGAGCACACTCGCTCCAGGTCGCCACCCCTAGAGAGGCCCGAAAAACCTCTACCCGTAACCCGGCCTTCTTGGTGGCTGGCCCCTCCCTCTGGAACAGCTTACCAAGCAAAGTGCGCTCTGCAGAGTCCCTGTTAACCTTTTGCCGAGCATTAAAAACTCTGCTCTTTAGCGAGGCTTTTGGCGGTTTAGCTTAATTTCTTTTTCTTTTTTTCCCCCTCGCCATCTGTATGCTCGCTCAACTATTTCTGCTGCTGAGCCCTCGATTGCTTTTCCATGATGCCCAAGTTGTTTATTATGCTGTTTTTATATTGTTGTTGTTGCCCTATATTGTATTGTTTGCTGACTTGCTCAGCTCTTGTAAGTCGCCCAGAGTTCCCTCGGGAAGATGGGCGGGGTATAAATTCGATAAATAAATAAAATAATAAATAAATAAACAAACAAACTATGTGATGGGGCCATGGATTCTATTGCTCACCACTGATATTGAGCCACACTCCTGAGCGCCATATGCTTTCTGTGTTCTCAGCATGGTGTCTACGGAATGAAGGCGTCAGTTCTGTTCTCCTTGGCTGTTCCAATCCACAACAACTAATAGAGAATCTTGGAGCCATACAGGCAAGTGAAAAAATCCCCCTCTATGCTTAAGCAGGGAAAAAACGATCGAGAGATTTGTTCAAACTGATATAAATGTTATAACTCATGAAGCACAGAATTCATTTTATCTTGGGTTCCTTTGGAACAGGATTTTCACATCATCTTTCAAAATATATAAAAAAAAAATCAGTGGATTAATAACCTGGAATAAAGCAAATGTGTGCTTCTTACATCTGCAGGTTCTGCCGAAGATGACATCCCACATTGTGAACGAGATTGATAATATTCTGGGGAACAAACCTTACAGCAAGAAAGACTACAGATCCTAATGCTTTGCATGATTAAACCGGACTGCATGGCTAAAATAGCACTCTGTACCTCGTGCAGTACTGAATCGATCCTATCCAGTTATAATTCCAATGATTCAGCAGTCTCTCTTGTTTACTAGATTCTTCAAGGCAGTGTGCTTCGCCGACATCCAAAAGCACAGCGGATCTCCTTAAACAGCTGAGATTGTCTTTCCTCTTTGTAATGCATAGGCACAAGACTTCTGATTCAGTTCTGACTTTGGGAGATGGGCATAGCCCAGTGGGGGCTTATCCTGTTTTGGCTATGCTAATAGTTGTGTCAGGATTCTAACCCCACCCCACCCCCGTCCTTCCCCTACATTCCACTGCAGTGTAAAAAAAACAACCCTAGTTTGCAAGATTTCCTGCCCTTGTGGGGCAGGTTTTAATATGCATGGGTGAACTGCAGTGGGGCTCCCTCCTTGTTACCATTACTACTTGTGAAAGCACCGTATTAGACACTAGTGAAAATGACCTTTGAGGTTAGATTTAAGAACATCTCACTGGGGGGTGCCCCACTGATGGTTGTTTTTCTCTTCCTATTACCCTTCCTTTTTATGCAGTTAAAATGAACGTGTAAAGAAACAATGAAAGATTTCTAATCTTTAATTACCTGGAAATTAAAAGAGGGATGTACAGATATATTTTTTTCAACAATCTAATACTCAGATACAGATAAAGGCTTTGGTTAAAGGCATGTTACAGATTATTTCTAGTGTAAAGATTATTCAAGGATAAATGAATTCAGATTTGCTTTTCCATTGCTTTTTAAAAGCTGAGATGAGTTCTACATTGTGAGACTAGTTTAGGCTCCGACAGAAAAAGGGCTGTCCATCTGAAGGCAGAGGGATTTCTTAAGGACATGCAGGGGTTCTCATCAATGTCCACCAGCCATTTCAGGATTTGAGATACACTGTCCTTGGCAGATGCACATTCCCACAAAAGGGAGAGGGCACGATTCAGCCAAAGCTCAGCAGCGGAATCCTGTGCCCATTTACCTGGAAGTAGGCCTACTTGAATAGAGTGCTACCTGGAAGTAGTCCTGCTTGAATAGAGTGCTACTTACTTGCACGGGAAAAGACTCATACATGTACTGCCAAGCAACATTTGCTGTATGAGCTTGTCATAAAAAAAATCCCACGTGGGACTTCCTCTCAACGAAGTAGGCACAGGACATCAGCTGTAGATGATCAGCCTATGGGAAAGATGGCTCTTGCTTTTTAATTAATCCCATTTAACCTGGGCTGGGAGCTTTGGAGGCTATTGTATTAAACCGTGCATTGACATTCCCACTGAAGTAACAGGATGTGGAAGTGCTCAACTTTGATTGAGTTGTGCCTTTCTCTTGAGTGCCTCTATCTTAAGGACAAAAATCACTTTGCATTCTTAATGCGAAGGTTCCCCCCTCCACACACACACACATGCGTGCTAGTCGTGTCCGACTCTAGGGGCGGTGCTCATCTCCGTATTCAAGCCGAAGAGCCAGTGTTGTGCAAGTCCGTGGCCACGTGGATGGCATGGCTGCAAGGAAACTCTGTTTTACCTTCCCGCTTTTTACAGAGGTACCTATTTATCCACTTGCATTTTTACATGCTTTTGAACTGCTAGGTTGGCAGGAGTTGGGGTTAACAGTGGGAGCTGGCTCCGCTGCGTGGCACCCAGGATTCAAACCACTGAGCAGCTGACTTTGCAGCCGGCAGTTTTCAGAGCTGTAGCCTGCACTCCCCAACTGCCCATTGGGTCCTGACTGAGAACCTATCTAAGGAAATCACAATAAAAATAAATGTAACTCCTGCTACAGATGATGGAAATCAAAATGCCTCCTTTAAAGGATCTTTTATTGACACCTGATTTTCCTTTGGTAGCCTGTAGACATAGCTAGGACAATTTTGATTATCCAGGCTATAACTGTGTATAATAAATGTATATAATGTGCAGAGTTCTGCAGTTTTTTGAAGACCAGATGGCATGAAAGGGCTTCATTGCTTCCACTCTGTGCTGACATCCATCTGGCAGCCCCCTCCCTATATGTAAACTTTATTTATGAAGACTGTGATAGCAGGGATCTCTGCTCAAACCTCTTATAGGGCTTTCAGTCATCTTGTGCTGCTAAACAGCATTCTCTCTAAAAATATTCACTAAAAATCTAAAATCACAATAAATTGCAGAGGTGCACAATGGAGCCTTCTGCTGGGATTCTGTGAGCAAGCGCCTGCTGCAGTGTGTCAAAAGTTGCAGACTTGAATTTACAAAGGACAGGTAGTGTTGTGTTCAACAGTGAAGGGAAAGCCCTCCTCCTGACATAAGAGCAGCCTTGCTGGAACAGACCAAAGCCCATCCAGTCCAGCATTCTGTCTAGAACTATTTGTCTCCTCCAGGAGTATGTCTTTTGCAAAGCCAGTGGGTCCTAACTACCCATGTAAGGCATGCCTCTCCCTCTCCTAATACTTTGCAGTAAAAAGATGGTGCACTACACTATATCACTGTAAGGAAAATTTACACACACAACCTGTAATAGAAAGTAAACTGTTTTGAAAACTGCAGTTAGGCTTCAACAGAATAAGCAAGTTGGAGGTAGTGGCGAGCCTTACCTCTTTTGGCAAGGTTGCCTGCAGGTTACTGTCATTTTGTAGCAGTGCAGTAAGAAGCCAAGCCAGAATGGATGAAAGCAGCAGTGAATGTGTGAATGTATGGGGGGGGGGGGAATACATTAGGACCCTCGTATCCACTGATTCATTAACCACTGATTCAGTTATCCATGGTTGGCAAAGAAAAAAATCAAATAATTTAGCAACTGCAAAGCAAGCTACTGTCATGAAGAGCAGCTGTAAAGCAAGCTAATGTCATAAAAGAACAGCCGTAAAGCAAGCTAGTGTTATAAACAGCAGCCGTAAGGCAAGCTACTGTCACAAACAGCAGCCGTAAAGCAAGTTGCTGTCACAAAATAGCAGCCATAGAACAAGCTACAGTCACAAAATAGCAGTTTTGGCCAATTTTGGTGTTCTCTATTATTCACATATTTTTTTTGTTATCCACAGGAAGGCATAGAACCAATCCCCAGTGGTACTGGGGTCCTACTGTATAAGCATAATTATTGTACATGACAGAGCAGTGGTCAGTGACCTGCAGCCCTCCTGGTATTGTTTCTGAACTTCAGTTCACGTCATTCATTGCCACTGCCTATAATGGCTAGGGCTATTGGAGCTGCAGCCTAACAGCTGGAGGAAAACAATGTGCCTGTTTCATAACAGATAGTCTGAAGCCTATCTGCTTCTGATTAAAACCTGTGCAAGGACGTTTTTCCCCCTCTTCACCCTGCGGGCTGCCTTTAAGCCTTTCTAAAGTTGCTGCCATCCAGATATTTTAGATGCCAGCTCCTATCATTTCCCCAACAGCAGCAGCAGCATGGCCAATGAACAAGGCTGTTAGGTGTTCATTCAAAAACATCTTGAGAACTACATCTGTTCTGTTCAACTGACATTCCTGCTGCATCACAAACCTTATGCGTGACTCTTAAATGGCATTATCTAGCAGCTTTGCATAATACTGCAGCTGATCACACCATATTAATCCAGTAACATCACACTCTCCTGGTTATGAACGATGCCCTCATCCTCACTGCTGTTTAAGATTTTGCTGTCCTAAGCCACAGTGAACCTTACTGTGGAATTTTATTTTGAATACTGGCAAGCAAGAGATCTTCATAGTTTTTCATAGTTACAGGCTGTGGGGAGAGGGTTTATTTTTCATTATAAAAATCCACTCTAGCAGTTTGAGATCAATGCTTCTAAAAATAAGCGCAACCATATCCAATTGGGGCTAAAGAGAGGGAACTGCCCTTAGGCTGACCATTCTTTTGACTGGGAAACATTCCTTAGCTGTGACGGGGTTTATTCATCCCACCTATCTTCCATTGCCAGAATGCTGAATAGACATAACCATACGGTTTTAGAAACAGACCTGACTGCAATCAGTGGGAATTGCACAAGGAAATGTACTAAGGTCCAGTACTCAAGTGCTATTGCTTGTTGGATGCCCACTACTATACAAAATCGTTCTCCCCCACCCACCCCCCGGTTGTACATGGTCAGCAGCAATTTCAGATTAGTAGCCAGGTGAGAGGGGGGCAGGAAGAGATACCGATTCCACATCAGTGATCAGCACACCATCTTTTTGCAGAGGGATCTAGGCACAAGAACGGGACGCTTGACATATACTCTCGTCCACTGATTGTCCTTGCTGGTTAAGGACATGTGGCTGTACTTTGTGTGTTCAAAGGTCTCCAAATCACTGTGTGTGGGGGTGTGTGGGGTCCACTATGCTCCATTGTGAACAGGCACCTTCCTCAGCTCATCTGGCATCAGGAGATGGCACAGCACAGGTCTTCTTTCCTGCCTCGAACAGTTTCCTCTGCTCACTTTAATGGAACCAGCTACTGTCCATATGCCTTCTTTACCAAAGATTTGTCCAACCACTGAAATGAACCAAGACACAGTTTCTGGACAGCCCTGGGCAGCCCCCATTATCTTTCTTACACAGATCAGCAGGGAGGCACTTTTTCATACAGGGCTCAATGGGTGCGACTGAAGTTGTTGTATCACAATCCTTCCTGCCTGTATATCCCTTGCCACTGTCGCCTGACAATCCCAGAATTAGTTTAAGAAGACATTGGAATGTTAAATAATTGGTCTAATTTTTCCTTTCTTGATGTATTTCATCATATCAATGGTCTGTGTAAATTAATTCAGCAGCTGTATATTAGAGTCTGCTTTCTATTTCTGCTTGGATATAATAAAAGCAATTTGTGCACCTAAACTTTGCTCAGTTAATTCAGGCAAGCAGAAAGTTTATATTATTCTGATTAAAACTGCACTACTGTATATCTTTCTGATTTATTGCCTTCAACATCATCTTCTCAGTGCACACAAATCATCCTCCGCACTGATATATCTAGCAGCCCATCTCTTCCCAGACATACCGCAATATCTTACTGGTACATCATCTATTCCTAGATCTCATCTCTCTGCACAAAGATTGCAATTTCCAGCCTGGTGTCCTGACTGCCTAGGATAGCACGGGTATGTTCTAACAAGGGAAGAGGGAATGTTTCATTCCCAAAACAGAAAATGGCATTTCATTTTGTTACTTGATGGAATGCTTGCTTGGGTTTCATTTTGTAATGTTTCATAACTTTACAAAATGACAAAATAGCATGTTGTTTTTCATTTGGGGCCCGTCTCTATTCACTAGGTATGTTACGAACATTTTCTTTCAATACCATGTTTGCCTAACCATGTGTGCACCTCAGCATGCAATGCCGCATGGCCTAATGTCTGAAAATGTTCATGTAATGGTCCACAAATGCAGAAGCAGGGAGTTACGCTGCTCTTCCATTAGGCTCCTATATGCACCACACTTTACTTCATTTGTCAAGATTGCTCCATCTATCTATCACATACGGAACTGTGTTCTAAACAACCTAAATATTCACAATATAATACCAGTGGTCACTGCATGTTCCTTTTCCAATATGGTTGACAAACATAACTATTTCCCTGTTTTACTCACTCCTATATACCTTTGTTCTGTGTTTTTGGTCGTGAAATGATATTATTCTGGTAAACACAAAAGAAGGAAATTAGTGCATTGAAGAAACTCAACTACAGTAGTACCTTGGTTTAAGAATAACTCGGTTTAAGAGCATTTTGCAAGACAAGCAAACATTTCTTCTCAATTTTGTCTTGATCAACAAGCAATGTCTTGATATATAAGCACTGAAGCAGGTCACATGATCACAACTGAGCCAATGGCTCTCCCTTTCCCCCCTGCTGGATTGTGTGTGATTGTCTGGAACGTTCCATCTCAGGCAGCCTCAAAAGCAGAGGGAAGAGAGAGGAACAGAGGTCTCCTTTCCACCAGCGAGGAATGTTTTCAAAGGGAAGTGCAGGTTAGGCTTTTATATTTTATATATTTATATTTAATTTGTTTTCAACATTCTTATTTTTTCAACCCATTTCTAGTCATGGGGCAGCTCGTCAAGTGTGCATAGGGCTGCAAATTACCCTTTGTTATTGACACATTTAAAATTCAGAGTAAAATCCAGTTGTTAGTCCCAAACAGAGGAGATTTTGCAACCAAGTACCTAAACCATGGTGTGGACGTTGACTTCTAGTCAACTTATTTTGCGAGTTTTGGCATTTTGTGTGTACAGTTTGTGGTCTCTGGGACCCCAGAACGAATCATTAAATTTGCTTTAATATAAGAGTGGTTTGGTTTACAAGCATGTTTCTGGAATGGAAACCAAGGTATTACTATAACTCCTCAGTGCATTTAACCAACATTCTTAGGATCCTTTCATAACGAAGAAAAACATCAGATTAAACTAGAATAAATTCATCTAGCTTTAAGTGAGTTCACTATGTGAGAACTAAATATAAAACATTTCCTTTTGAAATTGAGATATGTCATTATTAGAAATTCCTGTGAATTTATAGACTTGACTTAGCAAGAAAGAAATGGACATTTTCATCCAAAATGGTTAAAAAACTGATAAAGAAAATAGTACCCCGACACTCTTCACCAGCAAAATGAAAACTGCTCAAAACAGAATTAAGGTTGCAAACCTAATTATACTTAAGAACCATGAACAGAATTCAGCCACAACTGCAACCAAATTCGGTTCTCCTAATTTTAGCAAACGGTACAGCAACTTTCTCAGAAGTAGGTCCCAATAAACAAGGCAGGGCTTATAGTTGAGGCAACGTATACAGGACCAGAAGCATCAGAAACTGCTCTAAATGAAAAAAAGCTTAAGACTATTTTTAAAGTTTTTATTGAAACATGGTTACAAATTGCTAAGAAATGTGGTCACTCCTTGCCACTAACAAGATCTGATTCACTCATAAGGAAAAACAGGACAAAACAGAGGGATGAACTTTCCCTTACAGAACTCAAAGACACTGTTGGTGTGTGTCAGCTGATCTTCCCTGAACTCAACATCCCACACGTTTCTCTGTGATGTATTTTAAATACAACTGGGCCAACATTGGAATACCCAGTGTGCTTTGTCCTTATGGAGTTATTTTTAAGATAGATTCTTAATTGCCATTTCCGTCCTGCATGCTTCTTGTAAAAAAAAAAGGCTACCATGTTTTCCAGCTATAAAAAGTAACACCCCCCAGTGCATACAACTGTGCACAACTGAACTCATCCTCACACACAATCCCATCTACTTTGAGCCCGTTGACAGCAGAGCAATCAATCCAGAGGAAGCGCTGATGGACAGGATGTAGTTTCTGAAAAAGCAGCATGTCAAGGATGAACATCGGGAAAAAGCAGCAAAAAAGGTAAATATGATTGCCATAGTTCACTAACTTTGCAAAGTACTGAACAAATATGATGCTTTACAATTGAGATCTAGAAGGGACAAGGACTAAAATGAGATCCAGGGAAGCACTGCCCCAAGCCTATACAACTGCTAAACAAAAAGCATCTGGTGCCTGAAAACCACAACACTCAGGGTATTGGCCACAGAAGACTACTGAAAACATAGACCAAAAGGAGCTTAAGAGAAAGCTACACAGAGTATGGGTAAGATCATGCAGCCATAGTATTGTAACAAGAACCCATGTAAGGGGCATGCAGTAGTGTAGGCACTTGACATCAGTACCTGTATTTCTAACTTGGGATGGCCAATTCACAAACATGCCCATCTCCAGACTTTGGAGGGTCACAAATACACACTTACTGATTTTCCTTCCTCAAAAAACCCCAACATATGTACATTCTAGTTGGAAAAGAAGACAATGTCACCACCCCCACCATGACTATAGTCACTTCTTCAGTTCCAAAGGGGTCCCTCTAGGCTTACAAAGGTTTACATGAAGCCTGGAAAACCTGCCTCCTATACTCATTGGAGGATGTGAAGGCATTTTCTGGTGGAAACTTTTGTTTAAGAATTTCAGAACGCTCAAGATCGTATTTTGCCCATGTTGTTAAAGGCAGCTGCTTTGCACAGGTTCCCCCCCCCCCTCAGAAAATAAAGCAACACTGGCCTGTTGCAAGATCTATAGGACAGATATTAAGAATGTCTCATCATTTGGCCAACCCTAACTCAGCCCAGCCCTTCCCAGTCTGCCCTCTGCTGCTCAATCTGGAAGACAAACCTCCTTCTAGAAAACTACATGCCAAAAGCAAGAGGGATTGGGGTGTATCATGAAAATATTCACAGGTGGAGGATTACAAAGAAATGCACCAAGAACTCGTGGCACAGTGGTTAAATGCCTGTACTGCAGGTAAAACTGTGCTCACGACCTGAGGTTCAATCCAAGGTAGCAGGCTCAAGGTTCACTCAGCCTTCCATCCTTCCGAGGTCGGTAAAATGAGTACCCAGCTTGCTGGGGGGGGGCAATGTGTAGCCTGCACACTGTAATTAAATTTGTAAACCGCCCAGAGACTACTTAAAGTTGTATAGGGCGGTATATAAGCAGAACACTTTGCTTTGCTTTTGCTTTGCCCCCAATTACCAACATTTTACCACAATCCTGATGCCTGCTACTGGTGGACAGACATCCTTGTTGGTTTCTTTGTTTCACTGCAGGATGCCTCTTAATGATTTTGAACTGTTGTACTAGTCCAGTGGTGGTGAACCTTTGGCACTCCAGATGTTTTGGACCTCAACTCCCACAGTCCTTTGTCACTGGCAGTACAGGCTTGGAATTCTGGGGGTTGTGGTCCAAAACATCTGGCGTGCCAAAGGTTTGCCACCACTGTTCTAGTCACTCTGGCTTGGTACCTTACTGGCTCCCCAGTTGTACCCTCTTGAGGATCAAGAGGCTCTCCATCCCTTTTGGGTGTTCTATCCCAAGCTACCTGAAATGGCAAGGCAAAAAAGGATACACCGTGGGATTGAAATTCTTCAGTAAAAAGAAGGAGGCAATAATGACCAAGACGAGGAAGAGGGTGTTGTTGTAGAAGATAGAGAATGTTGTTGCTTCATAATCCGCCACTTCGTTTTTCTTCCACAAAATTCTGTAGAGGCAAAAAATGATGATTTAAATATTTCTAGATCAATGCCCTGTTTCCCTGAAAATAAGACCTCCCCCAAAAATAAGCCCTAGCAGGATTTCTATGTGTTTGTTAAATATAAGCCCTAACCTGATAATAAAACCTAGTGGTGGGTGTGGCTATGGTTGTGTGCAGGGCTGACATTCAAGCATATTATACTTAATAAAAGTAAGACATCCCCTGAAAATAAACCCTAGTGTGTCTTCTTGAGAAAAAAATAAATATAAGACAGTGTCTTATTTTCGGGGAAACACGGTAGTAAGTTTGGTATGCAGTTGCTGGTTCCCAACTTGGGTCCCCAGAGGTTTTTGGACCACAGCTCCCAGAAATCCTGGCCAGCATAGCTAGTGGCGAAAGCTTCTGGGAGTTTTAGTCCAAACACACCTGAGGATGCAAGGTTGGAAACCACGGGTTACAAAGGAATGGCTCTCCACCGACAAAGCAGGTGTTTCTCAAAATATCCAGTAAACCAAGCAAAACGAACAAAAATAAATATATCCCATTTTTTCAATTTTTATATTTATTAACAAAAGGAAAAAGACAAAAGACAAGAGAAACATTAACATAACATAGTGACATACATTGTAATCTTACTTATTAGTTAACCACTTTAGGCACCTGCTATTTACACATTTTAACAGGGGCTACATTTAATTTCCCACTTCCATCCTAAAAAAAAAAAAATAAGAGACCAACAATCTAAATTATTTCCACATCCCCCCTTGATAAAATGTAAACGGCATGTCCTGAATTTTCAATACAACCCAGCCCCACAAAGAAAACTGATGAACCCAGAACCCAAGTGTGCTATTAAAATGAAAATAAAAAGCTGTACACATGCTTCTGAAACACCGACTTGCTTAATACATGTTTCAAATATGGGACCTCCCACAGCGCAAAGTCTTATCTGCTTAAAGCTGGGCTAGTCCTATTCTAGTTGCTGAACAAAACCTCTGAGGTGGGTTTTGTTTCCAGCTATCCAGTCTAGAGCTAATTTTTTTCAAAAAAAAGATGAAAAGAAGAAAAAGACCTAGAACTCAGTCGTAATAAAGTAAGAAAAAAATCTAATTGTATAAGCTTAAGAGGAATGTATTTTTGAGGCTACCGTTGAAAGTCAATGCATATAACTCTGGAGTCAGTGCATATAATTTTTCTGAGCTTTCAGTTCACGATCACTGCAAAGCTTTCCTCTCATAATTTGAAACGCATTTTAATGCACATTATATGCGATCATGGTGAATTACAAATGTTTGTGCTCTCATACAAAAGCAAAATATCAAATTCCCATAAAGATATATTTTCAGTGATGTTTTAATATTAACAAGGAGCACAAGCAACCTGTACGTTCCTAACCTCAAGGCAACTAGGCAGTGGAAGACTGGAGTTGATAAAGGACGCCTAACCACCCAGCAATGCATTGCCCTTGAGAGAGGGTTAGTATTAAGATGACCTGTGAAATGGGCTGCATGATGTATTTCCCACTGAGAGCATTACCTCTCATCCTTCTCCTTCCGTGACATCTTTCTGTTGTCTGCTTCAGAAAGCTTGCGAGTTACTTCTTTGGAAACAGCATCTTCCCTCTTCTGGGCAACTCTGGGAAGGAAAGCATTTACAAACCAGAGTTATATGAAGAAAGGGGAATAAATGCAAAAGTTACCATCAGATTCATAAGCAGCCTTCCCAATACAACAAACACGGTCACCAGACATCCTGTGCTTTGCCAGCAGACATGGACTGCAATGTTCTGTGAAAGCCCCGCCAACAATATTGTGGAGGCAGAAAATGAGACAGCAAAAACTGAATGTAGTTTCTTGTCACGGGTTTGTGGGCTCATAGGAAGGCACAGACCCCAAATGCTAAAGGACAACAGTTGGGAGCATCCAACTGTTAAAAGGACGTGTCAACAAGACTTACTGGAATCAGAGTAGATGTAAAAGCTGTTTTCCAAGAACAAACACATTCAATTTAATATTTTAGCCCCACATTAAAACTTTGTAATACTACAAGGAAACATTTCACTTCTGGAACTGTCCTGTTTTACAAGACAAAGGTTCAAAATCACCCAAGGTGACATATTTAACAGCCAGGATGAAAATATCTCTTACTTGTGTTTAAGAACAAACTTCACGTTCTTGTAGGCAAAGGCAACCAGATAGGTACTGACAAGGGTCATCACACTGTAGAGGACTGCAGACTGAACAAGATCCATGTGCCATATCCGCCAGTACAACCCTAAAGAAACAGGTTTCATAAAGAGTTACAATATATTGCAGAGAGGGACAAACATCACATTTTCAGCACACAAATGGCTTCATTTGTTAATGAACTTGACATGCTACATTAGAACCTCCCCATTCATCTGAATCACAAAAGATTAGTCCCTGTACAGTATTTAATGCCCCATTTTGATTAGCCTTTCAATAAGAGCAACAGGTCCTAAATTACATGTGTACATATTCTTTTCCATTATATTATTTCCAAAACATGGTGAAAAACATGAAATAAAAGGTGGCCTTTGAAACTGACAGAGAGACTTTTAGGACTGGTTGATGATCAGGTCTTTGCAATGAACACGATGCATTAACAACAAAATTAATAAATCTGTTCTTCTGCATACTCATCTGTATGTCTGAAAGATATTGATGTCCCTGTTCAGGCTGTGCAGCTGGGCTCATTCACATGTTCACAACATAATGTCTTTTTAGTCACAATGGCTATTACTATAGGAGCAATCTCCAGTTTGCTGATGCTGTATGTTTCATGGATGATTTGGCTCATACATTATGTTTTCAGCATCTAACACACACAAGAAAGATGTTGCAGTTCCACCCAGTGGTTCCTTTATTAAATAAGTATGAGTGTGTAATTAGACACGGGTGCATCATAGTCATAGCCCTGCGGATACCAATATCAAGTGTGGCACCACAGGTGTCAGGGAGGTCCATTCCCTCCCCCATGAACCAGGCAGATGTGAATATGAAGTACCCATGTCTATTTGTAACCTCTGAATTTTCATATACTTAGACACTGAGACACATGTACATGTGGTTGCACAACCCCACTGCCTGTTTCACTCTTGCTTATTTGAATCATTATTGGTGCTTTCCCGCAAATATGCTATACTTCTCTTTCAAATTAAAATATGGCTCCAAGAAGTGAAAATGTTCCTTATATGCTGAGCCTAAATTATTCTCACTTCGAATGATAAGGAACACCAAAAAGTTTTGTTCTGCCCACTAAGCTTCTTGTCTCTCGCGTCTCCAAATAAAGTACAGTATCTAGATTAGCAAAGCTGAGAAAGACCTCTGCCTAAGACTTTGCAGAACTGCTGCCACTCAGTACATGTAAGCCATCGCTAGCAGGCAAATATGTTGTTGCTCTGTAACTAATAGCGGAATAGGCAAACCATAAGGGAAGCATCAAAGAGTCCTGTGGCAACATAAAGACTAGCATTCTTATTAAGACATAATCTCATATTTGTATGAGAGAACAGCACAATTTAAAATTATTGACATATATAAAATACAGGCAAAATTAAAAACAAAACATTCGTATAATTAATTCACTTTTGACCTAGTTCACGTAAGCTGTTATCTTTGAAAACTTACGCCACGCTAAGTAACATGTGGCCCTCCCATTTCTTTGGGGCTGCAGCTCCTATATCAGACCTAGCCAGTATACAAAAGGAATAAGAAGCACTGCAGTATGGTCACAGCTGGAAGGCCACTCACTCCTCATCCCTTGCTTAAGTCATAAGAACTGTTAAGTATCATTTCATTCATAAGAAACGTGGCATATACCACAAGATTCTGTTGTTTTTGCTGCAGCAGATTACTATAGAAACTCTGAACAGAATCACATACAAGATTATACAGTGGACCCTTGTATAACAAATGGTTTGTATAACATAAAATTTGTACAACATAAAAAATTCCAGAGATAGGGGAAATTTGCTTAACATAACCGCCTAAGGGGTGCATCTGTACAACATAAAAATGGGATCACTCTGTTTTCAATGCATTCCTATGGGAAATTTGTATAAAGGAAAATTTGCTTAACATAATTTCATTTGGAACAAATTAATTCCTTTATACAAGGTACCACTGTACATGCAATGTGATCTGCTTTAAAACAAGGCATTTGAACCCACATCGCTCTACACGTTATTTGCCCTTACAACAATTCTGCAACTCAAAGGCCAAGTCATTCAGTTTCCAAACCATCAGTAAAGCCTAGTTTATCCAAATAATCCGGTGAGGCAGGGGACATTCTTGAGGTTTCAAATCAGGAAAAGAGTAAAAGAGAAAGACCAAATATGAAGAGGAGTGCCTCCGTAAAGGAAGCAACAGGCCTGAGTTTGCAAGAGTGGAACAGCACTGTTAATGATAGGCCATTGTGGAGATCAGTCATTGCTAGGGTCACTGTAAATCAGAGACATCTTGATGGTACATGCCAAAAGCAATCGAGTTGTGTACACCATTGATTATGGATTCCCCAGCAGAGCCACCCAGGGTTGTACTCCAAATAACACAGATCTGCACAGACCTATTTTCACCTGCACAAAGGGCTGTCCTTTGTTCTCTCACATCTTTCCAACGGATGTTAATTTCATGGATTTCCAAAGCCCAGGCCAACAAGACAAACAGAAAAAGTGCACAAGAAGCACAAAAGCAGTAGCACTTTTGAATTTACAAGGCAAAATATATGCCAGTCAGAAGAAAAGGTGTATCTTTTCAGTACCCAGATTTGGATGCTAAGATCTGTGTCCTGGGCATGCAGATGTTCAGCAGGTGAAACCATTCCACATCACTACTTCCCCCCAAGGATATCACCCGTAATATGCCCAATCTCGTCAGTTATTTAAATCTGAGTCAGGCCTGCTTCGTTCTTGCCCTGCAAAGCAACCAGGAGATACCAGCAGACTACCCGGTAGTACTAGTATAGAACCCTGCTGGAAGCTCCCTGAAAAATTGCTGCCAAAAGATACAAAAATATGAGCAAAATGATACCAATTTTTTTAAAGGAACACAAGACCTAGATATAAAAATTCTGGAAACTTTGGAAAGAAAAAAGGGGATAGACTGTTTCCCCCATTTTTCCCTTTCTTTCCCAACGTTTTCTTCTCATGGTTTCAAAAGGTTGAGGAGTTTTACAGCTAGGAAAATTGGGCTCAAGAATATCTGCGATTCTAAAAAGGAAGAGTCGCACTGTTGGCACAAGTGGGAGACCGTGGGCATCAAGGCAGGATTGATTTCACACTTGCTAATACAGTGGTACCTTGTATAAAGGAATTAATTCGTTCCAAATGAAATTGTATTAAGCAAATTTTCCTTTATACAAATTTCCTATAGGAATGCATTGAAAACGGAGTAATCCCATTTTATGTTGTACGGATTCGCCCCATAGGCGATTATGTTAAGCAAATTTCTCCTATCTCCAGAATATTTTATGTTTTACAAATTTTATGTTATACAAGCTCTTTGTCATAGAAGCGTCCACTGGAATGAGACAGGTGGCCACCCTTTGGGTCTCCGCGGGAGTTGCCCATCCTGGGAAGGAGGCGCCTTCCTTCGACCTCTGCCTCCTCTCGCTTCTCTTTCGGGGAAGAGAGAAAAGAAGCAGAGACGTGGCGGGAAGCCCAACTCGGAGCCCTGCTTCCCTCCCTCCCTCCTTCCTTCACTCACAGATCGGGATCGCCGAGACGATGAAAGCGTTGCCGAAGAAGAGCGCCGAGGACTTGGCCGAGAGGTTCCGGCTGAAGTCCTGCAGGAGCAACTCTTCCTCCGACTGCTGCCGAGTGCCGCCGCCACCGCCGCCGCCTTTGGGAGCCATCGCCGCCGCCGCCGCCTCCGGGACTCTCGCAACGTCAAGACAGGACCGGGGTTTGAGCCCGCGCGGCTTCCGTACTCGCCAGCGAGCGTCCACGCAGCCGAACGGGGCCGAAAAAGCGGGACTTCCGCCGGCTAGCGTGTACTTCCGGTGCCACCTAGTCTTTTATTTTCATATTTTTTTCCTTCCTTCCTTTCTTTTTGCTAATATTTATGCGTCGATATCTTTTCCCCCTCCGTAAACAGAGCTACCAGAGTAATTAAGATTCATTCCGAAGACACATATTTTTATTTAAAAGAAAAAGTGCAAGGCCTAGACCGGAAGGAGCCCCTCGCGGGAGCCAATAGTACTTCCGGGTCCTCTGGTCTTCGTTGACGTGTCTTTGGGCCGCGTCCGAGGGGCGGGGCTTGTCGAAGCCGTTGGGTAGCCGTTGGATGCCGCGTGTCTCCAACAGGGGAGCAGAAGCCAGGACGGACGCCCAGCCCCGCGTGAACCGCGAGTTCGAATCACGCACGGTCCGAGTCTTCCCTCTTAGGACGCTGCCCTTCAGGATCAAAGTTCTGGTTATTGTTTTATACGGTAAATAAAAATAAAAATTCTGGTTTCCACACATGCGTAGTCTTGAATCTGCTGCAAATCTATTCCTGTTGACTAGAAATCCGAATGAGAGACGAGGTCTCACAATGTCGGGGGAAAATGTAAATAGCCTTTATTCTTATTTTAAATGCTCAACGCGTTTGTACAGAAAAAATGCCACATACCGTATTTAAAAAAAAGATTAACATGAATTTCTGAGAAATTCATTCTAAAGGCTAGAGAAATCCAGTTTCTGAGCATCATGTGCTCAGAACTGCTTCCCCCTTGTACCTCACAGCTTCTTTATGCAGAGGTCATAAATTGCAGCTCAGAATGTGTTGTGAACAGGATGACATAGGGCAGGGATGAGGAACCTTTTAGAGACCGAGTGCCCAGACTGCGATTCAAAACCCACTAATTTTTCCCAAAGTGCCAATACAGCCATTTAACCTGAATACAGGTGGCTGTGAAGGGGCAGTGTCAGGTGCCCACAGAAAGGGCTCCAAGTGCCACCTTTTGCACCCATGCCATAGGTTCGCCAGCACTGAAATGGGTTGATTTTGAAGCCTTTAAAGGCCTCAAACGCTCCCAAAGTCATATTTCACGGATGTACCCTTCCCTCAGTAGTAAACTGTATAGAGTTCTAATTCAGCTTGAAAGCAGCATGCACCCTATTCACATTTTGGCTGGAATGTTACTGGTGTTGGTGTGTTTTTTATGTACTAAGTAGCTGCAGCTAATTTGCTAAGTGCAGAGCATATTTTAGTTCTACAGGCAAGCATGTAACCTGACACTTGGTCTTTGTTGTGCTTCTGGGCACCTCATCAGCTAGCCACAGCAAAGTGCACAGAACCTATGCCAGTATTATGACCATTGTTTTAAAAGGAAATAACAATGCTCCCCCCCCCGCAAAACTGCTGCTGAATTTGGACAGTGTGGCATCACATTTGGCAGTAGGCAGGAGAGATGACCAGCGGGTTCCACACCTCACAGAACTCTTCCACCCTCAGTTGCCACCCTACCCATGTTGTACACCATTAAATTTATAACTCATATATTTAGCATGCCGATACCGGTTTATGGTGTATGGCAGTTATTCAGTAATGCTTTAGTGTTCAGAAAATACCTGTTCAATATGCATTATCAAAATCCACACTAGCATTGAAAAAAAATTGAAATGTTCATATTTATCTCATTTTGCTGGTTAGTGCTATATGAAGGGCATGACATAGATCACCTTGTGGACAAGTTGCAAATGTGTTAATTAATTAAATTCTTTTTGTAAAAGTACTTATGAATTTGAGATGTTGTGCTTCTATATCCATGATTCAGAATGCCAGAAAATGTAGGCAAGATAGTCTACAGCACAGGATACCTTCTTGTGCTCACTAATCATTCACCAAGTGACAACACACTAGTTGCCCCTAGGTACAGGTACACTAGATGATGTCAGGTCCTTAGGCTGTCAATCAGCACTGTATACAGTACTAATGTCACTGGGCTCCATCCTTTTTCTCACCTATAAAACAAGGTTGCATGGAAAAGTTACATTTGTCACAGGGAGTCGGTGGGAATATGCAAGCTTCTGTTTATAATTCTAATTTAATGTGCATCAAAGAACATAATTTTGTAGATTATGGCCGTGTACAGAAACATCTTTTTCATTTTTTAAAATTTGCATAGTAATGCAGATCAGTACTGTACGAACAATCCTGAACATCATTGTTCCAGTCTGGCTAGTGCTGTCTCCCGTCAGATGTGGTACTTCATTTACAGCACAGAAATGTGGGATGGTTTGAAAATGAGTGGGTAACTTGGGAACAGCAGAAATTCATTGTGAATGTGACCTTTCGGACTTATCTCCTTCAACTATGCTGCTTGAACCCCTCACCCCAGGACTTCTGAGCAATTGAAAGTTACACCTGAAATTAGCTGAAGTGTCAAAACACATCTTGCATGTCATAATTAGGGACATGCAGCAGCCATGAGATTCAATTTCGACCCCTGATATTACAACCAAGAAAGCAGCCCAGTTTGGTTTGGATTGATCTATAGGTTGACTCTGGGCCAAACGTGATTCTTTATTTTATGTGTCTTGACTATCACAATCAATACCTGGCTTAAATTCTTTTTTTCTGTTTCTCAGAACAGTATGAGATTGGCAGTAACTCTTTAAGAGGCAGTTTCGTTTGCCAAATATCAGTCAGATAGGAGCAGGAATGTTTATATTATATCTCTTTTAAATTGTCATTTTTTTAAAAAAAGGAATTGGCAATACTATGTATTTTTTTTATTTCTTAGCGTAAATGGATGAAATTGGAAGATATTTCCCCCTTTTGAGAGACCCAGGCTTGCCAAGTTTCAGATGCACAGATGGAGTTTTACATGCAAGCAGCTGTTGCAGCTGGAGGTTTCTATTTAAAATATATAGTTATTCTCCTAAGTTCTCTATAGACAATTTGTTTGAAAATGACTTTTCGAACAAAGTTGTCCTAGTATTGAAATAAGTAAGCTTCCAGAGGTGTGCACAGCTGGATAAAGATTCAGATTGATGGATGGTTTTGCTTCCTGTTAGCCCCCTCAATCTGAGTTTTCAGTCGTTTGAATAACAATGCCATCTGTCATAGTAATATTTTTCAACAGGGAACCTGAATAATTTCAAATTACTGGACTTAGAAACTAGGAAGTTACGGCAAATGCAAAATAGTTCAAGACTTTTCATTTTGACTCAGTTGTCACTAAAGTCATGAGAAATTCAGTATGCCGGGGAAATGCTGGGTAAATGCACAGACAAGTGATAGAAGCAGAAGGACCATGTGCCATTTTCTAAGCATGGTTCCAGTACTTCATCCTACTAGGCCCCACAGACTCCCTTCCCATTCCCTTTACTTCTGTGTTTCCTTATATAAAAATCCTAGGGGTGAAATTTTCACATTATGGGAATAACACTCTCTGTATCCTTCCAAATCTGAATACTGTACTAACAAATTTTGAGGTGTATTCAGGGTTTGGGTTCACTTCACAGGATTTCTTCTTTGATCAGACATTTCCCAAATCTATCTAAGTCATCCCACTTCAGTTTGGTGCTCATCTGAAATAAATATGCACCTCAAGTCACAGAGTATTTCACTCTTTGATTAACATTTTCACAACATGGTTTAATTTTTTTAGAATGGTTGCTGTCTGGTGGCGAATACTTGGTCACATTGGTCTGCATTCCACTAAGCCTATTTTAAAACATAAAGGTGATGTGAATTTGTTTTAGCTTTGCCTGGTGTGTGGGACTCAGTTTGCCCAAAAGTAATAGTGACAATATAGACTTAGTGGCAATGAGAATGTTCAAATACAGACTTGAAGATTTTATCTACAGTCTGATGAAATTCATTTGGACCCTGAACAATGTTTTAACTGTCTCTCTCTCACTCGTAATGAAGCCTCCAGAGATATCCAGTGTGGCAGCATATTTAGAAAACATAATCAAATCACAGCTAGTTCATGGTATACCTCTAATACATTTTCAGAAGATGAATGCACTCCTCACAAAATAGAAAGGTAACACCAGATCACATAATTCAGGGTTGTCACTTTCTGGAAAGTTAGAAGTGGAAACTGGTTAGGGAAAGCCAGGGAAATATGTCCGAATTCAGGGAAAGTCAAGGGGCATTTTGATGAAAATATATTCAAGCGATGGATTTTTGACCTGCTGCAAGAGCATGATCTGTTCTTGTGGCAACTGAAATAGAGAAGTACTGTAGCAGAATAGAGTACAACTAAAACTTAATGATGCCTTTTCCCAGCTCCACCTTTTTCTCAGCTCCACCCCCAGCAACCAACCTAAGGTATTTGTTGAACTCTGTCCCTGCATGATTTCCAAGGTCTGCCAATGACATTTGCAAAGCAAGAGTAGCTTAAACGTTTAGCTATATAAAAACTTTGAACATCTGTTTCATCCCTACCTGCTAGTACTGCATGTCTTTGGGTCATGCTTGTGCATGGAATGGAAGTTTTGTCTCCTGCTAAACTCGGCCTAGAATCAGGGAAATCAACACAAAGGGGAGGGGGAGTCTGTTATCTTATATTCCTATTCAGGGCAGAAACTTGAAAAACTGGTGGAGTTTTTCACATGATAAATTTGCATGAGAGTGTTGGAAGTGCTTAGATGTGCCATGGGAACTCTTGTAGCACAGAAAAAGTGTTACCAGGACTTAAAATAATGTAGCAGATGTTGCAGGAAACTAGAGATAACCAAAAGTGAAAATGTATGTTTGTGAATGCACTGCCATATCTGTTCGAGGTTGGGGAACCTTTGTCCCTTCAGATGTCCCACGCCATTCTCACATTTGAGCATACTGTGTTATTTCTAACTACATACCGATATACTTTTTTATTTTATTTTTTATTTTCTGGGTAAGGGGCATTACAAAGAACAAATTGGGTATGTTGAAAAAGGGTTAAAAGGAAAAGGTATGGGTATTTAAAAGGTATTTGTGGTTAAAGAAAAAAAGATAATTAAGTTTGTTTTTGAAACATGTCAACAGCCAGAAACTTTTGTTTGTATATACTAGCTATATAAGTCCTAATTAATATGTATATAGATGAAATATGAAACTGAAGAAGTGTAATGTGCCTTGTCAAACCTGCACCCCTCATTTTTCCTTACCCATACCAATATACTTTCATAAAGTTTTTGCTGAAATCCTGTTGCTTAGCCTAATAAGTGGCATTTCCATTGACTCTGTGGCGATTTGGTGACTCAGCTCCATTTATTCAATGGTTCTCTTTTCAGGGGGGATAAAACCAGTGATTTATTAAAACTGATTTAAATCATTTTAAAATTTTAATCATAAAAAGATCCAGATTTTATAATTTAAATCCACTCTGGTCTTTTCTAGTTATGACTTAATACACAAAGGAACTGGATTTTGGCCACTGTCTCATGTATCATCTATATTCAGCTGTCATAAGCATGCAAAATAAATACAGATACAAATAGCCAACAAAGTCCAGTATTCTGTTTATATTAGCCCATGTGGAATGACAACCACAGAAGTGGTTTTTGGCTAATTTGCAAGTGCCTTTTGTAGTAATGGCAAGCGACAGGGTCCTCACTAATTAGCCATTCCCCAACCAATATGATAATTTCAAGAATGCTAATGGAGCACAATTTGAATATTGCAACCTACTTGTTTCTGACAGACTTTCCCACCAGCAGTGCAGAGTCCCATTTGTATATAGGCCTGGCAATATTTTTATAAACTTGTAAGATCTTGAAATGTTCATAAACATTTCCCTATATTTAAAGAGATGGACCACGGGCTAAGGAGGTTTCCATTCAAACGAATCAGTTCACAGCTGACATCAGAAGCTATGGAGATTTCAAAAGCTTCAAATTTTATTTGCCTCATTTTTTTCTACAAATTTATACATTCTATATCTACCTCGGTTTCCAGTGGAACCAATTACCTCGACAGGTGGTGATTGCTCCAACACTGGATGCATTCCAGAGAAATTTGGATAACCACCTGGCAGATATCCTGTGATTTGTATTCCTGCATATAGTAGGCGTTGGACTTGATGCCTTTATAGCACCCTTCCATCTTCACTATTCTATGATTCCATATACCTTCCATGCACCAGGATTTTTTTTAAAAAAACACCCATGCATCAAATACTGTATGCTGCAGGTCATTCATTCATTCATTCATTCATTCATTCATTCATTCATTCATTCATTCATTCATTCATTCATTCATTCATTCATTTCTATACCACCCATCTTCCTAAAGGAACTATGGGCGGTTTACAAAGAAAGATCACATGTTAAGAATAAAAAAAACCAGACAGATCATCCATCATTTTTGATCCCTATGAGAATTCCAGTGTACTTAGCAACCTAGTTGGGCTAGGATTTTATGTGTGTTTTCTGTGACACCATTGAGAGTTCCAGTGTTCCTTCTGAGTGGGGGCAACTTCTTGAGAACCAGAGCACACCATTTCTACTTCTGTGCAATATGGGCTGCTGAAAACCCTTCATCTTAATAAATTATGTTGGCTGAGGAAAAAGTGACACAAAGCAATAGATTTGTTAGGACATTTTTGCCCTACCTGTTTTTTTCTTTGTTTTTTTTAAACAGCACTTACAAGTGACTAAGAGTTAAAATTTGGGCACGTTGTTAACAATTCTTCAGCTGCCAATTCTGTAGAATACCTACTCACTCTAGATCTAGCCTTGGCTGGACTCTGCAACAAAAGTGTGTCTATGAAGACTGAAATGTCCTATTCTGATTTTGCCTCCTTTTTACCCACAGAGGGTGCCTTTTGAAGGTTATCCAAGCTGGCTTTTCAGGTGTTAATAATGCAAGAGGACTAAACTGGCAAAGAAGGAACATTCTTACCCTACGCCCTGAAAAATTGCTCAGAACTCATGCTTATCAACAAGCCTGAGCCAAAATTTTCATATGGAATATTACCGCACAAGCAAGAACCCAAGTATTTTTTTAGCATTCTTACTTACATCAAAATGCTTGAGTCAAATGAATACTGAAGACTTAATAATGCTAATGGAGTCAGTGTTCTGCTAATAGAGTGCTATTTTTTTCCTAATATTGTGATCTAAGTGACAATGGAGAACAGGGTAAGAGTACTCTCTGCTTGGATGTTAGAATGTGTATTGGTAATGTCAAAATAGGAGTTTTGCTTTCATAAATCTTACATGATTCTTTTATTCATAAATCTTCATAACTCTGCCTGAACTCTTTTGATAGACCTCCACGTGAAATCAATGCTACAGTTCTGGATATCTGCAAATATCTTCCCATGTAACCAATGAACACCCCAATCCAGAAAAGATTCCTGGCAGATCTTAAAGATGGAAGAGAGATTCTCACATAACAACTACTCTGTATCTGGAAGTTACAGCGGTTTGCAACAGTATTCGCCCCCCTTGAACTTTTCCACATTTTGTCACATTACAGCCACAAACATGAATCAATTTTATTGGAATTGCACGTGAAAGAACAATACAAAGTGGTGTACACGTAAGAAGTGGAACAAAAATCATACATGATTCCTAACATTTTTTACAAATAAATAACTGCAAAGTGGGGTGTGTGTAATTATTCAGCCCCCTTTGGTTTGAGTGCAGTCAGTTGCCCATAGTCATTACCTGATGAGTGCTAATGACTAGAGTGCACCTGTGTGTAATCTAATCTCAGTACAAATGCAGCTGCTCTGTGACAGCCTCAGAGGTTGTCTAAGAGAATACTGTATTGGGAGCAACAACACCATGAAATGCAAAGAACACACCAGACAAGTCAGGGATAAAGTTATTGAGCAATTTAAAGCAAGCTTAGGCTACAAAAAGATTTCCAAAGCCTTGAAATCCCACGGAGCACTGTTCAAGCAATCATTCAGAAATGGAAGGAGTATGGCACAACTGCAAACCTACCCAGACAAGGCCGTCCACCTAAATTCACAGGCTGAATGAGGAGAGCCAGAAATGCAGCCAAGAGGCCCATGATGACTCTGGATGAGCTGCAGAGATCTGCAGCTCAGGTGGGGGAATCTGTCCATAGGACAACTATTAGTCATGCACTGCACAAAGTTGGCCTTCATGGAAGAGTGGCAAGAAGAAAGCCTTTGTTAACAGACAAGCATGAGAAGTCCCGTTTGCAGTTTGCCACAAGTCATGTGGGGGACACAGCAAACATGTGGAAGAAGATGCTCTGGTCAGATGAGACCAAAATTGAACTTTCTGGCCAAAATGCAAAACGCTATGTGTGGCGGAAAACTAACACTGCACATAACTCTGAACACACCATCCCTACTGTCAAATATGGTGGTGGCAGCATCATGCTCTGGGGGTGCTTCTCTTCAGCAGAGACAGGAAAGCTGGTCAGAGTTGATGGGAAGATGGATGGTGCCAAATACAGGGCAATCTTGGAAGAAAACCTTTTGGAGTCTGCAAAAGATTTGAGACTGGGGCGGAGGTTCACCTTCCAGCAGGACAACGACCCTAAACATAAAGCCAGGGCAACCATGGAATGGTTTAAAACAAAACATATCCATGTGTTAGAATGGCCCAGTCAAAGTCCAGATCTAAATCCAATCGAGAATCTGTGGCAAGATCTGAAAACTGTTGTTCACAAACGCTGTCCATCTAATCTGACTGAGATGGAGCTGTTTTGCAAAGAAGAATGGGCAAGGATTTCAGTCTCTAGATGTGCAAAGCTGATAGAGACATACCCTAAAAGACTGGCAGCTGTAATTGCTGCAAAAGGTGGTTCTACAAAGTATTGACTCAGGGGGCTGAATAATTACGCACACCCCACTTTGCAGTTATTTATTTGTAAATTGGAATCATGTATGATTTTTGTTCCACTTCTCACGTGTACACCACTTTGTATTGGTCTTTCACGTGCAATTCCAATAAAATTGATTCATGTTTGTGGCTGTAATGTGACAAAATGTGGAAAAGTTCAAGGGGGACGAATACTGTTGCAAACCACTGTAAGTCGTGGCAACTGGACTTCTTTTCTTGAGAGACTGAAACGTTTCACTGGTCATCCAAACAGCTTCATCAGTCTGAGGAAAGCTAGTTGAGAGTCCTCCATTTTATAGTTCCCTTTGACCTCATTTCACCCTGGTCTGAACAGGGTGGTCTGACCACCTTGAACCAGGGTGACATGAGGTCAAAAGGAAATATAAAATGGAGGACTCTCAACTAGCTTTCCTCAACTGACATAGCTGTTTTGAATAATTGAAGATATGCAGATAAAACCATTTTACTGCCAGAAAGCAGCAATGACGTGAAACAACTTTTAGTGAAAAGGCCAAAGCAGGGATGCAGTTGAATATTAAGAAAACAAAAATCATGACTGCCAAAGAGCTACACCTTAACACTGACAATGAATAGTGAGAGATTTTGTGTGCCTTGGTCATTAATCCAAATGGAGATCACAGCCAAGAACTCAGAAGGCTAAGACTTAGAAAGGCAGTGATGAAGGTATAAAGAAAAGATTATCAAGTGTAAGGATGTGTCACTGAAGGTGAAGACAAAGATAATCCACACTCTTGTATTCCCAATCACCACATGTGGGTGTAAAATCAGGACACATAAGAAAGTTGAAAGGGAAAAAATGATTTGTTTGATATGTGGTGGATGCCTTGAGGATACCTTGAAATGCTAGGAAGACAGACCAGTGCGTTTAGATCAAATCAAGCCTGAACTATCTCTGGAGGCAAGTATATTGAATCTGAGGCTGTCCTTCTACATTGAAGTTGTCCTATTTTGGTCACATCACAAGAAGGCATGGCTCTCTGGAAAAGACTGAGAAAGTTTGAAGGCATCAAGAAAAGAGGAAAACCAAATATGGGATGAATTGACTGTCTACGTGAAGGTTTTGTTTACAGGTGAGCAGACTTGTTGAGGACAGGTCATGTTGAAGATCTCTCATTCATAGGGTCATCTTAAGTCAGAAGTGACTTGATAGCTTGTACAAACAACAAACACAGTAGGCAGGCACTGTAGTTATTTAACAGACGAAGGAAACCATTTTTTGAGTAGGAGGGGAAATGATGATGCATTGATCCACAAAAGCCACTTTTGGAGCCACTTTTTGCCCACACCTGCTTTAGGCAGTGGTCCAGACTGCCATTCCTAGAGATGTCAAAAATGATATAACCCTCAGTTAATCACCTCTTAATCACTGCAGTTCACAGTGGTTGGATCACCTGTTTTTAACTTCGTTTCCTGATCTGACCTCAACAGAAAATGGAGAACAGTTTGCCAAAGGATTATAAATTTAAGGCTAGCCTGTGCCAGATGAACCTCTGTGAGTAAAGAGTCACTAGCAAAGCATTAAAAAAGGAGGTACTTTAGCAGGTTTAAACATCCATTCAAATCTAATGTAGGAAGCTAGAGCTATATACAGTACTGTCATAACTTCCCTCCCATATATTCAGCACAACAACAAGCAGAAGGAGATGATGATTTTTTGGCCAAGAAGCCCAATTAAAAAATAAATAAATTCTGATCTCTGGCAGCAGGGATGTGGGTTTTATATGTCTATCAGATTACAGGGCAGAAGCCATAGGAGCACATACTACAATAGTATTTTGTTCATTCCAAGCTGAGAAGTGTTAAAAGAAACAGAAAAGAACATGAACAAAATTGTCATGAATATAATAAAAACCTCCCCCACCGCCCTACCTGCTCCTTCAGGATACTGGGATGCAAAGTTGGCAGTGTTGGCTTCCCTTAGTGCAAATGGGAAGATTTCATTGCCATTGTTACAAATGTGGTGGTGGCAGCATCAGTGGAACTGGCAGAGGTGGTGGTGAAAAAAAGGTAAAGAGGAAGCAGGGGCCTTTGGAGGGGCAAGGAAGCAGCATGTGGGGATGGGGAGCGCTCTTAGAAAACAAACAGACCAATTTGTTGGTTCATGGGGGGGATTTGTGGTTCTTTAGCCTTGACAAAACATGATTGACCACCATTTTGGAGATTCGTGCTGATCTCTAGTATAGACCTATTCTTTGGCCAAGGAATCATTTTGTTTC
Source organism: Phrynocephalus versicolor (assembly GCA_023846285.1). Classification (NCBI taxonomy): domain Eukaryota; kingdom Metazoa; phylum Chordata; class Lepidosauria; order Squamata; family Agamidae; genus Phrynocephalus; species Phrynocephalus versicolor. The sequence continues at coordinate 43,123,539 of JAHTLZ010000379.1, forward strand.
TCAACAGATGTATGTCATGAGGTGAAGCTCCTCATCATGGCCACGAGTAAGTTACTCTACAATCCTTTGACATCTTAGACTGAATTCCATGTCTTGTTGTATAATTATAATGAAGTTCTACCCAGCCCACAATTTGTGATCCTATTTTTGCTTCCCTCAAGATAGTCTTTTCTGAAGTAGTCTATGTTCTACAGATTTAACAGATAAGGGAGTGTTTGACATTTTGATCTAATGGATAGTATTTCTGGACGGGAAGGGGATATTTTTCTTGTAATTTTGTCTAGAAAAAAAATTACCATGATTCAAAGTACATTATTTCAAAATACATTGTAGCTGGCCACCTGGCCGCTGTTCCACACAGCTATATGTGTTAAATGAAATTAAAAAAATACACATGTCTCCTGTTTACTAGCAGGAGCAAAGAGTATGAATCAACAGAGATAGGAAGCAAAAGGTAGAGATTTGTGGCTTGTAAAAATAGGGGTTGAGGCCATTTTGATGACAGTAGATTATATAATGTTACATTTTAATGTTCTAAGATGTCTCCTAATTCCCTGTTCTTAACTTGAATATATCTTAAATATTCTGGCCTGTATATTGTCCCTCATTATTGTAAACCACCTTGGGTCCTTTTCCAAGGAGAAATGTAGGGTAAAAATATTCAAAATAAAAATAAATAAATATGCATTTTCAACCTGCCTGGTTCTCTACCTGCTTCAGAGTACTTGTGTCAGCTTTTGTGGATGTGGAGGGGATGCATACTACCTGATCAGTCCTAAGTGCTACAGAACAGGCTAATTAGGAGCATTCCAAATTGTGCTAAAAACCCTGTATCCCTAGCACTGTGGCAAAGAGGGGTGGGATGGATCAATGAAAGCCAAAACACGTGTAGGCCCTAAACGGGTTGGGACCTCAGTATCTGACAGAGCAGCTCCTCCCAAGAACTGCTCAGATCACCCATGCTAGCCAGGCAGGACACCTGGGAGTTCCAACCCCGAGGGAGGCCCGGAAAGTTGTAACAAGGAGTAGGGCCTTCTCGGTGGTGGCTCCCCAGTGATGGAATCATCTACCTCCAAAATTTGCCTGGCACCCTCGCTTCAAACTTTTAAAAAACTATTGAAAACTTGGTTGCATAGAATGGCCTTTCCTGATTTCCCAAACATCTAGTAAGACACTATTCTTTTTACTGCTTATCTTCTTTTTTCCTGTTTTTATTCAGCAATCTCCTGGCTATTTTTACTTTCATTTTAGCTTTATTTTAGTTTATTGTTGTTGATTTATGTATATTTTGCCTATACAGTATTATGTTGTTTGTGTTTTGGTTTTATAAATGCGTTACTTTGTTATTTTGTTATGGTATTCAATGTTGTGAACCGCCCAGAATAGCCCTAGGGCTAGATGGGCGGTATAAAAGTCAAATAAATAAATAAATGCTATAATTCTATTTTAACCAAACAGCACCAAACGTGATCCAAATTGTGACCTAAATGCCCGTCTAGATATGCTCTGAATAAAAAGTTGGCAACATTTCACTGAAGAAGTTCAAGTTCATGTCACCAGATGGAGCCAGATACACAGCTACACTTTGAGACTGTACCTGCGTATGTTGGGTTTTTTTCCTCTTCTGTATTGCTGATATATGTATAATATTCTGTCACCTCACCAGTCCGACATACTTGTGCACGAATATACAATGTATTACTGGAAAGAAAGCAGTCTGGAGGATTAGTGGAAACTCATTTTCTAAAAACTCCAGAATCCATTTACAGTGCAGTAGTGTCTGTTAGGTTACTTGTACACTTTTGAAAAAAGGTTAAAAAACCCTACTCGTCAGTATATGTGCAACAGAAAATGCTGCATATTTTTTATTCAAAGTGACATGTTGGCAATCTGCTACAAATTTAGTAAATATATGTAATTATGGTGTTTATATACTATACTGTATATCAGAAATATTTTTCAATGCTGCTCCACCCATTCCCCATCATGGAAACTGTAACCCAAAATATCTAAAAGCCATCCCTTCAGATATGGCCGTTTTCTCCAACATGGATCTCTCTAGCTTTCATCGCCATTTGAGATGCTTTAAACTTCAGCTTCTGCCATCCCTGGCCTGCACATTTGAATAACTTTTGTGATTCATTAATATACATCCTTGTTTTGCAACACCTGAAGGGTTGCTGAAATTACTGGGACTGTTTTCATACAGTCTCTGTTCTTTGAACCAATGCTTGGAAAAGTTACGGGGGGGGGGGGATGCTAACTCCATCAATTGCCCAGCCAGTGTCTATGTCAGCTAAAGGATTATATGGGCATTGTAGTCCCTCAAATGTTACTCTGGAAAGCTTTGCCTTCAGGATTCTTTACAACAGAATTGACTACTTCTCTCACTTTGTGACAGGGATGGTATGTCAAAACTGCTCGACACCCCACACCCAAACCCACACCCACACCCACTGGTTGGATTAAACAGGAATACAGGAGGGGCGTTCTTTTTCTATTCAGCAGTTTCCTCCTGGGGTGGCTACATCCTTTTGACTTATGGTACACAATGCTCATCGAAAGGAAAAAGATACAGTGCAGTTCAGAATTAAATGACAGGGTGGGTAGATAGGGAGGTTTTTTTTAAAAGGAACTAGAAGGGAAAGCAGTCAGAGAAAAGTCAACCGGAAGGGATAAATTCTCCCAACCCAAAATACTTCACCTAGCTTATTATATTATCTTGGCAACTGCACTATTTCCAGTGATGTTCCTTTCAGAGAAGCTAAGCAGGCACGGCTCCTCCGCCCATTTTTATACCCTGGTATAGCTAACAGTTTGTTTGATGTCTGCATCATTAACATTCCTTTACCCTAGGGAATTTGTATAATTTGGCCACTTGCTGGCACACGTCCATGTCAGAACTGGGGCAAAAGTTACAAATCAGCAATTAGTGGCAGAGAAAGCACACCCCGAAGGAGAAAGAAAAAGGTTGTGTTGTCTTTGTTTCCAAATTGTGTTAAAGGTTGATTAAAAAGACCCAAACAATGTGCACACTTGACTAGGAGTAAGCTCCAGTCAAACCCCAAGTGGGGGCTTGTTTCCATTTAAACGCCCCTAATAGGTAGGGGTATATACCCCCCCCCAATAGGAGGGTAGTGCAAAAGGAACTTTACAACTGAAGGAACATTTGGTAATTTTTTGGAGGAGATCCAGGCTGGGATTAGGTCTAGATTAAATGGCATGCTGTAGAAGCTCCAGCAAGGAATCCAGTCAGTTTCACAGCCATGTTTCCCCCATAATTATCAGGTAGTTTCCCACACAACATAATGTTCTCATTCTGTTCCTTGGCTGTGGAATCCAATTAATGTCCCCTGTTCCTATAACAGCATTTCCCCTGTTTCGAGGGGTAGGTCTTCTTAGAGAAGATTTTAGAATGTCAAAACTCCTTTTCAAAAACCTAACACATTCGCTGAAAAGCAGAGCAATTCAAGCGGCTCCCCGTGTCAAGTGTGCAATTTCATCAAAGGTATGCATTGTGGGGTTTTAAGGGCATGTCCAGACAGGCATATAGCTCGCTGTATAAGCAGCTTTTGGTACTGTTTGGTTCCAATCAAATTATGAGATCCACACACATTTTTACGTAGAGAGATCCATCCTGCCACTTTTTAGAGCAGTCCTGCTCCTTTTTGACACAGTAGTAGGGCTACAAGTTTTTTTGTTTTGTTTTTATGTTTTGTTTTCAAAGGAAAATCACCACAGCCTGGGGGATGACAGCAGCGAGGGGGAGGAGCGGAAGAAGGGGGCAGCTAGGTGGAGTATCACTAGTCAAAAAGGAGACATAAGAACATAAGAAGAGCCATGCTGGATCAGGCCAAAGGCACATCTAGTCCAGCTTCTTGTATCTCACAGTGGCCCCACCAAATGTGCCTGGGAGCGCACGAGACTAGATATCTGTCCCCTGCATCTGGTCCTTGAAGTACCTTGGACAAATCCAAATACATGCCTGGATCTGTCTCACAGGAAGAAAAAAACATTGCTCAGTGTGAACAGAAAGACTGCTCAAGTGGGAGACAAACTAGATCACACAAAAGATAAGAACTTTTAAGCATGAACCAGACTTCTCCAAATTCTTCTGCTTGGACAGGTCATTTGTACAGTAGGAAATGGCAACAACGCTCACAGTAGGACATTCCATTTTATGAGTGTGGTTTTTTTGGGGGTGGGGGCTTTGCTTGTCTTTGTCATATAAAGGACATTTGTTCCCCTTCCCCCTTGAGCGTTGGCAACCTGACTTATAGATGATATGGAAATGTGATTGCTAAGGCTAAGGACTGGACAGGGCATGCTTTGAATGGCCCTCCCTAAAGGCCCCTTTGTCTCAGTTGGGGGTTTCCAGGGAAACGGCTGAATGGTCTGGGTACAAAGTCAAACGGTGTGACATCAGTGAGAGGAAGAGGGGCTACAGGGCTAATCTTGGGAGAAATTCCACGAGGGTGGAAGGGAACAAAGGAATTGCAGGAACTCCTTTGAGGCCAGGATGAAAATGGGGTCTTATCTTTAGGAAAGCCCATAATTAAAGGGAAGAAGGTGTGGAATGGATCAAAAGTTACTGGATGAGGAGGAAAAAATTATCCTCCCCCTTTTTTTTTACTCCATGCTCCACTGAGCATAGCAAGTGGCTGTGATAACTAGTATCAGTGGTGGGCCCTTAAAAACCAGCTAACAATTCTAGCTCTTATCCAGAAGGTAACTACTGTATTCCATTCTGTCTATTGGTCCAAGAGCGACTAGAGCTGGGAAACAGCTGTTCTAAGAGCAACAACTTCCAGAATCTTCTAGCTAGCATTGCAAGTGCTGCTGTGTAAATTATAAGGAGAACAGGGAAAACCCACAAAACATTTCCCCTCTGTAGGAGGTGCATGAAAAATGCAGATCAAACAGATATTTTTCCCATCCTTAATGCAATAGGAAAAAACACAGTGGGACACAGTTCAAAGTCTATAATTTTTGCATGACAGGTTAAATAAACAGCATCTAACCCGTGTATAGAAGATGGAGTGCAGAGGACTTAACTTGAGAGCACATGTTATTCTTGTGACCAATCAAGAATGATTCATAAATTAACTCTCATTATTTGGAGGAAAAGCATCCCACTTCCGAAAACGTGTATCAGCAGAAATGAAAAAAATATTGTCAGTTTTATATCCTGCTGCATTCAAGGTGGATTTTTTAAAAACATGTAACCTCAAGGGTTTTCCACCCTGAATAGGGAGAAATCCACAAATGTTGACAGATTCTTCAAATACAGTGGTACCTTGTATAAAGGAATTAATTCGTTCCAAACGAAATTATGTTAAGCAAATTTTCCTTTATACAAATTCCCATAGGAATGCATTGAAAATGGAGTAATCCCATTTTATGTTATATGGATTTTTCCCATAGGCGATTATGTTAAGCAAATTTCCCCTATCTCTGGAATTTTTTTATGTTGTACAAATTTTATGTTATACAAGCTGTTTGTTATACAAGGGTCCACTGTATTTCCCCTTCCTCTCTAGAGATAAGTCATCTTTTGGGAAATGAATTGGGCAGGATGGCAGGTTAAATGTCCCACGGCCTTGAGGGTTGTCCATGTCCACAGAGAATAGCTGCATTTCCTTGACTGGTTGCAACTATTCATTGTCACATCCAGAAATCAGCTAGTAGGAACACCCCCCCCAAAAAAAAAAAATAGCAAGAGCTCAGCCCAGAAAGGAGATTTAACTTTCCTGTACCTGCAGGGCAACAAAGGTGGTTACTTCAAGTCCTTCCTTGTTCCACAACTAGTTTTGTACCGTGATAGTGTTGGGCGCGATCACGTGGTTTTGTCCCTGTTTAGACCGTTTCCGTTTTCTCACAGTCGTGATAACGTGTCTCGTGAAAACTGTTACTTCATGGCCTTGTTCCATGACAAATTCTGAATTTGTCTTGCTTTCTTAACCCTTTTAAAAAAATGTCGTAAATAAAACTTTTTTGATATTTCGATGTACTCGTCTTCTGGGACTTACACGTCAATGCTACAGAATTTTCAGTACTTTCTTTAATAAATAGTTGCACTGCATGGTATTTCCCATAGGGAAACTAATTTATTTATTTATTTATTTATTTATTCTTGTATTTATATCCCGCTTATCTACTACATGTAGTACTCTAAGCGGCTAACAAAAAAATGTAAACAAACAACAACAATAGAATATATCAATAGACAAAATCAACAAAAAAATAATAATACAACATAACATATAAGATCCTCCAACATCCCAGCATGTGGAGAAACAAATCCTAACAAAGTTAAAAATTGGACATGCCAAACAGACTAAATATCAACAATAGTTGAATGCCGCTTCAGCTGCTGACCACTAGGTGGACATTGGTTGTTGCGTGACAGTTGTTACCACACGGTCCCTTGTCTCGGAACAGGAACCGGGAACAAACCACACAACGGACATGAAGTAAGATTTTTTTGTACCGGTCCGAAGCGCATCACTTACAGAGACAAAATGGACGTGAAGTAACCACCTCAGAGTTAGGCGATTTCTCTGAAGAACACAACTCCCCTCACTGTCTCACTTCTGAGGAAATAGACCTTCAGAGCAAGCTGCTGTTTAGAAAATAGCAGTGGAGCCCACCTGTGCTTCTGTGGCATAGCCAGTGTCTTTATCAACAGTGCTTCATCCACAGAGGAGACTTTAGGAGTGAGCTCTTAATAGGTGAGAGAGGTTGTGTTGCTGCTGATAATATGGGGGCTGGAAAGGCCCAAAGGGCAGAGGAAACATCTAAGAATTCAGGTACATAAAGAAAGTCCAAAATAAACAGTAACTGGCTTTGGAGATAACGAGGAGCCATTAAGAGATTATAGCTGCTGTTCTGCCATTGTGTGGAAGGGTGACCTGACCATGGTAACAGGGGAAATTCTGAGAGTTAGACCACAAAAAGAGACATTTTCCAACCACTGAACCTCATGGGGCTTGTACTTTCTCTGGGGATGTGGATGAATATCACAGGTATTCAATTTCAGGAAAACTTGGCATGGATTTCAGCTGCATGTCTAGTAGTGATGGGTGAGAATTTCATTTCAGTTTGGTTTTGAGCAGATATTTACTCACATTGATGAAGTACTTCATGTGGGAGAAACTGAAACTGTCATATTTGTTTATCTAAACCCCGTACTTTCAGCACTTAACCCTTAAAAAGTCTGAACGATCAGATATTGAATTAAGGTTACCACCTCTGTCTCTTCTTGAAGGGCTTCTCATCATTAACAGTTATGGGGTAGCAGAAACAATACAGTGGACCCTTGTATAACAAACAGCTTGTATAACATAAAATCTGTACAACATAAAATTCCGGAGATAGGGGAAATTTGCTTAACATAATCGCCTATGGGGAAAATCCGTATAACATAAAAATGGGATTACTCCATTTTCAATGCATTCCTATGAGAATTTGTATAAAGGAAAATTTGCTTAAAATAATTTCATTTGGAACGAATTAATTCCTTTATACTAGGTACCACTGTATCTCTGTTTTTGAAAATGCAAAGATCCACTGCCAGTCAGAGTAGAATGCAGAGACAACACAAAGAGGTAGACAAGGATTGAACATTTCGTAAGGCGACTCCATAATGCTTCTGTGGGATATGGAAAATTTGAATTGGAAAAGGACGCATTAAGATGGGATTTCTCGTTTCTTTTTCAGTGAAACCAGCAAAGAATGTTGTGGTACTGTTGAGGCCTAAGACGTTTTATTCAGCATAGGCTTTCTTGGACTGAAGCTCACTTGTTGATTAGCATCTAAAGAAGTGGCCTATAGCCTATTAACCCTAAACCTTAAGGTGCCGCAAGACTCATGATGCTGTTGCTGCAACAGACTACGGATTAATATGGCTTCAAACAAGCAAGCAGGTGAAAGGTGGGGATGTCCCTTGCAGCTGCCTGCAGCTGCTTGTGTGTCAGCTTGAACGGGCAGTTGGCGGTGGCCATCTCAGCTGCTGCCTGCCTTCTCTCTCCAGGCCAATGATAGGGCCTGCAAATCCTAACTGTTGCTGAAAGCCAGGGCTGATGAGTGAGCAGGTGCGAGCAGGTGCTGGCCCTTCCAGGGCACTGGGGAAACGAAAACAGGCTGAAATACATTTTATTATTATTGACAATGGCCTGAAAGTGACAGCCATTGGCACCAACCCTGTAGGCATGGTTCATCTTCCCATTACTGATTAAAGTGTGTGTGTGTGTGTGTGCGCGCGCACACACACACACACACACACACACACACACACACACACACAAAGCAAGCAGCTGTTTTCAGAATGGCTCTGATGTGGTCTCGGGTTCCAATAACTAATCTTTTCAAATAACAACCGTGTTTTGCTCCCTTCTTCCGTTTGTACTGTGGTTTCACAAGGGGGCGGTGGCCTTCCTGTAGAGACTGGTTTGCATAGTAGAGATTGCACTGCACCTTCATCTAAAGACCAACCTGGCGTGGACGATTGTACCAAGATCTGTACTACACAACAGCCTGAGTCATTTTGCTTCTTTCCTTTCAGTCGTCTCAAAGTTCAGCTATCTGTGTTTGAGAAAAGGAAAATGCAAACACAGTTAAGTTTCAGGCAGCTGCCTAAAGGGGCCAAAGCAGCTGGGTACGGCCCTGATTTCATTGGAATGCACTCCTAAGTAAGTATGCTTATTATAAACACAGCCTTAATGAGAGAGGCCCTCCTCTTTAGCTCACAAAGTTCTTTTTCCCTCTTCACTGTCAAGAGACAAGGAGGGTCATTTAAAAATATTTAACCCATCATATCACCCAAACCAGACCAGCAGATGTGAGAAAGACTTAGGAGCCATGCTAAGAAAAACAGCGTTATTGACACATGACTCAGTATATCTCAGCTTACTGCAAAATAATGGTGTTTAGAACAGTAGTGTTGCCAGTTTATGAACCTCTGTGGTCCTAACTGGCTGGACTATCTGTACACCAGCACAGAAATGTCCTCCATTCATTTTAACCTCACACCAAAAGTGTTCTGCTTATATACTGCCCCATATCACTTCAAGTAGTCTCTGGGCTGTTTACAGTTTAATTACTGTATGCAGGCTACACATTGCCCCCCAGCAAGCTGGGTACTCATTTTACTGACCTCAGAAGGATGGAAGGCTGAGTCAACCATGAGCCGGCTACCGGGATTGAACCCCAGGTCATGAACACAGTTTTAGCTGCAGTGTAGCTGTTTAACCACTGTGCCACAAGGCTCCACCCTGTGCGACCTAAGGGGAGAGGGAGGGACATGGCTAAGTTTACTCAGTGAGCTTCAAAGCTTAATAGAGATTGGAACCAAGATATTCCCAATGTCCTGGTCTGATGCTCTATAATGACTTAGTTGTTCTATAATGATTTATTCAAACTTGCACTACTCTTGGGCAAGGCCATTCTCTTCTGCCTCTCTAAGTATTGGCATTGGCACCCATGGCGACTTGGAGTACAACTCTGCTACCAGTTGTCCTGCAGATCCCAAATCCTATGGAAGCAGAGACCCTCACCCCTTCCTCCTAAGAGGCCTGGCTCCTGGCAAGTCCAGAGGTTTTCTGTCTTCTGCAGGTTCTGGATCTTCATCATGATGATGATTATGATGGTGGTGGTGGTGGTGGTGATGATGATGATGATACCTCCATTAGGGGGCATTCCTTAGGAATGCCCGTATGTGGCCCCTAGAGACCTGGAAAGACCCATCGTAATTGAAAGAGATTCATTTCACAGTACCACTGTTGCTACTTAGGGTCCTCCAAACGTTTTTTTCCCCTCAGAACAATAGTGAGGGATTAAGAGAAAAGAAGTCTAAAATGTCTGGAGGGTCATCATTGTCCACCTGACAAAATTTTAGACCAAGTGTAGTTTTCCATGTCATCGAGAATGAAACAAACCATGGTTTAATATATATGTTATCTGTTGACGTGAACTGTTTGAGATGAAATGTATGAAGTTGGCTTCTTTTAATTAACTGTGATTAACCTTAATATCTTAATATCAAGGAGGTACAGTGACTTCCCAACCTCTGGCTCTGCAACCAGATACCTAAACCTCTGAGCTATCCAACATGAAAGGACTAACCAGTATTTATTGTTCAAATCAGTTAATTTTAAGTGATATTGTGAACAAGAAGCTAACATTAGGACAGAAGACTGAGAGACAGGAGGGTTTTGAATAGGCAACAGTATCACACAAGGGTGCATTTTCTCTCCTTGCTGTTTGATTGGTACAAAGAATATATTGTCATCATATGGAAAGCTAGACTAGATTTAGATGGAGGAGTAAAGCTTCTTCTTCTTCTTCTTCTTCTCCAAGTGCCATGTCCTTGTAGAACGTTGGCAATCAGTAGCCTGAACTGGTTTCTATCTAAAGCTCTTCTACATGGAGCAGCTGTGCTCCCTGCGGACCATTGGCTTTAGTTCTTAAGCCAGAATGTTCTTCTATGCCCCGGGCCACACTTCTCATCTATTTTTCCTTGAAGAATAACCTGCAGCAGATGGTATTTCTTATTGGTTCTTTCCCCTTCAAGAGCATCCCGGAAAATTCTTTCTGAATAGATGTTAAAAAGTAGAGGTGATAGAATACAACCCTGATGAAAAGTAAAGCTTGGTGGAGGAAACATCAATGAAGATAGGCAGATGAAACCATCTTACTGGCAGAATGCAGCAATAATTTGAAACATCTTTTAGTGAAAGTCCCAAAGAACAACAGTCAGTGCTTTTTTAAAAGCGTCACTAGAGAAGAACTACACAACTTCAGCACTGACAATGAAGAAATTGAAATAGTGAGAGATTTTATATATCTTGGATCAATCATCCGTCCAAATGGAGACTGCGGCCAAGAAATCAGAAGTGGGTTGAGACCCAGAAGGACAGGAATGATGGAATGAAGATTATCAAGTGTAGGGATGTGTCCCTCGAGACCAAGACCATCCTTATCCACACCCTTGTATTCCACATCACAATGCATGGTTGTAAAAAGCTAGACAGTGAAGACGGCTGACAAGAAAGAAAAATTGACTCTTGAATTAGGGTGCAGAAGAAGAGCTTTGCGGATACCCTCAACTACCAGAAAGACAAATGAGTGGCTCCTAGATCAAATCAAGCCTGAACTGTCTCTCAAGGCAACAATATTGAATCTGAGGTTGTCCTTCTACATTGTGGGAAGACAGAATTCTCTGGAAAAGATAATAATGTTAGGAAAGGTTGATGGTAGCAGGAAAAGAGGAAGACAAATATGAGATAGATTGTCTCATAAAGGAAGTGGCAGACTTGAGTTTACAAGGGCTGAATAGAGCTGTTGAGGACAGGACATTCTGGAGATCTATCATTCATGGGGTCACCATACATTGGGACCAAATTAGGGGCTCAGAAAGCAACAGCAATAATACAAGCATGTATACTCCTTGTGACTATACCAGATGGGCAGGAGGGACCCTGTAACCCTGAGCTTTCCTTGCGCGAATGCTTTAACATTACATGTAAATATAACCAGGGGTGGGGGCAGTACCAAACTTTAGGTCTTGAAAGGTAATTAAAAAGAAAAGAAAAGTTCATGCTAGAGCCATGATTGGTTCTTTAAAAAGTGAAAAAGACTCAGGGATAAAACCTGAGAGATGTGCTATAGAATGGAACAAGCAGCTTTACTTCTTCCTAGGATAGCTGCATCGTAAACAAATGCATATCTTCTGGTGCAGTTGGCTTTCGGAAAAGAATTAATTAAAGTTCGCTCTCTCTAGCTGAGGGCACCAAAAATGTGTATTTAGAAATGAGATCATGCCTTCATGGTGGTCACGGCTGCTGCCTATATGTGTGGCATCGCCTCAGAAATTGCTCGGTATCGGTAATCCTTTGGCTTGTGTCACGACATCTCATCTTAAATTACATGGCTGCCTAATGAAAATACAAACACATGCATTTTGATTCTACACAGCTATATATAGCCACTGGGAATTAGGGTTGTCTGTGTGAGTGCAAATCATTTGGTGCAATTACCTCCATCCTGAGAAACCTTGCTCCTTCCCCAAGTCCGGTTCTTTGCTCAGGCTGAACAGCGGAACATTTATATATTTAGATTCAGATCCCCACCACACATACACACACACAATTCATATATTCAAATAAAAAAGAAGAGAAGGCTTTGAGATACTAAATGTAGAGGGCCCCATAGCTTTCAAGTCAGGAGAATCAAGAGCAAAGCAAAATAATAATAATCACCAAATCATGACCCTCTGAGATAGGAGTCTAGTCTTTCCCTTCAGGGAGAAAGGCGGCATAGATACAAAGTTTATTATTATTTATTATATTTCAGTTTTTTACCCCTCTTATTTGGTCACACACAGCTTTCTTTTTCCTTCATTCTTTTGAATGGGATGGGATAGAACTACTCCATCTAATTTGATCTCCTTGTCAAGGGCAGAATTTGGAAAAATTCCTTCTTGGGACTAAAACTCCCCAAGCACAGCCCCCATGGCATGGCTGGCCGTGCAGGCTGGGAGATTCTGGGAGTCATAATCTAAAAACAACCCCCTTCCCCCAAGTACTTTTCAGGAATACAAAGGGACTTTCTATCCAGTGGATCCAAGGCCTCAAAGAGAGGCATGCATAACGATATATACCCCTTTCCCCCAGGAAAAACCCTTCGACTGTAATCCTTAGTAACACAATCATTAATGGAGGGGAGAGCATGGCCCAGTCAGTTGCTGTCAACTCTAGGGAATACAGTGGTACCTCTGATAACGAATTTAATTGGTTTTCAGAGGCAGTTTGTTATCCGAAAAATTTGTTATCCGAAACATGGTTTCCCATTGAAATGAATGGGAAACCAATTAATCTGTTCCAGAGATCCAAAAAAGGCAAAAAAGCTGGGGGAGGGAGGGTCCAGACCTCTTTATAAAATGCACTTTAAAGGCTTGCAGTGCTGCAACACCTCCAGAACATCCCCCTGCAGTGCAATGCAAACATGGACAAGAGAAACCAGCAACACTACCCCAGCCTGTTCCCACCCAAAGTACAATGGGGAAAAATGCAAACATAAGCAGGAAGAAAAATCCAGCCCATTTTTGCTTGTAGAGCAATGAGAAAAGACTGCAAACACGGAGAAATGAAACTAGCAATACTACCTCAGCCTCTTCCAGCCAAAAATGCAAATAAAAGCAGTGCAAAAATTAATAAAATGTAGCTCCCTATCTTACCAAGTTCGAAAGGTCCAAATCCCTCAGCAAAACATGTCCAGAATGGCTCCAAAACACCTTGAAAAAATGCTCTAACTCCTTCCACCCCTCCACAAACTATGCATCCTGCAATGCATGCAGGGTTAGGGACCCACCCGACCCGCGATGACTGAAAATCCGGGATATGAGGATGCGGGGGGGGGGGGGCACCACTGCTTTCCAGGCTGCTGGAAGACTTTTGTACTGTAAAAGCCTTCCAGCAGCCCTTGCAAGGGCTATTCCACCCCCAGCCAGCACCAATCAGCTGTTTGGTGCTGGCTTGGGGCCAGCAATCCCCAGCAATCTCCATTGAAATGCATTGGCTCAATGCATTTCAATAGAGAAATTTTTCCCCATTGG
>JAHTLZ010000379.1:43137190-43182652 GCA_023846285.1 Phrynocephalus versicolor
CAATGCATTCCAATGGGGAAAAATTCTCCATTGAAATGCATTGAGCCAATGCATTTCAATGGAGATCGCCCGGGACTGGAAGAGATTTTAAAATGGACATGCCTTTCTCCGGAGCCCCTGCAGGGGGGAGGGGGAAGTGGTGCGCTCATTCAAAAATCATTTCCAGTCACGGAGGGGGCCCCCCAAGCATGCCGCAGGGAGACTTCTCGCAGCAGCGTGCCCAGGCGGCCTTGGTGGATCCACGGGCTTGTCTCCGCTGCTGAGAGCCCTTTAGAGATCGGTCCCCGTGCGCCCGCTACCCCAGGGGAGGGCGGGCATGCAGGGAGCAATCTTTGGAAAGGGCTCCCAGCTGCAGGGACAAGGGCTTGTCCCCGTGGCCAAGAGGCCTTTAAAGATCGCGCCCCCCCGTGCATCTGCAACTCCCATGGGAGGGCACGCGCGTGGAGAGTGATCTTTGGAAAGGGCTCCCGGCTGCGGGGACAAGAGCTTGTCTCCGCTGCCGAGAGCCCTTTAAACATCATGCGCTGCTCGCCCGCAGCACCAGGGGAGGTCAGGCAAGCTGGGTGCGATGGCTCCCCTTTCCCTCAAGCCATTTTGGGGTATTGCAGTCCCGCAATGTAGCGGGACCGCAGTATGTGAACCGCGAAACGGCGTTGGACCACTGTACACATTTTTTGCAAGGCATTATGAAACATTTGTTATCTGAGGCAGCCCATAGGGAACATTTGCTATCCGAGGCAACCCTATGTCTGGAAATTTCCATTTGTTACCCGAAAAATTTGTTATCCGAGGCATTCTTTATCCGAGGTATCACTGTATATCTATTTAGATATATAAAATTCAGTAATGATGTAAGCCAAGCATGTCCAAACTTCGGCCCTCCATATTTTTTGGACTTCAACTCCCACAGTCCTTTGTCATTGGAAATCTAAGCGTAGAATTCTGGGTGTTGTGGTCCAAAACATCAGGAGGTCTCAAGTTTGGCCACGCCTGATGTAAGCAATCCTGCTGCCTGAGAGGAGAGCCATGTCACATCTCCATGACCCCCAATGGGTCCCTGTGGTCACTGGTCATTAGCAATCGCTGTTCATCCTACAGCTTACTCTGAGAGCTACCTGAGAACTGTTCTCTTCCCAGGAAAAAAGTGGCTTGCACAGATCCAATATACTTGGTTCTGAAAGAGGGAGAGGCATTCTTCCTCGGAGGCACTTGTGGGATCAGGCACAGGCAAGCTCCTGGGACCACCTCCTACAGTATTTGACTCTGGGGAAGGTCACCCTTTGGGCTCTGCAGCCTACCTGGAAAACCAAACTGGCTGCTTTCACCAGTCAATCCAGCTCCCCAGAGAGCCTTCCAACTGACTTGCTGTAAGGAAATCCTCAGAGTGAGCCAGAAAGTGGGTGGATCCACTGGGGATACCTGCTTCTTGCTTACCTACTGCAGCGTTTGTTCGCTGAAGAACCTGATGGGGCAGTATGATTGCCAGGTCTCAGGGCACCGGCCCAAGTCTAAAGGAATCACTATGTTTTCCTCGATTTCCAGGTGTGGAGTTAAACTTCAGGGCTAGAAAAGAATAAATTTTGAATTTTGCTTACAAGGTGGCCTTACAATTATTCCTAATTGGTGCCAAGTCTTCGTTGATGCTGTGCATAGGTGCATGTCCGTATGTTGCGCTTCCACAATATGGGTACACCAAAAGGCTGGGAGCAATGGAAGGGGAGTGATTAGAGAGCCCAGGGGTGTGTGCGTGCAGGTGGTCCACTGTGTCACCTGGAGAAAAGCAGGGAGCATTGGCTAGCACTGATGTTTTTGAACTACCTTGCTTTACAGTTGTGGAAGGAGCAGCACAGAGTTTGCAGGATGGGAAGGACTGCCTGTGGGCTAGTGATGAAGCTTCTAGAAGCTCAAGAAAAAGCATAATGCCTGAGGAAAATTCACCACCTCTATATGTATGGTTGCAGGGAGCCCTGGTGGGGATGATGGGACCTGCAGCAGCAGCTAATGCATTTTGTTGCCTGCCCAGATATTAAAAAACACCCTCACCTACACCCAACCAGAGCGCCCTACGATTCCGTATTATCTAGTCAGCTGTTTTTTGCCCAAAATCGGGGCCCATTTACCCAGATCTCCCTCATACCTGTCTCCAAATCAGCTGGTCCACAAGCAGTTCTTGCTCCCCTCATCCTTGCCTGTCCTTCCTCCCTGACATCACAAAGCCTGCCCTCCAGTTTTAGGCTTTGCCCAGGGGTGGATTAACCATTAAGCACAATAAGCACGTGCTTAGGAGCATCAAGGAAAGAGGGGGCAACACAGAAATTTTCCGTAGCCGAATTTACCATGGGCCATATGGTGCAATACTCCAGGATCCACCAAAAGGGGCCCCCACATTAAATGAAAAGATTACATATAGATATTTAGAGTAATAAAAGAGCACTCGGTGTAGACTTACACCAAGGGTTATGAAATCAAAGGGGGGGGGGAATCTCCCCCCAATAAATGAAAGCAGAGGAAACTTTGTATGCAGTCAATTGTCCATGGAGAATGAGTGTGCAAGGGCACCAGTAGCTCACTCAGCGTCCAGCATGCCAACAACACACTTGCTAAAAATTGTAACTTCCTTAGTCTGGAAAGTCTTAGTCTTAGACATACAAAATTATGCATGGCATGAGTAAAGTGGATAGAGGGACGCTCTTCTCCCTCTCACGAAATACCAGAACTAGGGGACATTCCCTCAAAGTGAGGGTTGGGAGAGTGAGAACAGACAAAAGAATAATTTTCCTTCCTTCCTTCCTTCCTTCCTTCCTTCCTTCGGCTAATTGCCTGCATTGCCTATGTTCCTGTTGTTCCACTGTCCAAGTACAGTAGCACAGTGGAAGCCACCTGCTGGGCCTCTCTGGATGGTTGGAGTGCATGCATATTCCATTTGGCTTCCCTATGGACTCAGCTGCATCTTTAAGAGAAGTGTGATGCACAGCTCTTGCTAGAGACTATGGCATGAGTCAAGATGAGGCAAATGAGTTTGTGAAGCCTATGATGATTCCCAGAGAAGACTGGAGCAAAGATGAGCCTATACACCAGATTCCTGATATCGCTGTGTAAACACACATACGTTTTTGTTCGGTTCTTGAAAAGACCTTTATGAGTGAATCGCATCCATAATACACTACCTATTTCTAAATGTGGTAAAGCGATAGTAGTGCTTGTTAAATGGCTATGTTAACCTATGCATTAAATCCCCATTTTGTATTAAGTATTTATTTTGTTATTGTACCTGCCTTGACCTATTTGTTATTTTGATACGTATTTTGTCCTCTTGGTGTTAGGTTTGTTCCTTTGTTAATGAGCCCTATAAATCCTGCATACAACTACACCCACTAGCAATGTGTATATTGTACATAATATATCTTTTGCAGGAAATCTGCATTCACACATGCACACACACACACACACACACATTTTTGCAAGTGGTACACAAGGCTCTGTGCCCCGTGAAACCCAAAAGCCTCAAGCAGAAGGCATCACAGTTCTGGACTTGCTAGTGGCCATGTTCTCTTGCTGACCAGTCAGAAGAACCAACTTATAACAATCCTAATAGTTCTTTCAAGGGAAGTGAGATATTTCAGGAGTGTTTTTTACCAGTTCCACTTCCCCATTGAGTTTCCATGGCCTAATGGGGATTCAAACACTGTTTTAGAACCTTGATTGGCCTGAAATCTCAGAGGAAGGGATGCCGGTGATCTGGCAGTCCTGGTAGGGACTTTTCCTATTAATGCAGTTTTCAACCGGCATGCCCCGACTCTTCCATGGCACTACATCAGGCCAGAAAGCCCTCTTTGGTACAGCATTAGCTGATGGAACACCCAATTCTTCTATGCAATTTCCTGTGGTGGTCTACAATAAAGATGTGAAACACTGTGGTAGAATAAAATGCAAAAAGATATCCATAAGACAGAGCAGCAGTAGCATAACCAGATTTTTAAAAGAATTAAAAATTCAGTGGTACCTTGTATAAAGGAATTAATTTGTTCCAAATGAAATTATGTTAAGCAAATTTTCCTTTATACAAATTCCCATAGGAATGCATTTAAAATGGAATAATCCCATTTTTATGTTGTACGAATTTTCCCCATAGGCGATTATGTTAAGCAAATTTCCCTTATCTCCGGAATTTTTTATGTTGTACAGATTTTATGTTATACAAGCTGTTTGTTATACAGGAGTCCACTGTATAGATGGGGGGGGGAGAATGGGCAAATAAATAGGGTTGTCACCTAGTTACTATGGGGCCTCACTATCACCATCATAAACTCAGCATCAGGTGGACTTCTCTGGAGGACGAACGCCAAAGCTGCAGCTCCACTTTAGAGAAGATATTATCTTTACTTACCAACTACCTAATTTTCAGCAATGGAGAGAACCAAAGCAGAGAAGAGGCAGGTTTATACCTTGGAAATAGATTTGCATGGCAAGAGGCAGATAGTATTTGCCAACTACAGGCAGATTCAGAAGAAGAACAAATGTAATATTGTGGCTGAGTTATGACTCAGTCCAAACCAGAGCCCACACTTCATTACAGGGCCCAGTGCAGACTTTTTGCACATGCTCCCTCCCACATACCATGACTGTAATTGATATGTCAGAACAGTAGAAGACCCAAGGTGGCACAAATCGGAGCCCTACCATGGGAACCAACCAAATAATGGAGGACAGTGGAAAGTCCACAAGCAGGAAATGATGGGTGTAGCCACACCCTTCTGTTCATGTTTGCCAGTAAATGACATATCCTCAATGAATCTATTTAATCCATTCTTGAACCAGTCTATGCTGGAGTCTCATGAGTCATTAAAGGGAAAATTTAAATTCTGAATTGCCAATTTGTACATTTCTGAAATTATAATATTTTCTACAGTTCTCCAGAATACTCTCTCACACTCACTGAACCCTTTTTGCTATTTTTTTTCTTGGACATAGCATCCAGTCTGAAGATGCTCTATAAAATTTGCCGGCTATTTTATAAAATGTTTCTTGGCAGCCACAGAGGTTCCTAATGCCTTTGAAATCAAAGTTCCCGGTTGTTCTGGTGCTTGCCATCCTTCCCACCAGGTCTCCTCTAACCACAAGGAACTGTGGTATTGTTGATTTGGAGGATAGAACGATGTGACTGAGTGTTGGCAGCCTACTTTCTCCACTGGTCTACTCAATGTCTCTGTGAAAGGTAGTATGCCTGTGAGTATTACAGGGATGCACATAGCAGCTGGGTAACCTGGAACCTACCTAGTAAAAATCAAGGCTGGAAAAAAGGTGCCTGAGGGGGGATATGATTGAAACGTACAAATTAATGCAGGGCATGAGTAAAGTGGATAGAGGGACACTCTTCTCCGAGTCACAAAATACCAGAACCAGGGGACATCCACTCAAATTGAGGGCTGGGAGAGTGAGAGCAGACAAAAGAAAATATTTTTTTTACCCAGCGTGTTGTTAGTCTGTGGAACCCCGTACCACAGGATGTGGTGATGGCATCTGGCCTGGATGCCTTCAAAAGGGGATTGTACAGATTCCTGGAGGAAAAGTCCATCACAGGTTACAAACCATGAGGGAAATTATCATCTCCAAGCTTAAAACCAGGGTACCTCAAGGACCAGATGCAGGGGAGTGGTATCAGGAGACAGATATCTAGTCTTGAGTGCTCCCAGATGCATCTGGTGGGGCCACTGTGAGATACAGGTACCTGGACTAGATGGGACTTTGGCCTGATCCAGCATGGCTCTTCTTATGAACCTGGAGTGTCCCAACCAGGGCAGATAATCAGTTCACTGGAGTTGGTCTCTTGAGAAGCCTCATCTCGGTGGAAGTGGGGAAAGATGCAACAACACATGCACTTTGCCTTGGTGTACAAAATACACTGTGTTTGCATCAGTTCCATCAGTTCCTGAAAAGATGAAGGATGCCTTTTGCACTCATATAAAGATAGGCTCCTTTGCAGCAGTTTATTGGCCACAGTTTGTGCAGAAAAGACACAAAAAGCCTTTGGACTGACTCAGTCAACGTTAATCTTCTCATATTCTTACTAAGGTCTGTGTACCTACGGAAGGGGTAGTTGTAATGGATTCACCGTTTACGGTCCTTTGGGTGTTCCCCTTTTCATTCCTTTCTCTTTGTCTATAGACTGATGATTCTCAGGGATGACTTCACTTCCTCCGTCCCCAGTTTCCCAGACATGTAAGTTTCCCTAGATTTTTACGTCAAGGTGGAATTTCTATAACAAAAGGTTTCCTTTTTCCGTTTTCTCTAAAAACTGTGGGCTGCTTAATCAAGCACATGCATATCTCACACATTTTGGTTCAAATGATGAAGCAATGCAAGAACGCAATTCCAGTTCCCCTTGCTATTGATAAGACTTCTTCCAAGGTCATGAGGAGTGTCAGATCAGATCACCGAGAGCCTTCGTGCAGGCAAAGAGGTTTAACCTGAGGACATCACCAGTTACCCATGGTCCACACCCTACAGCCTATTGAGTAGGAAAATCACCTTAGGCAGACTGATTAGCCTAAGGATGTCTGGCTGTTGATCTCTTTGTTTGAAAAGCAAAAGGGAGAGAAGATCTATTCCTGTATCTTTCCTATCTATGATTGACAATGATGGGCCAATCAAGTCATTCCAGACTTGGCAACCCCTTTTCCAAGTATGCAGAAGTGGTTTATGGGTTTCTTCTTCTGGGGGGTATCCCGCAGCTTGCCCAAGGCCACTCAGGATGGCTGTGCTCACAGAAATTACAGTGGGGAATTGAACTCCCGACTTCTGGCTTTGTGGGCATATACAGTACCTAAACCACTGAGCTAGCCAGACAACTAGCATATGATGAGATTTATCAAACGACTAACTATTAAAGAGTATGTAAGGATGCACAGTAGAAAAGCCAATAAGAATCAAATGCATCAAGAGAAACAGAAGGACAACAAAATCCGGCATTCTGTTTTGACCCGACTTTACCTGGAGAAGACACTATTTTTGAGTCATGATATCCACAATGGTGAAATAAATACACCAATCTATTGTTTCCTCCTAGGCCTCTAGTGCTGACTGTCCACAGATCTCCATTTCTGTGGCTTGCTCCAGCTGTCACACTTCCAGCTGCTGTTCAGGAATGTCTAGTGCAAAGCAGGTGATATCCAGAGGTCTGGGAGCCCATCCCTGAATCTTGAAAGGCCCCCCCCACACACACACACACTCCCAAGACACCCCCCCTCAATTTTTTAAAAATGAAAATGTTGAGGGTGGGGTACTGGAAATGCTGCCAACCTCTAGTAGATTCCAAATTTCTGCTAAATTGGGGGATATGAGGCACTCCAGACTGCTTTATCCCAGATTTCACTTTCTTGTCCTCTGCCTGTTGCAAAATGTCTTTAAGACTCTTGCTATTCCTGTCAGACTCACCGTTGTGTATGATGCTATATGCCTGTTCCCACTGACTTGAAGGGGGATTACCACAGTTCATTGAATTACATACTGACACATGACTGGGGGCAGAAAAGCTGCAGCTCAATCCCACCCATCTAATTAAAAATGGCATTGTGGAATATTTGGCTTCAAGCACTGGGCAATCCCAGAGCAGGAGGAAATATTATTTTACCCGTGTGAAACTTTGCTGGCTTCAGATTTAAGGCTCCCATTATTAATTTAGGAATGTTTGGCTGTGATGTAACTTCATACACCTAATTGATTCCTCCACCCACTCACTCACACACACACACACACACCTTAGGGATCATTTAATTATTCTGTACACCCTTAGATCCTCTTGAGTTCAATGGGCATGGATTCAAAGCCCCCTTATTAATCAAAGATGGTTCTCCAGGTGACTGTTGGATTTTGATTAGGTGATCTGAAAAATGCAGAACATAAAAAGGTGTTTCCCTGTTTGTCTCATCCTGAAGGCACCAATGAGACATAAATCCATGCTGGCTGTTTTCTCACACAAAGCTGGGGGGGGGGGCAAAACAATGCATGAGTGTCTACAGACAGTCTTCAATGAAGGGCTTCCCTATCTCAAAAATGTATCTATGAGTAGTTGCTGTCTGCATGCCGTACATGTGTATGTCATTAGTACTTCTACCCACTGGATTACTGGTAATGGGCATCTATCTTTTCAGCATTGCAAACTCAGGCTTTTTGCAACTGTAAGAGCACATAGAGTCATCAAAGCTAGCCAGCGGTTAATCTCAAAGATGCAGGTATATACAGTTTGGAAGTAGGTAAACATCAATAAAGATCAAAAACTGGTCAAGCACAAAATGAATTCCAGGCCAAAGTCCCCTCCAAAATGAGCTTACAACTGGGCATGACCATAGCTTGTTTGTGACTATGAGAGATGCATCAAGAGAGTCACAGTGCCCATATTTGAATGATTTATTCAGACTCTTCCTATAAAGGCATCACACTGTCCAGTATATTCCAAACTTGATCTTTTGTTAGATGAGTCATAGGTTGAGATCAAAAGACAGATATATGGGCAAATGCTGTCTTCCCTTTGATCAGGTAACGTGCTGCATTTCCTTGTTCCATTCATCTCTGAGACTTTGTGTATCATATTTATTAACTGGCAGTAAAGTTATAAAGGAATAATACAAGTTAAAATTTTTTGGCATCTTGAGTGCAGATGCCGAAGCACTCAAGCTTGAGTCTTAAACAAATGATAGAAATGTTTTTTCAAAGTTACGCATAAATACAGAGTCAACCATCCTCAGCTTTCCCAGGCTGATGCCTGGCTATCACTCTTGAAGGCGGATCAAAATTTTCTTACTCTTCCTTAAGAGGTCAGGAGGTTTGACTAAGGACCAGAGGAACCTGTGGAGCCTTGAGATAACTGTGGCTGCACAGGGTCAGTGCACTCCTAGAATGAAAAAGGGAAAGTTAAACCACTTCTAAGTATTATGGACTGCAAGGAGATCAAACCTATTCATCCTGAAAGAAATCAACCCCGAATGTTCACTGGAAGGACAGATCTTGAAGCTGAGGCTCCAGTACTTTGGCCACCTCATGAGGAGAGAGGAGTCCCTGGAAAAGACCCTGATGTTGGGAAAGATTGAAGGCAAAAGGAAAAGAGGACGGCAGAGAATGAGATGGTTGGACGGTGTCATGGATGCAACCAATATGGATTTGACCAAACTCCTGGAGGCAGTGGAAGATAGGAAGGCCTGGCGAGCTCTGGTCCATGGGGTCACGAAGAGTCAGACATGACTGAATGACTGAACAATAACAACAAAGTATTCTGTGCCTATGAAACCATAGAAATTATTGGCTGTTCCTACAGTTGCCAGGCAGGTGGCTACATGAAGACACCAGCAGGGCAGGAGGGCACTGCTTTCTCACTGTTTTTTTTTTTTTTTTTTTTTTTTTTAGTAGCAGGTGGCAGGTGGTATGCAGTGGTACATCCCCATTTGATCCTACCTGCAACATGGAGAATAACTGCCACAGATAAAATTACCCTCCATACATTTGTCTAAGACCCTTTAAAAGCCATCCAAATTGAAGTCAGCCTCCCATCTTTCAATAGCAAATTCCATCGCTCTTTGTGAAGAAGTATTTCTGTTCATTTGTCCTGGATCACTCACTGTTCAACCCACGGGATACGCATGGCAGCATTCTGAGAGAACAATTAAAAATAGCATTGTGAGAAAAGGAAGGGGGCAATGATGCCGAATTTGGGAACTGAGGAGGATAAAAACAGAAAATTTGTCCTGGCAAGATGTTAAAAGCCATTGAAATGGTAGTTACTAGGGCTCTGAAACTGTGATTCTAAATTTGGTGAGCCATTTTCAGATGTGTGGCATCATTAGGTTCCACTCCACGGGATACAGAATCAATCAGCTGTCTCCATCTCTATAAATAAAACATCTACAAGAACTCAGCAAACTGTCCATTCAATGTGATGTAGTCACGAGTTAGAACTCTTCTTGTTATATACCATCAAGACTCTTCTGTTATATGGCGACCCTGTGTCTCAATGACCTCTGACAGGTCCTGTTATTAATAGCCTGGCTCAGATCTTATAAACTAAAGGCTGTGACTTCCTTTATTGAGACAATGCATCTCTTATGAAATTGTCCTCTTTTCTTTCTGCCTTCCACAGTAACTATGACATTACGATCCTTCCCAGTGAATCTTTTCTTCTTATAAGTCCAAAGTAAAATAACCTCTGTTCAATCATTTTAGCTCCCAGTTGCAGCTTGATTATTTCCATTGGATAGCAGATGTTGGTCTTCCCAGGCTTGGAGTACAAGTCTCTTGGCCACCACAAGGGCTCATAAAGCCCAGTTTCATCACCCCTTTGTTCAGCTCCATAGGATAGGAATATCTAGAAATATCAAAGATTCTCCAGTTTATAAAAAATGACAACTTTAATCCAAAATAAATGTCTTACTGGACAAGTCCAGATCATATGTGATGCATCCCAAATATAAAATTCCAATTTGATCATCCCTTCCTCAACAATCATTTAGGAGTCCGATATGTTTATTTATTATTTATTTATTTATTAAATGTATGTACCACTCCATCTAGCTACACAGCTACTCTGGGCGGTTTACTAAACCAGACCCACAAACATTACAATAGAATAAAATAGATAAGAAACAAATAAGTAAAAACATAATAACTTAATAAACAATATACAGTATATCAAAAACATTGAACAGGAGCAAGATACTCTAAAAACTATTGTTTGAATAATCTCAATTTCAAATCTCAAGAAACATCCTGTATAGATTCTAGTACAATTGCCCATTGTTTTGATAATATGTTACTTTCTAATTCTCCATTGCATGTCTCTTTCAGCTCTTGAAAACCTTTCTTATCTATTTATATAACTATGGTTACTGGCTTGGATTTCTGACCCGATCGAAAAATTTCCTTCAGCAACTGAAGTGCAGATGGATCAAAGTTAGACGCCAGCAAAAGCTGAAGCCAGAGACGTTGCCC
The DNA here is from genome assembly GCA_023846285.1 of Phrynocephalus versicolor. Lineage (NCBI taxonomy): Eukaryota > Metazoa > Chordata > Lepidosauria > Squamata > Agamidae > Phrynocephalus > Phrynocephalus versicolor. Next base: position 43,148,168 of record JAHTLZ010000379.1, read on the forward strand.
ATTGCGCATTCGTAGGCAGATTGTACTTGGCAGATAGAGTGCAAAATGTTAGAAATTTGTTGCTTTCTGCTTCTGAGAATGGCAGTGACAATGGTGGTGACAGGGGCAGGTCGAGAGGCCTGTCCCTAACAGGGACTCAACAATGTGACTTGGACAAACGAGTCAAAGTCACAGTTTGGGTCTCAGTCTTTTTTTTTTAAAGCTGAGTTGAGTCACCAGTGTGACTTAAGTCAGAATTGACAGTGAGTTGCAAGTCTCCATCTGTAGAGAGCTTTGATGGCCTGTTCCTGTGTTCTGGGTGGAGCTCTGAAGACTAAAGATATCAGCCTTGGTTATAGTCACATTGGTCACTGACACCCAGTCAGCCACCCCGCCCTTTTTCTTGGACTTTGGACCGATTTCAGACCTGAGGCGTGAACAAGATTGTAACTAGGCTTTACTCCCAGGGGGGCCAACATTTAGAAAGCACTAGCATTTGGGGGTGAATCTACTGATGGGTGTTAAGAAAATATGCACATCCTGGTTTGCTTTCCTTCTTCCCCCCCTCAAAATCATTGGGGGAGCACCACATTCTTCTTCTCCTTTTTCATGGGGAACATGTATCCATTCCTCAAGAGTCAGATAGGGCACTGCCTACCCTGAGCACCAAATGAGGGAGTATGTTGAAATTTCATGGCTAATTTATCCTCAGCTGTGCAGCAGAAGTACAGAGGCTCACAAAAGTATAAAAGTTCCTAGTTCCCAGATAATCCAACCCACTCTCACTAACTGGCACTTACAGTCTCATTTATTAACACCGAGACATCAATAGTATCAAGAATTAAAATGTTTCATTTAGTTCCTAATATAAATAAACAACAAAATATTAACTGCAAACAAACACCAAGACTGCCTTTAACACCTCTCTAGGCTTTAATAAATGTCTAGATGCCTGAGCACAACTGATCTTGCCTGATCTCAGAAGCTAAGCAGGGTCGGCCCTGGTTAGTACTTGGATGGGCGACCAGCAGGGAATACCAGGTGCTGTAGGCACCTGGAGTAGAAACTGGCAAGCCACTCCAGTATTCCTGCCAAGAAAACTTCATGGACATGGGGGTCACGAAGAGTTGGTCACGACAACACTTTAATACACATTTTCCTACTAACAACTATGAAGAGATATTAACAGGCTTTCTGAGCAGGGGAACACTCTGAGTAGAGATGTAAGGCTCACCTAGAATTCTGACACGTGGAAAAGAACTACTGGCTAATGCAGGACAGACTGACAGTTACTTCCAGCCTATAAAGGTCCTTCCCAATCAAACCAGCCAGAAGACAGCATGTGAGATTGTAAACTCCAACACCAAAACAACTCATGTCTGGGCTTCACATTTTCCCCTTCCAAAGAAGGGGGGCAATGCCCCTACTTTGCTTGAGCCTCAGAGGATCTTGGGTCATTTAATGAGCCCAAAAAGTTTTAATTTCTTAAATACAGTAACCATATTTTATATCAAGTACCTATTTTGGTGTACAATCTGATGTGTCTTGACACCCAAATTTCCTGCTGAAGAAACTGGCAACTACATGTGCCATGTGACCAACTGTCTTGGCTTTATTAGTCAGCTCATCACAATTGGCTCATTTGAGGATGTTAATTACCAAGAGGAACGGTATTATGTTACTCTCAGCTCACTTGAAATTGACGGACAAGGAGCCTCACCTTGGCTGAAACCTACTAATCAAATCTAAGTATGTGACTCACACAGAGAAGTAGCTCCGCCAATGGCCCCAACACGCTCAATTAATCCACCATGTTCTGACATGCATATGTACACATGGAAAGACACACAAAGTGTACAAAAGCAAAGAAAGTAGAATAGTTACCCTGCAGGTGCTGCACCGACGTGAAATTAATAAGAGCTTCCTCAAACCACAAACAGATTTATGCATATGAATGTTTATATTCACAGCATCTGCAGAAGATTCCTATTGACAAAATTATCGGAGGAGGTAGCCATCTTAATCTGCTGCAGCAGAAACTACAAAGGGCCTTATGGTGCCTTGAGAGCAAAACCATTTTTATTTCACATAAGCTCCTGTGAATTTTAGGCCACTTTTTCCAGCAGTAGATTCAAGTCCACAAAAGCTTATACCCAATAAAATGTGTTATCCTTTAAGGCTCCTTGATGGTCCCATGAAAGATGTTGAAACGGAATAAAACGGTTACATGCATTATAATAAATACAACATATTTTGGTTGTGCTTTACAGAGACACATTCATGTTCTAAGGGAACATCAGTTCATCAAACATCTTTTGTTGTTTTTGCAGTAGTACTCTATTCTAATCCCCAGCTTATCATAATGGATTTCTTCAACAGTGTATGGTGTCATGAGGAAGGTCCAGGTATTTGAGCTCAAAGTGAGGAAGAGGTCTGGAAGACAAATCAGCAGCTGCATTGTCATGCATAGTGGTTCCCAACTTGGGGGTTGGGACCCCTTTTGGAGGTCAAAGGACCATTTCACAGGTGTCACCATGAGCCAGTGAAAAAAGAGGCACAAACGGCTTGGAGCTGGAGGAGTGGGAGGAAAGGGGGGGAGTGAGTGAGTTATAGCTTGATAGGTTGGAGGGGATGTCAGTCAATGGCACCGGAGGCTGCAATTGGCTGAGGGTGCCTACAGTAGAGGGAAGTTCTCTATGGCACTTGCAGCAATGGCCTGCCAATGGGGGCTTGTGACCTCTTCCAAGCAGGGAAAGGTGTCATCAAAACATCAGGAACTGCATTAAAGGGTTGTGGAATTAGGAAGGTTGGGAACCACTGCATTAGAATCTGCCCCTCTGTCCCAAAATTTTAAAAAGGTTGAAATTAGATCGTATCTCCCAATTTTGCAGCTAGAAAATAATGCAAGACAAGAAATGATCAGTGAACAGCACTTATGGTTTTATGGCTCTTTGTCACAAGGGTTAAAATGTAAAGCTGCCACAGAGCGAAAATAGTATTATTTCAACTCTATTTTGCTCTCTTGTATTTTTGGCCCTGCTATTGCTTCATAATAATTATATGCGGTCAAATCAATTTCAACTTATGACGACCCTTTTCAGGACTTTCTAGGTAAAGGGTACTTTAAAATGGTTTGCCATTCTCCTCTTCTGGGAATGTTCTGGGACTGTGCAGCTTGCCCAATGCCAAACAGGCTGGCTCTTTTCATGGGAGGCACAGTGGAAAATTGAATTCCCAACCTCTGCCTCCACAGGCAAGGTCCCAACTCACTAAGCTGACCACCACTTGTGTTTCTGACCAGCTGTTATACTTTGCTTCTACAGCCCCAAATTCTCCCCATCGCTGTTACAGTTAGAGGCAGATTAACAGAGATATGGTCAATGATGTCACTTCATAAGAGGGAGGAACCTGAGGTACAAAGATGTATGACTCTTGAGTTTTGAAATGAAATCCTGGACGATACCGTACCATTCAAACAGGAACAGCAAAGTAACAACCAGAATTTGACTTCCGTAATTAATCAATGTAAAGCCAGTTCTAACTGGAGTGAGGCAACAAACAATCAGGAAACAGAAATAAGAACATTAGAACAGCCTTGCTGGAACAGGTCACAGCCCATCCGGTCCAGCATTCTGTCTCACACAGTGGTTCACCATTTGCTTCAGGGTATTCCCAAGCAGATGACTTCACCTACTTATGATTCCCTGCAATTGGCATTGAGAGATATCCTGCCTATCTCTCCAACCCGGAGGTTGTCCTTAGGCATCCATAATGATAGCCGTTGATACCCTTGTTCTCCATGAACTTCTCTAATCCTTTCTTAAAGCTGTCAAGGCTGACAGTGGTCACCACTTCTTCTGGCAGGGAGTTCCATAGACCAGTGATCCTCTGGGTGAAAAAGTACTTTTTCTTATTTGTTTGAGATCTAGCATCCAAACATTTCATGGAGTCCCCCTTAATTCTAGCGCTGTGTGATAGGGAAAACAGTTTTTCTTTATCTACTTGGTCCACACAGTGTATGATTTTATAAACTTCAATCAGGTCACCTCTTAGACACTGTTGTTCAAGAGTGAAGAGGCCTAGCTTTTGCAGGCTCAGATAGTAAGGAAGGTGTTCCCATCCCCTAATCATTCTGCACTTTTCCCATTTCCATAATATCCTTTTGGTGAACCTTTTAGAGACCGAGTGCCCAAACTATGATTCAGAAGACAACAAATGAGGCAATGGTCCAGAGGCTGTAAAAGAGAAAAGTGGAAAGGAGTGGGGGCAGGGGAGCAATTTGGGGAAAAAGAAGTGGAGGGGGAGAGGTGGGAAAAGGGGAGAGCAGAGGAAGAAGACAGGAATAAAAAGGAAAGAAAGGGAGAGGAGATGAAAGGAAGGAAGAGAGAGAATGACTGTCTCTCTTCCTTTCATCTCCTCTCTATTCCCAGAGCCCATGGACAAAAGCATGGGAGAAGCCAATGGTTCCCCCAGAAGACGATGAGAGACACAGACATCATAAACCACTAGCCAAACCCTCCTATTGGGGAGCAACGGAGGACACAGCAAGGAAAGCCATGGAAAGGAAATGTATCAGGTTTTAAGACCCCATGTCCCACAGGAGATGGTAGGAGGGACTGGAGTGACCGACCTCTTGGTAGGAGGGATTACTAAATTGGGGCCTATGCCCCAGCTGCTCCTGTCAGGGTATGGGGGATCACCCTTCTCTCTCTCTCAGTACAGGATGCCTTGGCAAGCAAACATCCTGTTGGAGCTTAGTTGGTCATTACGGTTGGGAAAGGTTTCACCTTATAGAAAGCCCAATGAAATGTAACTAGGACCAGATGAAATTGTTATTGGTGAGCTGGAAATTGATAATAATAAAAAAAGTTGGTGTCAATTGAAAATGTCTCCACCGTATAAGTCTAGAACTCAAGGGAGTACACCGAACGCCTTCACAGATGCACAGTCCCAGATTACCGCCCAGAAGAAAGCTACAGCAAAACACTTTGAAGTATCTTATACCTTGAAAACTTTGGGAAGTTTGAATCAGCTGGGCTCTCCATCGTATAGCTGGGGAGAGTCAAATACCAAGTTGGGATGAAATGTTTGAAACAATTTTTCTTGTATTCTATTTAAAGCATATTATTCCTTGAGTAGTGAATGCAATTAATTTTACTATTTCTTCTTGTTGTTTTGTACTGTCCAGTTGGAACTTTTAGCGACTCTAATAGGATTTTCTATGTACCGTAATAAAGATATTTAAGGAGTGGTTACCAGTTCTATACCCAAGTGAGCTTCTATGGTTAGGGAGGGAATTCAAAACCAGACCTCCAGGGTCCTAGTCCATCACTCAATCCACTACACCACATTGCTATCACATTATTTTGTCCTTGTCCCACAGAAATCATACTGTAACTATTTCACTTGTGCTGGTGCTGCTACTAAACTATTATTATTGCGACATATTTACTGCCTAGATGCCCTAAGCACATCCAATCTCTGATTTCAGAAGCTAAGCAGGGTCGGCCCTGGTTAGTACTTGGATGGGAGACCACCAGGGAATACCAGGTGCTGTAGGTGCCTGGAGTAGGAACTGGCAAACCACTCCAGTATGCCTGCCAAGAAAACTTCATGGACATGGGGTCACGAAGAGTTGGTCACGACTGTAATGACACAATGCGTGTGTGTGTGCGCGCGCGTGCACGCACACACACACACACACACCCCTTTTCACTATTTTGTCTGGTCATACAATATATTTCAAATTGACTTGATTTTTAGTGTGTTTTTGGCTTATTGGTCATCCTCCATATGCTAAATGGAACAAAGTCAAATATAGTGGTACCTTGTATAAAGGAATTAATTTGTTCCAAATGAAATTATGTTAAGCAAATTTTCCTTTATACAAATCTCCCATAGGAATGCATTGAAAACAGAATAATCCCATTTTTATGTTGTACAGATTCGTCCCATAGGCAATTATGTTAAGCAAGTTTCCCCCTATCTGTGGAATTTTTTGTTGTACAGATTTTATGTTATACAAACTGTTTGTTATACAAGGGTCCACTGTAGTCTGAAACAAACAAGCCATTTTTCATACCTAGACTTGTGATACAGATTGTGGGAGTTCAGAAAACGAAGTGAGGCAGCTGTTTACTAGAGCCCATTATATATTTTGGGTTCCGTCTGTGCTCTATTTTGCGTTAGGCTGTACCTTTCCTTCGCGTTCCCTGCACAGACAAAAAGTGTTGACAGGCTTATTATTATCCCTCCCTTTTGAATGCAGTATTTGGCAGGGACATAAGAACTGATGCGTCAGTTCTGCTCCACATTCCAGCACTGTGCAAATATCAGGATGTAACCTGATGTAGCCATCTATGGAGGGAGACTGTCTCTCCTGTTTCATTCATTTACCTCATTTCCCTTTGTGGCAAAATAAATAAATAAATACCACATCAGAGGATTTTCGTGCTGATCAGAGGACAGGGAGGCTCCCTTCTGATCTATAGTTTGGAAGAGCACCGTCTGTTATTTGTTATAGCTGGCATGGGATTTTCTTCCTCCGATCACTCACAAACTGAGTGAAACAAGTTTCCCAGTTCGCCCAGTAAATATGACTTGCAAATTGCCATGGTCTTGTAGCAGAGTCAGGGCTGGAAACAAAATTGTGAGTGCAAATGGGTACCACCAAATGCAAAATGTAGAAGCAATTGCCATAATTTCAACAGAAATGCAATTTAGCTCCCCATAGGAAGTGACCAGGAGACCTGTGCAACCTATTGAATCTGTCAGTGAAGCAACCAAAAAAGACCCTTCCTCTCCTTATGTTTCTCTGTCTTGAACTCATATTGAACATCTCTTCCAATCAGGGCCGGATTAAGACCCTTAGAGGCCCTAAGCCAGGGGTGCCCAAACTTTTTGTAAGGAGGGCCAGATTTGGTGGCTGAGAATGTGTCAGGGGCCGGTTGCTCCCTGCCACCCCACTGCAAGCCCCACCCACTGACCCATAAGCCCCACCCACTGACCCCTTGCAACCCCACCCGCAGGAAGGAAGGCGGGAACCAAGGGAGGGAGGGAGGGAGGTGGAAACCAAGAGAGGAAGGAAGGAAGGTGGGAACCAAGGGAGGGAGGGAGGGATGGAGGTGGGGACCAAAGGAAGTACAGGGAGTCGTGGCCACAGGTCGCCCCTTGGAAGAGGCGATCTGTGCGACCTTGCATCCCCCCCAAGCTCCCGAGCGGTGGCGATGGCTCGCCCGCCAGCCCACCCCAAAGCTCCTTGGCAGTGGCAGAGGCCCGCTGGCCTACCCACCCACCCCCCACATTCCCCTGTGGTGCCAGTGGCGGCAGACCGCCCAGCCGCCCAAGCTTCCCAGCGGTGTCAGTGTTGCCAGAAGATTTTTTTTTAAAAAAAAAAAAAACATGGGGTGAAGGAGGGGGAGGGAGGGGTGGGCCAGCCAGCCGCGGGCCACTCAAAATGGCCTGACGGGCCGGATTTGGCCCACGGGCCGGACTTTGGACAGGCCTGCCCTAAGCACTTAAAAGATTTTGGTGCCCCCAAATATATGTAATTCAAAATATAAACAATAATAAACAATAAAATAAGTTTTTATTTATCAAAAATTAAACAAAACTCACAGTAAGATGGAAAATAATGTTTATTTTTGTATACTTCCACTTTATTTATATTTGAAAAGTTTTCTTTTTTAATGCCAAAGTTTTTGATCAGTTCCTCAAAACTAATCTTATGGAATACATCTGCTTCTATACTTAATAGAGATATGGCTTCGAGCCTGCCTTGTTGCATAGTTGTTCTGATGGGATTTTTAATATACTGTACTGCAACTGAGAAAATGAACGCACAGCTGAGCAATTTGTGACCACTAATGTTAAAAATATATGAAAGCCAATGTCTACATTTGGAAAGGCACACTCAACACTGTTACAATTATTTTATAAAGTTCAGCAGAACTGAATCTTGTTTTTACAGTATTTGTTGCACTGAACATCGTATACATACAAAATTGGATAATAAATTCAACCAGCCCTACAAAATTCCCATTTTGCAATGATCCAGCCCTTTCCTCTGTTCCTCAAAAAGCCAAGCCACGTTCAGGTAGCATACGAATAACAGCTATGACATGCCTCAGGACCTGTTCCCAACAATCACACTCTTCCTGAATTTGCTTCTCCAACTGTTGCCCCAACCCCACACCTTCTCTGCGGGTTAAGTATGTTAGCATAGAGTCTTGGGGCGCTTTTACACAACCTCTAAAATCTGCTGGCCACTTAAATTCGGACCAGATATTGTGGGGGGTTGTTCTGCTTGCTGTGTTCCCACCCTTCCGCATTCCATTACTCCTGTCTGCGTGAGGGGAGGGAGAAAAAAAGGGAGAAAAGAATGCAGGCTCACCTCCGCCTGCCGCTGGAGCAGCCCCGTAGGGATTCCAGGCTGTTAAAGGGGCGGCAGGGACAAAAAAAAAAACAAACAGAAGGCAAGGAGAGCCGGCATTCACAGCTTTATAATCCACATCGAAATTTTTTTTACCTCCAGAGACCAGGTACTTGTAAACTGCGCTGGGGTGCGCTTATGTGGGCATGGTCGTACTTAAGTTTTTTAGAAGTCCGCAGCTGGTGGGAAAACAATTTTAAGCTCCGCATAAGCTTAAAATGTTAAGCTCCGCATAAGCCCTTTGCCTCGGATTTTAGGGGTCGTGTAAAAGCAGCCTTGGTGAGTAGTACTTTTTTCATGATTCTCAATTATAATAGTATTTTTCTAATCACTGAACCCTTCTCTTATAAGAATATTTGAGAACTTTTTAGGAGGAAATAGTTTGCAAACAAAACAATAAACTGATCCTGTTGATGGTGAATATAGTTAGTAACCACTCTCTTTTGTATTTCTCACAATTGGCTTTGGTCCCAACAAAAAGTTTCTGTGAACAATAACGTACCGGTTTGCCACTAGAGAAATGCCAGTAAGACTTATCAAATGGCCCATTGTGGTGTTGACAGTCACTGGGGCCACAAGCAATCCAATAAGCCACATCCTCAGCAGAGAAATCATGCCACAGCCCTGGATCCTTTGCTACATTATGATTTACAGTGGTACCTTGTATAAAGGAATTAATTCGTTCAAAATGAAATTATGTTAAGCAAATTTTCCTTTATACAAATTCCCATAGGAATGTATTGAAAACAGAGTAATCCCATTTTTATGTTGTACGGATTCTCCCCATAGGCGATTATATTAAGCAAATTTCCCCTATCTACGGAATTTTTTATGTTGTATAAATTTTATGTTATACAAGCTGTTTGTTATACAAGGGTCCACTGTACTTGTTTTGCAGACAATATTTTCACCACTGTCACTATGGTCCACTAAACTTTCATTTTCAGCAATTATTTCAGCCCCAGAATGTATTGTAAAGTAACTTGAATCAACATTTGCAGTAGAGGTATCAAGAGAATTTACAGACAAGGTGAGATGGATCGGTAATGAGACGTGCTAGATGAACCTGCTTGTGACAACTCAATGATTCTAAGATTGTCAGACTTTGATTCTGAAGTGATCGAAGTGGTATTTATTGTATTTATATCCACTTCTGATGACAGAGATTGGTTTTGACCTGGAATAGGTACATCATGTTGTGCAACATGTTTGAAGAAATTAGACAGCTTTGCAATCTTGGACTCTAAATCCAAAATCTTCTCTTGTTTCTTTTTGATAGTTTTTGCTTTTATGGACCACTTAATTCAGTGGTGGCCAAACTTTGGCCCTCCAGATGTTTTGGACTACAGCTCACAGAATTCCAAGCTTGTGTTGTCAATGACAAGGACTATGGGAGTTGTGGTCCAAAACATCTGGAGAGCCAAAGTTTGGTCACCACTGACTTAACTGAACATGTTTCACCTTGGTTCTTGGGGTGTGTAAAATACAGACACAACCATGCAATAAATAGAAAATAGAAAATGCATGCATACGCAAATGCAACACCTTTTGGCCATTTCCATGGGTTTCATGACATTTCGTAATCACTTCCACAAAATTATAAAACATTAATTACATTACTTGTTGTCAGTGTTATTAAAAAAAGGAATTAGCTTCCTTACAAAGTGTCAGAGTCTGGAAGCTACAACAAGGCAGGAACCAGGAACCAGGCCAGAGCACGGCAAAGCTGGACAGGCAGGCCAAAGCACAAGAGCAGAAGACACTTGTGTTGCTGAGGCAAAGTCCGGGAGGGAGAACCACTCCTTAAATAGGCCTTCCCTCTAGGCTTCTGGGTGGGCTTCAAGTTTAGCCTAGTAGCTGCTGCCTACAAACAACAGCCAATTCCTGGGTCAGGCTAGCCCTGATCCTGCAGTTACCAGGACCATGTAGGCCAGATCCTGACACAAAGCTACAATGTTAGCACCTGTGTTGTTGCCTGTAGGCACGCTGGATGCTGGGAGCTACCAGCGCCCTTGCACAGTCTCATTCTCAGTAGATGACTTCATAAAATGTTTCCCCTGCTTTCATTTATGTTGAGGTGGATTTCCTCCACCCCTTCAATTTCATAACCTTTGGTGGAGGTCTACGTACTCTGAGTGCTCATGTTATTGTTGAGGTCTTAAAAACCTGCCAAACACCGAGAAGATAAGGATTATAGAGGTGGAGTTACAGAAAGGAACGTAACAGGGAGGTGGGCATGCATACTATGATGAACTGGTTACACAAACGAACCACTGGTAAAAGCACTTTGCTTAGGCCAAGAGGCTGTGTGTTGTGTCGTTATAGTTGTGACCGACTCTTCGTGACTCCATGTCCATGGAGTTTTCTTGGGAGGAATACTGGAGTGGTTTGCCAGTTCCTACTCCAGGTGCCTACAGCATCTGGTATTCCCTGGTGGTCCCCCATCCAAGAGGCTAGCAGGGAACTTAAATTGCTGATTAACACAAGGGAGGGGAGCTGAAACAAAGAGTTTACAACAGGGAACCCTTGCCAGATGTCTGGAGATTCCTCATTCATGAATGATACAAGACATGCCTTTCCACTTCTCACCCTTTGATATGGTGTTTTCCTCAAGGAGCAACCATAAATCACCCTCTGATGTTATCAGGGAGGTGAGAAGAGGCCAACTGTCCTGCCTGCTTAACAGAGCTGAGGCATGGCTTGTTCTCGGGCTGATTTCTAGGCAGAAGATAAAGCTTTTTTGTGGCTGTGTTTGTTCGCTTGGCTAATATATTTTTATCATACTGTATTATATTTAGTGTGGTGCCCCCTGGTCCCTTGATGCCTCTAAGCACATGCTTATTGTGCTTAATGGTTAATCCACCACAGCTTCCAATGTTCTGCAGTAGCCACACGACCAGAGAAATGTCTTCAATTAATGGCCAGTTAATGGCCACGTGAGATACACAGAAGCACAAGTATGCTCTCAGTGAGTCATTAAAAGAAAAATGCATCTAAAATACAATAAATTTCAATAGAAGCAAGGGTTGCCCGTACTGTAATACATTTTAAAACAACTGAATATGAGTCAAAAGTATCTTTAAAAGGTAAAAAGTGCAACCTTTTCTTCCACAGCTAATCGCCTTGTTTGAAGGACTGCAAGGACAGGACCAGTCTGGTGTCCTCTGGGAAGGAGTTCCGTAGCATGGGAGTAGCCACCTAAAAAGTTCCTCTCTTGGATCTACACAATTATGCCTATGAAGATGGCAGACTGAGAGAAATGGGGAGGCTCATATGAAGGGCAGGGGAGAAGCTGCCCTTCAGACGGACGGAACTTAAATCATCTAAGGCTTTGTAAGTCAAAATCAGCACACTGAATTCTGATCAGAAATGTGCTGATGGTCACAGAAGCTGTCGTTGCAAGGAATTTTGGTTCTGCGTGTTACCAACTCCAGTAAGCAATCCAGCTGCAGCCTCTTGGGCCTGAAGTTTCTGAGAACGCTCCATAGGCAACCAAACATAGATACAGGTGACTCCGCCTGCAAAAAAGCACCATCCAGTTCTTTAGTAAGTTTTGTGACTCCTATATGGGACCTTCTGTATATGTAATTCTTTCTCATAACGGGATTTTGAATCACAGCACACATTATGCCCACCATACGTGTGCTGGTTTTAGAAGCTCACCTTGATGAATTCTGGAGGAAATGAAGGTGTTTCTGATAACCAATTCTGATCTCTTTTTCAGATGTGATTTTAATAGCTATTTAGAATACGAGAGACTTTGTGCCAAAACTTTTCTATCTGAATCTCATCTCGTGTTGTTCAAAGTGCATATTAGTAGTCTTATATCAGTCTTATAAATTGGGCTTCAATTATTCTTTCCATACTACCCGAGAGCTATTGAGCAAATTCCAGAAGAGATGAAATATGAACTATGGACCTCCTACACCTATCAACTTACTTTAGATGTGGCCCTATTGTTCGAAGAGATGGGAGCACTGCTCACCAAACAGTAACCCTCTCTCTTTCTCCACCAGCAAAGTTTCTGCTCTGAAAATAAATTAAATCAGCCAAAATGGGATATAACGAGATATAACAGGCTCAGCTTTTGGCAGCTCCATGCCATGGGCCTCCATTGGTTTATCCTCTTTAAAATATGTTAGTCCACAAAAAAACTTAAGCGAGAGTAAAATGTGTCACCCATTGTCACTGTACTGCACCACCTCAAGGTCTATGAAAAGCTGCTGCTTTGAAAATTAAAATGCTCCAAGCTCACTTTTGTGCAGACAGGACGGTGCCTGCCTCTTTTGTGTTTTCCTCTATCTATAGCCTTTCCTGGCACGTCAGGGGGAGCGTGCCAAAGTCCCAATAATGGTTTCCCTCCTTGTTGAGTGTGTTTATTGTATACACACAAGTAAAAAGATATAGATTTCTTTTGCACCCGGAGTTGCGCAGAAAGTTGTTTACAAAACCTTATCTAGATTAAAATATGGCTCCCCTGGCAGCTGAATCATCTGTCCGTAAATCATCTTGCAAACTGAAGAAGTGAGCCAATGGTTGGGCATGAGAATGAACTGGCAGATCAAAATGTTTGATAAGGCGGCATGTTGTGCTTCCAGGCCCTTGACAGACACTACCAATAACCACTTTCCACCTCTCCTGCCCCCCCCTCTTTCTCACACACATCTATTCTAGCCGAATGGCTGCCACCCTCTTAAGCTCGCAGGTGGTTTCTTTCTCTTGTGGAAAGTCAGCTGCTACCTGTCTGTCAGGCTGCCAACAATATGTGCCTAATGGGGCTATTTGAACAAATAGACCAGGCAGGTCTCAGTATCTCCCATTCTTACAGCCCTGTCAGTTCCCAAAATAATAAAATGCAGGGCAGACTTGACACATTTGTTCAAATGCCACTGTCAAGTATAGGGTTCAAAATGGAGGTTGGAAAGATGCAAAAGAGAGAAGGTAATAAACGGATCAGAAAATACTGGTGGAAAAGCAGCAATGTGGATGAATAGTCCGTACATGCTAGGAAAGGCTTAGGTGTATTTGCATTAAGTAACCACTTGCAACCCAGCTATTGAAGGGTCAGCTAAGGACAACTTCCACTACCTCTTCAGGCAGTTCACTGCCTTCTTACTAAAGCAAGTGACATAGGTATCGTATCCTTTTTGCAATACTGTGGACTAAATCCTATCGCATCTAGCCAGGCTTGTTCCCAGACATTTGAGTTTTGGGATGGAGCCTCAACCGTACCTATTATATTGCACTTCATGATAAGTGAGAACACTTATGCTGAATGGGAGAGATGGCCCAGCGGCTATGCAAAAAGGTCATAAGAACATAAGAAGAGCCATGCTGGATCAAGCCAAAGGCTCATCTAGTCCAGCTTCCTGTACCTCACAGTGGCCCCACCAAATGTGTCTAGGAGCGCACGAGACTAGATATATGTCTCCTGATAGCACTCCCCTGCATCTGGTCCTTGAAGTACTCTGGTTTTAAGCATGCAGATTACACATCTCCATCATGGGTTGTAACCTGTGATGGACTTTTCCTCCAGGAATCTGTCCAATCACCTCTTGAAGGCACCCAGGCCAGATGCCATCACCACATCCTGTGGCAGGGAGTTCCACATATTAACACGCTGGGTGAAAAAATATTTTCTTTTGTCTGTTCTCACTCTCCCAGCCCTCAGCTTGAGTGGATGTCCTGTACTGTATAAGTTTCAGCTAAAGGCTTCTTGAGTTCAGCAGGGGAATATTCCTAGAACAATGTGTATGCTGTATAAAAACCTATTTTCTATTCACATCTGCCTGGGAGTCAACTCACTGAGGCTTATATCTGAATAGGCACGTATAAGATGACCCTGTTGTTGTTTTCAGATCAAAACTCCTCTAGCCTGACATGCCTCATGTGTAAAATGGGACTTGTGCTGGCTTTGAGGTCTTCTAGGGGGAACTACAGATTTTGAGAGGGAAATTGATTTACAGGGCAATTTGCAAATTAAAAACGAAACACCCTAAGTATTAAACAGATGGTGTGAAGTACTGGAGACAGGAAAGCTCAAGGAATAAAATAATCGTGAAATTGCCACTTTCATATTTGTAGCTCATGCTAATCCATTGGGTCTCTTGTCTTCTGTGCCTGCGTGTGCGTGCGTGCTTCAAAACTGAATATGAAATGTTTTCTTTTCTCACGAATAGCTTCCTCACACGGAACCCTTGTCCTTGAAGCCCTTTTTTCAAGCTTTGACTTTCGTCCCCGCCCTGTGTGTCGCAGGGCCGCTGGGTTCCTTTTGTTTTTCTTTTATTGAAATAAGATACAAGTCAAAATCGTCAAGGAGGTGTGGGGGAGGCAGTGCTTTGAGTTTCCTGCTAATCCAGCTGGGACAGCCTCGCAAGAAGAAGAAAAAAGCCAATCATCCCCAACTCTCTGTTTCCCATTTCCTCGCTTTCAGTACAAACAGAAACTGAACACTGATCTCTCTCGTTTCACCCGAAAGACTATCCGTGCTGAGTCGGCGCCGGCTGATCCGATCGGCCACTTTTGGTTGCTCAATTGCTCCGCGACGACGAGGCGAGATAGCCCTGCAGCCCTCCGCATTCCCTCTCCTTTCCGACCTTGGTTCTCGTCAATCGGCCAGGGGGGAGGGGAAATACTTAAAATATTTTCACCCCGCCCCTCTCCTTGAAAAGGACCCGAGGCGTCTTACAACACTGAAGGGCGATCTTTCAAGTCGAAGACAATGGTCAGGCATTGGGCGTTAACAACATTACACGCACGGTTTACTTAAGAACAAGGAGCGCGAAGAGGCATCTTGCATCATTTTTTTAAAAAGGCAGTATTAAAACTGAGGACAAAAAGTGAAACAAACGAAGGGGGAAATGCCACTCTAAGAGCACAAAAGTTGGAAAACACAAGTGGAAACGTTTGCTGGGTTCACACAAGACGTGCCCCCCCCCGCCGTGCTCATGCTTCCCCATTCCCTCCGCCTCTTTGGAACGAAAGGGGGCCCTTGTCCAAGCGCCTTCCGCCTGCACGAACCACGAAGAGCCCTGTGCTGCCTTAAGCACGAACCTTTTTTTTTTAAAAAAAACCCTTTGGCCCCCTCTTCCGTGGACTGGAGCGCGGCTCTCATTTAAGTCAACAGAAGCTTATGCGCGCAGTCCTCCAAGCGTCACAGCACTCTTCGGCGTTTCCACCGCCGCGCGCAGCCTTTCCTCCCCCCTCCCCCCAATAACCTGGCAGCCACGAGACCCCCAGCTCCGAGCTATGCTTGCAGATCCTTCCGGGAGGGAGAGGGAGGCGGGGCCGTTGTGGAGGGAGGGAGGGAGGGAGGGAGGGAGGGAGTCCCAGCTGAGCCCCTCCTCCTCAACCCACCCCCTTCTTGGGCGGGACGGGCGCGCAGGGAGGGCGAGGCTGAAAAGGCGAAGGCGGAGCTTGCCTTGGAATGCGCTCCCGGACGAGGCGCGCGCTTGTTTGCAGGCTTGCGGGCGGGCCAGAGGGGGAGGTGGGTGGGGAGAAGGCGCTGGTCGGGGAGCGTTTGGCTACGCTTTGGCTGGCTGTGGCTCCGCCCCGGGTCGTCGTCGTGGTCGTGGTCGTGCCGCTGCCCGGGACGAGGGCTTTTGAGGAAGCGGAGTTTAAAAAGGCTCCGAAGGACCATGTGAGGAGCAACACCGCCGACGGGACTCGGAGGAGGAGGAGGAGGAGGGAAAGAAAAAGAAAAAGCCAAGCGGCGCGGGCTGGGAATTGGTGCAACCGCCGCCTCCTCCACCACCGCTGCCTCCTCCTCCTCCTCCTCCTCCTCCTGCCCGTCTTCCCCTCCTTCGCTGGAATGGGTGCTTTGTCACGTACGGGAAGAAGGGTCGGTGGAGCAGGAAAGGCTGGCCCAGCCTGAGGAGCACCGGCTGCAGAGCGCGCCCGGGAAGGGGCCTGAAGAGCGGGGGCGGCTTTTCGGGTTTATTCATTTTTTTCCCTTTTTTTGGTCACCCCCCCTTTGCGCGCTCCTCGCCCGCGCCTCGGCTCCTGGGTTGAGCCCGCTGCTTCCCGGGACAGACAGACGGCGCAGGTGGAGCCGGGCGCCCCTCCAAGCCGCGCGGCGGACTCCGGGAACTTCCTCCGGAGCTTGGCCAGCCCGTCCTTCCCCTCCGTCCTTTGTGTTCTCTGGAAAGGCGCCTCGAGAGAAGGCGCGCCGGTGCCGGCAGGAGGAGGGCGTGTGGAGGGAACCGGGGGCCAGGGAAAGCAAGCGCTGTGTTGGTCCCTCGCTTGCACGCTTGGATCGGCCGGGCTGGAAGGCGCTCCCCGGGGCTCGAGCGCTGGCACTCGGCGAGCGGGCGGCGGCGGCGGCGTCCCCCTCCTCCGCGCAGGTGAGGCTTCCTTCGTGGGGTCGAGACGCCGCGCGTGTCCGGCTTGCCTGTCCGGGGCATTGGGCGAGGGGGGGAAAGAGATGGGGAGAAAGAGGGGATGTTTTTTTCCCCGTATGTTTCCTCCGATCCTGGCTTCTCCCATCTAGGCCCCAATGGATGTGTTTTTTGTAAAATCGGTAGGACGGTCCAACTTGCCAGGGAGAAAAATATTTGCTTAGTTTATGGAGATGTCTGACTACTGATAGTTTTATGCCATCTATCTATCTACCGACCTACCTATCTATCTTGTTGTAAACCACCCTGAGTTCTAGAAGATGGGTGATATAAAAGTGTAAATAGATAGATAGATAGATAGATAGATAGATAGATAGATAGATAGATAGATAGATAGATAGATAGATAGATAGATAGATAGACAGACAGAGGTACGCATTTGCTCGGAAGTCAAGTCCCCCCCTTGAAGGTTGCGAGACCGGCTTCGAAGTTCATGCTTCCCGGTCTCGTGTGTGTGTGTGTGTGTGTGTGTGTGTGTGTGTGTGTATGTCTGTGTAAGAGAGTGAGTGTGTATGTGAGTGAGGGGATGTTCTTCATCTTTCTCTGGATCCTGCGTTTTCGGAAGTAAAAGGACGCAGATCTGGGTCGTATTTGCCCAAGCAAAAGTCGATCGTTTCAGCGGTGCCACAAGTCTTGGGAAAATAAACGCTCGGTAGCCTTTGTGGCTCCTAGAAGTAATGCGCACTGTTAGCCTGCTAGACGGTACCAGCTCAGCTCAAGCGAATACAGCCTTTTCCCTTGTAATACAGTATAATAAGAAACCCCAGAGTGAATTCGTTCACGCACCTACTAATGTGTTAGAGAA
Source organism: Phrynocephalus versicolor (assembly GCA_023846285.1). Lineage (NCBI taxonomy): Eukaryota > Metazoa > Chordata > Lepidosauria > Squamata > Agamidae > Phrynocephalus > Phrynocephalus versicolor. The sequence goes on from JAHTLZ010000379.1 coordinate 43,165,779, forward strand.
ATTCCATCATTCATGACAGAGTAAAAAGAAGAAGTACGTTTAATTTAATAAATCCTTATTTCTGGGGTGAATTAATCATGTATGTGTTGGGGCAAAAGAGTGGATAATTAGCACCCATTGCTGTGGAATAAATGACCTTAGAATTATATTGGAGGGGGGGAGGAATGTTTCAGTAAAGGCACTTGATTCTGAAAGCACCAAGAAGTGCAATGAATGGAACTTATGTTTTAAGTTCTCCCCCTTCTTAATGTTTGGCTCTGGAACTCTCCCACTGATGGCTTGTGCCACACAGGCAGCTACCCTCTTTGGGGATTTGCAAAGGAAACCACCTTAGTTGGCAGCCCCCTCAGGGTTGGACTTTTACTCTAGAATAGGACTTGAGAGTTCAATACAGCCTGGCTGGCAGGAGAATGTTGCTCTATGTCCTATAAATTCTTAATTCATTGGGACTGAATTCCTTAGGACTGAGGAGACGTGCTTTCTGTTCAGCTGGCAGAATGTGAAGTGATAGGCATGTAGTCTCCCTCCTTATGTTGAAGTTGTTCTGTGTTATAGCTCAGTACATGCTGTTGTGTGAAGCAATGCATTTTGAACAGTTCTGCTCCAGGAATAATTTGTCCTGGACTTGTTTGGTGTTGCACAACAAAACTGCTAGCCTGGACAGTGTCTGCCTTGTCAATATTCCCCACACACCCTTTTCCAGCCTGCAAAAAATAACAAGAGAATAAACCCCTTCTACTTGGTATAGGAAGAAGAGCCTTATCTCTTCGGCTTTTTTCAGTTCTGGACAGCCAGTTGGTCTTCTGTACTGAGCACAGGGTAGAGAGAGAGAAAGAGAGCAGCAAAATACCCCTCTTTGAGCTTGCTCATGCATCTGCACAGAATTGGCCTGCCTGCAGTTCCTTCTTTCCTTTGATTTTAACTGATGGGTGCTTTATCTTTCCCACCACAGTTTGTGCAATTTTAGGGATTTCTTTGTAGCTGAGTGAATGTTCTCAAAGCCAGCAGCATCTCTGACATTCAGTACAGGTGCATCCCCTTGATCTGCCATCAGAACACTCCGGATGTGGAGCCAGTCTGGCTTCTGTGTTCTTGTTAACCCATTGCAAACTCCCAACAACACACACACCCCTTCCCTTTTTGCACGCCTTTAATTTCTCAAACCTGCTTTCCAAACTTTTCCTGTCAAAGGTTGCAGCTGCAGCATTGGGCCTGCAGGGGGCAGGCAAGGCCAGCTGGCTGGTGGGCCCTTGCTGTGTCACTTTCCATCAGGAAGGAGTGGTGGCTGAGTTCTTGGCCTGTGATTCAGACCCAGTGACTGGCAGTATGTGGGAATGCGAAACTACACAAACGGCTCAGAAGAGGGAGTGACGAGGCACTTACTGAAGCCACAGAGGGGTGTGCGCCGTGAGTGATGGCGACAGGAACACTGACTCTCAGGAATCTGTTAATGCAGAAAAGGCATTTCAAACAGTTTCGTATTCCCACGTGCTGTTAGTCATCAAGTCTGACTCGAACTTGGTAACTAATGGAGGTGTTGGTGGTCAGATGTCATCTTTGTGAGGAAAGGAGGGTCTTTTTTGTAAGAAGATGATATAAGCAGGTGTTCAGGAGAACATCTTGTCGTGGAGCGTGTATTTGCTTGATTGACAAGGGGGAGAGGACAAGAGGGAATAATACAGTCCTCCCATGCATCCACATGAACGTAAAGAAATCTTGTCTGAATGAATGGGAGAAAATGAGAAGAAAAGGCTAGTTCTTCAGTTCCTACTACAGAGAGACTGATTGACTGACTTTGAGCCGAGTTGTTTGCAAACTGAATGTGCCAGTGATGCCCAGGGTCTACAGCTGTAGGAAGGTCTTTCCGGGGATCAATTGATGACAGGCAGATTTCATGAGGAACGGCCCCAAGTTATCAAAATCCATACACCATCCTGACTACAGAAGGTGACTCTAGTTTGGGAGGGTCTTGGGCCCTGAAATGGAAGAGAGGGGGGTAGTAGAGAGAGGAGTGATACATTTATTTGGGAGATTAAGTCTTAATTTTGTTGTGTATGCTTGAGGTGTGCCTACAGAAACGGTCAAGGTGGGGGTGGCGCAGAGGGAACCTGTCGCCTTCTGAAAATCCTGTTTTGTGTCATCTGGGAGCAATGATTAACTATTGTATTTTCCCACTTTTTTGCCATAGGTTGAATCTTGTGAGTTGCTGGTAATCCGGAAAGAGGCCCTGAGGAAGAAGGAAGTGGTGGGAGGTAGAGGCAAAATCCGAAAGGGATGGAAACCGAACTAGCACCGCCTTGCGTTGTTCAGCAGACTCACTGCCCACAAATGCAGGGTCCCGCTCCGTCAGAGGTCTTTCCCCCACCTGTGCAGGTTTCCAAAAAGATACCACCGATCAAGCCTTGCTTTAAGAAGAAGCCACAAGTGCAGAAAAGATTGGATACAGAAGCGCTGCGCGCTTTACGGCCCATCTTTACCAGTTTGCTGGGTGCTGGCACCTTGGATGGAATCTTTGTGCCCAGGGGACAGAGCCGTGGCCATAGTAACTTGTGCGAACCTGTTGTGAAAAAGAACCTGGCGGTGGCAGTTCCACACCCACAAGCGGGTAACAGTGTCCCAGGGCTGGTGGCGGGAGCCCCAGGTGTCCAGGGACAAATATCTGATAGCCATCCTGAGCAGGAGGCCCAGCCTGGTGAGCAGGGCTTCCCCTCTGTTACCTCTCCGAATGAGCCATTCCAGGACCGATCCTTGCATGCTGCCTCCAGTGATGCTGCTGCCTTTCTTTCATGCCCCGACAAGATACTTGAAAGCTACCCACCTACTGGCGTGCTCCAGGATAACAGCAGCAGCAGCTGCCTAGTCCCATGTAACGCGAACCCAAGTGATATGTTTGGAACTGGCCTTTTCCAGAACAAAAGTGAGGAGGCTTCGCTTGACCTTGTGTTTGAACTCTTGAACCAACTGCAGTATCACACTCACCAGAAGGATGGGATTGACATCTGTGTGGATTTCCTGCAAGGCATGTGCCTTTATGGAAGCGACTGCCCTAAACACCACACCGTCTTGCCCTATCATTGGCAGGTCAGGAGGACTGCGACCCAAATGTGGCAGAGCGTGACTACTGAGTCACAGGAGCATCTGGAACGACTCTACTGCAATCCTGACAATGACAAGGTCAAAATAAGATACCGGTGAGTCATCAGCACATTGCTATACTTCAGATGGAGTTAAACAGAAGTAGCATTGATGTTGGACGTGAAGAGATTTCGGTGAATCTGAGAAACATTTGTCTCATCATCATATCTTTTGCAGTTTCTTCTCTAGAATTTTTATTCTTTTCAGTGTCTGTTGTATAATGTCATTTAATAACTTCTCAGGTCACAAAAGATTCTCCTTTGCAGGGAACTCCAATGTGGGACCTCCAATGGCTTTGGCTTTTAAATTGCCATCTGAACTGAAGTCTGAGGCAATGTGTAGGTACAGGTTGGCCTAACCATTCCCCTAGTCACAGTCACTGTGTTGGCTTTTGTATAATATAATATAATATAATACCTTTATTGTCAATGTACAACATGTGCACAATGAAATTGGCTGAGTCTCCCTTGCCCACCCCCATCCCACCCCCGTCCCACTGGCAGCCACTCAGTCTTATTGCACCCTGTGTACTTGACACAGAATGCGCCAGCCCACAGGTCAGTTCTTCTATACTTGTCCTGAGATTATTTCCCATTCAGCAGTCTGACAGCTGCCCAGTAAGGCTTGTTCAGCCCCTACCTAGGTTAAAGCCAGATGGCCAGTTGTCACTAAGTTTGTGCAGTCTTCTTCTTCTTGAGTATTCAAGGATATTACTAGGTTCATTCTCATTTGAACGAAGATATCTACCCAAGTACAGGGGGGCTTCTAAACCTTGATATATTGGAGTAAGTGTACTGAAGGTGAAAGTTTACAATCAGTGGGTCAATAAGTATAAGGTGATGAAGTAGAGTAAAAGAAGTAGGAACCCGGTGGCAATGCTGGATGGGACTTGTGTTGTGTACAGCATCCTGTTTTCCATTAATCTATACAAAATATTACCTCTTGCCCTTCCGGTGTTTGCAGGCAGAACTGATTGCAAGGGCTGGAATTAGAACAAATAGAATACACATATTTTGCAAAATTATAATACTAATCATGAAACACAAGACTCAAAAGCCAAGCTTAGGCAGATATCTGTGGAACAGTAATATGGTGAAATGAAGTCAAAGGAAACTTGTTGGAGCAAGAGATTCCAAGGTTTTGGTGTGGTCTCTGAAGTCTGTTTATCTTATTTCAATCAGATGGCCTCTGGGAAACCCATAAACAGCCCATGGCACAATAGCCTTTTCTTGCTGTTGTTTCCAAGTGAATGAATTTGAAGAGTGGTTACAACACAAGTCTAAATAACAGGTCTACCTGTTTTATTTTATAATGAAGTGTTGATATGGCCCATGTGTTTTTCCTACTGATAAAAGACTGTGATTCTAGAAAGCTGTTTTTTAGTGGTGTAAGCTTGTAAACAGGACTTGATTTTCATACTAGCGCCTGACTAATCTAAAATAACTACATCATGTGATACCACTGCTAGAATGGATTATTAAGCTCTGGGCATTGGAATCAGCATAGAAAATACTCACCATTCTTTTCAATACCGCTTGTTTATATGTTGGGATGACTGGGAGGAGCTGAGATGAACCCTGTGCATGCTTAACCTAGAAGCCTACATGTTTATTCTGTTCATTCCAAAGTTGCCCAATTCATAAAGTATGTCCTCTTCTCTCTCCTCTGCATTTCTGATTGAGATTTCATGATCGGAGCAGACAACTCATAAGAACAAAAGAAGGATCAGGCCAAAAGCCCATCTAGTCCAGCTTCCTATATCTCACAGTGGCCCCACCAAATGTGTCTGGGGGCGCACGAGAGTAGATATCTGTCTCCTGATACCACTCCCCTGCATCTGGCCCTTGAAGTACCCTGTTTTTAAGCCTGGAGATTACACCTCTCCATCATGGTTTGTAACCTGTGATGGACTTTTCCTCCAGGAATTTGTCCAATCCCCTTTTGAGTGTATGTCCCCTAGTTCTGGTATTTTGTGAGAGGAAGAAGAGCGTCCCTCTATCCACTTTACTCTTGCCCTGCATTATTTTGTACATCTCAGTCATAACTCTTGTGAATCCTTGAGGACTTTCAGGCCTGAGTTGGCTTGAGTTTCTTGCCAAGGTTGTCCCTTAATGCTGCAGAGATGAGCAAACGTTTTGGGTCCAGTTTTCCAACCTAGGTCCCATCATGGGTTGGAACCAACCATGAAAAAGGGAAGAGGACAGTAGTCAACTTCAGGTTATGTAAAAACCCTCTTGGGGGAAGTCGGTGAAACAAACACCACATGTTGCTGCTGGCTTGTTGTTCTGAAGGTGAACCACAAGAACATGCTTATTCTGCCCGCTCCTGGTTTTGTAGGGGAGGTGAACATGGGAGGTGCAGATTTCCCATCCCTCTTTTAACCTCTAAAACTGTTTGCAACGCGTTCTTTGTATCAGCAGCCAAGCCACTGTCCTCAAAGGCATGTGTTGACTATCCCCTGGGAGCACCACGCCTTTTGGGTCTGGCTAGTATGCTACAGTATCATTTTGGAAGGAGGGTATGTAGGCAATGGGACCTAAACATTGCTTGAATTCTTTTTTTTTTTTCTGTGCCAGTTGTTGCACAGGAAGGGAGAAAATGTCAGCATAAGCAGTTACCCATATCTCACAAAGCTGGAAAAAAAATCATGGAATTTCTGTTTTCCTAGCCAAGGGTGCCAAAAGAAGTAACTTGAAAATAAGCAAGTGTCTAATGACTGAGCTCCCATCTTCTCTTCTGCTGTTGTTGGCTCTGTTTCGAGATGGCACTGCTGCATGGTTTGATTACTGCGTTTGTTTTCTCCTCTTGTATCTTGAGGGCTCAATCCTTGCACAGAGCAGCTTGCTGGATTTGAGTTGGATGCCTGTAGGTGAGGATTTTAGCATCCTTTAAAAACCTATTTATTCAGCATTTTACACCTCTTTAGCATTCAGCCATTGCCTGCAGCAGATACTGAAAGCAGAGTAGGACTCATCCCGCTCAGGGCATCTTGCCATATGAAGCAGCCACAGTCAAGAGTTTATGAGCCATCCTTTGGAATTCCCTAGGGCACCACACAAGCCTGTTGGGCCAGACTACTTGGATTGCCTGCTCCCTCCTGGGCACCTTGAAAATGACGGTTGCCCTAAGTGCTGCAAGCACTGCTCGGAATTCCAGATTCTGGCACATGCTGCTAATGCAAAAGAATTAAGGAAATCCTAATGTACTGGTGTTGATGAGAACTGAGCACACAGTGAGGTTGGGAAATTTCAGCAGTGAGGAGTTGGAAGACAACAGGTGGGGCAAGGAGGCATCTCTGATAGCAGGAACCAGTGATACGGTATTTCTCTTTGTGCCACTGGGGAAAACCCAAATGAACTTCAATCCAGGTTTGGGATTCTATCTGGGAAATCCACCAGTGAGCATAAAACAAGGGGGCAGGCAAGTCCCTTCAATTCTCTGGTGCCATGGCTTCAAACATGACAGTGCTAGTCCATCCAAATGGTTCAAATAGCATCTTTGCTTGCACCAGGAAGTTATTGTTCAGACCTTTCTGTTCGAAACCCTGAGTGGGAGGTGGAGGAAGAGATTTGAAACATGCACATTCCATAATGATCTAAATATTCTTTCTAGCAAGTAAGCACCTGGTGCTAGTATTTCACATGAAAGTTCATTCTGCATTAAAGCAAGGCTTTCTTTAAAAAAATACGATTTTGGATATAATGCTGTTTCTGTTTTTCTTTGTTCTTGTATATAGATAGATTTGGCCCACTGTGGTTAGTGAATCAGACCATTGTTTCAGAAATTGCACTTAGTCATTTAATTCACTGCACGAAGTTTTATGTCAGGAAAAGCATGAACACTACATATGGAAGGGTGCAGGTAGCCATGATGTTTCGTTATATATCCGTGCAGTAGAATTAGGACTAAAGTTTAGGCACTGGGCATGAGAAAACAGTTCAATGCAGTTAAAAGAAATGATGAAATTAGAGGGTAAGCCCCTCTCAAATTAGTGTCACCCTCTGTTGTCCTGATGGGTAGGGAGTTTGATAGCATGGAGCCAGTCCTCATGAATTTTGCCTGTTCTTGATTGTTCCCCTCTAAGACTTTCCCAGCGCTGTAGACCAGTGGTGGTGAACCTTCGGCACTCCAGATGTTTTGGACCACAACTCCCACAGTCCTTTGTCATTGGGAATACAGGCTTGGAATTCTGGGGGTTGTGGTCCAAAACATCTAGAGTGCCGAAGGTTCACCACCACTGCTGTAGACCTTGGGCATCATTGACTTACTCCGTTTGAAAACACCTTGTCCCAAAGTCTTTCCTCCCCAAAGAACCAGCGTACAATTTTACAAGTTGAGACAGTTATCCTTTCTAAGGACGTTATGTGTCACACGTTGGCTGGTTCCGTCCCACAATCACGTGGAAACCTGAACCACTAGGACCAGTTCAAGTTTTTAAAGGTTGTCTATTTGTGGCCACCCCAGCCAGCTTTCCCTCATCTTTCCCGTTTGATGCTGTTGTCTCCTGGCAACTTGAGGTGGCTAGCGATGTCTTTGAACCTGGTTCCTATGAGCTGCTGGAGCTTGTTTTGTGAGCTTCCTAGTTCACATGGTTACCACTCCAATTTGGCTCAAGCTGTTAATCTGTTTTGGCCAACCTAGCTCGCAGCCTAGCTGTGAAGCTTGTAGGCAACAACAAGATGCCTCAGCAGTTCCAAGTATTCAAGAAAGGGCAAGCTGGAGCCAGCCGCGGGTCTTAATCAGCAGGGGGTTAGTTGTTTGTTTCTGCTTTGTTTTGAATACAACTTACATGGCACAACACCCCTTCATTATGCTCTGTGTCCATAATATCATCATTGTTTGGTGCTTCAAGAAAGTTGGTGGTTCTGGGCTGTTGATTCAGCCAAGGCTGGAAGAACTAGGTGGCCTAACAATTGAGCATATATGAATTAATCTTCCCACCGCTGTTCCATATGCTCTGAAACCGTGTGGGCCTTCCCGTTCCGCCCGTGAGTATAAAAGTGCATTCCTTCCCTTACCCTCAATCCTAGGACTTTATGTTTTGGGGAGTACATATAGAGTCATTGATACACTGAGTCCTGCTGAGATCATCACGCTCATACCTGGAACTTCCTGACCTCTTTCTGGTCTACCTGTACCATTGTCTCCTTAAGGTGTACAGGTAAGGTCCTGGAGGGCAGGGGTGAAGTACAAGTCTCAGTGTGGCTTTGCAACCCATCTACCCAGCCATCCTGCATTGCCATGGTGGCTGACACATGGCATCCTGTCCCTGGCTGTCATTTTAGCAGCAGCAAATGCATTTTCATTTTCTCTAATGGGAGAGAACATACTATACTTAGCCATTTTTCTGTATTGCTGGACTTTGACTTGACTGCAGCACCTTGGAGGCTTCTGATCTGCTCTATTTGGTTGAACAGTTTGGGGCCTGAAGGAGCAGGTGAACTGATGGGCAGCAGTCATACTAATGAGGAGGTCGAGGACCCACTTTTTAAAAGCGTGGCTACTGAATTCTCATTTATTTATGTTTTCTCAACAGGACAAAATGCTTCAGTAAGGAATTGTAGAACTTGTGAAATTCCTTGCTTCCAGTCAAAAGCAAGACATTGGACATTATCTAGGTTTTTAAGAACTACTGTATTGGGAAAAGTCTAGTACATATTGTTCCTCAGAGATCAGATCCTATTTCCCTGTCTAGCTTGAGAGAGGAAATAGAGCACGCCTGTGTTAATTCAAGAACAGTACTGTACTTCCATATAGCTTTGTTTTCCCCAGTCCCTCTGCCCTTTATCCGACGTCTAAGGCACACCTTCAGCAGAAAGTATTGGAAAAGTTCCTAAGGTGAGAGAATAGACCAATCTGTAGGAGGTGGAAGATAATATTTTTGAATGTTCCTTCCATCAGTCTGTACACCCTCTGTGTGTGTGTGTTTGTATATGTTGCACCACAGATACAGATGCTGCTTTAGCTAAAACGGATACTGTCTTCCTTGCTTTCAGTCACTAAAAGTCCTAAGCATTTCTGATATGAAGGATGTACTTTGTATTTATAGAATTGACTATAAATCTGTTGGAGGCAGCAATTTGAAGTCTGCAAGTTGCATTTTCAGTACTTTCCCAATATACCCCCGGATTGTGGAGTTTTGCCTAGCTAGCTTAATTGTAATCAGTATCAGGTCTTGGAAAAGTTGCTTACTTGGACTACAACTTCCAGAATCTTCCAACTGCCATTATTTGTGTTGCCATTGGGAGACTTTAGGCATGTAATCCAAAAGAGTAACTATTCATTTGAAGTTGGATGATATGCCTTGGACACACATACAGTTCTGCGAGAGTTAAAAGGCATTTGTAGAAAAGGATTTGAGGATGGCAGTGAGGAGAGTTGTCAACAGTATCCTATTTACCTCTGTTACTATGCAGCAGATAGGAGTGGGAAACTAGGTGTTACCTGGCTCCAGGTCTATGCCAGCCTGTTCCTTGCCTGAGTTTCAGTCTGATGGGCTATTGCATTTTACTTCTGTGTTGCTTAAAACACCAAGTGAGACGCCTATGCCATGGCTCTTAATTGTTATGGCTGTATGAAGATAAGACTGCAGCAGTTCTGTGTGTTCAATACGGATCTTTCCCAACCTCACAGGAAAAGTATCAGGAATCACAGGGTGGAAGAAAAGATGTACTTTGATTTTGAATCCCAGAATTCCTCAGCAACATATTGTCCTAAATGGGTTTTTTGGAACATATAGTCCAAGAAATCATTCCTCTTCCCACAAACTCTGGGTGGCATGTGTTGAAGATAGGCAAGTGGGCATGGGGGGGGGGGGGTTAAGCATCCCCATAGATTGGTTCATTGCTCGTTTTATAGCTGAGGTCAGTGCTGTATTGATGTACATCGGTTCGTCACACTAGATTTCTGCATCTGCCTTATCTTCCATGAGTGCCCTCTTTGAACGGCTCAGCATTATCTCTGCACTCAGGAAGCACGTGTGTTAACGGCAGTTATGTTACACTTTTTGGAACGTGAAATGCTTTAGGAGAAATGAAGGTGGGGTAGTAGAATGAAAGTCACAGTGGTGCAATGTAAGTCAGGGAAGTGCTGTTCATTGATCAGAAGAAGAGCCAGTGTATAAATTTGCATTTGGCTGCAATTTCTTTAGTCTCTCTCTCTCTCTCTGTACCCGTTGCAGAAGTAAGTTAGGCATCTCTTTGTGTCATGACCAACGTGTGGAGAGGTTCTTGCTTTGGACTACAATTCCTCAAATCCTGCAAACAGTGTTCATTGTGGTTGCTTCCAGATTCTGGGTGCAGTGGACAAAAAGAGGCCTGATTCTGCTACAGGGATGCATTTCCTTGTCAGATATTCTGCACCGCAGTAGATGCCTCCTACTGTACTGTAGGTAGTTCCACAGAAAACTTAAGTACCATCCAGGTGGAACAAAAACGAAAAGCAACACCATCGCCCCCCCAATAAACCACTAAACATATTGATTTCTGGGATGTTTTCTATCTCCACAGGGATTCCAGTACAAAAATTCTGGAGATAGGGGAAATTTGCTTAACAGAATAGCCTATGGGGCGAATCCATACAACATAAAAATGGTCGCAATGAGGGATTACTCTGTTTTCAATGCATTCCTATGGGAAATTTGTATAAAGGAAAATTTGCTTAACATAATTTCATTTGGAATGAATTAATTCCTTTATACAAGCTACCACTGTATATGGAAGGCTAAGACTGGAGTTATTGGAGGTCGAGTCACATGTTCCACGTTTCCTAAATGCACAGAGATTTCCAGCACACTCACCCAAAAGGGCCAGCCTGCTGATAGCCAGAGTACTTAACTTCTGCTTTTAGCATTTGAAGGGTGCCATAGGCTGGAGACCAATCTGCACGCATCGCCTTATAAGGCTTATTATTATATGAGTTATATACCGTCTCGATTGGGGTTTATGTTTATTTCATATTGTGTTCATGGCCTTAGACAAAAAAAAGGTTGAGAACAGCTGATGAATCAGGTTGCAGACTGGAAACCAAGAGACCAGGATTTAATCCCCGCTACTAGGAACCCTCACTGGGGATCATGACACTGGCGGCAACCGCTTGCTTGAGCAGACCATTTGTTGGGCCCTCCTGGGGGTTGATTGCCTGAAGTTTATTGATACCGCTTCCAAATTTGGTCTTTGGTCACACTCAATGTATTAGGGTCACTGTTACTTGGATGCCACCTGACAATAAATAACATAACACATAAGTCTTAAAAGGTGCTAAAAGCTACTAATTGGTCCACCCTGCAGATGGTTAGGTATGCTGTTTAGTGTCTGCGGCTGTCCTGGGAGCTGGAGCTAAAGCTAAAGTAACCCCACCACCCCCACCCTTCTCCCCTGCCTTCTTTCATCCCATATCACATGGAAAGTTCACAGGCTGGCATTGCACCAGGTGAACCTTCTCTGCTCCTGATACACACATACATAGTTACTGTTGCTAGGCCACAAAAGGGTTAGGCGAAAAGGGAACAAAGGGCTTTGTCAGCCAGTTTCCAAGCATGATTAAGCAAGCCTCACTCTGCGTGTGTGGTTCTTCTGCCTTTTCTTCCCCTCTGCAGTCTGTTTACTAGGTGCTGATGAATGTACAGTCATTGAAGCTAGATGAGTTGTCAGACTATAAATAATAGGGCATGTTACCCTCCTGTATCTAAGTCAGGAGCATTTTGGCCAGAAGACAATGCTTAATTTTTTTATGTGCAGAATCTTCATGTGATGATGGACGGATGCCTACAGACCGTCTTGGCTTATTTGTGATCTGTGTTTTTGTTTGCAAAGCATTAATGTGTATCCATTTCACACGCACGCCCTTATTTTGACATGCTAGAGTTGCCTGTTGAAGCCTCACCTACCTCATCCTTGCAAAGAACAAGAAATTGCAACATTTTTCTTCCTTACCTGTTTGAGAGCTATTTTCTGGCACTGTTGACAAATATAATTGTGTTAGTGAGAACTATTTGGACCAAAATTGTGGAGTTACACACAACTATGATGGGTGCTACTTAGTTGCATGCATTCTTAAGATTTGTAAGACTTGCTGGGCTGGTTGTGCTTTATCTTTTTGTGCTTGCTTGTTATAAGTGTACATGTGTGCTTTGCTTTTTAGATAGAAATGCACTAGCTTTGTTCAACTTGTAGAGAGTTTGTAAGGGAAGGAATATCTCCTAATCTTGTAGTTATTTTGGAGACATGAAATGTGGCAGGACTTAAAAATTCTTCTTTGATATGTCTCATCTGGTTGAGATACCTGAGTTTAAAAGTGTGGAATTTAGGGAGAATTCTTAACATCTGGAGTATTCTTGTCTAATGAAGTGATTCTTAGGCTTTGCATCTACACATGCTTTGGACTTCATCTTCCACAAGTCCCAGTTATGGACTGTGATGGTCGGAGTTTCCAGGAGTTGAAGTCAGTAACAGGCTGGAGGACCGGTGTGTGTGTGTGTGTGTGTGAAGGTTTGAGAAACCTTGATTCATTTGTAAAACCTTATCATTACAGAAGGGTATGTTGTGGCTGACTCTCTTCCACATGACTCCCTTCATCTGCCTCACAAGGGAAGTGTGTTGCGTCAAAGTCAGTGACAAAATATTTACTTTAACAAAAAAAAGTCATCACTTTAACAATGCGAGCAGGTATCAAGTGGCTAAATGTCTATGTCATTTTTAAAAATCAACATAACCTGGTAGGACTCCATGGCATCCAGCCAGTTCTGGCTCTTTTGTTTCCGAGATAATTCTCCCATCACCCCTCAGCCCATGCAGATTGTACCTATGCTCATTTTAACATCAGTTGGATTCATAACACCCTATTTTCCACAAACTAGGAGCTCTTTTCTGGAAGTTGAGTCATGGCAGCTGGACTTCTTTTCCTGAGATATTGAAACGTTTTGCTGCTCATCCAAACAGCATCATCAGTCTGAGGAAAGCTAGTTGCGACTCCTCCATTTTATAGTTCACAGACAAGCTAGGAGCTGCATGATAACTTATAGTAAGGGCAAATCCTGTACATTTGAATTGCATTTTTCTAAGACTACAGCCTGTAAATTTTACAACATCTCTTCGAGCTGGGATAGCAGCATAGTAATGAAGGCTGTGTTGAGGTTGGCTTGGCCAAGATTTCTGGTGGGAACTGGTGGGAAGATGTATCACACTTTGGTGTGCCTTGCATCGTTTGTAAAGCTGTATGCAGAATCTGTATCTGTATCTGTGGCAAAGCAAAGAGTTCTGCATATATACCACCCCATAGCACTTAAACCACTCTCTGGGCAGCTTATAATTAAATTTTGCAGGCTACACACACACACCCGTGCACGAGCTGCCCATTTTACCAATCTTGGAAGGATAGAAGGCTGAGTCAACCGTGACCCTCTACCTGGGATTGAACCCCAGGTCGTGAGCACAGTTAGAGCTGCAGTATAGGCATTTAACTAGAGTGCCACGAGGCTGAAGATGTGTGTCTGTGTTGTAGGCAGTTCATGTCAACTGAAGGACCAGCTGTTTTGGAAATGCTACTTTTTTGGCCTCCAATTGCCATGGTCACCGACCATGCTGCCTGGAGATTCTTCCATAAAGGTAACTTTTCCAAGTGCTGTTCTTGCACCCATATCAGCTGGGAAGCACATAGCCAGGGGAGTAAAAATGACAAATTGCTGAAAGTTTACAAAGATCACACTAACTCAACTTGAGCTCTTAGAAGTGTTTGAGTTTGAGCTCTTCTCCTGCAGAGAGAATTCCACGCTGACAAGGGAGAGTTATAGTGCATGCCTTTTCTTCATGCCAAATTTCTGTCAAGGCACAGATATTGTGGCCATGTGGGAGTTCTTGCTTGAGTTTGTTGATGGTGGCGAAGCTTGAGGAAGGAAGTTGTCTGTGAAGTACAATGAAGAGGGCTTCACAAGCCTAACCAAGCTGGCTAGTTAAAGTAGGGACTGCTGTCTTTATCTCAACGAACCATTCCAGACCTCTTGGAGATAGGTGTGTAGATACACTGATTGCCTACTGCTTCTTCACACAAAAAGGCTAGTCCGCTTACAGAGTTCAGAATTCATGCAGGATGGCTCATCAGAGATTTAGCAGGTCTTGTGCCTTGTGAGAATTTGTCTGTCCCTTTAAACCTAGTCTTGTCTGTAGAAAGCATTCTAATCAAAATAGTTGGATATTGGGTAGCCTCCAAAACCTGTGCATCTTTACAGAGTGCTTAAGTTAAACGAATTGTGGCACAGGATGTACTGATGGCTGCCAACATGAAGGCCTTATAAAAAGTGGTAGGGAAAATTAACAGAATATAATGCTACTTCTAGTCAGGATGGCTCTAGAATGATCATCCATAATATTGGAGGCAGTATGCCTTTGTGTATTGATTGTCAGAAAACATAAGAAAGGAGAAGTTGCACTTAGATCCTGTCATAGATATCTTTCCATGGACAACTTCTACTGGACATATAAGCATACAGACTGTTGGACTAAATTAAGCTTTAATCTGATCCAACCTGACTCTTCTTGTGTCTTCTTTAAGCAAGGCTTGCTAGAAGTTAAAAGGTTGGCTTTTTGTGGCCCCATGAAATTTTGGCGAATTCTGAAAATTAGTTTGTTTGCTAGCAAGAAAAACTTAAGTGTACAATGCTTTAAAATGAAAAAAAAAAGAAATGCTATCTTTGAAAGAATAGTAGTTTTATTTTTTTTTTGAAGTTTCTTATTTGATTGTATAAGTCTGTTGATTATTTTAGAAGCTGGCGTGTAAGAATTCTGCTTCCTTGCTTCCATCACGTACAGTGAAGCAGAGCTATTTTTCTGCATGATAGTCCCCCAGATTTTGGGAGTTCTCCCCCAGAAATGATGTGTCCAAACTTTGCAAATGAAAAGTCTACAGGAAATGCAATGGCTAATGTTTCTGTTGGCTTCATATTTTATTATTACAGCTGTGCTGTCATCCCCTGTTTATTGGCCTATGTTCAGTGATGCCTAGTGGGCTTCAGATGAATTATAATACTTGGCACGGTCCATATTTTGGCTTGGTGAATAGTCTAGCTTTATGAAAAGTGTTATCCAGATTATTTTGAAGGAGGTTTCCCAACTTTGCTTTAATTCTTCTCTTGCAATATGCATCAGACTTTTGTAAAGAATAGCCCACAATGCTACTCTGAATTTGGTGCTGTTGACTGAACATAAAATAATAATAAACAAATCCCTTACAACTATTCTTTATTCCTCACAGTTTACTCAGCCCTGCAATTGTTATCCTAAACTTTTGTGGGTTACATACACAAGAGCATATCTATGAATCATTGTGTTTCAAGCTCTTTTGATGAGTTTATCTTTTTGGAATATTACAGGTTTATCCCCCAGGAAGACCTCTGTAACATATGATGGCAATAGTTCTGGAAACCATAAAGTAGAAACCAGCAAATTTTCAAAATCCTTCCTACACCTATGCCTGTGATATTTGGCAGGAACTTCAGTACAGTGCTTTCATTTTTTAAAAACAATGGCCAAGTAGAAAACATGGCACTTGGGACATCATTAAGAGAAGTTCTGATTCAGCTTTTGATCCGAGTGGACAAACTCCAAAATCTCTGAGCCAAAACAGGTTGCATTCCTAATTACCACAGCAAGGCTGTTATGACTGATGTAGGAAATATACTTGGTCCCTTGTAGACATATAAAACAGTAATCAGAACTCTTGAGGAATGGAATTGTACAAGTGCACCCAGAGGCATCACCACATTTGCTTTAGTAAATACATGGGCAATATCTGAAGGATGGGGGACAAATTCAAGCCCCCTTTCCTACCTACCGCCAAGCAGAGCTGTGCCAGCACCAAAAATGGCTCAAAGAACATGACATAATAACTTATTTGAGTATTATGATGTTCAGAGTCTTAAATGGAAGCCTAGCTTCAACTCTCTACTTGGCTGTGAAGGGCAATGCACGTCCTGTAGTAATTAACCATTTAACTCCCTTCCAGCCTATTCTACTTGACAGGGTCTTTAGGAGGTTAAAATGGAAGAGGAAGAACAGCACATGTCTCCCCAAGGCCAGTTTGCAACAATAGAAAGTTGTTGGCTCTGGCCACGTTGGCTGGGGAAATCTGGCCATTTCAGTCCCAACAATTCCCCCCCAACACACACACACACAAGTTCTGTTCCAGACAAAGCTCCCTCACTCTAAAGGTCTGAGAGAGACAGAGAGAGAGAGAGGAATGACCTGTAATTGAAAATGAGTATTCCCTTGCATGCTGTACCCTGAATAGAGAAGAAGAACAGGAAATGTCAGCGATCAGATAATATAACACAGATTCTGTTTGAATGCAGTCCCACGTGCAGAAACAGCCACTGTGCAAAATCTGGCATGCAAGAGCAAGCGATGTGTGCATCCGGCCCACCTTGCTTCTTCCCCCCAGTAGAAGAGGATGTGCCAGCCATTTACCAGCTAGCTCCTGAGAACACCAGCTGGCTCCTTCTTCCTTTGGCTTCCTGCTCTTGCCCCAGCCCAACCTACCCCTTTCTTTCTTTCTTTCTTTCTTTCTTTCTTTCTTTCTTTCTTTCTTTCTTGTATTTTTAGACTGCACCAACTTTCCCACAGGAACTCTGGGCGGATAACCATCTCCCTACCACTAAACCAAATTTTATCTTTTCAAAGGCTCCCCTTTCAAATTCCCAGAATTCCTTCCAACATACTTCATATGTTCACAGTCCTTTTTAAAGCACA
>JAHTLZ010000379.1:43189649-43206105 GCA_023846285.1 Phrynocephalus versicolor
AAATGGCTGGGCAAGGCTGCCTCACAGATGTTTCTGCAACTGCACGCATGCTGCCTGCATCCCACATGACAAAAAATGATGGACTTTGGCACAGCATAATCCACCCTGAGACCTATTAAAATGGATGACTTCGCTTGCTGTTATGTAATAAACTTTAAATGCTATATAATCAATATAGGGCTTTTTTTCACAGCACAGCATGACTGGATCCCAGTTAAATCTTTATGACCACAGCCAAATTAACTAAAGGTCACGAAGGGAAAAGCTGACAGTGATAATACAGTATATACATGAGGAAAGGGGAAACAGACAATAGAAGAATGTCAGCAGAAGCTGGTGATTTGGGCTGACAAGCAGATGGCCCCTTTGTTAACTCAAAGGCGAGCAATTTTAGAAGGGATTGTGCGTGTGTTGTGGGAGGGGGGGATTTTCTGCTGGAGTCTTCCAGGAACTGCACCCACTACTGAAAATAACATAAACGTCAAAGAGGAAGAAAAGGAAACTGGACGTTGCTGGAATCTACTTAGTTTTGAGGAATGGGTGTTTTGGATCCATTCACATCAGTTCAGACAGTGTGATTACTTGAACAGATGCAGAACAATGTGTGCTGGTGGTTAGCGCAATGGGACAGCAGCTGGAGGATCAGGCAAAGATATCTGCAAATAATTACCATAAAAATACTTTGGAGCCAGCATCACTCTGCTAGGGCACCTAGCTTCCACCCTGAAAATAGAGATGTAGATAATGAAAAAATAAGACAAAGAAATTACCACATTGTTTGTGTTTTTACAGCTTTTTAGGTAGTTCCCCTGAAATCACTCCTCCTGCAGGGCTACAAAAGAGGCACAATAACAAGCTGCAAACAAGCCCACCAGTTAATTTCCGCCCCTCTTACTGCATGGTCCGGAAAGGAGAGCCCGATTGTGCAGGCCGAAGACCCAGGACTATCTGAGCAGCAGGGACTATTAAATCATCTGCCAGGCCACATAAGCTTACCTGTTCTCTCTGATCTTAGCTGAAATCCTCAGGAATGGTACGTTGCTACAAGTTATCACAGTTGTAATGCTAAGAAGTTAAGACTGGTTTGATTTTGAATGGGTGATCAAGAGCCACTTACTTTACAAAAGACCTGTTTCGCATTTGTTGATGTGAACCAATACAGATGCTTACATTTTTGCCTCTTCTTGGAGATAGGGACAGCTACCTTGATAAGCATGTGCACTTCCAAATTAGCCAGTAGATCATGTCCTTATCTACACATATGAGTGCATTGTATGCATTTTGGTGGCCCTTCTATAAAGTTTATAGGTTTTAATTGTCCATTTAAGACCAATACTCAAAAATAGTTTATATTTTCCCCACATTACCGGGGGGGGGGCATTCTTTCCCACAACTTTTGTCAGAATTACAGCTCAACTCTCAGGGAGCCAAATGGGTGCAGATTAGAGATGGGCACAACTTGACGAAATTCTCGTTTCCATTTCCGTTACTCGTTTCCATTACGGAACAGAAAAGGAAACGACAATTACTCCGCCAGAACTTGAATTCGAACCGACTAAAGAAAAATGGGGCTGATTTGTCGTTGTCGTTCCTGGCATCGCGGCGATCCCGTGATGCCAAGCGGCACAGAAAAAAAGTTTTTAAAAGTTAAAAAAACCCCAATTCCCGGCCAAAAAGCAGGCGAAAATATGCCTGCCTGAGTGAGGGCTCAGGGCACCTACCAGAGGGGTGGTTGACCCCCCCTCCTGTCCTGGGCTGCTCTGGTGGTGGGGGAATCCTCGTCGTAGTCGCTTGCAACAAGCCGGACTCGCCGCCGGCCGCCACAATTCAAGCGGCACAGAAAAAAAGTTTTAAAACCCCCGATACCCAGGCCAAAAAGCAGGCGAAAATATGCCTGCCTGAGTGAGGGCTCAGGGCAGGGCACCTACCAGAGGGGTGGTTTCTGGGGGGGGGGTCCCCGTCCTCCCCCCCTCTCCTGTCCTGGGCTGCTCTGGTGGGGGAAATCCTCGTCGTCTCGCAGTCGCTCGCAAGTCGCAACAAGCACCGGACTCGCCGCTGGTCGCCGCAATTCAAGCGGCACAGAAAAAAAGTTTTAAAACCCCCGCCGCCCCGATTCCCGGCCCAAAAAGCAGGCGGAAATATGCCTGCCTGAGTGAGGGCACCGACCAGAGGAGGGGTGGTTTCTGGGGGGGTCCCCGGGCTTCCCCCCTCTCCTGTCCTCCTGGGCTGCTCTCGTCTCGCCATGCCATGCGGTGTGGGCGGGGGATCGAAAATGGGGCAGCGACCGCAATATTTTTTTTGAAATCGTGGTCCAAAAAACAAAAACACACAAGCCAACACAAGCACCACAGAAACATGCGGAAATTGCTATTTTAAAACTGCTAGAATTTTTACAGTAGCAGTGGGTTTTTCTTGCAACAAAATGTCTCCTCTGTCCTCTCTCCATTGATTTTATTTTATTTTATTTTATTTTTTTTTACACCTGCGCAATGATGGGCTGGCCATGGGAGTGACCATGCAAATTTTTGGAGCCATTCCACCAATCGCATGGCCACTTGGCCAGGTTGACCACAGAGACTTCTGGGATGTGCCAATCGGGCATAAAAAGCCCACTAACCGTAGCCCGAACCCGAACCCGAACCCGAAGCCTAAGCCATACGCCAGTACACTGTCCTTCTAAGTGGGTCAGAGAGGCACCCAGAGGTGCACCCCAATACTCACCCTAACCTCACCCGTAACTAGCCTAACCCTAGCCCTTGCGCTAACCCGTCTTAACCCTAAGCTAGATCTACTTGCATTGCATTACACGCAAGTACCTTTCCCTTCTTAGTGAGACACAGCGGGTGCAGAGAGTCCACCAGTCTGGCTCTGGGTGACTCCTGCAGGCTCGGCTCGGCAGCATGTGTGACATGCAGCAAACCATGCCCCCGAGGCCTGACTGATGCAGGGAAGGCACCCCAAAAAGAGGGGTGCCTCTGCCAGTCTGCTGCGTCTGCAACTTGGTATGCATATCCATATGGCTATGCTTGCCCTTTTGCAGCGGCTGAGGATAGGAGGCACCCATGGGTGCCTCCAGGAGCCCGCTTTCCCTTTATAGTGGGCCAGAGGAGGCACCCACCCCACAGAGGTGCCTCCAGGAGCCCGCTACCCCCCCCCAAACCAGTATAATGACAGACGAAAAAACGACACCACGAAACGACAAATTTTTGTGAAATTTCGCAAAAAACGGAAACGAGCCGAAACGGACCCGTCCCAAAAAATGATAACTCGAAAAAAAAAATTTCCTGGTCGTGCCCATCTCTAGTGCAGATTATATGGTCACCCTTGCTTATCAGCAAGTCTTGACATTTTGATCCTTTGAACCTTGTCTCTACCACTGAATGGAGTACAGGTACTTGATACTATCAGAGCACAGTAATACACTGATCAGCTGCCTTGCCGTTATTAGCTAAGCCATCCCTCGAAACTCCTGCTGTTGGATAAATTGCTTTATTCAAATACAAACCTCAGAATCCCTCATGCCAACATGACCACAGAGCGTGCAGGCTCAGAGAGGGGTGGGAAGAGGCCTGGAGGTTCAACTCCAAGAAGTCGTGTTTCCAAACTAACAGAAATACAGTATATGCACATTTTTCTCTAAGCCGGTCTTCAATATGAGGGGCATTCCAATGGGACATTGCTGTGTGTGCTCTGGACTTCAATAGCTATTTCAAGCTTTGTGGGAAACTTTGCAAAAAGTGAAGGGCTGTGTGTACTTGGCAGAGATGTGGTCCCAAGAGAACTGGCCTGAACTGCCAGAGGACTGGAGTAAAATGTTGGTTTGTTAGGATTGTCCTGAGTTTTCTTCCTTCCTTGCATGCTTGCTTGTTTGCTTCCTTCCTTCCTTCCTTCCTTTCTTCCTTCCTTCCTTCCTTCCTTCCTTCCTTCCTTCCTTCCATGTTTTTGGTTTTGTGTTTGTTTTGTATTTTGGATTAATTTTTTGGAAACTAAAAGTGAAAGTCTGATTTAAGACCACAGGGAACTGTACTCAATGGATCACATCATCCATCTGTTCCTTCTTTGGAGGTTTTTAAGCAGAGGCTGGATGGCCATCTGTCGGAAATACTGTGATGGGGGTTGTAGGGTCACTATTGGGCAGAATGAAATTCTCACATACGCTTTTGGGGTCCCATGAGACCCCCGAAACACGCCCCACACTGCCACAAGCACCACACACACAAAAAACTACTCCTCTCTTAATATTCTCCCCATCCCGCTTTGCCCTGGGTGTGCTTTTTATTTATTTATTATTTATTTATTGAATTTTTATACCACACCAATTTCCCAGAAGGGACTCTGGGCGGTTTACATAAATTTACATGTTCCTACTCTCAACCCCTACCTTCTATGCTTGGGACACCGGCATTTTCGGATGAACCCGGAAGAGGAGAAGGAAAGGCTGCTCCCATCACAATTGGGAGACATGTCAAGACCAGTCCCAGCTGGTTCCAGTTTTGCAGGAAGTTCCCAGGACAATGGGAGAACAGGAAACATCTGGGTTATCTCCGGCATGGGAGCATCTTCTTTTGTCCTGAATTTAGATCTTCGACAACCGTGTCTGGCAGCCTTGGAACATCCCATTAACATTTCCAGACCCCTTTATTGACATTTTGATTATCTGGATAACTGGACAATGCCACCCTTTTCCATCCCATTGTCCCCAACCCTTAAGGCTCATCAAACACTTCAATGGCAAACATCAGTGTAGCCACACCTGGATTACAAGACAAAGATGGGGTAGTGTTACCGGCCCCAGGACCACCCTGAAGGACACCTTGGACTATCCTAATTGTTGGCCATCATGAAGACCGCCACCCACCTGTCCCAAGAGTCTGAGCGCGACTTGAGGGAGGGGAGAGGGTATAAAACATCTGGACACCTGGTTTTCAGGGCGGATAATCTCCTCTGCCTTGTGGGGGTTGTTCGCCATTGTCATATTTATTGAGCTCAATAAATTGGCAATTAATTGGGACTCTCTCGTGTCGGACTCCCTTTATTGGGTAATCTGAGGTCCGGCAGTGGTCAGCAGGGAATAGCCTTGCTGAGACTCAACAGGTTCCTGCATGGCAGGGGGTTGGACTGGATGGCCCTTGAGGTTTCTTCCAACTCTGTGATTCTATGATTCTACGAAATCCTGCAAAATTTCTTCCACGTACCCAGTATTGTAAATAAAAGCACACCACACTAGGAACTTGTCTATGGCAAAACTTCACTGAAGGGAATGTTTAGAAACAGGAGCTCTATTTTTAGCAGGAAGTCTACAGAAGATATGAAAATGAAAATGATTTGCTGTTTTCAGCTGCAGGTGAACACAACCAGCAATGAAACCCAGATTTAGTAGAACAAGAGAAGTCAACTTCGTGGTGAGCAGAACTCTGGGTGGACTGTCAAGGGAAACAGCCTTCCAGCTTCACTATTCTATGATTCTATGAATTCCACAGAATTGAGAACATTACTTTTAACAAAACCTATAACTTCCAGGACAACTTAAGTGGTATGACTAATCTGGCCACAGTGAATTGGATATTCTGGAATCTGTAGTCTCAGAAGAGTACTCATCCCATCTCTGGTATAAAGTATTACTCAAATTTAACTCTATGATAGATAATCAAAGAAAAAAAATCATGATGGCCACTTAAGTTCTTTAACAAGGTAACTGTGGTGAGGATGGTGGCATTCAATTATGACAGTGACGACTAAAAGCAAAGCAAAGCAAAGTGTTCTGCTTATATACCGCCCCATACCACTACAAGTGGTCTCTGGGCGGTTTACAATTTTAATTACAGTGTGCAGGCTACACATTGCCCCCCCCAGCAAGCTGGGTACTCATGAAGAAGAATCTGGATCCAGATTCTTTTCTGTTATCTGGATCATTTAGGTAAAATGTTCTTTTTGCTACACAGCAGAAGTACAGAGATCCAGAGATGAATTACTATTATTTCCCAAATCTTACCCTTTGTTATTAACTGGCACTTAAAGTCTCAATGACTCACTCTGAGACTTTAGTAGGAGAAACAAAAAGCAAGAAGTTTTCTGCTTATATACTGTCCCATAGTACTTAAAGCACTCTCTGGGCAGTTTACAACCTATTTATAGAGGTTACACATTGCCCCACCCCACCCCTACCGCAAGCTGGGTACTCATTTTACTGACCTCAGAAGGATAGAAGGCTGAAATAAATAAAAACAATTTCTTTACTTACGGTTTCTTGAACTTATACTACTCTTTTTTGCTGTGCACATACTAGCAAATATCCAAACAGATCAACAGCAACAAAACAACTCCCACCACCCAATAAAAGAAAGATACAGAACAGCAGAGAGGCAGGGTTCTCTTTAAATTTCTATACAGTGGTACCTTGTATAAAGGAATTAATTTGTTCCAAATGAAATTATGTTAAGCAAATTTTCCTTTATACAAATTCCCATAGGAATGCATCGAAAACAGAGTGATCCCATTTTTATGTTGTATGGATTTTCCCCACAGGCGATTATGTTAAGCAAATTTCCCCTATCTCCGGAATTTTTTATGTTGTACAAATTTTATGTTATACAAGCTGTTTGTTATACAAGGATCCACTGTAGTTGGAATGAATGATTGGTTAGAGCTGGTTAGAGCTGAAGGGATAGACAATAACAACAGCCCAGAAAATTCCCTTGTGGTCACTCAAACTATAGACCAACAATTGGCTCACTACTGGAGTGCATGTAAAGGCCAAGTTTTCTTTTGCTGAGACGGTAGTTCCTAGGGAGCCACATGATTTCCTTGCTCAGAATTCAGGTAATCCACACATGCCAAAGCAGTGACTATTTCAACCTTTTCAGAAAATCTCCATCTTATCTCACTTCCCCTCCACTGTTCTATACAAGAGAAGGCCAGGAGAAGGTCATGTTGTGAGAAAATTGAGTATGAACCCCAGGGAATAAGTAGCCAGCAATCTCTCCCCCACCCCCCTCCACAAAAAGAAAGCAATAAAGGATAAGGATCCATTGAATAAAGGGATAAGAAATTAAGAATAAATATTTTTGTTTGCTCAAAAATTGAGTTTCTGTCTTCAACCACAATAGCATCCTGCAAAACAAGAAGCAAAACACAGACAAAAAAATAACAACTCACAACTTTGGACACCAAGCAATGTTCAAGTGCATAGTCAGGTATTTATGAAGTGTATTTCTGACAACAATATATTTTGTTTTTGGTTGAAGTCAATGAGACTGACTGCTTCGTGGCACAGTGGTTAAATTAGGTTTAATATAGGTTTACCTGTACTGCAGGTAAAACTGTGCTCACGGCCTGGGGTTCAATTCCCCGTAGCCGGCTCATGGTTGACTCAGCCTTCCATCCTTCAGAGGTCGGTAAATTGAGTACCCAGCTTGCTGGGGGGGGGGCAATGTGTAACCTGCATAATTAAACTGTAAACCACCCAGAGACTACTTGAAGTGGTATGGGTGGCATATAAGCAGAACACTTTGCTTTTTCACTTTGTAAATAATGTCTGAAATGCTGTTGCTCATTGTACTGAACTGCACTAGAGTAGGCCCATCACATCCATGAGGATTTGGTAGGTCAACTCCATAAGTTCCTTTGACTCAAAAGGAATTCCTCTAACTGGCACTTGCTTTAGTATAGTACATAAGAACATAATATGAAAATACAAAGAGCCATACTGGTTCAGGCCAAAGGCCCATCTAGTCCAGCTTCCTGTGCTGTATCTCATAGTGGCCCCACCAAATGCGTTTGGGAGTGCACAAGACTAGATATCTGTTTCCTGATACCACTCCCCTGCATCTGACCCTTGAAGTGCCCTGGTTTTAAGCCTGGAGATTACACATCTCCATCATGGTTTGTAACCTGTGATAGACTTTTCCTCCATGAATCTGTCCAATCCCCTTTTGAAGGCATCCAGGCCAGATGCCATCACCGCATCCTATGACAGGGAGTTCCACAGACTAACCAGACGCTGGGTAAAAAAATATTTTCTTTTGTTCTCACTCTCCCAACCCTCAATTTGAGTGGATGTCCCCTAGTTCTACATAACATAAGAACATAAGAAGAGCCATGCTGGATCAGGCCAAAGGCCCATCTAGTCCAGCTTCCTGTATCTCACAGCGGCTCCACCAGATGTGTTTGGGAGCGCATGAGACTAGATATCTCTCTCCTGATACCACTCCCCTGCATCTGGCCCTTAAAGTACCCTGGTTTAAAGCCTGGAGATTACACATCTCCATCATGGTTTGTAACCTGTGATGGACTTTTCCTCCAGGAATCTGTCCAATCCCCTTTTGAAGGCATCCAGGCCAGATGCCATCACCACATCCTGTGGCAGGGAGTTCCATAGACTTACAACGCGCTGGGTGAAAAAATATTTTCTTTTGTCAGTTCTGGTATTGTGTGAGAGGGAGAAGAGTGTCCCTCTATCCATTTTACTCATGCCCTGCATTATTTTGTATGTCTTAATCATATCTCCCCTCAGGCACCTTTTTTCCAGATTAAAGAGCCCCAAATGTTTTAGCCTTTCCTCATAAGGGAGGTCTCCCAGCCCAGTAATCATTTTAGTCGCTCTTTTCTGCACCTTTTCCAGTTCCACTATGTCTTTTTTGACATGCGGTGGCCAGAATTGTACACAATACTCAGGGTGCGACCTTACTATCGATTTGTACAATGGCATTATAATGTTGGCTGTTTTATTTCAATCCCCTTTTTGATAATCCCTAGCATGGAATTGGCCTTCTTCACCACTACCACACATTGGGTAGACACCTTCATTGAGCTGTCTACCAGCACACCAAGATCTCTTTCCTGATCCATGGATAGCTCAGAGCCCATGAGAGACCAGCTGGTAGTGGGGCGGCTAAAAAAATCTTGCAAAATAAATCTTGTTAATAAATAAAGTTTTGAAATTTTTACCCCAATATGCATTACCTTATATTTTCCTACTTTGAAACGCATTTGTCATATTGCAGCTCATTCCCCCGGTTTGGAGAGATCCTTCTGGAGCTCTTCACAATCTTCTCTTATTTTTACCACACGGAAAAGTTTTGTGTCATCCACAAACTTGGCGACCTAACTGCTTATCCCTGTCTCCAGGTCATTTATGAACAGATTGAAAGGCACTGGTCCCAGGACAGATCCCTGGAGCACATCACTTTTCACCTCTCTCCTACTCTTTGTTTCCTGGATCTCAACCAGTTCTCAATCCATAAGAGGACCTGCCCTCTTATCCCCTGATTGTGCAATTTTCTCAGCAGCCTTTGGTGAGGGACTGTGTCAAAAGCCTTCTGAAAATCCAGATAGATAATATCCATGGGTTCACCCAAATCCACATGCCTGTTGACCTTTTCAAAGATTTCTAAAAGGCTTGTCAGGCATGACTTACCCTTAACAGAAGCCATGCTGATTTTCCCTTAGCAAGGTTTATTCTTCTATGTGTTTTAAGATTTTCTCTTGGATGAGGCTTTCCACCATCTTCCCTAGAACAGATGTAAGGCTAACCGGCCTGTAGTTTCCCGGGTCCCCCCTCCTTCCTTTTTAAAAAATTGGTGTGACATCCACTATCCTCCAGTCCTCTGGCACTGTGGCCCTTTTTAGAGAGAAGTTGCATATTACCGTTAAGAGATCCACAATTATCCTTCAAATAAAAATAGATGGGAAGTAGGTGTAGAAGAACATTCTGGTTTAAGGACTTAAGCCAATGGTCTGCAGTGAGCACTGCTGCTCTATTTAGAATAGCTTTGGTTCAGGCTACTGATTGCCAACATTCTATAAGGACATGGCACTTGAAGACGAAGTACCTATTAGAAGCAAGGTTAGCAAACTCCACTGCTTTGAGACTGTCCAATGTCTCTGAAGAAAATCCGTACAGCTGTTTATATATGGTCTGGGTTTTAAAACAAACTTGTGTTACATCAGGATACATATAAGGAAGAGGAGGGCAACTTCTTATTGGAAAATGGAACACCCATTCTGGCAGGAAAAATGCAGAACTGAACAACCTGTGCTATCAGATGCACAGCTTAATATAACTCGTTGGTCCAAGCATTTTGACACTGTGTGGTCCCCATTATCTTGTCACCAGAAAGAACTGAGCGGGCAGGATAGCTGAGAACAAAGAACACATAGATCCAATAAATGCTGGGTTTTCAAACCTCCACCCACTGTTGCTAAGATAATTTATAATTTCACCAAATGATGTCAGAGAAAAAGGTTATGACAAAACCACTGGCTGGTGTTTGTAGCAAAACTGGCAGGTTGCTATGGCTTCTTTCATTACTTCTATGTAACATTTTCCCTAGAACTTCAGAAAGTAAGGAAATTGCTCAGACAAGGCCATCAAACCAGATCTTTTATTGCTGAATAAAGATATTCTATAAAAGGATGGTAAATTAGGGGGTTAGGGGGTGGGGAGCTGTTTGGTTTTCCTTGAACCTGACAAGTACAGTATCTGGGACACTGCCTTTATATCCTTCTGTTATAAAAGGTAAACTTCATAAATCAACCATTATGTTTCATCATTACAGAATTATAGAGGAACAGTGGCCGTCACTTCACGGGGCTCTTCGCATCGCAGCGTGATTGCCTTCGCTTTGAATGCGAAGGCGATCACGTGGTCTCCCTTCGCCCCCACCCCTCTTTCTCTGTCCTCACCATGCGAAATTTTAGGTTCGAATCCATTCCTACCTCACGTGCTCCCTTCGCATTCGGAAGCTTACTTGCAACTTCCGGTTTCTTTTTTTAAAAAAAAAAATACCACGGCGTATCGATGCATCAATACCCGGCTGTCGAGGCGCACAAGCCAGCGGTCAAGCCCGGCGCTCAAAGGCCCCTGCGGTTGTCCCGAGGACTTGTGGGCGGCCATCGTGTTTCCCTGAAGCAGAGCAGCTGGGTTGGTTTTTTTTGGGGGGGGGGCGGGGCGGGGAGAGGCTTCTCTCAGCTTCATCGCCCTGTGTGCCCCGCCGCCGCTCTGTGGGTGGGCGCGCGCGCGGGTGTCTTGTAGCGGCGGCACCGACACCCCCTCCCCCTCCCTCTGCGCAGCCCTTCGCCATCCCTTGCAAGTGGAGGGACTCTGCTCACGTCACCCGGGGACGCTTGCCCCCCCTCTGTTGCCCCTGCCCCGTGTTCAGAAGGCAAGATCAAAAGAACGGGTTACCCGAAATATCTATGCATCGGCATTTCGGACAAAAAGTAAGTTAAAAAATAAATATATATATATATATTAACTGGCCACACGTGACTTTGGATGCGAAGCGGGATGCGAAGCGAGGAAGATTCCCGGCCTCCGGCAGGGGAATCTCTCGCCCCGCTTGGAGCACGGTTTAGGGGGCGTGGTCGGGGTGGCGCCGAACCCAAAGAGGAGGAGCGTGCGGACTGAAGCGATCCATTTGCACGGAAATTACGGCTCGCTGCGCAGCGAGAGGTTCGTGAAGTAACGGCCAGTGTGGTATAGTGATTAGTGTGTTGGTCTGGGCTTTGGTGGGAGATCAAGAGTCTATGAATCATAGGGCTTGACCCCACTGACAAAAAAATCCGTTTTTTTGAACTGTGTTGGGCTGAAAACAACCTGATTTAGATTTCAGGGTACATACAAGGCACGTGCACACATGGACTACTGTGCCAGGGGAGTGAGCTTTTCTATTCCTCTGGCAGAGATTCGTTTATTTTGGGGAGCATGTGGAATTGGTTCATTGGAATTGATCCCACGTGTGTGAACACCCTTGCTACTTTTTTTAAAAAAAAAGAATTTTACATTCTGATACAATGCTAAACCAGACAGCAGATAATGGAGTGGGGAAATTCTATAGGTAGGAAATCTTTGAAAGCTGCATTCCCCCCTGCAATAAAAGTTGTTGGGACTTTCTTCATCCCAGAAAGAAAGAGGCATTAAGAGGGCAAGGTCTCAAAACCTTGTGCCCTGCCCATATTCAGCCTTTGGAGTCCATTATCCAGGCCTTGGATTCTGGATACTAGGAGTGGGATGTTGGTAACGTGGTGATCCTAAATTTAAGGGTTGTTTTCCATGAACATCAGGATGCATTATTTACATGGGATCAGAAGCAGCATAGTGGCTGCTGTTGCTGTTGTCAGTTGCCATTGTTCCCAGAATTCACAGGTTGGCTTTAAAATTCATACAAGAATATTTAAATACTGTACTCAGTTTGTTGCACGCACAGCATTTTCAACAGTTGCTGAATGATCCATCCCCTGTAACTGTGACCCTTACTACCATTCCTGCCATGGAACAGGGACACTGGAAGGGTTTCCTCCGCCATAACCTCCATAGACTCCAGACACTGTGCTAAGTTTCAGCTAGCCTTTGATGAGGCATGGGAATGGGGTACACTTTCATTCCCCTACCTGAGCCCCCTGTTGCCCAATGCCTGTGGCTGGGGCTGGCTTTTAGGTACTAGTGTCCTACTATCCAATGACCAGAACTGGGGCCAAGTTTTAGGTACCTTCAGTGTGGTCCAATGATGTTCCTCCCACCAGAGCTGTTCCTCTTTCACCCTGGCCAGTGGCATGAGATGCTGGTGTTGCCATCTCCTCCGTCAGTGCCTCTTCTGGGTCAGTGTGGCTTCCCTGGCAAGCCTTGGTCAGATCATTTGGCCCTGCCCTGAGGGTATGGTTGAAGGAGGAAAGATGGGCATCACCTGCCATATCTCCTCTTGGAACGCCAAGCTGATCCACTCTCCCGTCCAAAGGGTCCTAAAGGAACAGTGTCCATTTCTCCCCAAGGACTCACAAGAGAGTGGGCAAATCTTCCCAGACCAGCAAGGAACCCTCTGACCATCAACTCAATGACCCTCCCCTGCCTTCCTCCTCCTTTCTCTCTGGCCCTTGCCAGCCAGCTCCAACCCTCCACTTGCCTCCCAACTGTAGATCTCCCTCCTCTTCACTCCCACCTGGGTGCCCCATCTCAACATCAGCATGGGCTGTCCTGGCGCCAGAAGCTATGGGTTACTCAGTAGTCTCCGAGTGATCTGGGGTGTGTGTGTATGTGTGCAGGAATGACAGAGGCCTCCTCCTTACACTGGCATTACAAGGTTCTGTCGCTAAATCTCAGGTGTTGGCCTTCAGATCTCAAACAATGTTGGCCTAGTGGCCACATTAGAGTTAGGGGGAACCCTCTCTCTTACCCCACGGATCTACCTGCTGCTGGCAGGCTCAGTGGTTTAGGCTTCCAGAGATCAGGCACTCCATTCCTCATGGTGACCCCTTGACTGAACTCAGTTGTCCATAGGATTCCTTCCTGCTCTGCAGTTCTGAGGTTATTATTATTATTATCCCTTTCTTCCTTTCCCCACCTCTTCCTCTCTCCTTTCTGCAGCCCCTTCGTGCTCTTCTCTTATTTTCTCTGGCTCCTGGGTCTCTCCCTCTTTATCCCCACCTTGTTTCTTCCTTCCTCCGCCCTATTCCTTTTCATGCTCCTGCGTTGCTCAGCATGGCCTGCGGATCCAATGCTGCTGCAGGACAAAGGAGGGGGAGGGGAATAGAAAGGAAGGCTTCAAATCTATGAAGGGAGTCTTGGTGCTCTTGGATTTTGAGGCAATCATGTTGTCACTGACCAAGTACGACCTGAAACAAATTGATATCTGGACCTTTCCGAAAGAAGACTGCGGTCACTCCACATAATGAAACCGAGTGTTTCAGGCAGCCGGAGTCAAACATTTATTTAACATGCCAAGAAGCTCTTGTTTGAGTCAGGCCTCGGATGATTTATCCAAGTGTCATTCTGTCCCAGCTCCCCATAACTGTGGGAAGAGGTCAAGACGATCCAGGGCATTCTTCTCTCTGCTGGCACAGATAGCCCTGGCTGAGAGGTAGCTTTGTTTCTGACAACTTCTCGGCGGTGACTCACTCCGCTTGCCCCCAAAGGCTAGGCCTCGACAGAGTTATCCTTTCATCAAAGAGAGCTGGCAAGAGGCCCCAGCTTGCTCTCCCCACCCTCTCTCCTGTGCAGTGTGTGGCTCAGGAGGCAACCAGCATCATCCATGACGGAACAGGTTCATTCTGCCCCAGATCATTATGAAGAAAGTATTTACAAGGGAAAGCTGTGTTTCCTGCTAGGCCGAAGCTCAGGCGCGATTGCCGGCAGTTGTTTGGGAAGGCAAGGCAGAGCCTAGAGCTTCGCTTTGCAGGTATTAGAGCTGTTTTGCCTAATAAAGAGAACCAGCTAAGCTGGCACATGCTTCTAGCCAAACAGGAATCCCATTAAGAGGAGAGGGTTGTAGGAGAGAGCTGCCCTATGGCTGTATAAATGTGTCGGTTCTTTCTAAATCCAGGCTCCTATGACAACCTCTGTTAGTGGAGTCACCTTGAAGGCTTCCCATTGCTTGAAGGTATGTAGGGGTAGCTCACATTGGACTAGAACTTGGAAAAATTACTTTTTGGATTACAAATCTCGGAATATTTCAA
Source organism: Phrynocephalus versicolor (assembly GCA_023846285.1). Classification (NCBI taxonomy): domain Eukaryota; kingdom Metazoa; phylum Chordata; class Lepidosauria; order Squamata; family Agamidae; genus Phrynocephalus; species Phrynocephalus versicolor. The sequence continues at coordinate 43,204,098 of JAHTLZ010000379.1, forward strand.
CAATCATAACAATTAGTCCAGCAACACATGTATCCATCGTGGTCTCCATAACATGAGGAACAGTATGTTGTTGTTCAGTCGTTCAGTCGTGTCCGACTCTTCGTGACTCCATGGACCAGAGCTGGCCAGGCCTTCCTATCTTCCACTGCTTCCCGGAGTTTGGTCAAATCCATATTGGTTGCATCGATGACAAAGTCCAACCATCTCATTCTCTGCCGTCCTCTTCTCCTTTTGCCTTCAATCTTTCCCAACACCAGGGACTTTTCCAAAGAGTCCTCTCTCCTCATGAGGTGGTCAAAGTACTGGAGCTTCAGCTTCAAAATCTGTTCTTCCAGTGAACATTCGGGGTTGATTTCTTTCAGGATGGATAGGTCGGATCTCCTTGTAGTCCAGGGGACTCTCAAGACTCTCCTCCAGCACCACAGCTCAACAGCATAAATTCTGTGACGATCAGCCTTCTTTATAGTCCAGCTCTCACTTCCATACATCACTACTGGAAAAACCACAGCTTTGACTATCCTGACCTTAGTTGGCAAATTGATGTCTCTGCTCTTTAGGATGCTGCCTAGGCTTGCCATTGCTTTCCTCCCAAGAAGCAGGCGTCTTTTAACTTCGTTGCTGCAGTCGCCATCTGCAGTGATCAAGGAGCCCAATAAACTCTGTCATTGCGTCCATTTCTTCCCCTTCTATTTGCCAGGAGGTGATGGGACCGGTGGCCATGATCTTAGTTTTTTTGATGTTGAGCTTCAGCCCATTTTTTCACTCTCCTCTTTCACCCTCATTAAGAGGTTCTTTAATTCCTCCTAACTTTCTGCTATCAGAGTAGTATCATCTGCGTATCTGACGTTGTTGATGTTTCTTCCGGCAATCTTAATTCCCCAGAATACCGACACATAGCTATCCTCCTATCATTGATTCAGAAAGAACTCTACAGGCCAGCAAATAACTAGATTTCTACACTGTGTGCTTCATCCATCATGCCCAGACTAAGAAAATCAGGAAAATACAAAATTTGCTATGGTGGACAGAATCCTATTAGTATTCTACTATGAAGTACAGTGGACCCTTGTATAACAAACAGCTTGTATAACATAAAATCTGTACAACATAAAAAATCTGGAGATAGGGGAAATTTGCTTAACATAATCGCCTATGGGGAAAATCCGTACAACATAAAATGGGATTACTCCATTTTCAATGCATTCCTATGGGAATCTGTATAAAGGAAAATTTGCTTAACATAATTTCATTTGGAACGAATTAATTCCTTTATACAAGGTACCACTGTATGTGAAACCACATACTTGTGGCTGTGAATGAGGCACCAGTCATGTGCCCAGCTGCATTACTCACATGTAACTAAGCACATGGCTGGCAGCTCATTAACTAGATCCAGACACAACATACCACAAGAAGACCAAAAGAGATCACGACAAAATACAACTGGTAGTCAGCTACAATTCCCCAGTCAGATCATTCCACAGCTCATTCAGGCCCCAGTTGGTGAGTCTGTGCTTGCTTATAGATAGACCCCCCCCCAGCTTCAAACAGCTACACAACATGATGAAAAATATGGATACAAAGACAGGAAGAAGATGCTAAAACAAGCCTGGATGCTAACTGTGTCCCAATATCTGCTCTGACAGCATAATTAGGGGGCTTAAACAAAGTCGCCCACAACAAGAAGGGATCATTTACTTGCTCACCTCCTAATTTGATCTATGCCATCATTTGCCGACAATGCCATTCTGCATTCTACATAGGCCAATGGGAAATTTCTGTGCAAGGAAATAGACACAAATCTAACATCAGAAATGGCGGCACACAAAATCCATTTTCAGAAAACTTTAGCATTCCAGGACACACTGTTACAAAACTCTTAGTAGGAGGAAACGAGTGACAAAGAGCCACAAATTCCATTGTGGGCCCAAAGGCTTAAATAAAGACCAAGGCTTTCCACAATTTTATATTACAAAAGATTGTAAACAAAACTGCTTTAATTATATAT
>JAHTLZ010000379.1:43216148-43229870 GCA_023846285.1 Phrynocephalus versicolor
ATAGATAGATAGATAGATAGATAGATAGATAGATAGATAGATAGATACTTTATTGTCATTGTGCATAGTACAACAAAATTGAATGTTATCCCAGGTGTGAAAAGTAAATTTAAAAAAAGAAAAGAAATACATTTAAAAGGTAAGAAGGATTAAAACACTCATACACATCCATCACAACTCTCCAAGGTCAAACTGTTTGGCTACAGCATTTAAGATGGTTATGGCTCGAATAAAAACTGTTTTGTGAAGCTATTTGTTCTTGTTTTGATTGTTCTGTATCTCCTGCCCGAAGGCAGCCATACAAACAGACCACGTTCAGGGTGAGATGAATCCTGTAGTCCAACAGGGTAACCTTTTCAAGTTCACACACATATGTAGTAAAAATAAAAGTGCAGTAATGAGATGAAATGGACATTTGGCCTTCCTCTTGCAGCAGACACAGGGGGTGGGATGGGGTGGGGTGGGGTGAAAAACCAGTTTACATTGCAGAGAAAGGGGTGTATGTCTGTATTCACTTGGCTTCCTTGAAATCATTTGAGTCATTTCTGCCCCCTCATTTTGAAAGACTCTATGTGTTATTTCCTGATAGCATGATTTCAAATAAGAAGGGTTTGCGTGTGTGGTAAACCCCTACTACACCATCCCAACACACTGTCAGTTTCTATATTCAAAAACAGAGCATCATCATGAGTTGAACTATTGCATACCATTTTCTCAGGGTCAGCCTACTCCCTTGCATATCTTATGGAATTAAGACCCATTAATGCTGCATGTGTCTCTCTTGGTAGTGACATGAAAAATTCGAGCAAGGAAGTGAGCCATTACATTCGCCTATGCAAATTTCATGAGTGAGTCCAAATTGGAGTGCCTTCTTCTGCCTGCCTGTCACGAAAAATGCAGCATTTTCTTCTCGTGCCTCCGAGTTCTACCCATCTGATATTTCTGAGCAGCAACTTCGTTCAGCTGCAGATTAGGTGGGCCAAATGTTTTTGGAGCTGATGGTGTAGCTCCAGATTTCCCACAGTGATAAGGAAATTGAACTGGCTGGCCTACGGAAATGATTCTGTGCTTGCCCTATTGCAGGACTGTCCAACTTTGAACAGGCCAAGGTCTCCTTTTTCCGGCCCAAAGTGCCTGAGGGCTACTACACTAAAACCTCTACTTACAAATTTTATCAGCGGTTTCCCATAGGAATGAATTGAAAATCAATTACTCCATTATGGAGGGAATTGTCCGGGGGGGGGGGGAGAGAAGGGAGATGTCACTGCACAAAGGAGATGGGCACACCTGCAACCCCACCTCTCGCCCCTCTCCTCCCTCCACTCCGCACCAGCGACTCAGCTGGTCACAAGACAGTGGCACACGGATCATCTGGCCAGTGGGGGGAACCGGGGACTGACCCAGAACTTTGCTGGGGCAATGGTGGTCCTTGGGATGGGGGAGGGAGGGGTAGAGAACTTATCCCCTCCCTTTTTTTATTGATGGCCGGAGGGCTACTTTTGAACCCTTCGCGGGCTACTGGTAGCCCCCGGTCTACCTGTTGGGCAGGGCTGCCCTATTGCAAGAAAAAACAAAATGGCCGTCAGATCCTAGAAGATGGAGTGTTGGATCAGGGTTGCAAGACAGAGCAGTGTGTGTTTCAGAGGGAATACAATGGATCATCTTTAAGGTGTTTAGTTGTCCTCAGCTAACCAAGCTCAACAGACCAGTGGAGGTCACTGCTTCATTGCCAGAGCTGAAACACAATTTTATGGCCTATATATCCCACTTCTGGATGTGGAATATGGTGTTATGACCATGTCCTGCTCCTCAATCAGCAAAATATCTTGGGACATCATTTTGGAAGGAAGAAAATGAACAGGGCACACTGGGTGATGTGAGGCTATGACTCTTTGATGCATGCTTTCAACCTGTAAGTAGGTTGAGAAAATAAGAGAAAATAAATTACACAGAATTATCTCAAAATTGGCCACTGTTGATTTTAGTGCAGCCCTGTCCTAGATATGGTCAGGGTAGGGGTGGTGAAAGACAGTGGCACTGTGGATCTGTAGAAATCAGAATTTTGCATTGATTTTTTTTTTTTGGAAGTTGAGTCATGGCAACTGGACTTTTCTTGAGAGACTGAAACGTTTTGCTGCTCATCCAAACAGCTTCAGACTGACGAAGCTGTTTGGATGAGCAGCAAAACGTTTCAATCTCTCAAGAAAAAAGAAGACACGTTGCCATGACTCAACTTCCAGATAAACACACCTGGATGACTGAGAATCTCCATAGACATTTTGCTTTGTTTTGTTCTTTGGTTAGCGTTCTGTTTCTTTCTTTCTTTTGTTGTGCTGCAGGCAAATAAATCCACTTTTTCATGAGTGCTGCTCCCTGTAGACCCTGTGTAACTTTGGAGAGACAAATAAGTATGTATTAAAAATCTAAAGTGCTTCAGAAATGGATGGCAAACGCAGAAAGCACAGCTGGAAGCAGCAGTGCTAACAGGCTGGAAGTGGCTTCCTAGAGATGCATTTGCTGGTACGTCTTCGAGATGTTCCCTGCCTGGAACATGACCTGTAAAAAAGCAGCTGACACGAGCTGTGGGGACAGAAACATTGTGCGCTGTTTTAAAATACTGTGGAAGGAGAGGGAGAAAGGAATGACAGCTGCATGCTCAAATTTCAAAGGAAACGTGATTACTTGTCACCTGTTTTCCATGGCCCTCTATGGTCTTGGACCCTTCTTCCTTTTTCATTCTTTTTTATCAGCATAAATTCTGCTGTTCAACAGAGAAACCCTGGTGCCTGGGTTATGATGTAAAAAGACAGTGGACATGAAGGGAACAGAACCTACAGTAATTCAGGGAAAGCGGGAAGGCAGCAGGAAAAGAGGAAGACCAAATGCGAGATTGTCTAATTCCCCGAAAGAAGCCATAGGCTTGAATTTATGACAGCAAAGCAGGGCCGTTAAGGACAGCACATTTTGCAGATTGTTCATTCATAGGAACACCATAAGTTGGAGGCAACCTGATGATCCATAACAACAAACCAAATGGATTAATTTATTCTATGGGATTTTTCATACCAGAAAAAAAAAATGTTAATTCACAATGCCTGTCTCCCCGAGCTTGGAAATGTCACTGTTCATGGATTACAACACCCAGAATCCCCAAAGGACTACAGATTTGGGACGTTATAATCAAAGCATACAATTTTTAAAAACCCCATGTTTCCGTATTAACTTAGCTTGAATTTGCTAAAGTTTATATTCACTGGGATGAAGGAAGGCCTCTTATTATATTGGATGTTTAGGCCATTTAGCTTAGTGTTGCCTGCGTCGATTGGAAATGGCGGTCCATGGTCCAAGGCTTCTTCGGTGCCCTTCCTGGAGTTGTCCAATGAATGGAACTAAGGTTCTTCTGCATGCCCTATAGCCCTTTCCCTGTAGCAATGAAGTCCTTGCACATGGCTCTCTTATGCCCCATATCAAGTGATATCACCATTGCAACAATCTGGTAAAGGTGATCTGGTTGAGATTGTGTGACTGGCCTAAGGTCATCTAGTGTGTTTCATAACTGAGTGGGGATTTGAACCCGGGTCTCCCGAGTCCTAGCCCCACACTCTGGCCACCACGCCACATTGCAGCCCCACCTGCACCCACAGAGGAGTTCATCCCGCAAATGCTGTTAATATCAGATTTTGGACTAAGTGCAAAGGGCATACATTGTAATGACAAATTATATTGTCGGTTGTGTTCGTTGTTTTGCACCAATTGTCATGCAAAGAGGATGGCAAGTGGTAACTCACTGATTAGAGGCAATTTGCCAACATAGTTTATACTTTGCACAAGGCCTGCAACTAGAGAAGAATAACAGGGGCTTGGACCGAGAACACCAACTTCTCAATGTGCCCCTTTCTGATTGGTGTGGTGGCCTGGACAGAATGGAAAAGGCATCCACAATGGCAATTCTTGTTCTGGCCACTGAGGCCGAGATGTTGCCTAGATGGGCTGCTGATCCATGGGTAGAGGCTTTCATGTTGAAGGACTGTTCTACCCAGAGCTTAGTAGATCAGGCCCCTTCCTGGACATGAAGGATAGTAGACAGCAACTTCATCCAGATGAAGGGCTGCTCTATTCAGCTTGTGGGAGCCTCCCTTTTTAGAGGTTAGGTCTAGCCAAGGCAGAATAGTCTGAGAGCATGAGAGAATAGTAACCAGGTAGATAGCTTCCTACCCAGAGGCCAAGGAAAGGTCTAGCCAAGGCTGGGTGGAAGAGGGCAGATTAGCCACCTGTGGAGGTGGTAGCTGGGCTCGGCCTCTGTGTCCTACAAAGAGAGGGACAAGCAAGACTCACCTTGTCAGCTGGTGGCATCTACTTGGGGTTTGGCGTACTAGCCTCTGGGCTGGATAGTGCAGGAAGACAGCTTATTCGTTTGTGATATTAATTGATGTTGCAGGTAGCCTCTCCAAGAAAGGGCCAGAAAACAACAGCTAGAAACTGGGCCTTCTCAGTAGCGGCCACCGTGCTCTGGAATTCACTTCCAGTGGAGATGTTTCACTCCCGTGCTCTTCTTAGCTTATTATGTTGTTATGCCATCTTTATGTTTTGTAAGCCACCCAGAGTGACCTTTTAGGCCAGATGGGTGGGATATAAATGCAATTAATTAATTAGAACCTGGCTGTTCACACAAGCCTTAGAACTCCTTATTCCTTCTTTACGCAGCTCTTAAATAACCCTATGTTGATGTACTTTTTTTTTTTTTACTTTCGGTAGCTCTGATAGTGTTGCTGATACCCTCTGGAGATGGGGAGATGCTGGTAAGGTGTTCAGAGCTATAATTACATGTTTATGTCATGAATTACACACAGTCCACGGGGGTCATATTCTATGCTGCTTGCCCCAGGTAACAAAATTGCTAATTATAGCTTGGCATTGTGTAATCTTTATGAAATATTGGTTCACCCCAAAGAAAGAATAGGGCTGTGAATAAGAGAATCGAACCAGAAAGAGCCAGAGAGCTAAAGAAAATGGAGCTGCAGTTGCCTCTTAGATTGCCAACTTGAGTTTTGTAGAGTCTCCATGATTTTTCTATGTCATAAATATGCAACCCAGTTGAGGGAGATATCTTGGGTTGTGTCTGGCTTTCAGATCAAAGGGACACTTGAATTTTGCCATTCTGCAGTTTCTGTATTGGTGCTGTTGCTGAAGTCTTGGGTGCACAACTTGTAGCACTTTGTTGTTATAGCTGCTCATGGCATGTTATATAACTGAATAAGAGGAGGCTCGTTTTGGGAAATTGTGTTTGCAAGGTTCATCAAAAGCTATCTAAGCAAATAGCCCCATAGAACTAAAAAAAAGTGTTACAATTGCACTTAACTCCATCATAAATAACCAGCAGAGTGTTGGCCAATATACAGCAAACTATAATATCCCTGCATTTATGTAAACAGGAGCTGAAATGTATTCCCACAGTACAGCTCCAGAGAGGAACGCAGCTGTGCATGTTAAACAAGCTGAAGTTTCCAAACATTTTTCAAGGACAGCCCTGCATAAAATATATCTCAGTATTTCAGGATATCCTTCACTTCAGCAACGAGGATGCATTGGCATATCCAGATTGAGAGCGTGGAAAAGCTACAGTATTTAATTTTTAGTAACTTTAATTAGTCAGAAAAGGAAAGTGCCATGCATACAAATGGTAGGACTCATCCCAACAACATGTCTTCCCATGCCTTACCTTCTCGTGCCCCTTCTCATCCTACACTTTTGTCAGCACTACACAGAGGTCACGATGTTTCCACTCTACAAAGATTCTGCTCTTTCTATTTTTAACACTTAAACATTCGCTGAGTGAAAACCGTTTTTGTTTTTCAGCAAAAGGCTTTGGTCCTTGTGCTTTTGTCATTTTAGTGAACTTCTCCATCTGCTTTTTTTTTTTGGATGTGGTTTCATCTGCTTCTTCTGTTTGTTTGATTGTTCATATTTATAATTTAATATCTTGCCCAGAGAAAGAAAGAAAGAAAGAAAGAAAGAAACCCCAGATTAATATTAAGGACAGCATGTGTAATTTTTTTACAGATGGTAATTCTGTATTTCTAAGGGCCTTTTCACACTACCCCTAAGATCCGCTGGCCACTTAAACTCGGACCAGAGATCTTGGGGGTTCGTTGCTCTTTCTGCGTCCCCACCCCTCCGCACTTCCTTGATCCTGTCTGCGTGAGGGGAGCACATCATCTTGTTGAAAAACTGACTACCCCTTGCCCAACTTAAAGATTAAGAACATTAGGAAAGTAAAGCACCAGAGACCTTAGGGTTACTGTCCACAGCAGCACATGGAGAAGGGGACTAAGATTTATCATCAATCATTGTGACTTTGTCACATACTTCTGAACATATCTGTAAACAAATCTGTGACCCTGCCATGGTATTTCCCACTAAGGTGGTATACACTATTTCAGTTGAAATTATATTTTTTATATCTGATTATTTCATAATTTGTTCCTGCACACACGGCGACCAGTTTAGCATAATGATTAGGATGCTGGAAGAGGATCTCTAAGAGGCTGAGGTTCAAATTCCCACCCAACCATGAAATACTTACTGGGTAACCTTGGGCTGGCAAGGCAAGCAGTCTCTCTCTTTCTCTCTGATCTACTTCACAGGGTTGTTGTGAGGATGCAACTGGGAAGAGAAGAGGCATGTACACGGCCTTAAGGAAGGGTGTAGTATAAGTGTTAAAGAAAAAATAATCAGTAAAGGCACATTTGATGAAAATCTTTCTCTATTTTATCTCCATAACCATGTGATCTGGTTCCTTTCTCCTTCGTTCAGCCATGTTTATTATGATGGTGGGGAAAAGCCTCCACGTGTCAAGTTAGCAGGAAACATATGGGAGCCAAGTCCATAAAAGGTGGCCAACCTTGAAGAGGAGAAGCAATGTTTCAAAAAGTTCTCAAAAGTAAAACAAGTTTACATTTATCTGAAAGGAATTATTAAAACAACCTTGGGGTTGCCACACCATTACTACACATTATTGGGGAAATAACAGCTCTCACATAAACCATGGACACTAGGAACACTTGGAAAAAATTTCTACGTCGCAAGCACACCCGTTCCCAAAGAAAACAGTTTTCTGGGCTTGGCACATCCTTGGGGTGTTTTGCCATGTACACCCTCCCCATTCAGCCTGGGTCAGGCTGACATGAGATGTAATTCAACCCACAGAGAAGCTATTGACACTGAGCTGCCTCTGGTTTTTGTGGAAAGGTACTACGTCTCCATCATAATCACAGCTCATTAAGAGCAGCATATGTGCTTGGTTATTAAATACCACTCCTTAAAAGGGGAACCAAGACACCATAGATTTGATAAGAAACTCCTAGATTTTAAAGGCCAGGAGGCCTGCCAGTTTAAAGGATTGCCGGCTGTTTACTCATTAGAAAATAAGCAAGAGTAGAATGGATTGTGTTGGTTTTTAGTGTAGCGGCAGACACACTGTGTGTTACAGCACTGCAGTGCTATGGCTTCCACAGCGAGGAAACAGAAAAGGCCTCCAACGCCCTGTGAGGCCTTGGAAGAGGGGGTTTTCCCCCTCTTATGCTAAGTCCCAGAGTCTTTAGACAAGGAAACAATGCAAGCAGCACTGGATGTCTGATGAGTATGTGAGAGATGGCTTTAAAGCCTGGCAGAGATCTCCACCCATTCCAACGTGTCACCAAGATTCAACCCAAAGACATTTGCATAATGTGCTGGCACTTGCTCAACCCTGGCTCACCAAAAAGCCAGGAGCGAGCAGGTTGGAGAGAGAATGCTGGGGGGTACGTCCACATGGGCTCGCCATGCCTCAGGCCTTGTGTGTCTCTCTCAACCCATGGGCCTACTCGTTGCCCACGTCCCGGCAGCAAACAGCAGCAGCAGCATGTGGGCTGGCAGTGAGGCTTGCACAAGGCTGAACGGCAATATAAGGCCTGGGAAAGCTCTCCCATGGCATGCATGCTTAGGTAATACTGCACACACAGGATGTGATGTGAACACTGGTTGGGCTTATGGAGCTATTGCACCTGCTGGGCTGGTTAGTCAGGCTTGATCCGGGTTCTGGGTCTGTGACTTACCCAGATTCCCCTCATGCCTGTTTTAACAATCAGCTGACCTAGAAGCAGTTCCAGCATCCCCACCCCCACCCCACAACCTTTCTTGACCTGTGCTAATGACATTAAAAGCCCCCAGCCTTTGTCTGTTGGGTCCTAAAGTCTCAGGAACCAGACTGAAAACTTCGGGGCAGATTTGGGGTGGGGGTGGGTGGGGAGACAGCCAGCCACCAAAGTGGTTCCCAGCCAAAACCATTTAAACAGCATCTCTGTCTTTTGGGTCTGTGGCTGCCTTACTTTGTCTAATGGTAGGGCTGGAATTGCACCTCACATTGCATTTAAAGCAGAGGTGGGCAAATGCACAGAGAATAATTTCTGGCGATCGGCATCGACCAGGGGTCATAGCAGGCCTGCTAATCAACCCCCAAATATAGATTTTTTAAAAAAATTAGTCCCTGGAGATCCATTTCTGGAACCTTAGGGCTAGTTCACTGCTCCTGCTCTGTGTTGTATTATGCAACTACTGCTCTTGGAAGCCTTCAGAAATATAAAATGATATTTATGTGTATACATGTGTGTATGTGGATTTCTGTTTGGCAATGTGGGAGGTGATACCCAGGACCACAAAAACAGTCCTGCAGGTTCTACTTTGCCCATTCCTGATTTAAAAGTCATCTTATCAGTCTCTGCTGGCAGCTTTGTGGCACTGTATGTTGCGATTCTGAATCATCCTGTAATTCTCTTTGCTACTGGCCATCTAATTTTCTGGGGCAGAAATTGACTTTTGGCCTCCCTCACATTACCTAGAGACTAGTGTTGTCCTGTTTGACGTGTTTGCCTAGCAGACCTTGGAAACGTTACTACCACTCACATTATGTACCAGTCTGTGTCCATGCCGGCTGGGAGATTCTGGAACAAAGGTAACTTCTTCCTTGCTTTCTTGTTTAGTCACCAGAGGTGAATTTGATGCATCACAGAAATAACCCCCAATCTCTCTCTTTAAAAAAAACCTTTTTGTGCGTGTGTGGTTTGGCTTTAGTGTAACGACTCCAGAGCAAGCTGTGTGAACTACGATAATTGCAGCCAACAGATACTGCTGGCAAGTAAAGTACTGAGTAAATGCGAGCAGGGTAGGCAACAGCAGAGAGAAACAGATCGGGCCATTTAAACCTCAGATTTCTGGTGTGCAGGCTGTAATTTAATCAGAAATAATGCATATGTATGCCTTTCAACTTGGGAGCTGTTTTGACAGCTCTTTGCTAATACTGTATCCCCTTTCAGTATTGCCATGTATGCACAGCATTCAGCAGACTATTTATAGGCAGGTAAACAACACTTCATATGCTATCTGCCAGGGAACAATTATATGGAAAAGTGGTTTGACTGGCTTCGTTGTGGGATTGTTTTATTTCTTGCCTTTAGGTACTTTGGCCCACCCTTCACTCATTCTACTCTGGAATAAGCTGGTTCTCATATATAACTTGGAGGAGTCAAGAGGCAGGGAGGGTGGCTCCCCGGGAAGGGTGTTAGCCTGAGAATCATTCGTTTCTGCCCTAAACTGTTAGATAAGGGGCTGAGAATATTTTCTTAAAACAAATGCTCGTTTTCAGATGTGGAAGTTCCTTTTTAAGACTAGCGTTTCCAAATGACTCCACTCAGTCTTCTCAGAGTTATAGTTCAGAGTAGAGATGGGCACAGAATGGAATGAGGGTGTTTCATTTCATTTTGTTTTGTTTCATTGGTAATTAATTTTTAAAGTACAGTGGTATCCCGATTTACAATGCGCCCAACGTACGAAAATCCCAATTTACGAGCCGGATTATGTGATTGTTTTCTCATGTCGCCTTACGAGCTGGAGATCTGGTTTCCCTGACTTACTTTTTCTTTTTAGAACTTGGGCGTTCGCTGTTTAAAATGTGTTTCAGCCACAGAGGCAAGCTTGCCTCCGTGCCTGAAAGACATTTTAAACAGTGAGCACTTTAATCCTCAGCCCACCCTCGTTGGGGAGGAAAGGCACGCACTGGTTAAAATGTTTTTCAACCACAGAGGCAAGCTTACCTCCATGCCTGAAAAAATTTTAAACAGCGCAGGCTTTCCTCCTCACCCACCCTCATTGGGGGAGAAAGGCATGTGCTGTTTCAAATGTCTTTCAGGCACAGAGGAAAGCACTTGCTTCCGTGATGGAAAGACATTTTAAACAGTGCCTGCTTTAACAGTGGTTTACCATAGGAATTCATTGAAATTTGTTCGTCCAGAACAGATCAATTGATTTTCAATGCATTTCCATGGGAAACCGCTCCCTGTCTTACAAGTTAAGCGACTTATTAATCCTTGGAAAGGATTAATCTCGCAAATCGGGGTCACACTGTAGTTTTGTTACAAAACAAAATGAAACAAAATGGAATGCTATGCTCCCTTGCTTCTTAGAGGCACCAAAATGGCAGGGGAGCTTCCTCAAGCTCTTCCCTGTAAGCCCCTGAATTTTTGAAATGTTTGCATGTCAGGGGCTGAGTTATTAAGCTCCAAAGGGGTTAACCCTCAAAAAAATTATTCTAATTGAATTTTGAAGCCACAATAGCTCTCCTTCTGTGGGAGAGCAATTAGCGCTGCCGCACCTTGATCCCTGACTGGAGTTGCCACTTTTATTTCTGGTAAGGCAATTGGTGTCTTTAATGTGGCAAGCCCACATCCAGCCCACTTTTCTGGACATGTTGTTTCAGTGTCTGGAGAAGCTTATTAAATTTATTATTTATTTATTTTGAATATTTTTACCCCACCTTTCTCCTCGGAAAAGGACCCAAGGTGGCTTACAATAATGAGGGGCAATATATAGCCCAGAACATTTTTCAGACATTTTCAAGTTAAGATCATGGAATTAGAAGAGGCATCTTAGAACATTAAAAGGTAACATTCAAGTTTCAAAGAGCATGCAAAAAGAAAAGAATCCAGTACGAGGGGTGGAAAGTAACATGGAAAACGCGGGTGGTATTAAGAAATAAGTCAGCGTAATCATGTATGGTAATCCATATAAAAGTCACATAGGGTATTTGTACACGACCCCTAAACTCTGCAGCAAATGGCTGCCAGCTCCAGAGCTTACAATTGTTTCCCCACCAGCTCCGGAGTTTGCAGGAAATTAAGTGCGACCACGCCCACCTAAGCACATCCCAGCACACTTTTCTTGTACCTGCTCTAGGAGGGTGAAAATCCCCAGGTCCAGATTTAATCTGGTGAGTGCGGGGCTCTCCTTGCTTCTGTTTGTTTTGTTTTTTTTTGCCTCCCGTGGGCGGGAGGCAAAAAAAACAAACAGAAGAAAAGGAATCAGGACGACGACGGGGCTCCGGGCTTCGGAGAGGAGTCTGCATTTTTTCCCCTCTCTTTCTTCCTCCCTCCTCTCACGCAGACAGGAGCAAGGAAGTGCGGAGGGGTGGGGACGAAGGAAGAGCAACGAACCCCCAAGATCTCTGGTCCGAATTTAAGTGGCCAGCGGATCTTAGGGGTCGTGTGAAAAGGCCCATAGAGGTAGTTCCTCATTCAGCTTGCCTGAAGAGTAAGGTGTTTGACTGCTTCCAGAAAAGACAGCAGAGATGGGGCAGTCCTGGCTTTCAGCAGGAAAAGTTCCAAAGTCTGGGAGCAGAAACAGAGAAGGCCCTTTCATGTGTTCATATGAGAAACACCCGTGAAGGTGGCAAGATGGAGAGAAAGGCCTGATGACTTTAGCACCCGAGATACTGTGAGATTCGATCTTTGAGGTAGCTTGGACCCATGGCATTTTGTGCTTTGCAGGTTAAGGTCAGCACCTTGAATTGTGCCCGATAGCTGGCTGGCAGCCAGTAGAGGTGCTTAAGTAGGGGTGTAATGTGCTCTCTGTAATCCACCCCAGTAAGGTGGGTGGCTCTTTTATAAATCAGCAGTTTTATTTGGAAAAGGAGATTATTGTCTGAGAGAAGAGAGGTGTGCTTTTTAAAGCCTAGGTTTGGGCTCCATCCCATATCCCTTTAAATGCAGATCAAATCTGAAGATAAACTGTGTCCAAAAATGTTGTCCCCACAGCCACCAGGCTTTTTTTGGGGGGAAAGGAAAGTTAAAGGAAATCCCGGTAATGCTCCCTTAAGAGAGGTTTCCAAGACCTATCAGAGAAGTAGGGAATTTTTTGCCTCGCTTAAAAACCCACCTTTTAAAGAGACAGACGTCGTGGGAGTGCATAGATGATCTGGGTTCAGTAGATGTTCCTGGGGCCAGTAAAGCAAAGCAAAGTGTTCTGCTTATATACCGCCCCATACCACTACAAGTAGTCTCTGGGCGGTTTACAATTTTAATTACAGTGTGCAGGCTACACATTGCCCCCCAGTAGGCGCTGTTTTGGGGGTTTTTTAATCCCCCCCAGTGCCAGTCAGCTGGTCCTCTGGCTGGTCTGGCACTTTTTTAAAAAAAAATTAAATTCCCCCCCATTGCCAGCCAGCTAGCCGATGGTTGCTAGTTTAAAAAAAAAAAAACCCGCCAGCGCCAGCCAGATGGTTCTCCAGATGGTCTGGCACTTTTTTATTTTTATTTTAATTTTTTCCCCCAGCCCCCTAGTGCCAGCTAGCTGGCCGGTTGGCACTGTTTAAAAAAAAAAAAAAAAAACCAGCGCCAGCCAGCTGCTTCTCCAGCTGGTCTGGTGCTTTTTTTAAAAAAAAAAATTCCCAACCGCTCTAGCGCCAGCCAGCTGGCCGGTCGGCACTGTTTTTTTTAAACTTTGCCCCACCCCCAGCACCAGCCAGCTGGTCCTCTGGTTGGTCTGGTACTTTTTTCTTTTCTTTTTTCTTTTTATCCTCCCCTCCGCTGCTCAGGTAGCCTTTTTTAAATTCCTTCTTTGTGGGAACTGCTATCCCACATATTCTGTCACGTGATCAGAGGAAGAAGAAAAGCTGGACCTTCAGAATATCAGGATCTTCCCCAGATGAGATAGCAGCCTAGAAGAAAATTTAATATTAAAGAGCACATTTTCAGGGGTAAGGCTTTTTTTAAAATGTACCTACTCCAGTAATCATAAAAGCCTCAATCTGCATATAATAGAGTGTATCATAAAATATATCTCTTATTTTGTGGAAAAAAAACTGGCTGCTAATTTACATAGGGTCAGTATGTTAATTAAATGAGACAGGAGTGGGTCACACAACTTTTTTCCCTATCAGTGGGCAACTTTCTGTCATCTTCACTAACAGACAGGCAAGCCACTGCCTGATCAGCCTCAAACCACTGCTTCTGGAATGTGTTCTGCTCCCATTGCATGCACCACCCCCACTCTAAGGAGATACAGGGCTAAGAGCAGAGAAGTCTGTACTTGCTCATAAGAGAAAATCATCAAGGCTATAAAGAATTTCTATAGGCTGAAGAGAGGTGTAAAGAGACACCAGAGGGAATGTGTAATAGCCGCAGTGCGAATGATTTCAGAACAGACTGTAAGATCTTCTAAGTTGTAAAATATGTGTGTCTCTGCAGGGAATCTTAAGACGACAGAATCAGAGCTGCAGAGTTTAAAAAAAGAATGGCGCTATGTCAATGCATATTAAATGCAACAAGCTTCTAATTATTCTTGGGCTTGTTTTGGGGTGTTGGTTTTGCTCTCTCTCTCTCTCTCTCTCTCTCTCTCTCTCTCTCTCTCTCTCTC
>JAHTLZ010000379.1:43229880-43266392 GCA_023846285.1 Phrynocephalus versicolor
TCTCTCTCTCTCTCTCTCTCTCTCTCTCTCTCTCTCTCTCTCTCTCTGTGTGTGTGTGTGTGTGTGTGTGTGCGCGCGCGTGCATAGAGGATAATCAGTTCCATAAAACTGCATGCACTAATTTAAATGTGCACATGTGAAATCAGTCTTGATTGTAGCAGAATTTCAGTGTGTTTTGAATGAGCAAGACTGTCCCCATGAGACCTGTGACCTTTTTATGTCTGTTGTCCAAGCACTCACAATGGATGGACAACTTCAAGATCCTTGCTCTGTCTCCTAATTGATCCTTTATCTTGGACTCTTCAGATGGAAGGTACCTTCAAACAGGGCATATAGTATGTGTGTGTACACTGAGAGGCATTATGAGGCAAGGCCAACTCCATAGCAGCTCTTGGATTGTTGAATAGAGATGGGCACGACTCAGAAAAAAAACTTCGTTTTCGGTTTCGGTTTCGGCTAGGGTCCGATTCGTTTCGTTTCCGTTTTTCGCGAAAAATCGAAAAAATTAGTCGTTTTGTTTTTCGTTTTTTCGTTTTCATTATACTGTTTTTTTTTGGGGGGGTAGCAGGCTCCTGGAGGCACCTCTGTGGGGTGGGTGCCTCCGCCGGCCCGCTATAAAGGAAGGGACAGCAGCAGCAGGCTCCAAGAGACCCCTCAACATGGGGGTCTCCCCTCCTCACCTGCTGCTGCTGCAAAATGGCATGCATAACCATATGGATATGCATACCAGTTGCAGGCTATGAGACCAGTGAGAGTGATAGCGTCATGCCTTCCCTGCACAAGGCTCTCGCACCTGCCATGTCCCACAAAGAAGGGAATCGTACTTGCGTGTGTAGTGCAATGCAAGTAGATCTGGCTATGGGCTAAGGTGGATTAGGGTTAGGGCTAGGGTTAGGCTAATGACGGGTAAGGTTATGGTGGGCTATTGGGTTGCACCTCTGGGTGCCTCTCTGACCCACTAAGAAGACAGTCTGTGACGTATGGGTAAGGAGTCAAGGATTAGGGTTAGCGGGTTAGGGGGCTAGGGCAAGTTTTAGGGGGCTTTTTGGCACATCCCAGAAGTCTCAGTGGCCAAGTGGCCATGCGATTGGTGAGATGGCTCCAAAAATTTGCATGGTTGTCCCCTCACACATGGCTGGCCAGGCCACTGGGCCAGCCCATCATTGCACACTGCGCAGGTGTAAATAAAATAAAATAAAATAAAATCAATGGAGGACAGACGAGGAGAGGAGAGACATTTTGTTGCAAGAAAAAACCCACTGCTACTGTGAAAAATCTGGCAGTTCATACATTTCCGCGTGTTTCTGTTGTGCTTGTGTGTTTTTGGACCACGATTTCAAAAACAATATTGCATTCGCCGCCCCATTTTCGATCCCCCGCCCGCACCGCATGGCATGGCGACTCGGCGACTCGAGTCCGGCTGCCCAGGACGGGGGGAGGCGGGACCCCCCCTCCAGACCAGAAACCCCCCCTCCGGTAGGTGCCCTACTGAGTGAGTGCCCTTAGTCAAACAGGCATTTTCCGCCTGCTTTTTGGCCCGGGAATGGGTGGGGGGGAGACCCGGGGGAGAGTTTAAAAAAGTTTTTTCCTGTGCCGCCCGTGCCGCTTGTTTGCGCTTTGGCGGCCGGCGGCGAGACTGGACTTTTTGTGGCGGGCGAGTCCCACCACCACACCAGAGCATCCCAGGACGGAGGAGGGGGGAGGCCGGGCGGGGACCTCCAGAAACCACCCCTCTGGTAGGTGCCCTGAGGCACGGCAGGCATATTTCCGCCTGCTTTTTGGCCGGGAACCGGGCTTTTTAACTTTTAAAAACTTTTTTTCTGTGCCGCTTGGCATCGCGCGCGATCGCGCGATGCAAGTAACGAGCACGAAAAATCAGACCAAATTGTTCGTTCGTCGGTTCGAGCTCGAAGTCTGGCGGAGTAATTCCCGTTTCCGTTTCCGTAGAGTAACGGAAACGAGTAACGGAAACGGAAACGGGAATACCTCTAAGTCGTGCCCATCTCTATTGTTGAAATCTCTCCCCAGGTGAGTCTGATTGGCTTCGTCCCTTTTGAACCTAGGGAGGGCAGCCAGAATTTGACTTTTTTTTGGTACAGTCTTAAGGTTTTGACACTGTTTTCTTAAAATGGCTTTCAAATTTATTTTCAGTTTATTTTTTTTCAAAACTGCTCTTTTCTCGGGCGTCACTGGTGGAAAATTCACAGACACTTTCCATACATAAGGATAAGGGACACAGTGGCACTGCGGGTTAAACCACAGAGTTCCTGGGATCATCTATGCCACACAGTGAGCACCTGTCACTTGTCCCAGCTCATGCCAACCTAGCCATTTGAAAGCATACAAAATATGGGTAGATAAATAGGTACCACTTTGGTGGGAAGGTAGCAGCATCAATGTACTTGGGGAATTAGTCATGACCACTGAAATATGCCTATAGACAAACAGTGGCTTTTCAACTTACAAACAGAGAGGAGTCCTGGATCCTAGAATTGGAAATTGGAATTAATTGTCAAGGGGAACATTTACCTTTACCTTATATAATGATAATTATAAATGCAAGCATACCTCAGTTTGCAAAATTAATGCGTTCTCTAGGACGTTTTTTAATCCAGAAAATTCGTAAACTGGAAATGCACGGAGAGCAATGCATCCTGGGTACTTTTTTGCAATGCCTTATTAAAAAAATGTAAACCAGGGTATTTGGGGGGGGGATTTGTGAACTGAGGCGTTCTTTACAATGGATTTCCTTTCGTGAACTGAAAATTATGCTAACTTTGTAAACCGAGGTACGCCTGTAATAAAGTTAAAGATAGAAGAGTTTATGTGCTGTTTCTTTCTGCTAGAGAAAGAGATTAAAATATAGGAAGGATTATGGTGACCTTCAAACCCTCAATGTCACGATCCCTGTCACGATCTTTATTTTCAGTTAGTGCTGACTCTTAATGTGAGGCTTCAAAAGTTTCAGCGAAAAGTATAAGGAAGTGTGTAGGAGGGTGCGCGGGGGGAGGGAGGAAAATACTTTAAACGGACAAAAATTGAGAAAGATGGAGACAGTGGCTGGATATAGCGTGACTTGCATCTGGTCAGCACCGAGGAATGTGGCTGGCACCCGTTGGTGTAACATGCACATTTTTCGTGAGGTTCCTCTCCCTGGGAAAAATAGTTGGCATCTGCGTGCTGCAAAGCAGATGTCATTGATTTCCTGTAGAACCGCGCCAGTAACTCTCCGCAGGAGATGACTTCCTTCTCTGGGCCCTAAGAGATGGAGGACAGGACGTCAGCTTATCACACGGCTGCACTCACATTCTGACAGTCCGTTCCAGGCTACTGGTACATCCCCTCTTCTAACCACTTCCCAGTGACTTACAGTGTAACTGAAAAACTCCCCGTTCTTCCTTGTCTTTCAGAGAAAAGCAAGTTCTCACAGCAGGGATGTTTCCTGACATCCTGAAAAAGGGTTCTTCTAGTGACACTGTCTCCTATCAGATGCACCACACGCATCACAGCGTAGCTTTAAAAAACAATCTCCTTCTGTGAAGTGGAAGAGCAACTCAGAAGGAAAGGGGGAGAAAAAGAATGCTAGTCAGAAGAGTGGTTTGATAGACAGATCATTAAAATGACTGTGTCTATTCAGTTTGCAGTTTCCTGCTATTTGGTAGCACTCATCTAGTTGGAAAGAGCATATGGCATCCATGGTGGTGGTGGTGGGGAGAGAATTGTGTGTAATTAATTAATTAATTAATCTTAATTTGAATGCATCCATCATAGACACAGTATGCTTGCTTTGGCAATGGCGCACTGAAACGAATGGCTCTTCCTCTGAGAGAAAGGAAAAAAAGGGGGGTTGAAATAATATGTCTCATTGCCCATTATTCTTGAGCTGCTTTTGAATGATGAGGTTCCATGACTTACTAGGTTTAATAACAGTTTGGAGAAGTTGTATTCCGTACTACAGTTCCCGACATTCCCTGCCAGCATGGCCAATAGTTCAAAATTTAAATAGTGGACCCAAGCAAAAAGCAAGCAAGCTCATCAGAGGAAAACCTCCACTAGGAAGTAGAAGACACGGGTAGGTTTTCTTTTGACTTACATTAAAAGTGTGCTGAAAAACTTACCTGCAGCCAAATCTGATCTTTGTGCAGAACTTGAAGGCAAGATAGGTAAGACTTTTATTAGACCACCACAAAATCACAAATATAAGTAAGTCTTCAACCTACTTACTCAGATCTCCATGAGGCTGGGCACCATAGAACTGGGGGTGTTCCACCCCCCCCCCCGCCCCATTACTTCAAACATAATCCAAGAATAATTCCTTTTGAGAGTGCTAGCAGAATTCTTGTGTTTGCAATGCAAAAATACAAGGATGGAAAGAGGAAAGTAAGTCAAACATCTAAGAATTACCATCAATGACAGTACTTAAAGTTGTCTGCTCATTTGTTCCTTTCCTTTGCTCTTTCTTCTTTATGATTTAGGATACTGTATGTCCTAAATGACCTCTTAGGAAGGGTCAGTTACTCATACTTTTGGATGCAAGTTCCTACCTCTGCAACTCATGACAATGGAAAGTAGTTTGTGTAATCGTGTTGATGAGGAAACCAAATGCTGACATTTTTTGGTTTAGCTGGTTGGGGTGGGGAATCAGAAGATCGGAAGTCAAAGATAATTGGAAGCAATTACAGAAACTCTGAGTTATTTTAGAGCCAAATAGACCCCCACACCCCCCCAAAAATAGCTAAAAGAAATGAACAAGTCTATTCTTTCTTTCATGACTAATAGCACTCCCAGCTGAAAATACCTCCATTGTCTGAGACGAGTCACACTGCTTTTTATTACCTTGCCAGATCCAGTAATTTTTCCATAAAGATGTGGAACACTTTTTGCTGCAGGTAGGAAACACTTGCGTATGCATGTTTTGGAAAGGTGTCTGCCATCACATCTCATGTCATCACAGCTGAACTTTTCCAAAGTACTTACTTCACTGTTTAATCGGAGTTTTACGGAAAGTTGTTTCATGACTATGCATAGCCGAATACTGTCATGCCAAGAGCAGCGCACATAGGAGGTAAAATAGATTTTCATGACATTTTCTGTACGTTACTTAAGTGGCAAGCAGATGCATCCTGTGTTAAACGCTGGTAGCATACTATGACTTCGAGAGCACTCACGGTCTTTGCAATGAACACTGATATTTTTCAATTACAGCTGTGTCCACAAGGTCACTCCCCACCTCCATAGGGAGACACACCCCAGCCTCCATCTTAATTTAATGAAGGAACAGATTTTTAACTTGCAATATATATGTTATTATTTTAAACAATCTTGGTCAATATATACACAGGACTCAGAATCAGCTCAGCCAAGGAACACATTACTCTTCTTCTTTAAGTGCCATGTCCTCATAGAACGTTGCCAATCAGTAGCCTGGACTGGTGTTTCTATAGAAAGCTATTATAAATAGAGCAGCTGTGCTCAATGAGGACCATAGGCTGAAGTTCTTAAACCAGAATGTTCTACGTCCTGGGAAATGCTTCCCATCTCAGTGGGTTATATAGCCCACCACTGTTGCTGCTAAGGTAGAGGCAGACATCAAGGTCATGGGTTCATTCCACTTACTTTATTCTAGGGAGGCATCTACACCACTGGCTACTGCAAGGGGCCTGAATACTAGATCATGGGCAAAATGGTTCTGGATTGGGCCCCAACTAGTAAATCTATAATAATCTGACTGGATTACTATAATGTGCTATATGAGGCCTGCCTCAGGCGATTTATTAGGAAACTACAGTGGGTCCAAAAAGCAGCAGCCAGGTTGCTGACTGAAGCTGGTTATATGGAATACATAACTCCCCGTTCTAGAAGCTCCACTGGCTGAGATTTGATTCTGGGCACAACTCAAAGTGCCAGTTTGAACCTATAAAGCCCCATGTGGCTTGGATCCAAGCTATCTCATGGTTCCCATCATGAGCCTGCTCAGGTGTTAAGATCATCAAGAAAAGCCTTTCTCTTGGTCCCACCACCTTCACTGGTGTGTTTGGTTGGGACACAGGAGAGGACCTCAGTTGCTGAGAGCCTCAGCTGATAAGTGTGTGCAGAGGAAGATGGCCTAGTTCCTGGATCAAAGCTGGACCGCTGTCTGTGAAGATGGCATTGGAGAAGGAGGAAGAGGAGGCAGTGGCAGGACCAGTGAAGGAGGCAATGGGGCAGTGGGAATGAGATGGCAGGCATACATTTTAGGTCTTTGCCCCTTGCTAGTTGCCTAACCCCACACAGGCACAAGCATAGGACTAGGAGGCAAAGCTGCCCTAAAACATTTTGCCACAGAATAGTAAAACACACCACTCATTTATTTAAGCCAAGGGGAAGACTCTCAAAGCCAAGCAAATTACTTTGGCACATAGGCTTGGAAGTCTCTTAAATGGCCCTTCCTATTTGTGACAACAATATTAAACTGTATTGTTGCTGTTTCATAATATTCAGACGGACTTCTCCCTGAAGGGGTCACTTCAACCCTTGCTGGGAAGGACAGTGCAACATTAGGAGTGCAGCTAAAGTCCTTTCGGCACTAGAGATGGACACAGACCTGGGAAATGGTGGTTTACGTTGTCTATGAAGATTCTCAGTCATCCAGGTGAGGTCCTTTCTTGTGAGATCGAAACGTTTCACTACTCATCCAAGCAGCTTCGTCAAGTCTGGTTAGCCATGAACCACAAGCCATCATGAACCAACCAGAAGATCAGTTTGTTGTTTGATTTTCAGTTTATACCTCATCCCCATCACCTTCCTACCTGCTCTGGTTGCACCACTGCCCCACCAGTGCCCATCTCTGCACATGCTCCCTGATCAGCTGGGTTGCAGTTGCATGTGTAGAGGCAGCAGGCTTGGATCCTGGAAGACCACCACTAACTCTGATGATGGTGGCAGTGGTGGAGGCAGCACTGGTAGAGGCAAGACCAGGTGGGGAAGCAATGGGGGCAGTGGAATGGGAGCGGGTGTGCATATGTCTTGCAGAAGCAAAACAAGTGCTGGTGCGGGGGTGGGGGTGGGGGAGGGGGAGGGAGAGTATGGTGTTTTGTTTCGTTTCAGCAAAACCGAATCTCTGAACTGGGTTGTGAACTGAACCACGAATGAGCCTGTTTTGCCATTTTTTTCCTGGTTCGTAGTTCAGTTCATTCCCATCTTTACTCAGCCCCGTCTGCCTTTTGCTCATGGTGCACATGGATGCGCGTGTGTCAGATTCCTTCTCAGTATTGTGTGCTGGTCAAGAAGCCTGGAGAAACTTGTGTGAGAACTCATGAATAGGAGATTGTGCTTCCTCTAGTTGTCCGTGGGACATGGTGGTGATTAAATCAGTTCCAGTTTCCAAGGGAGACATGCCTTTTTGTCTCTGTAATTCTGCCTGACTAACAAACCTCCCATGACATTTTCTTTGCCTTGGGCAGGGCACCACATACGGCCTCCAAATGCCTACTCAAGTCAAAGTGAATAGCTCCCAAGCCAGACATGAAAATCCCCGAAGCTCCTTTTTCTATATGTCTGCTGGGGGAGGAGCACACAATAGCAATAAGGTAAAGAACTACACATTTGCAGCCCTTTCTTGACACTGAAAAAAAAATATTGCGGGAGATGGCTATCTCACTCTGCCTACAGTTAGGGCTGGCCTTGCTGACTTGCAGTGCGTTGCCTTTGGGTCAGTGCAGCAAAAAGAAAAAGAAATTACATCTGGGCCATGGAAGTGTGGAGCCCTATTAAGTTTAGCAAAGGCTCCCCTGCGTTATAATCCAATATTATTTCAATTAAACAACCTTTCTGCATAGCTGTTCCTGCTGAGACAGCTTCATGATTCATCGCAAAACAGCATATAGAAAGATAGCGGTGCTTCCATTTGGAATTTACTGTTTCCTGCATTCAGAGATGACCTTCTCTGATGTTGCTGCTTGACACCACGTACACACATGCTGTTTGTCTTTAAAAGTTTTAACTTAATGCATAAATTGCTGCATGCAGGCAAGGACTGTTTGTTTTCACAGATAATTCTCTATTTTCAGTTGCTAGATATTCCATGTAGCAGTGAAGGAAATATTTAGCTTTTCTTCATCAAACCCATAAGTAGATCTTTTTAAGAAACATTGCCTAGAAATATTTAGTAATTTACAAATAATCAAATGGCACAGAGGAGTCGGTATTGTCTCATCTTTTTTTTTAACGGGATGTTGAATTAGCCCTTTCTGTGTTGGATACCCACTTGCAAGAATTAATTGGCCCGTGTAGTAACAACACCCCGTGAAAATCTGTGATTTTTTTCATGCAGTCTTTGGGGTCACTCCTTATACCAAGATGTTCTCCTCAGTTTTCATGCCCCCCTAATTTTTTTATCAAAAGTACTGGAAAAACGAACCAAGGAAAGTACTGATGAAACGGCAAGTTTTGAAATGCAGTTTTCATGCCTTTGCTACACTCTAGGCAGCTGGAGTGATCCATCTCTTCTGCCTCCCTCAGTATATATGTATTCTTTCTAAGCCTTTTGTAATTAATAGGTTTTCATTATCCATTTAAGATCAACCCACCCTCACAAACCCAACATTAGGACAAAGATTTCTCACATGTTGATGCTGTTGCTGAAAAAACTCCTCTCATAATCCCGGCTAGAGATGGGCACGATCAGAAAAAATTACGTTTTGAGTTGTCATTTGTCAGAACGGGTCCGTTTCTCGGGTCGTTTCCGTTTGTCGGGAAATTTTTTAAAAAATTGTCATTTCCGTTTGTCGTTTGTCGTTTCCACCACGATTTAGCGCGATTTGACTTCCCAGAGCATAGGGGCATCCCGCAATCAGGGCCGGTGCTAGGTGTTTTTGCGCCCTAGGTGGCGGGGGGAGGTGCGGGTGGGCGGTGGTGGTGGGGGGCCATGGGCGGGCGGCGACAGCGGCAGAGGGAGGCGTGGGCGGGTGAGCGGCGGCCGTGGGCAGGCGAGTGGGTGGGCGGTGCCGCGGGCCGCAGGCGGGTGGCGGCGGGGCGGGCGGGCGAGTGGGCAGTCAGGATATCACTTAGGATAGAGGTTCTGTTCTTGGCTTGCACCCCAAATGTGTGTGTGTGCAAGCAAATTGAAGTTGGGAAAATAGAAAATAAATGGTAGTATATAATATATATTTAAAATAAATCCACACCTCCCACTCCCAGTCGAACCTCCCCCTTTATCCAATATCAGAAAAAAAATCCTCACAAACTGCCAGAGAAGAAATAAAGAATAAACTGCTATTCCCTTCAGCAGACAAAGCTGCAGGGAATCAAAGAAATTATTTTCTAAGTTCAATTTCCTCCCTGCCTGCCTAACTTAAATCCTAAAGCCTCCAGCCTCCCTACTCAATCTCGATCGGATCACACCAGCACCAGCAACCAGCCCTCCTCCCTCAACCACATCCATACACCCAACTATACAATACAATACAATCTTTATTTGCAGCCACAGGCCCAACCAATAAGGTAAAAATACATACATGAAGTTTTAAAAGGATAAAAGGGTAAAACCATTATAAAATTTTTAAATAGTTAAAACAGTAGTAAAAGTGAATTATATAAACATTGTGCAATTCATAATTATATTAAGAGCTAACAGAGGCCAAGGTTGTCTTCCGTATTCTTTGGGCAGAAAAAAGAAACTTGGCCACAGATTCAGTGGTACCCTTGTTTGTGTCACTTAATAAATATTTTAAATACCAGTTCAGCGTTCTACCTGGGAAGACATTCATTATGGGCTTGAGTAATTTAGTATGCTCATTTCTATAAAAATCACATACACCCAACTGTGATTTCTGGAAGGTGCCTCGGCTTTTTATGCCCTCCGAGACATCCAGAAGTGTCAGTCAGAAACCTGGCGATGCCATTGGTGGAATGGTTCAAAAAAATTGCATGGTCCCATCCCATGCCCAGCCCAAATGGGCAGGTCTAAAAAAATAAAAAAATAAAATAAAATAAAATAAAATCAATACGACGTTTTATTGCTATAAAAAACCCCACTGCTGCTACTATTAAAATTCAGGCATTTAAAATAAATAAATTTCACATGTTTCTGTGGTGATTTGGTGTGTTTTTTGACCACGATTTCTAAAGAAAAATTGTGGTCGCCATTTTGGATCCCCCCCCACCGCATGGCATGGCGAGACAACGAGGATGACCCCCCCAGCCTGGTGCAAGCAGTCCAGGACAGGAGAAGAGGGGGGAAAGGCCGGGGACCCCCCAGAAACCACCCCTCTGGTAGGTGGCAAAGCCTCAGGCAGGCATATTTTCGCCTGCTTTTTTGGCCGGGAGTCAGGTTTTTTAAAAAAAACTTTAACAAACTTTTTTTTGTGCTTTGCATTGCGCGATCGCTGCGATGCCACAAACAACAACAAAAAACCTGACCAAATTTTTCTTTTTTCGGTTCGAGTTCGAGTTCTGATGGCTTAATTATCGTTACCGTTTCCATTACGTAACGGAAACGATAACCGAAAACGGAAACGACAATTTCGCCTAGTGGTGCCCATGTCTAATCCCGGCTATGATGAGGATGATAGCTCAGCTCTGAAAGAACAGACAAGCCTGCGGGGCGGGGGGGGGGGCGAGATGTAGCAATTAGCCCTGATAATTAAAATACTGCAGTCCTCCAGCTGCGTAACTCCTGGTTCCTCAATAACACCAAACAGGAAACAGGAGCTTGCCTTGTCATTAGCTGTCCAAACCACCTGATCACATATTCAGTGCAAGCAACTGGCAAATAATGCATACTGGGGTCAAATAACTCATGGCATCTGAGCTGGCAGTGATTGAACAAGGATCTTGGGGTTGTATGTAGAGATGGGCATGACCCAAGTATTCTCTCTTCATACAAATTATAATATGCAGCACCCCACCGCCTACTTTTTCAAGCCATAACCATTCAAATGGTTATGGCCTGAAAAAGTAGATGCTCACAGCACAACGAAAAAGTTTGCAACTGATTTGAATTGGCCTTTAGGTCATGGGATCAATAACATGCAAATTCATCTATTTATACCCCCCGTAAATCCTACATTATCTGACCATGTAGTTGTAGCCTCAGCTGTTTTCATTTGCAGAAGGTCCCCCAAGCAAGTTTTCTATGTCCCGATTTCTTCAGCAAATTCTGACCAAAATGATGCGAGCGAAAGCTCTGCAGAGCTATGAAATCTACAAGAAGCTCTATAATTATGATACAGCTTTATTAAATTTATTAAACGAAGCTTTACTAATTTATTGAAGCTGCTTTTAATAAATATTTGTGTGTTTTTTTTAAAAAAAAAACAAGAAATGTATTTGCTATGGTCATCAGTTCTTGGTAGCCTGCTATTATCGTTCAGAGCAAATCAGAATATGGAACTAGATTCAGTCCTTGGTTTCAAATCCTGGTTTCTCCTTTCTTTGGTAACCACTGCTTCCTGGGTCAGATATACTGTTGCGGATGAATGCAGCTTTGCAAAAATATCACACTAACTTTGGAATGCAGGTGGAAGGAACATTAATAACAAAAACACCTTCATGATCGAGAATTTCATTTATGCAGTCGGAATCTCTACCAATGTAGGATAAAACTACTGCATACAGAATTGTTATGGCTGGTACTTTATCCTATGCTCATCTTTGTGATGATGATTTTTTCCATATTAGGTGCTTCCCAGAGAGCAAAAAATGTAGTCCACTTCTAGGGTTATATTTGAAGCTTTATTAACCTGGTAGAATCTTCCAGGGCTTGCCTTCCACTGGCAAAGAGCACTCAGAGAACCCTGGGTCATCTCCATGGCCCAATGAGGCAGCAAAGTATGACTTCCTAGTGAAATAATAATAATCATAGCAGTAATGACACCAGTAAAAGGCTATAAAACTACATCTGTCTAAATAACCTTGCACAAGCGGCCCCTTTTGATTCAAGGAACCCTGACAGTTCAAAAGCTTTCAAGAGTGCTTTGTCAGCATTTGAGGAGGGCCTTGAGTTGATTATATTTATGGTAAGGGATGGTTGTTGTTTTTAAAAGAGCTGTTTAAGTCATACCCTCTCCTCCAACCTGACAGAAAAATGAATGATGGTTGTGCCTTATTTTCTAAGTTTTTAACAAACTCTGTGCCTGAATTCCAAACATATTGTGAAACATGGCGTGGCTTACAATCACTGTGAGACACAAGGAGAACATTTGCCACTTCAAATGACCAGAACAATAATGGCTGGCAGACTAAGCTGATAATGGTCACCATCTGCTCTCTAACCAATGTTCTCACTTGCTAGTGTGGGCGTAGTTCTTTTTTCCCTCTCTCTTTTTAATCACATTAGATTTCTCTAAAATGCTGACACAGCTACACATGAGAAGAAGAACCATGGTGTCTAACTTCTGCTTGCATCTTCTACCCCATCTCCTTTGTCTGCACGTCAAGAAATGTTGCTTCTTCTATATTTCAATCAAGGAGAGCTTGGATTTCCTAGAAATAATTTTCTGCACGCAAAAACAAAAAACAAAAAAAAACCCACTAGTTATTTTTTTTTTAACTCAGCTGGATCAGCTCTAAATGGCAACAACATTTTTCCTACCATCCAGCCTGGATCATTAGCAGTGGGTATCCAAAGAGCATGACATATATGATCTACTTTGCACTAGGCAATCCTCTCTTTGAAGGACAGAGTCCTCTATTTGAAAAACTCTTCAGTTTAAAGGCAACAGAAGGGGAGCCAAGACTGAGCAGGCGTGCATTACTCACAAATCTTCCAAGCAACTCACTAAGCAGTTCTCTCCTGCTCTAAACGTTTACTTACATTCTGATATTTCCGCATTTGCTCCCATGTACATGTATTAGCCTCTGCACACTGTGCAAAACTTGTCCTCTTTTTGATGGTATGATAGCAATAACCGTTTACGTAATCCAGATGTAGGATGGTAAGGTTTATTTTCTCTCACATTCTTTTGTTATGGTTGGTATAAATCTCTATTTTCCTCCTGATTGTGAAGAAATGTATAGATATTGCTAAGCCTCTTGATTGAAGAAGAAAATCACAATGAATTCTCAGCTGTGCATTGAATTGGAGCACAGTGGAAGAGCTGGGGTTCAGGAGTTCAATTCCACAGGATGCCTTCCATGAGAACAGCCTACCTGGGTGACCTTGACAAGTTGCACCATCTTAGAATTGACATGAAAGAAGAGAATGGAAAACTACTTATAAGCACGGTCTTCCTAAAAAATCCTGAGAAGAGTCATCATAAGTCAGAATTAATGTGACAGCAAACAATTATTAGTTGGATGACAGCTCTAGTGCAGAGTGATGCACACTGGGGCAAAAATTCCCAATTACATTTATAAACTCATGGGGTCTGAACTCTCTGCAATAAACCAGGAAAGGGACCTTGGTATCCTGGTGGACAGCAAAATGAAGGTGTCAACCCAGTGTGCCACAGTAGTGAAAAAAACAAACTCAGTGCTAGGGTTCATTAGGAAGGGTATAGAAAAATAAGTCAGCAAGTGTCATTTTGCCTCTTTATAAATCTATGGTGAGGCCCCATCTGGAGTATTGTGTACAGTTCTGGTCACCATACCTCCAGAAGGATATTATGCAAATGGAAAAAGTGCAGAGAGGGGCAACCAGAATGATTCGGGGGCTGGAACAGCTTCCTTAGCATCTGAGGCTGCAAAGGCTGGGTCTTAATTTGTGATGGGGTTCCTGCATGGCCAGGGGTTAGACTAGATGGCCCTTGAGGTCTCTTCCAACTCTATGATTCTACGATTCTATGATTCTTCACTCTTGAACAAGTGCCTAAGGGGTGACCTGATTGAAGTTTATAAAACCATACAAGGTGTGGACAAATTAGATAAGGAAAAACTGTTTTCCGTATCACACAGCACTAGAACTAGGGGGCACTCCATGAATTTTTTTGGATGCTAGATCTCAAACAAATAAGAGAAAGTACCTTTTCACCCACAGGATCACTGGTCTGTGGAACTCTCTGCCAGAAGAAGTGGTGACAGCTGTCTGCCTTGAGAGCTTTAAGAAAGGTTTGGACAAGTTCATGGAGAACAAGGGTATCAATGGCTATCATTATGGATGCCTAAGGACCACCTCTGGGTTGGAGAGATAGGCAGGACATCTCTCCATGCCATTTGCAGGGAATCATAAGCAGGTGAAGACATCTGCTTGGTAATATACCCTGAAGCAAATGGTGAGCCGCTGTGTGAGACAGAATGCTGGACTGAATGGTCTGTGGCCTGTTCCAGCAAGGCTGTTCTTATGTTTAATGCCAGGGCTCAATGCCAGTTTATAGTGCTCAGCTGTGAAGCACACTGAAAATTGAGGATTTCCTGGAGGAAAGCAGGGGGCAAATGGGTGGGTTGGTGGGGTGATGAGGCTGACAATGGTGGGACGATTGGACTGGCAATTGAGTGGATTGGTGGGTTGAGCAGGCTGGTTAAAGGACGCGTGACTGGGTTGACAAGGGGGGGGCGATTAAGAAGGCTATGGAGGTGATCAGGTGGTTGGATGGGAAGTGCTCAGGCTGGTAATAGAGGCCAATTCAGCTGGCAGGGAGGTGTGATTTAGTGGGTTGGTTGATGAAGCTGGCAAAGGAGGAGTCAATCAGACTGTCAATGGGGGAGGTGATGCGGCAGGAAAGGCTGATCAGATGAGTGAGTTGGGGGATCACATGGGGACAACTGGACAGGTGGTCAAGGGGGAGAGCAATTCTGCTGGTGTATGTGTGTGTGTGGGGGGGTGACCAAGTGGAGGGAAGCAAGAAACTTGATGTTTTCTTTTTAATTCCTGATGTCTGGTATAGCACTATATCAGATAGCAGGTGGGTTTTTTTTAAAGTAGGAGGGGCATTCTCATATGTGGAATCGATTCCAATGAACCAATTGCACATCCAAGACAAGATAAATGGACCTCTGCAAAAGGAGCAGAAAAAACTGCTCCCCTGGCACGTGTTCATGTGTCTTTTTTGTATTTGAAAATCTAAATAAAATTGTTTTCAGCCCAACCTGGTACAAAAAAAGGGTGTTTTTTTCATCACTGGGATCAACCCCTAAGATAATTGTTAACAGACTCAGTCCTCTGTCCCATAAAGGACTCTTAATGTTCCTAGGACAGCCAAGTCTACCTGACATATAGCTTCTTACTCTTGCTGGGGCTGACTAAATAACTACTTGATCATCCCATTCCTGTGCTAATTAACAATTGTCACATTGTGTGTTTTCTATATGCTCACCTGGACTCTCACCACCATGTGGTTGAATAGATGAGACATATGCAGTATTGGCACACCATGCATCCAAAGAAGTGGATATTGATGCACAGAAACACATACTGAAATAAGCCTGATGATCTTTGAAGTATTGTAATTATAACATTTTGCTCCAACCCTCCTCATTTCTGTCTGTCTCTTTCTCTCACCCACTCCTTTTCCCTTTACTTTTACCAACATGATGAGACGGAATATCATGGCTGCTTCTTTCGAACGTATTACATTGCCTTTGCAGTACCCATCTCCGTTCAATGTGCACGAAGGCTCCTCCTGTTGTAGACAATCTCTACATGTAATGTAATGTATGTGTGTACTGAAAAACAATTTCCAAAGCTAGGATGAGAAGCTCCTGTCCATCTTTTCATGAAACACAAAACACATTGATATTTTTAAAGAACTGTGGGTAACTTTTGGTCATGCCCCTAAAAGAACAAGGCAACAGTGGGAACACGAGTTCCTTTGTTATCTCAATGCTGGGTACAGTGCATGCAAGTACAGTACAATGTGACTTCTCCAACCAGCATGGAAGTTCCCTCTCTGTGGAATACAGATAGCAATCTTTGCTAGGGGTGAGCAGGGATGATCAGGTTTCACAAAAAGACTCCCTCTCAGATAGGCGGCATTGCACCAAGGAGTACAAGAACAGTTCATAGGAAAGATTGTCCTCTAACATCCAGCTGTCATGCAGAAGGGCTAAATGTCCTTAATCCAGCTTTTAAGGATTTAGGAACTCCAAAGAGTGCAACATAAAAAGCAACCTTTTCCATTTCAGATAACTACACACATCTCTCCCTCTCCCTCTCCCTCCCCCCCCTCTCTCCCTCTCTCTCTCTCACACACACACACACAAGTTTTGAAATAGGAGAGCAAACCAAGGTGGTGTGAGGTCTGCATTCCCTTACGTGAGCATGCATTTTTTTTCCAGCAGACACTGGGGAGGGAGTAAAATTGAGAAAATGTGAGCAAACAATAGGTCAAGTAATCTGTGAAAATATTAGGAACATCTTGTTCTCCCAGGACAGGAAGATGTAGAGGAGCATGTCTACGACCACGGAGAATTTGAGACTCTCTCTGCTCCCACTGTTAGTAACAGACGCTTGGGACATATTTCTTCTTGAAGAAAGGATTGATTAATTTGTTCATTGGCTTGCTCGCTTATTAAATCTCTACCTTGTTTTTTTCCTCTGGATGGTCCCTTGTATAGCCAACTGTTATAGCATGCAAAGCAAGATGCAAAAGTGCATGCATTTTGTTGTTTATTCTTTTTCATTCGTGTCAGAATTCAGTGGCTCTGTTTATCTATCAGCCAAACAGTTTTAAAATACTTCCGCAAGCTTAAAAGTTGGAATGTCCAAAAATTAACTACCAGCCTATGCAGACACAGGGCTGTATGAAGGATATTAAAGTGCCGCAGCAAAGGTAAGACTCTGGACCATGGGGGAGCCATAGTGTACAATACCCCACACTGAGGGTGGGCCCCTCTGGATCACCAGATGATGTGGGTCTACAACTCCCATTGTCTTTTGCCATTGACTATGCTGCCTACCTAGTGCTGACGGGAGTTGCTGGCGGAAAAAAAAACCTCCCAAAGGGTGGCTGCTGCTGCTGCCCCTTTATTACGTGGTGTTGCATATAGCACAGCATGTGCATGTGGAAGAGGATAAGGAGTCCTTCTCACAAAGAAACAGTCTGCAGTGGTGGCACACCTTCGGCACTCCAGATGTTTTGGGCCACAACTCCGATAATTCAGAGCCTAGATTGCTAATGACAAAGGACTATGGGAGCTGTGGTCCAAAACATCTGGAGTGCCAAAGGTTCATTGCCACCAGCCTGGACCATAACATTTTGGCAGGGGTGTCCAAACTTCAGGCCTCCAGATGTTTTGGGCCACAACTCCCACAGTCCGTTGTCACTGGCAATTTAGGCTTGGAATTCGGGGAGTTGTTGTCCAAAACATCTGGAGGCCTGAAGTTTGGACACCCCTGCATTATCGTTTTACCTGAGGGGAAAAAATCCCGGGTAAAGTTCTCTGCTTCAGTGTGAGCATTGTGGAACGTCATATATTGATTGTCATAGATAGCTTTAACATTAGCAAGTGCAGAGTAGAGTGATGCACACTGGGGCAAAAAAAACCAATGACATTTATAAACTGATGGGGTCTGAACTCTCTGCAACAAACCAGCAAAGGGACCTTGGTGTCTTGGTGGACAGCTCAATGAAGGTGTCAACCCAGTGTGCCACAGCAGTGAAAAAAGCAAACTCAATGCTAGGGATCATTAGAAATGGTATAGAAAATAAGTCTTTATAAATCTATGTTGAGGCCCCATCTGGAGTATTGTGTACAGTTCCTGTCACCATACCTGCAGAAGGATATTATGGAAATGGAAAGGTGCAGAGGAGGGCAACCAGAAAGATTAGGGGACTAGAACCATTTGAGGCTTACCTTCTGAGGCTGCAAAGGCTGAGCCTCTTCACTCTTGAACGACGGTGCCTAAGAGGTGACCTGATTGATGTTTATAAAATCATACAAGGTGTGGACACAGTAGATAAGAAGAAACTATTTTCCCTGTCATACAACACTAGATCTATGGGGTACTCCATGAACCTTTTCGGTGCTAGATCTAGAGAGAGAGAGAGAGAGAGAGAGAGAGTACCTTTTCACCCAGAGGATCACTGGTCTGTGGAACTCCCTGCCAGAAGAAGTGGTGGCACCTGTCAGCCTTGACAACTTTAAGAAAGGATTAGACAAGTTCATGGAGAACAACAGTATTAATGGCTATCATTATGGTTGCCTAAGGACAACCTCCAGGTTTTAGAGATAGGCAGGATATCTCTAAATGCCATATGCAGGGAATCGTAAGCAGGTGAAGACATCTGCTTGGGAATGCCTGGAAGCAAATGGTGAGCCGCTGTGTGAGACAGAATGCTGGACTGGATGGGCTGTGGCCAGTTCCAGCAAGGCTGTTCTTATGTTCTTATATCCATATTTGAAGAGACGTGGTTGCCTCAGGTGGTCAGTGATGGCTGGTGTGGTGAGTGTTCCCCACAACTGGAAGGTAGACCTCTTTGTGCTCCATCTGACCATTCTGTAGCCCATAAACTGGCTTGTTTCCTTGAAATGAGATGAAAGGTGCTCTGCTATCACCAACATAAAACTAAAATTCAACTGTTTAAGTGGGCAACCTCTGTAGGCAGAAGCAAGGGGCAAGCATCACGTCAGGCAGCACAATGTTTTGGTTGACTATGGAATCCGTGTAAGAAGATTTAAAGGAGAAGCCAGATGGCCATCAACCTGTGGTGCAGCAGCAGCAAGAAGGGCTGGGCTAGATAACCTTTGAATTTTCCCAGATCTTCTATAGCCCTGCTCAGGCATTTGTATGCCTACTTTCATTTACACAGCAGTCCAGTCCTTCTGTTGTGTCTTACCTGAGGAGTGGCCCAGTCCTGAACAGGAGGAGTTTCTGACCCAGGGTTCTTGCTTGTACATAAAACCTACATGCAAGGAGCTACCTCTCTTCTTCATACTCTTCAGTCATCATGTGCAGGACATGCCAATGGAGAAGGACACAGCAGAGCACTGCTCTCTAAGTACAGTGGATCCTTGTATAACAAACAGCTTGTATAACATAAAATTTGTACAACATAAAAATTCTGGAGATAGGGGAAATTTGCTTAACATAATCGCCTATGGGGAAAATTCGTACAACATAAAATGGGATTACTCCATTTTCAATGCATTCCTATGGGAATTTGTATAAAGGAAATTTTGCTTAACATAATTTCATTTGGAACGAATTAATTCCTTTATACAAGGTACCACAGAAGGCATGCTTCAACAAGGCTTAACATCTTCTTGGAAGTTAATCCCACCACTATCGATGGGCACAAGCCTACTGCATGATTTGGGTTCACCTGGAACCCAGCTGCAGTGCTGACATCAAGTGTGGTCTAACCATCTTCTTTGGAACAGAAGGAAGTGAGTTGGAGACAAACAACATAATGCAGGCTTGTTGTCAGTGGTGGACTCACAAGATCGAGGCCTTTGGCACTTTCTCCTCTGCCTTGCAGCTCTACCTTCCCTTATCATGCTGCTGGATCCTCCACCCTGTAGTTCTGGGCCGCTTCATAAAAAAAACTGATTGCACAGCCTGGCACTGGGTAGTAGGCAACCGGGTCCTGATAAGGAGACTCAAATAAACAATTATGACCAACAGAAACTGACCAGGGGGTGCAAGGTGAGCAATGTATGGTATTCTTTTCCCCCTAAGCAAGGACAAACTTGCCCTCCAGCTAATTTTGTTTTTAAGCTGTGTACTTGAAGGGAGATACCTCACATTGTCCTCCAGCTCCCGGACTACCCAGATCAACCCCTTCTAAGGTCTTCTGACTCCATCCCAACACACTCTACCTACCCGAGCTTCTACAGCAGGCATGACCAAACTTCGGCCCTCCTGATGTTTTGGATCACAACTCCCAGAATTCCAAGTCTGTATTTCCAGTGGCAAAGGACTGTGGGAGTTGTGGTCCAAAATATCTGGAGGGCCGAAGTTTGGACATGCCTGTTCTACAGCCAGGTTCAGTTTCAGCCAGAATCTGGGAAGTTATCATTTTGGATGACAGGCTGTGGGTCTCTCCCCCGCCCCCCAAGGCAGCGTGGCCAGTCATCCAAAAAAGTAACTTTTCCCGGCCCCATGACAGGTGAAGTGCCTGCAGATTCGACTTTTGCCAACTTATCTGACCTAGCCTGACAATTAAAACAAGCGGGAGCCTTGGGCACATGTTTTATACAATACTGCAAAAATTCATGCTATTGTTTCAGTGAATATTAGCTCCCTTCCCTTCCCTCCTTCCCTTTCTGTTTCTTGCAAATCATGCTTTAAGATGAAGCACAGAGCATTTTTTTCTCAGAATGAGATAAGAGGTAAGCATCAAGGTTCCACAGGAAGTGAGTCTGGCTTCAGCAAATCTGTACTTGTTTTGTAAGAGAAAAGATGGGAAGAATGAATAGTTATCCAATGGCATCAGTTTCCTGTTTAATGTTCTCCTAAAGACAGCTGGAAAAAGTGGCCCAAAGCACAAATGATATGTATATAACACAGACATCCTGTTTGAGTGGAAAAGAAAAGGTAGGGCCTCTCTTGTCAGTCAGATATGAAATTGATTTACTCTCTATGGCCCATACCCTCTGGTGGTTACTTCACGTCCTGTTCGTCTCTCCTTCCTGTCTCGCTTGGGACCAGTACAAAAAACCCTTACTTCATGTCCATAGAGTGACAGCAAAAAGTTTCTCGAACACGCCCCTGGAACCGGGAACTGAGTGTGACAATCCATACCTCCCCCTGGGCTGGGGAATCCTTTTGTTACGGTTGGTTCCTGGTTCCCATTTCGGACCGTGGGGTAACAACTGTCACACAACAACCAGTGTCCACCTAGTGGACAGCGGCTAAAGTGGCATTCAACATTAGTTTCCCTACGGGAAACACCATGCAATGCAAATGTTTATTAAAGAAAGTACTGAAAATTCTGTAGCATTGATGTGTAAATCCCGGAAGACCAGTAAATCAAAATATCGGAAAAAAAATATTTACGATATTTAAAAAGGGGTTAAGAAAGCAAGACAAATTCAGAATTTGTCACAGAACAAGACCGTGAAATAACAGTTGTCACGAGACAAGTAATCACGCCCATGAGTAAACGGAAACAGGGACTGAACAGGGACAAAACCACGTGACCGCGAACAATGTTGTCACGGTACAAACGTAATCAGGGAACAAGGTAGGATGTGAAGTAACCGCCTCTGTCTTACTACAGACTTCACCTTTACGAACAACGTTCACAAAGCAGCCACTGTTGACCCTTGCTGACTTCAGTAAGAAAATAAACAGGTTTCATTTTCTCTTTCATTTTAGGATTGAGGGTATTAAATGATATTGACATTGATTAGACTGCCTTCTAAACTGATATAAAAGGTAAAGTTTCCACCCGTATGTGCGTGCTAGTCATGTCTGACTCTAGGGGCGGTGCTCACCTCCATATTCAAGCCAAAGAGACAGTGTTGTGCAAGTCCATAGCCATGTGGCTGGCATGGCTGCAAGGAAACACTGTTTCACCTTCCTGCTTCTTACGGCAGTACCTATTTATCTACTTGCATGGCACCCGGGATTCGAACCACTGAGCAGCCGACTTTGTGTAGCCGACAATTTTCAGCGCTCCAGCCTGCTGAGCCACCACACCGATATACCCAAGCACATAATGAACCCAGAGAATCTAGAATTCACCTCACAAAGTTAGTCTGTACTTGGGATTTGCAACTTTAAAATGGGACATTAAACGAGATGACGTGCTCTGTGTTGAGATCCAGGTATGGAATTATTCCTGAGACAAAAAGAAAATATCCAGTGAAAGATGAGGCTGGACAAAATCCATTGGTCTGGCTTTCTCCCACATTGTGTATTTTAAACTCAACTTTTCCATCCTCCCACCAGCGGAGAACATTTTGATTATTAGTTATTTAAAAACAAAACAAAACACAACCTTATCACCAAAAAGCAAACAAAGGAAATGTGCAGCCATCTAAACTGCCCAAATTCAATTCATACAGCTTTCCCCAGCTAGGATAGAAACATGTAACTGCCTATCATGAATCTTTTAAAAGATGTGGAGGTAATCAAGGAAAAATCAAAAAAGATCTAGCCACCCTAAGTTTCAATGCACACATGATTTAATTATACACCGTGATTCAAACCGAGACTGTCAGTTTTATTTCACTTCATCCCACATTCAAATGTTTTCAGTTCCAAAATCTTCCTGTCACAGTCTTGAAGATATATTGAAATGTTGGGAACGGTTTAACTAGATCCATCTTAAAGGTAAAGGTAAAGGTTCCCCCCGCACATGCGTGCTAGTCATGTCCAACTCTAGGGGCGGTGCTCATCTCTGTATTCAAGCCAAAGAGCCAGTGTTGTGCAAGTCCATGGCCACGTGGCCGGCGTGGCTGCAAGGAAACACTGTTTTTACTTCTTTACGGCGGTGCCTATTTATCTACTTGTATTTACATGCTTTAAGACTGCTAGGTTGGCAGGAGCTGGGGTTATCAGCGGGAACTCACTCCGCTGTGTGGCACCCGGGATTCGAACTGCCGAGCTGCCAACTTTGCAGCCAACAGTTTTCGGAAGCCTTAGTCCACTGAGCCACCTTAGGTGAACACTAATAAAATAAACCGTTCCAGAGTGTAAGTGGGGAACAGGTAGATTATGTTGCATCAATAGACCACCAACCATTCTCTGACAGACACCTCAATTACTTGTAAAGAACCCAGGGAAACACAAGAATTTTTGCCTGAGCAATGCATAGCACACAGAAATCCCTTTTCTCTCTTAATCTCCACCCTTGGCACAATATGCTGAAGAACGGTAAGGTAAAGGTTCCCCCCACCCCCGGACATAGTTAGTTGTGTCCAACTCTAGGGGCTGTGCTCATCTCTGTTTCCAAGCCAAACATCCAGTGTTGTGCAAGTCCATGGCCATATGGCTGTCATGGCTGAACACATTTCTGTAGACAGAACACCATTTACCTTCCCCCCCCTTTTACGGTGGTACCTAATTATCTACTTGCATTTACATGCTTTCGAACTGCTAGGTTGGCAGGAGCTGGGGTTAACAGCAGGAGCTCACTCCTCTGTGTGGCACCTGGGATTCGAACCACTGAGCTGCCAAGTTTGCAGCTGACAGTTTTCAGCGCTCCAGCCCACTGAGCCACCACGCCCCTACTATGCTGAAGAATAACCTATGGCAAATCCAACCTGAAGAGCCTCGTGGTGCAGTGGTTAAATTGTGCTCACGACCTGGAGCTCAGTTCCAAGTAGCCGGCTCAAGGTTCACTCAGCCTTCTGATATAGGTAAAATGAGCACCCAGTTTTTTTTGCGGGGGATGTGTAGCTTTGGTTCACGATAACAAAAGCCTAACTAAATTATTTTATGGTCATAACTTAACAACAGTGTCATGACTTCACACCTTTGGGGATGTAATTTATTTTATTTTCCTGTATTTGTGGGGCGGGACACCACACACACCCTGGTGAGGAAGGAATGATTGATGTCATCAAGCCAGAACTTGAAGAGGTTAGAACCAGCCAAGGAGAAGGGCTAGCATATTTGTCCTCTGCATGGGGCACACTGCCCGTCACTTTGAAACACCCCCACAAAGGACTGAATCTCTGCAGACCAAGGGAGATTTCTAAAAAGCCATAGAGCAGTGGTTCCTAACCTTCCTAATGCCACGCGACCCTTTAATACAGTTCATCATGTTGTGGTGACGCCCTTGCCCTTCTTGGAAGAGGCCACAAGCCCCCTTTGGCAGGCCACTGCCGCAGGTGCCATGGAGAACTTCCCTCTACAGGCATCCTCAGCCAGTTGCAGCCTCAGGTGCCATGGACTGATATCCACTCCAACCTATCAAGCTGTAACTCACTCTTCTCTCTCCCCCGTTCATCCCTCTCCTCCTCCAGACTCAAGCCGTTTGTGCCTTTTTCTTCACTGGCTCATGGCGATCCCTGTCAAATGGTCGATCGACCCCCCCCCCCCAAAGGCTGGGAACCACTGCAATAGAGGCTGTACTAGAGACGAGGACTGATCCAGTGATGGAAACAAGGAGGCACCCAACTGGTGAGAAATTAAGACAGGGGCTGCTGTTATCTGTGCAGTTTGTGATAGGCTCTAACCCTACCCCCGTTTTAAGAAACCTAGTTAAGATTTCTTCAGTTCTGGTTGTGTGTGTGTGAATGTGGAGATATAAGGAAGGAATGTCCCCAAAACTCACGGGAGAGGCCAGTGGGGCCAGAGTCACACTCATGCTGTGTCTTAGCTTTGTCTCGGGGATCTGCTTATTGGGGCTGTGCTGATGCAGCGTCAAGGCAGATAGGAAGAGAGTGTGTTTTCTAGACCAGTTCAATACCTTGTCGCATTGTGGTTCCATTTGAAAAAAAAAGCAGAAAGAAAAGCAATGTTTAAGATACTTTGGAGGAATAGGAAAATAAATACTTTTACACAATTGTAATAATAATGGTAATGGGATACTTTTGACTCTAGTAACTGATGCAGTTAAAAGTAACTTTCCAAGCTCTGTGCTGCCAGGGCATATCTGAGGCCAGCAGAACAATGCTGACTCGCCTGAAAGCAGGTGAAGTTTCTTACAACTAAAAACAAAACATAACAAAACACCCACAGGATTCATCACAAGTCTTTTGTTTTTATTTTTGTGATACGTCACCAGAGTGGAAAATTTGGATTGATTCAGTTTTTATTTTATTTTATTTTTACTTTTGTTTCATGCCTCGTTCAAGTTATAAAATTGAGGAAAGTGATTTGGCTCATTTCCAGTCATTTCTCACTTTCCCATTTCTCATGGGAAAGCAGTGCAAGCAGAAAACACACTGTTTCTCCAAATAGGAAGTTCTGCTGTTACAGGGCTCATTTTTCCCTACGTGCCGTTATGCCATTCTTGGTGGTGCGTGGATGGATTATGTCATACTGAAAATGACACATCTCAACCGACGAATGTACTTTTCCTAATTTAAAAGTTGAAAGAAAGTGTCCTATCTGGATGTAACAACCGAAGGCCCCTTCTGTTCCACAGAGGAAATGTAAGACTGCCTGTGTTGGCCCTCATACCTACGTCACAGGCTGTTCTGAAGAAATTTAGGAATCATCCAGCATAAATTAGGCTCTTTTACTTTCCATTTATTTCAATCTAGTGGTTAACATTATAATCTTAAGGCTGCAATCCTCTGCTTGTTTCCAGTCCTCTGCGCTGCTTTGCTGAGTCCCTGCCTAGATGACAGTTCCCTACTAGCAACCTTGGTCTATATGCACTTGTTGTTCAGTCGTTCAGTCTTGTCCGACTCTTCGTGACCCCATGGACCAGAGCTTGCCAGGCCTTCCTATCTTCCACTGCCTCTCGGAGTTTGATCAAATCCATATTGGTTGCATCGATGACAAAGTCCAACCATCTTATTCTCTGCCGTCCTCTTTTCCTTTTGCCTTCAATCTTTCCCAACATCAGGGACTTTTCCAAGGAGTCCTCTCTCCTCATGAGGTGGCCAAAGTACTGGAGCCTCAGCTTCAAAATCTGTCCTTCCAGTGAACATTCAGGGTTGATTTCTTTCAGGATGGATAGGTTGGATCTCCTTGCAGTCCAGAGGACTCTCAAGACTCTCTTCCAGCACCACAGCTCAAAAGCATCGATTCTGTGGTGATCATTCTTCTTTATAGTCCAGCTCTCACTTCCATACATCACTACTGGAAAAACCATAGTTGACTATCCTGACCTATATGCACTATTGGTCTGAAAAAAATGACTACACTAAAAAATTCTTCATGGTGCTTCCCTTGAAGCTGGTATGGAAGTTCCAGAATGTGGTGGCCAGATTGGTGGCTGGTGTGAGGACATTTGTCCATACCACCCCAGTTCTGGCTTGCCTGCACTGCTAACCGGTCTGGTTCCATGCGAGGCTCAAGGTCTTGGTTCTATCACATAAAGTCCTAATGGTTTGGAACCCACTACTTCTCTGAATATCTTTGGCTGCCCATCTGACCTGGTCTCACAGACTTCACTCCTTTGGGGAATGACACCTAGAAAAACCAAGAAAATGATAACTAGAAAAGGGACTTCCTTGGCAGAGGCATTTTTTAAAATGAAATGCTCTATGCTGGATCTACAGCAGGCTCCCTCCCTTCATATATTTTTAAAGCTCCTAAAACAGGCCTATTCAGAGAAACTTTTCTGGAGGTTTTCCCCAAGTAGTTGGAGCAGCAGAGAAAAAGCAAAAGCAAAGTGTTCTGCTTATACTGTATACCGTTCCATAGCACTTCAAGCACTCTCTGGGTGGTTTACGATTTAATTATGCAGGCTACACATTGCCTCCCCCATCAAGCTGGGAACTCATTTTACCAACCTCAAAAGGATCAAGCTGGGAACTCATTTTACCAACCTCAAAAGGATAGAAGTCTGAGTCAACCATGTGTTGACTACCTGGGACTGAAGCCCAGGTTGTGAGCACAATTTTAGCTGCAGTACGAGCATTTAACCACTGTGCCATAAGGCTCCTAAGGGTAGGAAGAGAGAAGCAGTATAGCATTCTAGTATGCTTTTCAAATTGTTTTGCCACCATCCTGGGTTGCTATCTATGTGTGGGGCCAACTAAGTTTTATATTAAAGGTATAATTTATGTTTATCTTTGTTGTACACTGTCAAGAGTAGCAATTTGCTAGATGGGTGGTACATATATTGAATAAGTAAGTAAGGCCGTTACTTCACATCCATTTTGTCACTCTAGAAAGTGCACTAAATAAAAAATTGTTCCCCCACGTCCGTCGTGCTTCAAGAAAAATAAAGTGTGACCACACACCCCGAAGATCGACTCTGCTCTAAAGTTGTACCTGCTCTAGGGGTAGTGTTTTTCTTATCGCTCTTCTGGTGCAGTTTTTATACCAGTACAAGGCACAGTGGGGTAACGTTTTTCTGTATCTTTTCCATTTTCATCCCCATTTGGCAGAACAATGAAACAGGAATGCACTTTGATGCGGCATTACCCGTGAGGTCACATAAGTATTGTAACAATAAAGTGTCACCTTGGGGATGCAGGAAGAGCAACAAAACCATGTGACTGCAACAAATTATATTACGCAATATAATTTGTTGTGGTACAAAACGGACGTGAAGTAATGGCCTAAGTAAGTCTTTATTCTCTACTTCCGGAGAGATGGTTCCTGATGTTCCCAAAAGCCTGAACCCAGAATCCGGTATGTGTGGATAGATGGGTTCCATTCACCAAAAGTGGCTCTCCCTCATTTCCAATTACCTCCTTCCGGCACCTTGTTCAGAAACCCTGTTTATCACTGTTTCCCTGTTTACATAGATCCTTTGTGGACCATTTTGCGCTGTCATGAGGTGGATCTGCTATGGACAGGAGGGGGCAAGGGCGTCTTCTTCCAACCCTACAGCAGGAGCCTAGATATGGATCCAACCCATACTTCTGAATGTTGTTGAGGTTTTTTTTAAAAAAAAAACACTGA
The DNA here is from genome assembly GCA_023846285.1 of Phrynocephalus versicolor. Classification (NCBI taxonomy): domain Eukaryota; kingdom Metazoa; phylum Chordata; class Lepidosauria; order Squamata; family Agamidae; genus Phrynocephalus; species Phrynocephalus versicolor. The sequence continues at coordinate 43,257,218 of JAHTLZ010000379.1, forward strand.
GGTGGGGGAGATGAAAAGAAAAGGAGAGGCAGAGAGAGAAGACAAAATTGTTGGAATGCAGAAGGGTTAACCATGGAGGATTAAAGCCTAAATCTAAAAACATCCTAAATCTCCATTTCATACATTGAGATTTACAGTATTATCCAGCATGGCAGAACCTCTATCTGAAATGTGGACTGTGGCAATGAGAATCTACCCTGTGGAAGATCTGGCTGCTTTCCTGCCCATGGATCTACCCCTTGCAGATGATGGTTCCCTCATATGCTTTCCCACCCAATCAGGAGCAGTACAGGTGCAAGAATTTTCCTGACATTTTCTGGCATCATCAGAAATTGCTCCCTTTCCCTTTCCCTTCCCTCGCTCAGAGAAGAGGGTGAGGGGGGACTTCATGGGATTCTCCAGCCACAGTACAACCAAATAGGGTGTCCTTCCTGTCTGAGATTTCATAGCTAAAACCTGATGGGCCAGTGAAGGCGCTCACGTGATATCACAGAGGCAAGGCAGGCACAGGATGGGAGTGGAGGTGTAGCAAGTTTTGGGTCGGAAACTGGATGTGGAAGCGGACATGAAGGCAATCAGGATAAACAGGCCCCAGAATCCAGACAGAATCTGACTAATGAGATACTACAGCAACCACTGGCACAAGGAAGGAAAATATGTTGTTGTTTTGTAGCCAGGCAAGTTGTGGACACTACTGCTGGGACTCACATCGGACATCATACAGACATACACAAAAATGTAACTTCCACCTCCTCCAGGATCGGTTTCTCTGCCATTTGTTTCCCCAAACAAAATTTAAGGGAGCAGTGCATTTCTCTAGGCATCTGACAGCAGCGCCCTGAGTACTAGGAACACTCCATCAGGAACTTATTTATTTGTTAACTTATTTATCTATACAATTTATATGCCACCCACTACCCAAAGGTCTCTTCAGATGAGGACTGAATTATAATAACAGATAACTACAAGAAGGAACTCTGATTCCATTCACTTACCTACCCCTTCCTCCAAATAGTTCCCTGACTCTATTATTATCCTGCACATGCTTATTCAGAAGTAACCCCCCCCCTTTTTTTTTAATGCAGCCTAAAGGGGCTTAGGGTTAAAATGGACACCTTTTCAATGGGAACCTATGGGCAAACAAAACTGCTTAAGTTTGGTAAAGAAATGTTTTAAAAATACTGAAATAATGGACCGAAATCTTCTATACTGGTACAGATACCACAAACATTTGATGATAATTTCACGACTAGTTAATGCTAAGAAATTCGCAGTAACTCAAACGGGGCAGCACTTCCCCTAAAACCTTTGGTTGTGTTCGGTGTGACTTTCAGTGTGCCTTTTTATAAAGTCTTTATCAAGACTTTTCTTTCTTGATAATTATTGGGGTGGGTGGGGAATATTCCAGTCTGGGGATCCTTTTCTGCCATCAGTGGTCTTACCCAGTCTTCACTTTTACTTTGTAAGGTCAAAGCTTTTGTTCCCAAAATAAAAGGGATATTTTAATATATGTTTGCTTTTTTCAACGTGAAAAGGAAGCAGCATTACAGAACTTCTTTTCATTTGGGAATAATCTGATGTTAGAAGTCCTTTTCAGAAAAGCACAGTGTTCTCACAGAAACGAAACTCCCGTTCAACCATAACTGAAACTGGAAACAGATACAATCACCTGTTTATGAAATAAGGGCAGCATGTAAGATCTGCTACAGGCTGCATGACAAGCACACCGAAAGCAGTAGATAAATAATGCTTCCTGCAATGTTTGCTGAAACTCCGTTTAGAAACCACCAGAACTCAGCCTTCCCCTCAGTGTGGCCCCGTGTTTATGACTCTCCATTAGTATAACACATGACCCAAAACACACACATCCTCGCCACAGCAAGGACAAATTTTGCTTTGAGGCCAGTTTCGAGCAACACAAGGAGAAAGGTTCCAGAACCTCCACCACCCAGGCTTGTTTATTGTGTATTGTTTTAGCTCTGAGCCCTGGAGAAAAACAGCAACGTCTGCTTTTGGTCTTCCAACCGCTGGGGCTAAAATCCAGTGATACGCCATACTACAAAGTGTTGTGTATTGATCTGTAATTGCTTGTTGAAGTAACTGCCTTCCTGTTCCAAAGGGAACAGGCCTATTGGTTGATTCTAGTTGCTGCATTTGGATCTTCAATCCTATTGGTTCCCGCCAAAAGGCAGCCTTGTGATTGGTTGTAATTGTTCCCTCCAAAATGTATCTTTTCCTAGCTAGTCCTGGCCCCTATAAATGTAACTCCCTCTCCCCAGTCCTCAGTCTTGTCTCTCCCTGATTAAAGAGCTGTTCACTAGAAGCTGTCTCCAGCCTGCTTTGTCTCAGAGCTGAAATCACTGCTGAATCACGAACCCCACGCTACAATACAAAGGACAATGTCATCAGCCACAGCCGTGCCAGGATTTGAAGCCAGAAAACTGCCACCATTAATCCCAGCGTTGGCACCGGGATCAGCAGCTTTCACTTGTTCCCACTCCCATTCCACGGCTCTCAGAACAAAAGAGAAATGTATTATTGGCTCCTAATGGCAGTGGTGGCTCAGTGGGCTAGAGCGCTGAAACTGTCAGCTGCAAAGTCGGCAGTTCGAATCCCGGGTGTTATGCAGCAGAGTGAGTTCCTGTCGTTAACCCCAGCTCCTGCCAACCTAGCAGTTCGAAAGCATGTAAATGCAAGCAGATAAATAGGCACCGCCATAAAAAAGTGGGAAGATAAACGGTGTTCCATGCACAGAAATGTGTTCGGACATACCAGCCATATGGCCATAGACTTGCACAACACTGGCTCTTGGGCTTAGTAACGGAGAAGATTGACTCCCCTAGAGCTGGACACGACTAGCACGCAAGTGCGGGGGAAGCTTTTACCTTTACCTTTTAACGGCCGTGGCAGGCAGTGGCTGATGACATCACCCTCGTGTGCAGCATCAAGATGAGTGGCAGGATTTCAGACTGTTTGTTTCCCAGCTTTGCCCTAGAGGGTTTCACCACCCCAGCTCTCCCCTTCATGCTTGAATGCCCAATTTCAAGTGGGTTCTTCTTGTCTTTCCAGAAGGACAAACCTCCCCTTTGCCCAGATTTTTCAGCAGCAAAACTAGTCAAGACAACAGAAGTGCAGAAGCCTTTGACATATAAACATGTGGATGCATTCTTATTGTCAACAATGTTACCAGCCCCGTCTTTCTGGGAATCTGATGTGAAGAAGTAGATCTTGTGGTTCACTGCAGTGCGTGCTGTTTGCCTGGACTTATCAATGAGGTTGAGTCTCCTGCATGAAACAACCACCAAGTTGCATGACCACTGCATGAGGAGATGCACAAAATATGCAGAATTTTGTGGTGTGGGAAAAATGCCTAAAACCTCTGAAGTCATTAAGGCCTTCAAAACCACATCCCTATTTCAGGTACAAACCACTCAAGAATCTCTGCTGGAAGGAATAAAATTGCTAAGTCCTCCATTTAACAAATTAGCCACATCAACCAAATGCCTATGGACACAAAGCAAAGTAGGCCTATGTATACCAAGGAAAGGATTTGACCCTTATAAACTAATATAATTCTTCCCTTTAACAGGCACGGGAGCCATTTGGGCAATGCATTATCTGAGAGCCTGTATGTAATAGATTTATCTGTAATTCAGAACCTTCTGCTCTATTAAGCAGGGCTGCTGCTCCTGCTTCCCTTCCCCCTCTTTCTGAAAGGGTGATTTTAGAAGATATCTCCTTTGTATTTGTCTTGCTAGGGAACATTTTCCTATTCTAAAATCTACGGCTTCCTTTTTGGGTGCATCCACATGATAGGGCACTATGACTATGCTTATTGCTGTTTTCAATATATTTAGATCACATATGTTATATACCACTTACTGATCACCAGATCTTTATTAATTTCAACAGGTGACAAAGAAAGACTAACAATGTCCTACCAGTCCACATGCCAAATGCAGAGGAGCCAACTATGTCATTCTATTTTTTATGTTTTAAGTAAATGGACCTTCCTGTCTGTATGTTAAAGCAAAGTGCTCTGCTTATACCACCCATAGTGCTTCAAGCACTCTCTGGGCAGTTTACAATTTAATGACGGAGGCTACACATTGCCGCCGCCACTCCAGTGAGCTGGGTTCTCATTTTACCCACCTTGGAAGGATGGAAGGCTGAGACAACTATGAGCCAGCTACCTGGGATTGAACCCTAGGCCATCAGCACAGTTATAGCTGCAGTACAGCTGTTTAACCACCACACCACAAGGCTCTTTAATGCTGACTGTTCTTTTTTGTGTGGAGAGTAAGAGATGGTCACGAAACGAGCAATTTTTCTTTTTCGTTTTTGTTTTTTCGTTTCGTTACGCAACAAAACGAAAATGAAAATTTTTCAAAACAAAACGGAAACGGAAACGAAAAATTTTGCCGTGTTTTTCGTTTTTGTTGCGGTAAATACATTGAACTGAAAAGAATGCTAACGAAACAGCAATTTTTCATTTTCGTTTTCATTTTTTCATTTCGTTACGTAACGAAAACGAAAATGAAAAATTTGCAAAAAAAACCAACAAAAACAAAAACGAACCGAAACGGACCCCTAAACGACCAAACGACAAACGAAACACCATTTTTTTTGAGTCGTGCCCATCTCTAGTGGTTACTTCACATCCGTTTTGTTGTTGCACTTCGGGAGGGTACAAACAAATCTTACTTTACATCCGTCATGCAACAGCTGAAATTTGTCTCAACCACGCTCCCGGAGTGGGATTAGAGTGTGACAATACTGTACCTGATGCTGGATTGGGGTATTCATTTGTCACGGTTTGTTCCCAGTTCCTGTTATGAGACAAGAGACCGTGTGGTAACAACTGTCATGCAACAACCAGTGTCCACCTAGTGGTCAGAGGCTGAAGCAGCATTCGACTTTAGTTTCCCTATTGGAAACACCATGCAGTGCAAATGTTTATTAAAGAAAGTACTGAAAATTCTGTATCAATGATGTGTAAATCCTGAAGACCAGTAAATTGAAATATCGACAAAGTTTTATTATTAATATTTTTTAAAAGGTTAAGAAAGCAAGACAAATTCAGAATTTGTCATGGAACAAGACCGTGAAGTAACACTTGTCACGAGACAAGTTATCACAATCGTGAGAAAACGGAAACAGGGACTAAACAGGGACAAAACCACTAGATCGCGACCAATGCTGTCACAGTACAAAACTAGTCGCAGAACAAGGAAGGACATGAAGTAACCATCTTAGTCTTCCAACTCTTTTGAACACCTCTTGTGGGGCAAAAGGAAGCAGGACAATGGATGTCAAAAGATAAGTAGAATTGTTATTTATCTTGGGCCAGGTATCTGTCCTTTTTATTTTTTTCCCTTTTATTCATTTCCCTTACCCACATATATTGAAATCAACTTGCAGAGAATTTCCATCACCGTGTGCCAGTCTCTGAATTTGTCAATGAACAGAGATTGCCAAAGGAAGAGCAGCCAACCCTCCCGTATGTGTGTAAATCCTGCAGCACATTTTCCACAGATCTCTCCACCACCACCACCCCACACAAATTAATTCCTTTCCCAATATAGATTTGCTGTGTTCCATGCGAAAATTGCAGCCACCCACAGTGTGGCAGCCCACGAGACCAGACTGCCATAACCTCCCAGTTTGTCACTGCTGATTCATATTTCAGCCAATCAATTTAACAGTCATCTCCTGTTATAACACATGCATATATTTAAGAAGATGGAAAGAAAATCAAGTCCCCCCCATCCTCCCATCTTTGAAACCACAAATCCGCACACGCATCTGCCACTCAAAAATGCATACTGCTCTATTTTTATTAATTTCTAACTTTATTGGTGTGTGGTTGAGGAGGCTTTTTTAACATTTAACTTCGTCATTAGTGATTGTGTGGCTGGTCAAATATTTCATTGTTGATTTGATTTATTTAGCACGAGACTAGCTGGAAGATAAAGGGCGTTTATACACGACCCCTAAACTCCGCGGCAAATGGCTGCAAGCTCCGGAGCTTAAAAATGTTTCCCCACCAGCTCCGGAGTTTACAGGCAATTAAGTGCGGCCACACCCACTTTAGCGCGTCCCAGCACACCTTTCAAGTACCTGCTCTCTGGAGGTGAACATTCTTTGATGTGGTGCAACGATAGTGAGTGCGGGGCTCTCCTCGCTTCTGTTTGTTGTTTTTTTGGCTCCCGCCCCTTTAAGAGCTACTTAAGAAGAGCGAGAGGCAGAACCGAGGTGAGCCACGTTCTTTCTTCCATTGTTTTCTCCCTCCCCTCATGCAGCCAGCAGCCAGGAAGTGCGGAGGGGGTGGGAACACAGGAAGAGCGACAAGCCCCTAAGATCTCTGGTCCGAATTTAAGTGACCAGCAGATCTTAGGGGTCGTGTAAAAGCGCCCAAAGTTTGATCTGCCATTTGATCCCTGGGTGATAAGTAAAGTTTTCAAAGTCGTTTCTGACAATTGTATCAATAAAATATTTTCAGTCTAACCCCACCGCCTACAAATTAAATTGCTGAAATGAAGAAAGCTGTGGGCAACCAGGAGAGAAGCAGCATGTCTAAGTAGTGGCTGTCAGAAGAAACAGAATGGGGTTTTTATTTGTATTATATTTTATTTTAGACTATTTTTACCCTGCTATTCTCCTTGGAGGAGAAGGCAGCTTATAGTAATGAGGGATGATATACAGTCCAGTATAATTAAGACATGTTCAAGTATTGAGAATAGGGAATTGTGGGAAATCACAGCATTAAAAGACAACATTACATTAAAGCTACAAGAGAATGTGAACAATTAAAAAGAGAGTAAAATTCCATGTAAAAGTTATGAGTGATGGAAACTAACATTGAAAACATAGTTTCAATGCAATCACACAAGGTTATAAGTGGTTATAAACACGAGGTCTTATGTGATCATATATAGATTCATACAAAAGACACATAATAAGTAGTCCATCATTCAGGGGAAGCTTGCCTGAAGAGAAAGGTCTTTGCCTGTTTCCAGAAAGACATGTGCCAGAATCAGCAATACACCTCCACAAAGGGCACTCATTCAAAGATGAAGATATACACATATTAGACAGAGAAGATATGTGATTTGAGAGAGGGATCAGGGAAGCCATTCATGTGAGTACTGAAAACCTCTCCCTCAACAGAGGTGCGGGCTCAGGCACAGTCTATCTGCCATGTATCAGGCAGTGATTTCAACAATACCCAGTCCCGGACAAATAAAAAATATTTCACACCTCCACCACCAAGACCACAGCTAAGGACCCATACTTTATGGGTTTCAGCACCTTAGGCCATTGTTCATCTAAAGGCCTATTGAGACTGTTGTTCCCTAACTAGCCTATTCAGGCCATTGTTCATCGTTTGAGCCTATTCCAGACCAGGGTGACACGAGGTCAAAGTGAACTATAAAATGGAGGACTCGCAACTTGCTAATTCTGCACAGTGCAAAGCAAGATTGGTTGCGCAAGGTTTTTTGCAGCAAAAAATATGTAAATTATGGTGAAGTATTTGTTCCAACAGTTAAAGCTGACACATCCAGAATGGCTTTGTCTGTTGCTGTTTCTAAGAAACACAAGGTACAACATTTTGATGTTGCCACAGCATATCTTAATGCTGATCTAGAAGAAACCATATACTTGAAGAAAATTCCTGAATATGAGTTACAGAATCCAAACCTAGCATTGAAGCCAGACATGCTTGGAATAAATGTTTGGATGCCAAGTTAACTCAGATGGGCTTCACATGCAGTAGAGCAGACTCATATCTCTACACCAAAGGATCAATGATTTTGCTTGTACAGTGGACCCTCATATAACAAACGGTTAGTATAACATAAAATCTGTACAACATAAAAAATTCCAGAGATAGGGGAAATTTGCTTAACAGAATTGTCTATGGGGTGAATCCGTACAACATAAAAATGATCGTGATTAGGGATTACTTTGTTTTCAATGCATTCCTATGGGAAATTTGTATAAAGGAAAATTTACTTAACATAATTTCATTTGGAACGAATTAATTCCTTTATACAAGGTAGCACTGTATTTGTTGATGATTTATGCTTAATTGTTCCAGATGATTCACAAGTAAAAAGGTTTGTGACAGAACTAGGTGCAACTGTTCAACTTAAAGATCTGGGTGAGATTAAAAATTACTTAGGCGCGGATATACGCAAAGATGCCACAGGTAATCTCTATCTGTCTCAAAGTAAAAAGATAGTAAAGCTCCTGGAGAAGTGTAAAATAGAGAAGTGTAATCCAGTTTCAACTCCAGTGGAGGTAGGATTCAATAGAATTCCTGACGATGGAGAGTTTGCAAATAAGGAAGAATATCGGTCTGTTTTGAGATCTTTACTGTATTTGTGTTCCCGGACATGGTCAGATATCTGCAGCTGTAAAATATTCTCAGTCAATATGCTGCAAAACCATTGAATAAGCATTGGCCAGGAATCAAACATATTCTCAGATATCTATGTGGTACAGTAAATGTTCAGTTGAAAATACCTGTTTCAGAAGGATTAAATCTGACATGTTATGCAGATGCAGATTGGGCATCATGTTCAGAAACAATAAGGTCAGTTTCAGGTTCTGTAATTTTTCTTGGAGGATCTTTAATTGCTTAGAAGTCAAGAAAACAGAGATTCATTTTGTATAGTACTACAGCGTCGGAGTTTGGATTTATTAGTGATCTTTGTAATGAAATTACTTGGTTTGTTCAATTGCTTAGAAATGCAAGTGTAAGATTGCAATTACCTGTACAAATATTTAATTATTCTTGTTCATGTATCCAAATAGCACAAGAAAAGAAAATTAGATCTAGAAGTGAGCACATCGGAGTAAGATACAGCAATATGAAAGATTGTGCGTCACAGAAATTAGTGAAACTTGAATATTGTACGAGTGATTGTAATTGTGCTGATTTGTTTACAAAACCTGTGCCTACAGACAAGCTTATAAGTTTGGGGGGGGGAGCTTGGTCTAGCAATCAATTAAATAGGAGCTTTGTCAGATATTACCGTATTTTTCGGACCATAAGACGCACTTTTTCTTCACCAAAAAGTGGGAGGAAAAGTGCCTGCGTCTTATGGTCCGAATGCGTCTTAGGGCGAGCCGGCCCTAGCCCTGACGGTGCTCCTCGCCGCCGCCGCCG
>JAHTLZ010000379.1:43275446-43287299 GCA_023846285.1 Phrynocephalus versicolor
ATAATAATAATAATAATAATAATAATAATAATAATAATAATAATAATGCATATGCTCAGAAGGAAAAATGGCAACCAAGATATGGGTCAGGCAGGTGAAGCACTGTCAGAAACGAACACATACAGCATATGATGGCAGTCTTAGGGTACAACTAGAGGGGAAAAGGGAGTTCTGGTGTACTCCAAAACTGCACTGAACACGACAACACTGTTTTAAGTTTAAATCTAAGTCATATGATTGTGCTGCCTTCAGGATGGTATTGAGATCAGCTTGCAGAAACACGTTCCCTCTTTCTCAAAACAGCCTCATGGTGCAGTGGTTAAGCTGCTATACTGTGGCTATAACTGTGCTCACAACCTCGGGTTCAGTCCCAGATAGCAGTCTCATGGTTGACTCAGCCTTCTTTACTTTCAAGGTCAGTAAAATGAGTACCCAGCTCATAGTGCATACGTAGAACACTTTGCTTCACCCCCTATAGGAAAGAAGAATTACTAGCTGTAGAACAAACCTTAACGACATTCCAAAGTGAGATGGTTCATCCTTATATTTTTCTTTTAGCTACAATGAACAATTAATCCTCAGTGACAGCACTGTGCTGGAGGCATTCTTTCTGTACTGGTACAGCTGTAAATACTACAGTATTTACCATCTGAGAAGAAGCGCAAGCATTATAAATTCCACAGGCAAATAAACAGGGCAATGCACAAATTATTATTAGGTATGGGGAAACGTTTTAATGGCAGTGATGAATAAAGAGCATGGTGGCAGATCTCACTAATCCTCCCTACAGTAAAATATCCCAAATGAAGAAAATAATTCTAAAATTTGGGGGCCATTTTTTTGCCAGTCAATTCTTAAGTACTGTACCGGTTCATCTAAGATTTCGTCCTTCTCTTAAAGTTCCCCTCTCCACTACAGTTCTTAACACATAAATATTTGCTCAAATCCATTATGACCTCTTTTGTGTTTTGGCTTAATGCTGTGAAATTCCAAATTCTCGGGATTCTCCTCCCACAGTAGGCCTCTAGACATCACTAAATGTGACACTAAGGCTCCAGGCATAGAGGTATTCTGGAGCAATGTGTGTGACGTGTACACAGTATGCTCATAAATCACTATTCCGGTTATTAATCGTCACCTGGGGGAAAATCCTGTGGACATCCAGATAAATTGGATTACAGCCCCCATGAGTTCTGACTGGAACTCATGGAAGCTGTAGCCCTACACATCAGGAGCCCTCTGAGGAAACTTTTACCTCAGTGTAAAGCACCAGGAGATCGTCTTATTCACAACTGCATCACATAAATGTTGAAGTCACCAAGGGGTCTGTGTCATGTTTCCACAGATTCCAGAACTTTCCTTCTATGATTATTCAACAAACAACTGGATTTAAGAGTTGTATGTTCAGATCTCTAATTCACCCAATTTTTAAAAAATTCTTGAAGTTATCTATGAGGAGAGAACCGGAATTGGGCTATGGCAGGGGTGCCCAAACTTTTTGTAAGGAGGGCCAGATTTGGTGGCTGCGAATGTGTCAGGGGCCAGTTACTCCCTGACCCTGCCACCCCACTGCAAGCCCCACCCATTGACCCATAAGCCCCACCCACTGACCCCTTGCAACCCCACCCGCAGAAAGGAAGGCGGGGACCAAGAGAGGAAGGGGGAAACCAAGAGAGGAAAGAAGGAAGGTGGGGGCCAAAAGAAGCACAGGGAGCTGTGGCCACAGGTCTCCCCTTGGAAGAGGTGATCTATGCGACCTTGCTCCCCCCCCAAGCTCCCCAGCTGTGGCGATGGCTCGCCCGCCAGCCCACCCCAAAGCTCCTTGGTGGTGGCAGAGGCCTACTGGCATGCCCACCTCTGCACATTCCCCTGTGGTGCCGGTGGCGGCAGGCCACCCGTCCGCCCGTCCGCCCAAGCTTCCCAGCGGTGCCGGTGGCGTGGCCTGCCCGATCACTGCCCCGCACGTGAACCCAACCTCACAAGGTTCCCGGCTATGCCATGGTGGCGGCCCGCCCCTGCACCACTCTGAGCGTGCGCCCAGTCTCACATGGTTGCTGGCGGTGCCGGTGGCAGCAGCCTGCGTGATGGCTGGCCGCCCAGCCCACCCAGCCCCACAAGCTTTTGCTCACCGGCCGGCCGGCCCGCCCAGCCCCTCAAGCTTCCTAGCAGTGTCAGTGTTGGCAGAAGATTTTTTTTAAAAAAAAAAAAACATGGGGCAAAGGAGGGGGAGGGAGGGGCGGGCCAGCCAGCCATGGGCCACTCAAAATGGCCTGACGGGCCGGATTTGGCCCCTGGGCCGGACTTTGGGCAGGCCTGGGCTATGGCATTGTGAGAATGATGGAAGGGTGTTAAATGTCTCCTTCCAATTGCCTTTTCTCTGATTTAAGTAATACTTAGAAGTTGCCATAGGCCATTCAGAGAAAAAGAACCTAGTATAATAGCATTTAGAAGAGCTAAAGTTTATATGCTCAAGTGTGGAAAATTAACAGATGCTCTAAAAGATAACTATTCGCCCTGCATTCATCATTATTAAACTTGATTTGATTTGGTTTGTTTGTGACAATTTCATTCAGTGCAGAAGAAGAAGAAAAATAAGGTCATCACAAGCTAATCCCTTCTTGGGAATCTGAGGCATGGGAGGTAATTTGCCAAAAAGAAGAAGAAGAAGAAGAAGAAGAAGTGGCTACAATTCTAATAAATAAGGTTTTGTGTTAGGCTGCTTCACGGAACACAGTCAGTGGCCCAGATGAATATTTATCTTTCATTTCCACATCCTCTTGATCTCTTGATATATTTTTTCATTCTGCTTGGTTTGGGGAAATGGTGATAAAATGATTAGCATTTGATTGCTAGTGTTCACCATTAAATTAGTAGAGAGAAGCAAATCATCCTGAAAAACCTGCTTCTGCACTCACTCAAAGTCAGTGGGAGTTTCACCCCTGAGGTAAATGGGAGCCAAACTGCAACAGGCTAGTCTTATTAGGCAATATTTCTTTCCAGCTGTGAAACAGAAGGTCAGAATTAAGGCAAGAGTGCCTCATAAATAGCACACCCTGTCCTGTCCTGTCCTGTGGAGTTGCCACCTGTTTAGTTGTCTGGTCACACCACACTACAAGAGTGATTTCAAGTCACCACTGAGAGAATGTCATGAGAGAGAAAAAGGGAAGATATAAACTTATGGAATGGTTGATTTAGCCTGTCTAAAACCACAGAACGTGCTTGGAAGCCCTGAACAGCTAGTGGAAGATTTGAGAACACCTTATTTAAGCTTCCACTCACATCAAGCCTGGCTATAGGACATAATTTACAGAAGGGAAACCAATATTATGGAAAGAGGGAAATGGCCTTAAATGTCCTGTGTACGGTTCTAAAGGACAGCCCTCCCCAAAGGCCTTTTCTGTGGCAGGGATTCCTCTGCATGCTGTTGCAAAAAAACATTGGATTACCCAATTGCCTCATACATGGTACTTCCTAATGCCCAACATTCCCATGTTCACCCACATATGGATTTCCAGTACAATCTCCACATCCCGTGAGGTGCTTGTTCCTCTCTATTCAGCACTGGCTAGGCCTCAACTTGAGTATTGTGTCCAGTTCTGGACACCACACTTCAGGAATGATGCTGACAAGTTGGAACATGTTCAGAGGGGCGGTGACAAGGATGATCAGGGGGCTGGAAACCAAGCTCTAAGAAAGAACTGGGGATGTTTAGCCTAGAGAAACGAAGACTGAGGGGTGATATGACAGTACTTTTCAAATATTTGAAGGTCTGTCAAACAGAGGAGGGGAGGATCTGTTCTCAATCATCCTAGAGCAGTGGTGGCAAACCTTCACAACTCTAGATGTTTTGGACCAAAACTCCCACAGTCGTTTGTCATTGGCAGTCTAGGCTCAGAATTCTGGAAGTTGGGGTCCAAAACTTCTGGAATGCTGAAGGTTCACCACCACTGAGTGTAGGATGCACAACAAGGGTTTTAAGTTAAGAGAATCAAGTTTTCGGCTGAATAGCAGGAAAAACTTCCTGTTAGAGCCATAGGGCAATGAAAGCAATTACCTCACAAGGTGTTGAGTGCTCCAGCACTGGAGGCTTTCAAGAGAAATTTGGACAACCACCTGGGAGATATCCTTTGATTTGCATTCTTGCCTTCAGCAGGGGGTTGGACTTGATGGCCTTCTAGGCCTCTTCCAACTCCATTATTCTATTATTCTATGATTGTGATGAGCAAAATTAACTCTTACTGGATTAAGACTCAACAAGGTCTTCTTTCCCAATAGAGATGTTAGACTAGCATAATAAAAGCATGGAAATTGTGGTATTGCCAAATGCTGCTATTGTAAATGGTCATCCAGATTATCTAGCACACAACGAAGCTTTGCCTCGCATTGTGGCAGATCACAGAGCCCTCCACACGAGGAAGAAAAGCATGGCTGACCCGCACGTCTCGGTCATTGTTTCCATTGCCCTCTCCATTTGGAGGGCAAAAGAAATAGCAAGCAGAGGGGAGAGGTCAGCTTGATCTGCTGATTCTACTTCAATAGAAAATGCTTCAATGGGGCTTCCTATCTTTGTCACATTTTATGACCTTTTGGTGCTGGTGTTTACATAGCATGGTTACTCCTCTGGGTGTACCGAAGTATGTGTGAAATACGAAGTGAGTGATTTGCTAGTGGTGTATCACAACCCCCATGTGTGTCCTGGAGGCCCCACACTTGAGAAACAGAGCACTGAGCATAGGAAAATGCTTATACACCCCACCCCCACCCTGTGCACTTTTAGCCTCTTCCTTGAGCTCTCTTGATATTAATCCTCTTTGCTTCACTTTCATAAAGACTACCAACAGAGCTGCCCCCCCACCTTCCAATCTGTACTGAAAAGCTTTGTCGTCTGTGACTACATGCCTCGTCCTTCTGCCCGTCTCAACTTCCCTCTGGCCTTCTTCTGACTCTTGCCTTGCCCCCTTCGGAGCCCGGCCAAATGGCTGCCAAGGCCATCTTTTGCCCTTGTCATTTCTGACCATGTCCCCTTCTCCTCCCAGCCAGTTGGCTGGCATGGTGTTCTCCGTCACTGGGCATTAAATGCAATCTCCTTGCCTTTCTTTGGAGGCACAGAGCCCCCTCCACCCACCTCAGCTCCCATGCACGATCATCACCCCTCCTTCCATCCCTAACTCTTGTCTCTCTCACCGTGCTGTTAAGTAACTCGCTCCTCACACAGCTGGCTTTTAAACTGACTTTGCATTCTCCCGCATTTGATTTCCCCTGTACAGCCATCTTTGTCTAAGCATAAAACTTTCTGTCTCTGAATAATATTCCTGTCCCAGTCCCTCTGTCCTACCCCACACACATTTCACAATTATCTTTGTCTCGGTTGTCTTGACTTTACAGCGGATCTCCTATAGGCGAACAATTTACTTCATCACCTTGTCCATGGCCTGAGTTTTTAATTTCCTTATTTGTCACATCTGCCTCTTGCCTTTTCTCCTGTCCATACTTGCTTCTTCTCTTCCCACTTCTGCTCACACCAACCCTGTGAGGTAGGTCAGGCTAGGAACCGTGACTGGATCAAGATCACACAGTGACCTTAATTGAGGGTTTGAACCCAGGTTTCACATACAGTAATACCTGGTTTTATGAGCATAATTCATTCTGGAATTTTCATTCTGGAAACATGCTTGTAAGCCAAAACACTCTTATATCAAAGCAAATTCCCCCGTAAGAAATAATGGAAACTCAGATGATTCGTTCTGGGGTCCCATAGACCATATATTGTACACACACAATGCCAAAACTCACAAAAAAGTTGGCTAGAAGTCCATGACCACACCATGGTTTAGGTACCCACGGCGGAATCTGCTCTGTTTGGGACTAACAACTGGATTTTACTCTGTGTTTTTAATGTGACAAATTATAAAGTGCAATTAATATAAATGGCCTGAAAAATAAGAAACAATGGTGAAAACAAATTAAAGAAAATATAAATATAAAGAAAAATAAAACCATGACCTGATCTCTCCTTGGAAAACGTTCCTGGCTGGTGCAAGGGAGACCCACTTTCCTCTCTCCTCCCTCTGCTTTGGAGGCTGCCTGAGACTCAACATTCCAAACAAACAGCCACAACCCAGAGGTGTTGGAGGGGAGAGCCACCATTGGCTGACTTGTGATCATGTGGCCTGCTTCAGTGCTTGTATTGCAAGACATTGCTTGTTGATCAAGGCAAAATTTAGAAGAAATGTTTGCTTGTCTTGCAAAATGCTGTTAAGCCAAGTTACTCTTAAACCAAGGTATTACTGTACCTTGAAGCAGTGATTCCCAACCTTTTTCAGAGATTGGGTATGGCTTTGAATCCCCAGATCTGTCAATGGATGACTAATGTTCTAGACCTAATGCATTGGATAGTGGACTATGGTATGGTGCTGAAGCTATGTGAAATATGAGCAGTTCTGCATTAACTTTGCTAAGCCATACAAAACTGAAAAAGTTGACTACTGCAATGCACTCCGTATGGGGCTTCCCTTGATTCTGATACAGAGGCTTCAAGAGGCTCAGAATGCGAGAGCAAGAATAATTGCTGGGCAAGGTTCTTTCTAAGGCAGTGTTGGCGAACCTATGGCACGGATGCCAAAGGTGGCACTCGAAGCCCTTTCTGTGGGCACCTGTCATCGCCCCTTTACTGCCACCTGTATTCAGGTTAAATTGCTGTCTTGGCACTTTGCGAAAAATTAGTGGGTTTTGAATGGGAGTTTGGGCACTCGATCTCTAAAAGGTTCACCATCACTGGTGTAAGGTATGTGTGCATATATATGCCCATGCCTCCACTCCCTCCTCATGTTTTTTATCACCCCTGCACACCTGTCACAACAGTTTTTGTTATGATTGTGATAGAACTGTGGGAAGGGTGTTTCGTGCATACGCATGCATGGATGGCAATTAGAGGACACGTTTTTGCTAGGGTGATGAAATTTGATCATATCACCTCAACTACAGTCTGCCTGAACTCACTACAGGTTCATTTCTGTGCTAGGTTTCCAGTTTGGGTTCTAACATACAACAAAGCCTTAAATGCTTTTTGGAACTTGTTACTTGCCTGAATGCCTTGGCCAGGCTCAACTGCCCAAGTGCCCATCCATCCCAATCCTCACAGACCTCAAGCGTGCTGGTGTTAACGCCTTGAGCGGGTCAGGAAACATCAACTCACAGTTGGCCCTTCTCAACTGTGGCACCCTTCTTATGGAATGCAGTACTCCAGGAGTTACATTACCTGCCTTTGTGCCTCTAAAAGGCATCTCAAAACATAACTTTTTAGAGAAGATTTTCAGGCAATTCTTCCCAATTAACTGCAACAGAAGAAAAAGGAGGAGGGACATATGTCCTATTGAGCGACATTTATTCTCCTGCCGGTCTTGTTACTTAAAATGAGGTAATTTGTTTGTTGTAGTTAATTTTTATGTAATTTATGTCTCACTTCAATTCTCTTATATACCACCCAGATTAACAATTTGCTAGATGCGCAGCACAGAAATAAAACAAATGAATGAATAAATAAATTTAAATATGGTGTAAATGTGAGTGATTTAGAGAACATATCAAACCTCTTCTTTTGAATCCACTGAATTTGCTTTTTTTAAAAAAAAGAGTAATACTCCAGCACCTTCTTCACAAAGCTCTGAAGTGTCTAGTCTCTTTTATTCACGAGATTGGTTTGATAAAAAGCTCTCTCCTTCTCTCCTTCTCTCATTTCTGTGACAATAACGTGACAATAACACTCCACAGCAAATCTATTTCACACCAGACAAGGGGGGGGGGAAATGAGATATAAGATGACTGCTTCGTGCACGTAGTCCCATTATTATGAGAAACGCACACTCTGTAGAGGATGTGAAATGGTTCAGAATGAGTTATCTTAGCACCTAGCCCCAGACTTGGTATTAGCTTGACTTCTAGAATGCACGCTCCAGGATCGCCTTCTTTCTCTGCATCGTGATTCCTTAAGCGCTGTGGGAAGCCTCACATGTGTAGTTTAATGCCAAGGCAATATATTGTTCCCCTTGGAGGAAATCAATGGAGAGGGCAAAGACAGTTGCTGTGTGGCATGCTTTTCATAGTTCACGTATCGCTCCTTCTCTTTATCCCAGGGTTGTTTTCTATCTGACTTCAAAACAAAGAGAGAGAGAATATCTGTAAAACGTTTACAAAAAAACAGTTTAAAAAAAGGACAATGTGGACATGACAAACTCCTTTTGATGGTTGGTTGTGGCTTCCTGGTGCTCACTGGCAGACATGAGTCTGCTTGCTGTCACATAACACTGTAGCCTTTTCAGACCTTACCTAAGAGTCAAGCCTGGCTTTGCTTCTCGGTGTCAATGCAAGAATATGGGACAATCAGTGACTACTACCTGATGAGTATATCTGTATATCAACCATGCAGACATGTGCTTCTCGCATATATTTTTTCTGGCATTAAAATATCCAAGATGTGTGAACATAAAAGTTTGTTAAGAAATCACCTCCTCAATGTGGCTTTTCTCTTCATGGAGTTCCCAATGTCTCTTAGGGTAAAATTGTACCTGGAATATCTGTGAAGATTCCCAGTCATCCAGGTAAAGATATCCAAAAGTTGAGCCATAGTGAAATTAAGTTTCAGATTGGGTAGCCGTGTTAGTTTTTTCAAGAACTGCAGGCAAAAATCAAAGAAAAACAAAACAAAACAAAAGACACAAAACATGTGGAACCTTAAAGACTAACTTTCATATTTTAATGTAACGTTTTGTGGACAAATCCACTTCCTAAGACATATAGCAGCAGAGTGAGGTGTGCAATATAATATTTGATGGGATATACATTTCATACCAGATATTTATTGGCTGTAGTATATAGAGTTAGGGGTTGGATAGGGGAGGGAGAAGAGGAGGGAGAGTTGGTTAGTAGAGATGGTGGGAAGGAGGATTTGTCCTGGGTCTGTTGATATGTTAAGTATAATTTTATGGCTCTGAATCCAGGATCTGTTGATATGTTAAATGTGGCTTTATGGCTCTGAGGTAAATTCCTCAAGAGACAGAAGCCAGAGCAGAGCAGAGCAGGCTGAGGGGGGTGGGGTGGAAGAGAGGGTGGAGAGAATGGGAGTTTTTACCTTAGAGTCCATGAAAAAAGTGGCAATATAGAGTTTTTACCTTAGAGTCCAGGATACATTTGATAATGATTCAAGAAACCCTGACTTATCCATTCTTGTGTGTGTCCATCATGCATATAAATCTTATCTCAGCTGTTTCCCTTTGTATTCTTGATCTGTAATTATTCTGTTCTAAAATGGTGACCTTCAAGTCCTTCAAGGAGTGTCCAGGTAAACTGAAATGGTTTGAGATAGGTTTCTGTGTGACGTGGTTTCTTATGTCAAACTTGTGTCCATTGATGCGTTTTCTTAGAGATTGTCCTGTTTGTCCAATGTAGAGTGCAGATGGGCATTTTTGGCAAATGAAATGTCACATGGTGAGACTAACCAGTAGTCAAAATTGTGCAAGGTATCCTCCTGGTGAAATGCACTCGTGTGCTTTCTCTGTGGCTGCACACTGACTGTGGAGCGCCTTCCCAATTGAAGGTTAATAATAATTATTATTGTTGTTGTTATGTGCTGTCAAGTCAGAATTGACTTATATCAACCCTAATGGGCCTTTTAAGGTAAATGAGACATTTAAGCAGTGGTTCTACCAGTTCCACACCCCCAGTGAGCTTCCATGGCTGGGTGGGGATTCAGTTTAAGATCTTCTGAGCTGTAGTCTGTCCCTCTGTCCGCTACACCACACTCTGTATAATTATGAGCTGTCAGATCTGTCAGATCTGGTTCTGTCTCTGTTGAGCTTTCAAAATACAGTCATAGCCATATGATTCCAAAGCTTCAAGGACTGCATTTTAGAAGTAACTTTTAGAGAACAATAAACCTATTTTTAAATTGTGTTTTTAATTGGACGGAAATATTAGCATCTACTCTGTCTTTGTGTCAGTTCAGATGCCTGATGACACAAAGACAATGAACAAAGGATTTAAACATATCATACTATATCATTGTATGGACTGTGTACGTGAAATGGGAGACAGAGAGATCAGGCATCAAAACATAACAAGAAGGACATATTTTGTTATAATGTGCCATCAAGACACCTCCAATCCGTGGCGACTCTATGAGTGAGTGAGCTCCAGAATGTCCTATCCTCAACAGCCTGGCTCAGCTCACGCAAACTCAGTGTAATGGTTTCCTTTATGAAATCAAGCCATCTTATGTTTGGTCTTCCTCTTCTGCTGCCTTCAACTGTTCCTAGAAACTGAATACAAGATGTTACAGAATTACAAAGAGTATTCATCAGAGAGTCCACATAGTTGCCTCCTCTGATCTCAAAACCTTTCTTCCTTCATGATAGGGATGTACTACCATGCTTTAGTTTTCAAGCTGCAGCTGTGTTAGATAGTGCAAGCATTTTAACAATGCCAAGCAGGGGTCATAAGTCATTACTAGGTGTGAAGTGCAACCAACGACCTCCATCTCTTTATCTTAGAACTTGCATGATTTTTAGCCTCTGTATTCTAACTCATCTGTCTTAATGGAGTAGCCATGTTCCATGAAGGCTTGCATTAAAATCTGGCAATTAATTTTTAAGGTCTCCCAATATTTTTTTTTGTTTTGTTTGTTTTTTCTGATTGGTTTCTTGTTGAAAGAGCCCTTTTAAGGCACTTCTGGATGGACATTCAAACTTTGTAACCAGATAGCCAATGATGCTCTTTCCCCACATTGGTGGAGCCAAGCCTTGTTGGGAATCCAGAGCAACACACTCTGCACATGTTCAGAGAGTTGAACTAAATATCATACCCAGAACTGTCACCTTTAATGTGACTGCTTGTTCCGTACATACCAGGGCACACAAGAAATACAGGAGGTAAACCAAATTTAGGAGGTGAGTGAGGGAGTCCAGCTAGGGTTTCCTGCGCCCTAGGCGGGGGGCGGGGCAGCAGTGGTGACGGGGGCCGCGGGTGGGCGGCAGCGGCGGCGGGGGGCTGCAGGTGGGGGGGCGGTGGCAGGGGGCAGGGCGACGGGCAGGCGGCGACGGGCGGCAGGGGGACGGACGGCGGTCGCCAGCAGCAGGGGGGGGTGACGGGGGGGCAGCAAGCTAGCCAGCGGTGGCGGTGGGGGGGTGGCACCCACTCTCCATTTTGGTGCCCCCTGTCCATTCTGGCGCCCTAGGCAACTGCCTAGTTCACCTTAATGGACGCGCCAGCCATGGCCCAGAAGCCCCTCAAGGTGACTATCACAGAGGGATACAGATAGGTGAGCCATTCCTAGCAGAACTTTTCCTATAGCCTCTCCAAACTTATGCAGGGGATGGATAAAGCGGATATTATCTTTTTTATTTATGTTGCTTTACATTGTATGTTTCATTTTTTGTGATATATTTTGTAAACCGCCCAGAGTTTACAAGACTAGGGGCATGGTGGCTCAGCGGACTAAGGGTCTGAAAACTGTCGGCTGCAAAGTCGGCAGCTCGGCGGTCCGAATCCAGGGTGCCATTAAGTGGAGTGAGCTCCTACTGATATTCCAGGCTCCTGCCAACCTAGCAGTTTGAAAGCATGTAAATGCAAGTACAATAGATAAATAGGTACTGCCGTAAAAAGCGGGAAGGTAAAACAGTGTTTTGTTGCAGCCATGTCAGCCACGTGGCCATGGACTTGCACAACACTGGCTCTTCGACTTGAATAAGGAGATGAGCACCGCCCCTAGAGTCAGACACAACTAGCACACATGTGCGTGGGGAACCGTCACCTTTTCCAGAGTGGTTGTATTGCCAGATAGCGTGGTATAGAAATCCAATA
>JAHTLZ010000379.1:43288099-43308591 GCA_023846285.1 Phrynocephalus versicolor
TGTGTGTGTGTGTGTGTGTGTGTGTGTGTGTGTGTGTGTGTGTGTGTCTGCACCTACGTGTGGGTGCGTGCCCGCCAACCTATCCGTTCCTGGTCCGCCTCGGTGCCAGGCGGGTCCCCGCCTCTGCTAGCCCTCTCACGTTTCAAACTCTGCTCTATACCGATCCGCAAGCCCTCTGAGTCACCGCTCCCCGGTGCACCGCTTCCTCGCCACTTGGCATTTTGCAGAAGCAGAGCGAGCGAGCGAGCAAGAGAGAGACCGGGCGGCGTGTGCCAGGGACAAGGGTGCTTCCCTTCCAAGGCAGGCAGGCAGGAGCAGGAGGCAGGCAGGCAGGCTGGGAGGGAGGGTTGCACGGCGGAGGTGGCGTCCCCAGGCCTGCCTCCCCACCCCCACGCCCCTCTCCCCTTGCCGGCTGGCGGCTGCGTGACGACTCCGTTTCACAACCCCAACACGGTGGTTATTTAAACTGATCGCGCTGCCGAGCGGCACGACACCCTTCGCCTGAAATCTGCACAGCGATAGCGTGAGAAGAGCCAAGGCTGCAAGGAAGGAACTGTCCCCAGCTTCTCCCGTCCTCCCGCTCTCCCCATGCCCTCCGCCTCCAGCCCCAAACTCTACACCCCCACCCCCACGCCAAGCACATTGCCGCGCGAGGCGCACGCAGGAGGGAGCGGGCATATGTTCACAGGGCAGAATCGAACGCAGGGAGGGAGGAAGGGGCGCCTTTGTTCTCCAATGCAGATCTAAGCGCCAGGCTTGCCTTGCCTTAACAGTTCCAGCGATGTTGAGAACCAGAGTTGTGCCACGACCTTGAGCGCCTGCAAGATCTCAGCAGATCTTAATAATAATAATAATAATAATAATAATACCAGCCATACCTAAACCGCTGTGCTAGGCATCAGTTTAATGTAAATAAACTGGGACCTAATGCAATGAGTTACAGGCAGTACTTTCTGGGGGTCATTAATTCAGTGGGCTGCCATGAGTGGGATGTGTGGCTTGAGGGTGCTATATGGGCACCTAACAACACTGGTGGTCCTAATTATAATATAAAGAAAGTAGAGGGGAAGGGATGGTTCATGGCCTGTTAAACTCCGCCCCTCTCATTTAATCAATGGGATACATCTCTTCATGGGGAGGGAATCCATGTTACATGTGCTGGGAGTTACACTTACATAGGTGGACATAGAACTGCAGCCTTGTTATCTGTGTAGCTCAGTGAGTTAGGTATCTGGCTGTGGAGCCAGAGGTCGCGAGTTCAGTTCCCCACTGTGCCTCCCAGTAGAGGCCACCTGTGTGGCCATGGGGAAACGGTAAGTCCCAGAATGGCCCCAGAAAATGGGAATGGGAAACCATTTCTGTATACTCCCCACCTAGAAAACCCTGAAAAGGATCACTGTCACAGTTGACTTGACAGCACACAATTATTTTATTCACCAGGTGAACTAGATTACTGTACCACCAACTCCATCTTATAGTTGGTGTGGAGACCTCTGTGTTTGTCTTGGTAAATGTCAATTTTCAAGACAGCAGAAGTCTTTTTGACGTTGTTCTTGCATACGTACAACCCTATCCCATGGCAAAGCTCACCACTTCAATTACAATAGTGCCTATTATGCTTATGGTGTCTTTAGCTGAACCAAAATATTTACATAGAGGTCTAATCTGTGTATAGGTCATTGTTGTGTCGTTAGTCGTGACCGACTCTTTGTGACCCCATTTCCTTGGAATTCCCCACACACACTTATTTAGGAGTGCGTGTGTGTTGTGTCGTTACAGTCGTGACCAACCCTCCGTGACCCCACGGCCATGGAGTTTTCTTGTCAGGAATGCTGGAGTGGCTTGCCAGTTCCTACTCCAGGCGCCTACAGCACCTGGTATTCCCTGGTGGTCACCCATCCAAGTACTAGCCATGCCTGACCCTGCTTAGCTTCCGAAATCAGGCGAGATTGGATGTGCTTAGGCTAGGCAGCGTGTAAGTCATTACATATGGCAAAAGAGGATGTGAGGGCGATCTGGCTGCAACATCTGTCACCCCACTGATCATATGGCAAAAAGACATTATTAATGTTGCATTATAATGTGTCTATACGTACATGTCAAATTTCAACAGTCCTAGAGTTAGGGGTGCCAGACTAGCTTGTGTAGTTCCAAATGTATAACTCCTATGCCCTCCCAAAATATAATTACAAAGCACAAGTGGTTTATTAATACACAAACACACACAGAGGGAGCCATTCTGTCTATTGGGGTTCTTTTCAACAGCACTGACAATCCTTTCCCTACAGTGTCATGTGTAATGAACCACAAAGGTCCTTTTAACCACCTCAATCCAGAGGCTGACTGAGAGATGTAGTGTTTCTGGGCAAACAGACCACTTAAACAGCTTCAGTGGCCCTGGTCCTGGGTGGTCAGGGACACAGTCTTCATTGAATATTTATTTGTTGGTTGGAATATTTATGTATTTCATTAAGCAGAACACTTTGCTTTTATTTATTGAGAAAAAAACTGCATGTAACCAAAACCGTGCTGCTGAGAACCATTGCAATTAAAGGAAGTACAGTACTAGGAAGTCACGATTCACTGTGAATTCCAAGTGTTCTGCATTCTCTATGCATATACACCATGATGCCCTTTGTAGGATTGTGAAAGGTGCTATTGTTCATAGCAGTTTCCAAGTATTTCGGGTGCAGGAATGTTGCCTCATATACTTTATTGTGATTCATGTGTGTGTTGTGTGGTTACAGTCATGACGACTCTTTGTGACTCCATGTCCATAGAGTTTTCTTGGCACGAATACTGGAGTGGCTTGCCAGTTCCTACTTCAGGCTCCTACAGCACCTGGTGTTCCCTCGTGGTCGCCCATCCAAGTACTAACCAGGGCCGACCCTGCTTAGCTTCCAAAATCAGGGAAGATCGGATGTGCTTAGGTCATCTAGGCATCATTGTGATTCATGGTCCAAGCTAAACAGTGATATGCCATTAAGAGGATAAGTAGTTGTGCTGATAGGTATGTATCTACCATGTATGGCTACGCAGACTTTGTGTTTATAACCACTTATAGCTTTGTGTTTATATCTCTCCTTGTGTAATTGCATTGACACTATGTTATCAACTGTTAGTTTTAATGTTGCCTTCTAATGCTGTAAGATACCCTTCAATTCCCTGTTTCTCAAACTGAATGCATCTTAATTGTAATGGACTGTATATTGTCTCTCCTTACTGTAAGCCACCTTGAGTGCTTTTCCAAGGTAAAGGCAGGGTGTTTCCTTGCCATGCTGCTGCTGCTGCTGTTGATGTTCAACATTCTTTCTAGTGACCATGGATGACTGTTCTCTCTAAGCTTTGCAGCTGTGCAACTTTTTATTTGATGCCACACACTCACAGTTCATTTTGCCTCTCATCTGGTTCCTGTCATGATTGAGATGTACAAAATAATGCAGGGCATGAGTAAAGTGAATAGAGGGACACTCTTCTGCCTCTCACAAAATACCAGAACCAGGGAACATCCACTCAAATTGAGGGCTGGGAGAGTAAGAACAGACAAAAGAAAATATTTTTTCACCCAGCGTGTAGTTAGTCTGTAGAACTCTCTGCCACAGGATGTGGTGATGGCATCTGGCCTTGATGCCTTCAAAAGGGGATTGGACAGTTTCCTGCAGGAAAAATCCATCACAGGTTACAAACCCTGATGGAGATGTGTAATCTCCTCTCCAGGCTTAAAACTGGGATACTTCAAGGGCCAGGTGCAGGGGAGTGGTATCAGGACACAGATATCTAGTCTCGTGCGCTCCCAGACGCCTCTGGTGGGGCCACTGTGAGATACAGGAAGCTGGACTAGATGAGTTTTTGTCCTGATCCAGCATGGCTCTTCTTATGTTCTTATGTTAACTTTGGACTCAGGGGGTGGAGTTTCCACTCAGTGCTGGTGGCAAATGAGAAGGAATGTTGGTCATTGCTAATAGGAACTGCTGCCCAAACCTTTGCTGTGTACCAGCTTGTGGAAGTCCTGTTGGTTGTCCCTTGCAATAGTTATCCATGTGCTCATTGCAGATCTAGGACAAAACAACAAAGTTAAACTCTGGTTGCTCAGAAGATGAATCCCATCTCTCCCACCCCCCAGACAGTATGACCAATGATCAAATTCTGGGGACTGAAATCCAACAGTATCTAGAGAAATCCAGGATGGGAAAGGCTGGTTGGAAGCTACCTGCAGTTCATTAACATCTGCCTACAATGGATTTATGGCTGACAGGGAGGGGAGGAGAACTCTTCTAGATGTAATTGGGGGTCCAACTCCCATTGTCCCCAGCCACTGTAACAAATCACCAAAGAAGATGGGAATTATTGCTTAGCAATATCTGGAGGGCCAAAGGTTCTGCAGTGCCAGCTCTTGGGGAAATGTCAGGAACATTATCCACGAGGATGGTGGTGGTGGGGAAATCCTGCTTTATCAGCTCACTGTTTACAAATGAAGCATCAGCAGAAGCTTCAAGCAGTTGGTCTGACCTTTGAACATATGGTCCTCCTACGTGACAGGACACCATTTGTTCGTTTATAAGGAGCTTTCACCTTGTAAAGTGCTATATTGGTGCTAAGCAGTGCACTAGAGCGCGTTGGGATCTGCAAACAGAGCTGGAGAAAGGAGACTGGAAATGTGGGATAATCTCATGTTATCTAGGACTGTACAGAGGGCATTTACAACCTGATTGGGTTCAAGCTTATTTAGAAACCCTAGGCCAGTGGTTCCCAAACTGGGGGTGGGGACCCCTTTGGGGGTTAAACGACCATTTCACAGGGGTGGCCATGAGCCAGTGAAGAAAAAGGCACAAAAGGCATGGGTCTGGAGGAGGAGGGGGAGGAAGGGAGGGGGGAAGAGTGAATTACAGCTTGATAGGTTAGACGAGATGTCAGTCAATGGCGTGGGAGGCTGCGATTGGCTGAGGGTGCCTGTAGACTATGGCAGCTGTGGCAGTGGCCTGCCAAAGGGGGCTTGTGGCCTCTTCCAAGCAGGGCAAGGGGGTCACCACAACATGAGGAACTGAATTAAAGGGTCTCAGCATTAGGAAGGTTGGGAACCACTGCCCTAGGCAATGTTGATGCATGAAGTGTGATAGGGTGTGCTCTGCAGATTGAGGTGCTGGCTGCCAGTGGTGGGGGGCAGCTTCATGTTAAAGAAGGAGGTTTGATCCAAACTTTTCTCCCATACAGATGTCCAAACAAGGTATCAGAACACTGGGCAGACTGTGCTATCCAGTATGCCTGTGCATTTAAAAACTGAATCTTGCTTGCAAACAGATGCAAAACACGACAGCAGGTGTGCATTGAACAGGAAACGTCTGCTACAGTCTTGTATACCCTTTGGTTGCTATGCAAATGAAGTCAAATAAAATATTGGGGAGGGGTTAGGGAGGCAGCAGGGTCCAATTGCTTATATAAAATGGACAGATGGTAATTTCCTTGGGCTGACATCAAAATGTTGCAAATGGGGTTTGAGGCAGGCATATGCAAAACCAAAAGCTTTCCTCTTTGGAAACTTTCACAAATCAGTTTTCAGTTGGGACAGTCCTACTGAAAAGAGTAGGAATATCCACTCATGTTTTCCCTATGTTTGTGCCATCCTGTTAGAATATTAAAGTTGATGCTACAATTGTGCAATCTTTACGTGTCTACTTTGAAGGGGTTAAAGGGGCCATATGTGTGATCCTAGGGTTACAAAACAGCAACCACCAATCCTCCCCCCCCCCACTTATTTAGGAGTGTGTGTGTATTGTGTTGTTACAGTCGTGACCGACCCTCCGTGACCCCATGGCCATGGAGTTTTCTTGACAGGAATGCTGGAGTGGCTTGCCAGTTCCTACTCCATGCGCCTACAGCACCTGGTATTCCCTGGTGGTCTCCCATCCAAGTACTAACCAGGGTAGGGACCATTAAACCCACCGGTAGAGATGGGCACGACTTGTAAAAATTTTTTTTCGAGTTGTCGTTAGTCGGGCTGGTTCCGTTTCGGGTCGTTTCCGTTTTTCGCGAAAATTCGCAAAAATTAGTCGGTTCGTTTTTTCGTTGTCATTAGTACTGGTTTTTTTTGGGGGGGTAGGCGGGCTCCTGGAGGCACCTCTGTGGGGTGGGTGCCTCCTCTGGCCCGCTATAAAGGGAAAGCGGGCTCCTGGAGGCACCCGTGGGTGCCTCCTATCCTCACCCACTAGGAAGGGGAGGAAGGGGAAGCAGGCTCCAAGAGACCCCTCAACATGGGGGTCTCCCCTCCTCACCTGCTGCTGCAAAATGGCATGCATAGCCATATGGATATGCATACCAGTTGCAGACTATGAGACCAGTGCATTGGTGTACGACCATCCGTCCAGGAGAACCATGACTGGGTCGCACCTGCTATGTCTCACAAAGAAGGGAATCGTACTTGCGTGTAGTGCAATGCAAGTAGATCTGGCTTAGGGTTAAGGTGGGTTAGTGCAAGGGCTAGGGTTAGGCTAGTGACGGGTAAGGTTACGGTGGGCTAGTGGGTTGCACCTCTGGGTGCCACTCTGACCCACTAAGAAGACAGTCTGTGACGTATGGGTAAGGAGTCAAGGATTAGGGTTAGGGTTAGGGGGCTAGGGCAGGTTTTAGGGGGCTTTTTGGCACATCCCAGAAGTCTCCATGGCCGTGGCCATGCGATTGGTGGGATGGCTCCAAAAATTTGCATGGTCGTCCACTCCCACATGGCTGGCCACTCGGCCAGCCCATCATTGCGCAGGTGTAAATAAAATAAAATAAAATAAAATCAATGGAGGACAGAGGAGGAGAGGAGAGACATTTTGTTGCAAGAAAAAACCCACTGCTACTGTGAAAAATCTGGCAGTTTGTAAATTTTTGCGTGTTTCTGTTGTGCTTGTGTGTTTTTGGACCACGATTTCAAAAACAATACTGCGTTCGCCGCCCCATTTTGGATCCCCTGCCCGCACCGCATGGCATGGCGAGTCCGGCTGCCCAGGACGGGGGGGAGGCGGGACCCCCCCTCCAGAAACCACCCCTCTGGTAGGTGCCCTGTGTCCTTAGTCAAGCAGGCATTTTTCCGCCTGCTTTTTGGCCCGGGAATGGGTGGGGGAAGAGTTTGAAAGTTTTTTCCTGTGCCGTCCGTGCCGCTTGCTTGCGCTTTAATTGCGGCGGCCGGCGGCGAGACTGGGCTTTTTGCTGGCTGCGAGCCTGCGGCGAGTCCCACCAGAGCAGCCCAGGACGGGGGATGGGGGGGGAGGCCGGGGACCTCCAGAAACAACCCCTCTGGTAGGTGCCCTGAGGCACGGCAGGCATTTTTCTGCCTGCTTTTTGGCCGGGAACCGGGTTTTTTTAACTTTTAAAAACTTTTTTTCTGTGCCACGTGGCATCGCGCGATCGCGCGATGCAAGGAACGAGCACAACAAATCAGACCAAAATTGTTCGTTCGTCGGTTCGAGCTCGAAGTCTGGCGGAGTAATTCCCGTTTCCGTTTCCGTAGAGTAACGGAACCGAGTAATGGAAACGGAAACGGGAATACCGCTAAGTCGTGCCCATCTCTACCCACCGGTCACTCACTGCTGCTAAATAAATTTATACAATTGTACTGTATGATGCACCAGAGTCCAGAGAAGTGTCTTGCATCAGTTAATACACGTTTTCTTCCTGACTTGGCAAAAAATATAATTCATAAGCAAAAGTAACCCTACTTAAGTGGCAAGATGAGTGGGTCACATCCGTTGGGCCTTGTGCAGTGCCAGGTATATGTTCTATACTGTTAAGCTGAAACCACCTTATAGCGACCCTAATAAATGCCATATTTGATATACTGTATAGTTTAGTGATGGCGAACCTATGGCAGGGGTGCCAAAGGTGGCACTCGGAGCCCTTTCTGTGGGCACCCGGCATCACCCCTTCATAGCCACCTGTATACAGGTTAAATTACTGTATTGGCACTTTGCAAAAAAAAATTAGTGGGCTTTGAATTGCAGTTTGGGCACTCGGTCTCTAAAAGGTTCACCATCACTGGTATAGTTTGTAGCCCATCCATATGTTCAAGTTGTCACTTGATAAGATCTCCTGAAGGAACGAACATATGTACATGAACAGTATGGAAGTGTAAAGAATCTGTGTCCAGGTTTGTGTGTATTGCTCAGAATTTCTGCTTTTCTTAAATATTACTGGCAGGCCAGACTTTGTTATTCAAAAGGCTGCTGAATCACAAGCAGACCCCGTGTTTATACCGCAGCAGGCTCTCCTGTACCAAAAGGTGGTATCCTGGGGCTTTGTCATTTTTCAAAACACACCATTGTGATTATTTTTTTAATCTCTTGGAGAACTGGGCAAAATGCAGAGGGAAAACCACACAGAGGGGGCATGCACTTCTGCAGAACTGCTTACTTTCCTCCCTGCTGGATGGAAACCGGTTTTGCTGTTTTGTGTCATGCAGGAGATTAGCAAAGAGGAGTCTGAAAGAAATGAAAGTAGTTATAGACAGATGAAAAAACTAAGTAGGTCTGGTTTTATAGACTAGGAAGGATACTGTGGGAACCATATGTAAAACATACGGGTAAAAAAGTGGGGGAAACAGCTAGGGAGGGTCGTGGTTAAGCAGTCAGTCAGGGGCTTTGTCTTGACCTACTTTTGTACTATGTTCAACTATCCAAATATTCTGTTAATGATTTCATACAAAACATAAACGTGGCCATTTAGAGGTGGGCATGAACCACTGAACGGGCGGTTCGTGCCGGTTCATTTTTGGGTCAAACAGATGTTCTGCGCTCGCCAGCCCTGTCTCATCCAGCAGGCATCCACTCAGAGGAGGCAGACAAGGAAGCCGGGGGTAAGGGAGTCTGGTAGTGCCGTGGTTAAAAATGCCTGTCGTGCAGCTAAAATTGTGCTCACAACCTGGGGTTCAATCCCAGGTAGCCGACTCACGGTTGACTCAGCCTTCCATCCCTCCGAGGCCGGTAAAATGAGTACCCAGCTTGCTGGGGTGGTAGCGGCAATGTGTAGCCTGCATAATTAAATTGCAAACTGCCCAGAGAGTAATTGAAGTGCTATGGGCTGGTATATAAGCAGAACACTTTGCTTTTGCTTTGCTTTGTCTGCAAGTGGTTTGTTTGCTTTGCTTTGTCTGCCTGCCGCAGGACAAGGGGCTGAGCAGCATCCAACACATCCGTTTGACTGCAAAACAAACCAGCACGCAGGGCTGATTCAGCAGTTTGCGCCCATCTCTAGATCCATATTAAGGTGTCCTCATCCTCGTAGAACTTCAAAGCTGGAAGAGACCCCCTGGGTTGTCAAGTGCAGCCCCTGCCTAGACAAGGGGTTTAAGGCCCACGTGAGCTGGGGTTGCAAAAGGTGCAGTATCAATATGCAGTCTGTTCCCTGTCTCGGCAAGCAAAAGGCAGGCTTTGTTTCTTGCCTCCACGGATCTTCCAGTCACTTGAGTGGAGGCCACAAACCTTGTAAGCATGGGGAGGGGGACATGAAGCAGGGCCTCAGTCTGCCCATCAGCAAAATAAAATACTGTACTGTTGTTACAATAAATGAATGAGGTTTAATATGTGGTTCAGACAGGGCCGGTGCTAGGTTTTTTTACACCCTAGGCAAGGGGTGGGAGGGTGGGTGGGGCAGGGGGTGGGGCAGGGGGCGGGGTGGGGGCAGCAGCGGGGGGGCAGGGTGATGTCGGGCGGGTGGCGGTGCGGCGGCGGATGGCGGGGACAGCGACGGGCGCAGGGGGTGGCGATGGGTGTCTGTGGGTGGGGGGGACGGCATTGGCCAGTGGCGGGGGGGGCAGCGAGGGGGCGGCAGGCTGTCCAGCGCCCTCTCTCCATTTTGGCGCCCTAGGCAACTGCCTAGTTCGCCTTAATGGAAGCGCCGGCCCTGGGTTCTGACAACTTGTAGAGTTGCACAGTGGTGTGGAAAGATAATTGCAAGATACAGACTGGAGCTGGGAGACCAAGGAACTTTGCATAAAAGGTTATACTGTATTACATATTTACACGATATACATCAAGATAAGATGCCCTAAGCACATCCAATCTCGCCCGATTTCGGAAGCTAAGCAGGGTCAGCCCTAGTTAGTACTTGGATGGGAGACCACCAGGGAATACCAGGTGCTGTAGGTGCCTGGAGTAGGAACTGGCAAGCCACTCCAGTATTCCTGCCAAGAAAACTCCATGGTCATGGGGTCACAAAGAGTCGGTCACGACTGTAACGACACAACACACACACACACACACACACAAGATAAGACACACGGCACATATACAGAGTAGTGGGAAACTGCTATCTCACCAAAAGCAGCCCCAAAGTAAATGGATTTCAATGCTGCCTTTTATATACATTGGCAGCAAGCACATGAGCATTAGGTGATTATGCATGGCATTTGGACCTTTTCATGTGATTATTCCATACACCTGTGTCTAGCAAATGACTATGCATTTTACACAGAAACCATTTTATGAATCTGTTAAATACCATGTTACAGACATTTTGTCAAAACTACGTTACTTGACAACTGTAACACGAGGTTAGGAAGTGAATCGCGTCCAAAATGGGAATTGATTTTGCTTTGTTGACTGTCTGGCTTTGTGAGCAACAGGCATTATGTTCTCGTCCAGTTTTTCAACAACTTGTCTGAAGCACAAATTTTGGAACCACCTTTGCTAGTTCTGACAAACTTGTCTTACTTTTAACTTTTGGTGATCTAGGACTGTCATTCATTTCATATCATAACAGCAACAAATATGTGGCAGTCAGCAGGGTTCATTTTGTGTCTGTGTCTCGGTCCCACCAAAAGACATCCCAGATCATGTAGTACAGTGGTCCCCCGCCCATTCGCGGTTCATATACTGCAGTCCCACTATATTGTGGGACCGCAGTATATGAAAAAAGGCGGCTAAGGGGGGAAAGGCCTGTTTCAGGCCTCCCTCACTTACTGGCACTGCCCCAAACCTGTGCCTCTTTGAAAGATTAGGGTGTGGGATCCAGTACATTACTTCAGATGCAGATTTACAAAAAAAAAAAAAAAAAAACCTTGCTGCTTCCTGACTCATCCCAAGAATATCAGCCCTGGGGTAGATCATCCAGCCAAGACTTACATCTAAATAAAGATTTCCTGGCAAAACACATCTTTTGCCACGTTTGGACTTTTGGTGCAGGCTTTGAAAAAGAGGGTATTGCCCTTGAAAACTCATGTTTCTGTTTTATTTTACTAGTAGCTATAAAGGTATCAGAGCTGCCTAGATGCCCTAAGCACATTCCATCTTGCTTGATTTCGGAATACCAGGTGCCCTAGGCGCCTGGAGTAGGAACTGGCAAGCCACTCCAGTACTCCTGCTAAGAAAACTCCATGGACATGGAGTCACGTAGAGTGGTCACGACTGTAAGGACACAACACACACACATAAAGGTATCACCTAGCCTAGCCTTGCTTTTGTATTTTGTAAGGGCTACACTTGTCCCCCCCGCTCCCCGTTTTAACTGCAACAGAAAATGAGAAAAGGAAGGAAAAAGAAGAACCGGAGTACTGTATTCGCATTCCCGGAGCCCAAGTGAAGCGTGCGTGCGTGCGTGCGTGTGCATGTGTGCCATCCGGGGTCTACGTGTATCCTTCCTTCTCTTCCCCCATATCTCAAAATAGCGCCTTTAGGCAGACGTGATAATTGCCTCATGGCCAGCTGCAGCGGCGCTGTGGCGCTGCAAGGGAGCGAAGGGGGGGAGAGGTGGCGAGGCGACGCGCGCTGCGCCTTCCATCCAGAACTAGGCCCTGTTTTGTCTTGCGGGTCAACCTTAAGGAACCCAGGTAAGGTCAAGGGCAGGGCAGGCCACGGGGGGTGGTTCTTGCTGGGAAGACGAGAAGGATCCGGCCTCCTTTTCCTTTCCCAGCTCTATCTCTCCCCCCCGCCCCCCCCGCCCTGCCCCGCGTTTCCCTGGCCTCGCCTTGGCCGCTTTCGTAAGATCAAAGGGGCTTTGGGGCTCCCGATGCTTTTGCCAAGCTCGGGATTAAGGCGAGTCAGGCCAGCTCGCAGGTCGGCACGCAAAGCTCCCAGCAGCGCGTCTCCGAGCCCTGCCCGGAGGGAGCGGCAGTCATCTAAGCCGGTTAACACGCGAAGCGCGGCTGAAAAAAGAGAGAGAGAGAGAAAGAAAGAAAGAAATCACGCCGCGCCCCCCCCTTCCCAAGGAGGAGACAGCTGGCGAGCAGAGCCGGCGATGACGCGCGCGGGACGGCTGGGGGAAGACCGGGAAGGGAGGGAGGGGGGACGGCCTTCCCCAAGAGTCCGATTGCTGCCCGGCATCGCCTAGAAGAGGGCGATGGGGCGGAGGGGAGGGGGGGTGTCGTCGCCTTGCGAGGATGTCGGCGAGCACAGCTTTTCTGCCTTGCAAGGGGACCTGTGGCATCCAAGAGAGGAGAACGGTGGCGCCTTCTGCCCAGGATATTTATTTATTTATTTATTTATTTATTTATTTATTTATTTATTTATCTATCTATCTATCTATCCATAATGGAACTCAGGGCATGCACACGTGCAGTCGTCGAGGCCCCACACTGAGCAGCGGAGATGGAGAGGGACCCCGGTTTTCTCGAGCGATGGGGTGGGGGGGCGACAACTCTCTGCGCCTACTCAGAGACCCGCTGCTCGTCGTCCTTTCCGCGCCGGCGTTGCAAAACGTGCTGTCCGCTCTGGTGGCGACGGGTGGGGCGAGCCGGGGCAGGGGGGGTGGCGGGGGAAGCGAACATCCGCACACGTCCGCAGGCAGAGACAGGAAGGCACACTTTGGGTTAGACTGAGAGCCAGGAAGGCGAGCAAGCGTTCATTCCTTTGCCCACACAGGCAGGCATTCACGCGCCTCCGCCGCCACCCCCATTCATTCACTCAGCGTCCAGCCCAAGAGGAACCACAAACCAACCAAAGACTTCTCGCCCTCAACGCGGAACCACCTCTCCCTGCCTGCGGCGGCTCCTCGGTCCGCCTGGTTTCAAAGATGACTTTATCCCCCCCCCCCCCCACACACACACACGCTAAGTCGTCCATGGAAGAAAGTAAAAGGCGGAACTTGACGGATCCTCCTGATTTCATATGATGACTTTTACATGGAATCCTTCCCAAATCACCATCAAATCCGCAGACCCGTCGTCCACCACCACCCTTCCTCTCCTCTTCCTCCGCCTGAGTCTGGGAGTTCCACAGGCGGGGAACCCAGGAGAACACACACGCACACACACACACACCCTTCCCGGTGGGGAGCCGGGCCGGGGCAGGACTCCCGAGTGAGCTGCCCGGGCACAGACGGGGACCTGAGGTGGCCCAGTGCCCTGTTTGCCCGAATGGGCCAGCCTCCACCGCCGCCTCGGTTTGACTGTCGTGCGTGACGTCGGTGGCATCGGCGGTCGACGTGCCAACTTGGTCAGTGGTTGTCCTCTCCAGTGAACCCGACACGCCCGGTGCCTCTTTCTTCCCAGGCTGGGAGGCATCACTGGGGGAAGGGTTCTTTCCACTTCTCCCTTTATAAAATAACCCATCGCCGGAACGGCTTCAAAGTGTCAGAGGTTCAAATCCTCAGCCCCCGCGGTGATTTTAAGCACTCTAATCCACGTGGAGACAAAATGGGGGTGGGGGTGGGGGGAGACACTCGTGTTTCTTAGGAAGGAGGGGAGATGCCACCCCGAGTGCCTCACCATCATCACCCTGGGGAGGGTCGTGCCTTGCAATGTCACACGGATCCCCGGGGCCGACTGTCCCTTCCTGCATCCCCTCCGCCACCGAAGGCTCGATTTAATCGATTTAAATGACGGCTCGGGACCCGAACAAAGAAAGGAGCGGCGGCGGCGGCGCGTGGGGGGGGGGGAGTCTCGGACTCCGTTCGTATCTTTCGCTAGTTAGATGAAGCCATCACACCCGAGCCGAGCGCTTACAACCAGGAGGATTGCCATCTTTTTGAAAGAGATCGGGGGCCCTTGATAAGACGCCCAATAAGGAAATACAGTAAGGCCGGTAGGAGTCGATAGGAAACCGTCATCATCGCGATGCTGGGTTTCTAAACGCCAGGTGTCATTTACAGAATCCTGACGTTCGGCTGCCTTTTCAACCGAGTTGAGAATCTTAACCACAAGAAACCCCAGCAGGGCGATCCCCGCCCTCCTCCCACCGTGGAGATCCGGATCTACCCCTCTCTTCTATCACCTCTATAGACCCCCAGCGGCTTCCCCGGGAAGCGAGGCGTCCTTGATGTGTTGTTTTAGCCACTTATACCTTGCCTTTCTATAAAATATTCAGTTTCCGCGAACCTGACCCCCAAAGCCCCCCCCCCGCATCATGCCTGGCGCTTTGCCGGGCCCGCTTCCCAGATCGTGATGCGGAACGGGAGGAGGGTCTCCCGCCTTGCCCTTCCCTTCCCGGCGCAGAGAGAGCCGGCGTGCCCTCCGGTGCCACTTGGCTCCTTCCTTCCCTCGCAGGGCGCCCCGTCCGTCCCGCTCTGCAAGGAGAAACATCGGAGAGGAGGAGGAGGAGGAGGAGGAGGCGCCCCCCGGGGTCTCTCGGGGAGGCAGATCGTGACGCCGCCGAGCCGCCGGCTTCTCCTCCTCCCCGGGCCTGGCTCGTCGTGGCCCGCAGGACCGAGCCGGGGGCTCCTTGGGGGAAACGGAGCCACCGCGCGCTGGCTGGCCTCCGCCGCGGCTTAGCGCGCGCGAGGCGAGCGCGCGCACGTGGGGGGGACGGGGACAGGAGCAGGCGGGCGGGCGCTCGCTGCTTTCCGTGCCGGCGCCCAGCCCGTGCGAAGGCCCTTGCGTGCGCGGCTGGCACGCAAAGCCAGCTGCCGCTGCCTCCTGGGCTCCTGCGGGCTTGCGTGCTGCGACGGGATCAGCGGCCTGGCGGCGGCAGAAGCGCGCACGCACGCACAGTGCACTGGCTGCTCTCTTTCTCTCCCGCTCTCCCGCCCGCCCGTGACCTCGGCGCCCTCGTCCTGCTGTTCACCGCCGGGCTGGCGTGCAGGTGCCGCGGCGGGGTGGAGCCGCTTATAATCATCGCTAAGCCTTTGTGACTTCCCGCTTGCCGAGCGGGGCCAGCCCGGAGAGAAGAGGCAAGTCACGCGAGGGCTCGGGACGAGCAGGCGGCCGTGGTGCGTCCTAAGGAGGAAGCGCCTCGAGAACGGGAACGCGGCGTCTCCTCGCTTTTTCTCAGAGGAAGCGATGGCTTCTTCAGACAGCCCCAGCCTCCGCTCGCCGCCTTGGCAACTTGGCGACCCGATCGTGTTGACGCTGCAGGGCGGGAAGTGTCACGCAGGTCGTGGGGACACACTTCTGGTTTATAAGCGCGTGGGAGGGGGGTGATGATTACACTCCGAGAGTTTTCTCCTGACACGCTGGCGTTCACCTAGCACCGAGGGCTCGGAGGGTGCGTGTCTCACCTCCTCGTTGTATTTTATTAGGACGTCGAGATGAAATAAAAGGTCACGTTCTGCCTCCCTCCTCTCCTCCCATGTTCTCCGCTGTTAAAACTCGGGTTTTAAACTCGGAATCTGGTGCCGGCGTTCCTTTCTGCTGAAGACAAGCAAAGCGTTTGGGGCACATTGGTAGAGATCTGGAGGAGGGGATTAAAATTGGCCTTTTATAAAAGGAAGGGAGTTTTGAAGTTGTCCATTCCTCGGGATCATAAACTGTTCAGATCTAGGAACATCCTTCATGTAACACAACATGCTGATTTTAAGATCGCAGGTTTTGAGGCAAAACACTGAGAACAGTTCATTCCCATAAACTAGGCAGATGTATCAAGGTTGTCTGGTTGCCACCCCAACAAATTAGATGTCAAGTCTGGGTAAAGTAACCTGGCTGTATAATGCAGTTGGCTGCTTGCTCAGATGGATGTGAGCCTCTCTCCTTTGCAATTATTTGGGCAGCCTCCCTACTTCTCTTTCCTTCCCTAACTCTACTTTTTGGTACCTGCCTGCCTTGGAATTAGAAGACACACCTTGGTCAGGTGTGGGTGAAGTAAGTTATAAATTGCTTGGCAGTATGGAATCTCATGTGCTGGGGGAACCTTTTACCTTTATTTATGGAACCCTATGCTCCATCTACCCTGTCTTGTCTTTTTGTAGCCTCCTGGTTGCATCAGACTGCTGCCACAGTAACAGAGAGATCCATTGACCAGGTAGAAATAGTAAATGAATCCACAGGGTTAGTCATAGAGAGGAAGTCTATCAATTATTACTCTTTGTCATCATGACAGATACCTGAAGCCTCCGGTTGCGAAATATAAGGATCTAAGAAGAGCCATTGTGAATCAGACCAAAGGTCTGCTTCGTCAAGCGCTTCCCCTCCATGGCCAAACCAACTGTTTATGGGAAAAGCCTTCCGCAGGACATGAATGCACTTTCCTATTTGCATTCCCTAACTACTGGGATAGAAGGCATACTGCCAGTGCTACTACAGAGGAAGTATCGGGCCGCTCCCACAGGCAGGCTTATTCTCCCAGAATGTATTCAGTGCCCCTTTAAAGCCACTCAAGTTGGCAACCACTGCATAGACATGAACTCCGTAGTGGGCACTTTTCCAGCACTTTTCCAAAGTACTGTATTTCCTAGTCTCTGTCTTCAGCTGCAGTAGATGAACCCTGCTTACTGGCATTAGGAGGGAGAGAGAAAAACACATTTTTAGTTTCTCCATACTACAGTGGTTAAATGCCTGTCGTGCAGCTAAAACTGTGCTCATGACCTGGGGTTCAATCCCAAGTAGCAGGCTCAAGGTTCACTCAGCCTTCCATCCTTCCGAGGTCAGTAAAATGAGTACTCAGCTTGCTGGGGGGAGGCAATGTGTAGCCTGCATACTGTAATTAAAACTGTAAACCACCCAGAGACTACTTGAAGTGGTATGGGGTCGTATATAACCAGAACACTTTGCTTTTTGCTTTGTCTTCTCTTCGGGCTGCAAGCATTTTCACTTTTCACTACCGGTATTTGTGGCCTACTCACAAATAATCTCTCTGGGTATTGTGAGATTTACAGGTGCTGGACTAGATGGGCTTTTGATCTCCTCAAACAGTACTTATCTTTTGTTCTCACATTTATGTATCAGGAATCCTGTTCAGAGAGGTAGGGCCTTCCCTTCCACTTTAGACCACACAATTATTCATCAGGAGGAGTAGCAAACATTGTTTCCTATGGATAGCTGATTATGGTTAAAGACAGGTAAATAGGCCTTTGTAGTACTTTAGATGTACAGGCCAAAGGTCTAAACATTTTTGATTACATTGTCAACCTGCACAATGATGCTAGCTTTTTCAGTGCTAATAACTCTTCTATAGTTAGTGAGAGGTATTTATTTAAAATATTTTTACCCTGCCTTTCTCCTTGAAAAGGACCCAAGGTGGCTCACACTGAAGGACAATGTACAAAGTTGATATTTAAATTTTGGAATGTCAAAATGTAAGTGGTTATTGTGCACCATTTATTGAGATTTCACTGTGCGCATATGTAGGACTGGACTTTAGGAAATATCTACCTTCCTTGCATACAAAATGATATGCCACCTGTCTTTGAATATCAATAAGATTGCTGAAGTCTCCCTGCCATGCCCTTATAATGTAACTTGCTAGGATGCACATAGAGTACACAAGAGTTAACCGCCCGGAGTTCCTCTGGAAGACGGGTGGTATATAAGTATTAAAATAAATAAATAAATAAATGAGGGAATGGCTCTTTTTAATCCCAGTTCAGTTCCGTGCTTCAGGCTGCAATCATTTCCATGGTTTTCTTAGGAAATATACAGGCATAAGGGTGTGCTGTTGATCACATATTATGTACATACTCCTTTTTTACGTTTTCAGAAAAAGAAATAACACTCAGGGAATTGGCGCTGTATGAATGAAAATCTGCTTGATGAATGGCACGGCAGTAGCACTGCTTTGAATCCCTCTTCTACATGCTTGCTAAACATTTTTTAAAATAATTCTGAATAGTAGCAGATGTTCAATGAAGACTCGCATTATATAATGCAACCAGAATGCAATCAGAAAGAAAGAAATCAGTTGACATCCTTTGTCTCAATAGACATTTTAAAAGGAATGCTTTGGATGGTTAAAAGTTTCCACTGTCTTTTTGTGATTAACAGAGACACAGTTTCTCTCGAAAGTACACAGAGAAAGAAAAATAGGAAGTGCTTTTATTACTGAGTCAGAGCACAGATCAGTCTTGCTCTGCCGTGTTTGCATTGCCTGGCAATGGCTCACCAAGGTTGCCGGCAGAAATCCTTGCCAGTTCTACCTAGAAATGCCAGGGACTTAACCTGAGGACCTTCCTGGATGCAACCGGTGTGCCTTTCACACAGAGATTACGGCTGTTTCCCATAAAACCATGATCTACCTCTTTCTCAGCAGCAATGTGACTTTGGAGTCAGCACACCTGACATTACAAAAGATATGTGTTGATATTTTCCAGGAAACGACCCCCCCCAATGTGACTATTCCCTGAAACTCAAGAAAGGATGGTCTCTCCATGCATCTCTTAATACTCAAGGTGTTTGTGGTTGCTGAGTATGTTCAGCCAGCCAAGTGAGTGCGGTGCAACAGCAGCTGGAGAGGCCTGAGTTCTCCATTTTTGATCCTGATGAAACCTGACAGATAACCTTAACTGTTTCCGAAAGAAAACAAAACAACGTGGCTTATATGCAGCAAGTGCCTTGTGCCGAGATCTACGCACAATCGGGAAAATTAATTGCCTCCAAACCTGGATCCAGTTAGGTTCAAAGGATGGATCCCAGAGAATAATGAAAAGGCCTATATTAACTCTGCTGGGAAGCAGCCATAAGGGAACTGCCTGGCCCCCACCCCCACCCCAAGGAGGATCAGCTCATTTATTAGTTGGTTTGCCTTTTCTTCCAGCTTGCTTGAACACGCTTTCATCTAGGGATGGCAGAGCAATCGCAGTTCAAGTACAGGGTAAACAGATGTCCTCATTTAGAGGGATTGACCTAGGTTTAAGGGACAGCTCTCCGGTCACAGAGAGTTCTAGTGAAATCAGGATGGTGTGTGTGTGTGTGTGTGTGTGTGTGTGTGTGTGTGTGTGTGTGTGTGTGTGTGTGTGTGTGTGCTTGTTTGTTTCACTAGTATTACACGGTCAGGCGGTTCCTCTTTTCCCTGGCTTTCCCCTCCCATTGTGCCTGGATGTGATGTGCCTGTTCAGAGCAGTGGATCGCTGATTTTAACCGGGAGCACCTCGTAGCCTGCGGATTACAAGAGAGCACCCGAGGACATGGCAGTCTGTCATGCAGTGGCACAGAATATGCTGTAAGCCAGGAGAGAGGACCATGTACCCGAGCCAAGAGTTCATGGGGGCAAAAGGGGAAGAGGGAGAAGAGAACACCCAACCTCAATCACACGCTACAATTAGGCTTCCATCCCGTTTCCATTGCTTTTGGGTTCACTGCCGTTCGGTGCTTGCCACAGCAGCTGAGAGAGAACAGCTGGGGCATTGTTACTGGAAATGGACTACCGTGAGGAAAAACAAGAGTGTCACTCTAGGAGCAGAACATCCCCGGAACAGCTGGTGCAGAACTGGACAGCCATTCTATAGGCACATTATCTGAAATCACTGAGTCTCCCCTCTCTCCACCCCTGGCAAGATAGGCTTGGATAGGATGTGGTCTAACTCAGTGCCTCATTCTGGAGGGTGCCCTCATCGCGGTGTTTCATCATAAAAGAACAAAGCACATTGGAAATGTTACTCCCCTCCTAAACTCATTGGGGGAATCATGGGCACTGCAGTCTAAACAAAGGATCTTTTTTAGACCAGAATGTCACAGGTTGTATAACCATGCAGAGTTCCCTTTGGGGAAAATCGGCTGCTGTATACAAATGCAGAAATAAATAAATATAAATAAATAAATAAATAGGTGCTCTCAGTTTGGGTGGCCACGCCTAGGGAGGCTAGTAAATTGGTCACCCGAAGCCGAGCCTTCTCTGTGGCTGGCCCCCTTGCTTTGGAACCATCTGCTACAGTGAGTTGCACCTAGCACAGTCCCTGCCTGCCTTTCAAAAAAAAAAAAAAAAAAAAGCGCTTAAGACTCTGCTTTTTAGAGCAGCATTGGGCAACCTTTAGGTTTTTTTTAAATTCTGTCCTGCCGTTTTGCTGAGCATTTTTATCTGCTATTTTTCATTTGTTGTATTTTGTGTTTGTTTTTGTCTTGTTATCGCTGTTGTTAACCACCCAGAGTTCCTTCGGGAAGATGGGCGGTACAGAAATATATGTACTGTATATATATAAATAAACAACTTTGTGGCAAAGTAACGGGCTGCATGAGAATGGGATTCACTTATTTAATCAGAGGTGTAGTGGTGAATTTTGAAACACTGCAACTTCTCATGGATGTCTCCATAAATGCACTGTCATAGATGGTTCATACATGCTAACTTGTTTTGATCCACATTTATCAGCTCTGACGAGTAGCTGGTTGTTGCAAGATAGATAGATAGATAGATAGATAGATAGATAGATAGATAGATAGA
>JAHTLZ010000379.1:43308601-43343082 GCA_023846285.1 Phrynocephalus versicolor
GATAGATAGATAGATAGATAGATAGATAGATAGATAGATAGATAGATGTCACATAAGCGTTTTCCAACTGCCTGGTGGGGTGTCTGTTATGTTTTCAGTGGTGCCACTGATCTCACAACCAGTGTAAGAATGGGCATTATGACGAGGAGCCTAGCAGAATTTGGGGTAAGTGAGATTGCAGTTTACATGATTTTCTGTTCCTTATTTTGGATAGTAGTACCACATGGGTCTTAACTGTCCATTCAAGATCAAGCCACATCAAATTATTTGGAATGATAACAGGGTCAGCTCATAACAACATATCACTGCTGGGAAAATTCATTTTCCCACAGTTATGGTGAGGACTGCAGCTGAGAAGGAACAACTGCGGAGGAGGCAAAGGGAGCTTTATGACATAATTGCGCCTGCA
This sequence comes from Phrynocephalus versicolor, assembly GCA_023846285.1. Taxonomy (NCBI): domain Eukaryota; kingdom Metazoa; phylum Chordata; class Lepidosauria; order Squamata; family Agamidae; genus Phrynocephalus; species Phrynocephalus versicolor. The sequence continues at coordinate 43,309,011 of JAHTLZ010000379.1, forward strand.
AATCAAAAAGGCACTTTAACCTTGCAAGCAACTGACTTCAAACATCACTGCAATGATGGAGATTTCTACATCACCCTGCTGCTCAGGCAAGGTTAGCGGAACAAAATAAAATGTGCCTTAAAATACTTTTGGAGCCCTAAGAAAATGTTAATTATCTGGATGGAATTGGGGGTTTAGGTGGGGACGGACAATAATATTGGTGGCAAAAGAATCTCCTTGAGAAGGAAATTCTCTGTATCACATATCACACATTGTAACATCCTGAACACACAACTAAGCAAAAGCAGAAGAGGAGTTTTGATAACAGAGCTTGTTTACAAGGAGGGTGGTAGAGTCTCCTTCTTTGACGGTATTTAAGCAGAGGCTGGATGGCCATCTGTCGGAAATATTGTGAAGGGGTTCCTGCTTGGCAGGGGGTTGGACTCGATGGCCCATGAGGTCTCTTCCAACTCTATAATTCTATGATTCTACATGCCATCCTCAGTGTGTGTACACAGAAAAGGGTTGGGCATGCCCCAGGGAAGAGCTAGGCAGACTTCAGACATGTGTAGAATCTCTTTTGTTGCATTTGTTTGTTTTAACTGGTTACAAACTAGACTTAGACAAAATAATAAGCAAAGGAGCACAGCCAACTATTATTTCTTGTCAGTTATGAATCACGTACAGGGAGATGATCAATTAATCAGAAGATACACACCCAAATCTACATGTGGATTAGTATAGATAAGATATTCTGACACACAACATTCTGAAACTGGCCAGGCAATTTAAGCTGTGATTGAATCAAAAGGAATAGATTAAGTCTTTCCATTAGATAAATTTGGAAAACTGAAGCTGAGAAATCTCAACCGTGAGATATCTGTTTTTCTTGCCGTTTTACTTGTCCTTCTTGAGCTACTGGAAAGCCAAAATCATTTGAGATCTGCCAGAAATCGCCGTCCATCTACCTGTCAGTCTTCATCTGTCTTCTGGCCTCACCGCCAACCTAGTGGGCTTTTTTTCATTTGGAAGTACTGCTTTGAGCAGGACCTAAAGAACTGTGTGTGACCTAGCTTGAAGCTTTTCAAACATGGTATCCCCCTGCACGCATCTTAAGAGTTGACACATGTCAGATTTATCTGAATTAAGCTTCCTGGGGCTAGATTACAATGGCACACAGAGATGTCCGCTCCGGTAGAGTCTTCATCCACATTTCTAGAACAATATTACTTACCACTGTTCATAGCTGGAACCATTTTAAAAAAGAATTTGGTTGTATTTACAGTAAATGTCATTTGATACAATATAAGGTGAAAACAGAAACAGTGGATAAAACTGCCATCAGTTTGCAAGCCATTGTTAATCCATGTCATAAAAGAAAGCGTGAAGTGGAAAGAGCAATGCAGCACTTGAATCAAGAACTGAAAATCTGATACAAGCCCATCCTACTTCCCTCTGCTTCCAGTGCTCACACAAAAATGGGGTTCTTCTATAAACAATATTTTGCTCCATTGAGCTAATGAAGAGTGGCCATTAGGTTAGAACAACCCCAACAGAAAAATAAACACAAAATAAAAAGAACTGATGAGCAAAACCCTGTTGCTTAATGTTGTGCCAAGAACAACCCCATTTGGGCACTGGAAACATTTAGCTCACACCAATTAAAAGCTTCCTGCCCCACCCCCAGTATAAAGCCTAAACAGTAATTTTTAACATACAGTACAGAAAATAAAGTAGTTTACTAAAGAAACAATGACAGCACTGCATGATATAAACCAATCAAGAAAGGTTTTCAAAACAATAGGCTTTAGGGTTATTGGGGCTATTTACCTAAGGAGCCTTCTAAACAATTAACACTGTTTTTCTGAACCCTATGCAGTCATACCATTTCTACTCTCTTTTATGGGCCAGGACCTACAAAACCCATTAGATATTTGAATGTCACCATTGCCAATATCTTAACCACACCATCAGACAAAACTGGAAGACAATTTAAGTTAAGGACATTAATGGAAGGAAAGTTTCTACAATCCCCTCTGGCTTCCTGCACCAGGGCCCTGCCATGCCCTGAGAGTAGGCAGGGCGAAACTCTTCAAAAACGTAGAATGGGACACTGGATTAGCAGACATAAGAAATTCTGTGAATGTAGGTTTTTATCCAGTCCTTTCCCCCACAGCCTCACTCATCCAACATTCTTCAAGGAGGGTGCCTCAGCTTTTCAAGAAAGGATTTCAGCAACTGTAGATGGGTTGACAGATACAGCTCTGTTACGTTCCAATGGACTGAAATGTATCCAGGATAACTAAGGGAGGAGCACATAAGGGCAGAGTGGATATTAGAGTGGCCTCTTGTGGTAATTGTAGCATCCAGGTCAGAGTAGATATGAACCATGACCTCCACAAAGCACCTCAAGAAGCTAACCCCAATGGACACTGTAGACACTTTCCTCTTGGTTCCAGATCACTTCTCAGTTTCAAAGATCAACAAAGATAATTTTATCTATCTGGTTCTGACTTCCATTCTGCTGCAACTTAGGGCCAGTCATTGATTTTGGCCACACTCTCTTCCAGACTTGACTACTTCAGAAAGAAAAAAGGATATCACCTACTTGGAGGAAAAGTAAGACAGAAATATAATAAATACACACATAAATAGATAAAGCATGCACAATACATTAGATTAGGCACGTACACAATTAAAATGATGCTGAAACTAATAATTAAAAAACCCATGATTCAGATTGATTTGTCCAAAACAGCCTGTTTAATATTACAAAATTATACATGGCTTATTCAAAAAAGTCAGCTGGCAACTTTCCTTTCAGCTCCTTTTCAATAATACCTGAGTGTATTTTCCACTGAAACTTTGGAAGAGACTGTCTTATGGTTGCAATCATATCTACACATAGCCTGGGAGTATTATAGGAATTCCTGTTTCTTCCCCGTCTCCTATCCACCAATGAACATCTGGGATGAAATGTATCTCATCACACATTATATTACACATCTCATTCTGCCGCTATATGTCTGAAGTGGACGTGTCCATGAAACTTTACATTATAATATAAAAGTTAGTCTTTAAGGTGACACATGTTTTGTGTCTCTTGTTTTGTTTTTCTTTGATTTTTGCCTGTAAATATATATATATATGTCTGTCTCTCTGTGTGTGTGTGCGTGCGTGTATGTGTATGTGTATGTGTATGTGTATGTATATGTGTGTGTGTGGATAGATAGATAGATAGATAGATAGATAGATACACACACACACACACACAGAGAGAGAGAGAGAGAGAGAGAGAGAGAGAGAGAGAGACAGACAGACAGACAGACAGACAGATCCTCCCACAAGCTGGAGTTATCAGTTTGTCAGATATCAGTTTCAGGGCAGTTTGTGGAAGTCCCATGGAACAATACTGTAGGTACTGTACTGTACACTGCGCGCTAGCCACGACCAGACAAATCCTCCGACCGTAGAACGGTGGGTGGAATACTGCACGTGCGTGGTAGGGAGAGAGGAAGCCAGGAGAGCTACTTCCGCCCTTAGTGTCCGCCCTAGTTCCTGTTTCCGGCGGGCGAGAGGCCTGGTTTCCAGGACAACGAGGGAGCGCGTGCCTTGTGGCTGTGACTTCCTCGGGCTTGTCCTCCTCCTCCTCCTCCTCCTCCTCCTCCCGGGCCTCCCGCGCGGCGCTGCTGGTCTCCTGCTCGGGTGAGTCAGCGTCGGCCCCGCTCGGTCGTCCAACGAGTTCACGTTGGGAAGCCGCGGGTCGCAACAAGCCTGGCCCGAATACCCGGTTGTGTTCCGAGCATGATGGGGCTGTAGGGTAAGAGTGGTGGGCAGAAGGAGGTTGGCCCTCCAGGACCCACTGAGCCAACACACTTCTAGCATCCCCCTCCGTAGACTCCGCCGGCAGGGGTTGATGGGAGTTGTAGTTTTACAGCCACAATTTAAACCGCGTCCCTAAATTAGGGACGTGGTTTCATAAGGATTCTCAAGTTCCAATCACATATGGAAACCGTTTCAATAGATCTGCATAACAATGTTCTAAAATAATTACCCATATCTACATGTCTTGAATATGTTAAAGAAAGGATTATGTTTCAATATCACTAAGTATTTATTTATTTATTTATTTATTTATTTATTTCAGAGTATTTTTTACCCCACCTTTCTCCTTGGAAAAGGACCCAAGGCGGCTTACAGTAATGAGGGATAATATGCAGTCCAGTACAGTTAAGACATGTTCAAGTACTGTATTGAGGACAAGGAATTGAGGGACATCTTACAGCATTAACTGACAATGTTACATTAAAGTTACAACGTTATAAGTACTGTAGTTATAAACACAAAGTCTATAACCTACAGATTCCTATAAAAGACCCATAATAGTACTCCATCATTCAGGGAATGTAATCAGTACATTTTAAAATTGGACTGAAAGCGACAGTCTGGAATTAGAACGTCAGTTGATGAATGCTTAAGTAAATTTATTTAAATAAACTGGATATATTAAAAGTAATGGCTATAGTAATGAAAGATATGGTAAGAATGCTCAGAGTGTTCTCCATGCTTATGGATCTGCCGATCTGGTATAAGATGGCATCATTCTACATGAGTAATTTTTTAAAAATGTTAATCTTCTATATTTAGGCCTTATGTGTTTACTAATCTTACTTTGTATTAAGTTTTGAAACAGTGGGGACCAACATGGTCGTCCTGATATTACTGGACTCTGCAAAGACCCATAACTCCCATCAGCTAGGGCTGATGGGAGTTGTAGTCCAGCAAAGAAACCATAATATTGCTAACCTGTTTCTAACAGTAAAGTACTGAAAGACAAGCCTAATGTGTTCTCTAGAGGGCAGTTTTTGTTTTCAGAAAACATTCTAGACAAGATCTTTTTGCACATTTGTTTGTTCTTTTGGAAAATAAATATTTCTAGGATAACAGGACATGGTAAGAAGAGCAGAGAACATAGAGAAGAACACAATACAGAGCTGTTAGTAAACAAAACAATTTCAAAACCATTGCCTCCTTTCCTTTTCTTTAAAAAGCTTCCTATATAAATGTTCTTTCTAAGCAATCCCAAATATTTCATTCTTAATTTTTTCTCTGACTCTAAAACTTGTACCCTGAATTTTTATTAGTTGATAAAAAATACTAATTAGGAAATAATTTGTCATGATACATGACTGCCTAAAGTTCAGTTTCTAACTTGAAAAATGGTTTTCATTATTTCCCAGGCAGCATCTCTGAAATACAGTGGTACCTTGTATAAAGGAATTAATTCGTTCCAAATGAAATTATGTTAAACAAATTTTCCTTTATACAAATTACAATTTCCCATAGGAATGCATTGAAAAATGGAGTAATCCGTTCCAGTTCAGAGAAAAATGACACAAACTACAGTACTGTACATGTATAATGTTGGGGAAGAGAAATGCAAAAATGCAAACAGACACCCCCCACACATATTGATTTCAGGCGGAGTGCTGCAGCACAAGGGTTAATTCTTCCCAGGCCAAGCCTAGGAACCATCCTCTATTGTCTCCTCCTTCCCTGCACACACACACACACACACACACACACACACACACACACACACACACACACACACACACACACACACACACACACCCCTCTCCCTCTCCCTCTCCCTCTCTCTATCTGCTCCTGACCTGAGCGCGCAGCAAGGGACGGCAGAGACGCTTCTCTGCTGCTGCTCGGGGGAAAGCGAAACCGCCCGGTTAGGGGGAAGGAAAAGAGGGACGGAAAGGGGGAAGGGAAAGATGGACGGAAAGGGGGAAGGGAAAGAGGGACGGAAAGGGGGAAGGGAAAGAGGGACGGAAAGGGGGAAGGGAAAGAGGGACGGAAAGGGGGAAGGGAAAGATGAGCGCGCACCCCTGAGGAAGTTTTGCTGTGAGTGCCTAGGCAAGCCGAGCAGGCTGACCTAGCCCTCCTCCTCCTCCTCCTCCCTTGCCAGCTTGCATCTTCGGTAAGGAGCCCCAGAGAGTGCCTGCACCCATTTTGGACAGGGAGGGGAGGGGGAGGGGGGATGGAAATTTTTTTCGTTGCACGGATTTTTCGTTATACAAGCTGTTCGTTATACAAGGGTCCACTGTACCAAGTTTGCACTACAGTTCAGAACAAAATCACCTCATCTTACTTACTTACTGTGTGTGTGTGTGTGTGTGTGTGTGTGTGTTGCGTCGTTACAGTCATGACCGACTCTCCGTGACCTCATGTCCATGGAGTTTTCTTGGCAGGAATACTGGAGTGGTTTGCCAGTTCCTACTCCAGGCGCCTATAGCACCTGGTATTTCCTGGTGGTCTCCCATCCAAGTACTAACCACGGCTGATCCTGCTTAGCTTCCAAAATCAGTTGAGATCGGATGTGGTTAGGGTAGTGTTGGCGAACCTATGGCAGGGGTGCCAAAGGTGGAACTCGGAGGCCTTTCTGTGGGCACCCAACATCGCCCCTTCATAGCTACCTGTATTCAGGTTAAATTGCTGTATTGGCACTTTGTGAAAAATGAGTGGGTTTTGAATCACAGTTGGGGCACTTGGTCTCTAAAAGGTTCGCCATCAATGGCTTAGGGCATCTAGGCAGCTTCTTTCTTTCTTTCTTTCTTTCTTTCTTTCTTTCTTTCTTTCTTTCTTTCTTTCTTTCTTTCTTTCTTTCTTTCTTTCTTTCTTAGATGTTTATTGACATACAAAATAGGTTCATATTTTAGCAAAATTCAGAGTATATATAAAATCATATAGTATATCTGCACACATAGAGTATGTGGCACACACACAGTAGATTCAGTGTTTAGGGACCCCTTACTGATCTAGTGTAGGGCTAAGCTTATGATCCCATTTTTCACGACTGTACAGTATATGCAAAATGGGCAACCTTATTGAGGATAAGTTTACTAGTACAGTATTTTACATTTAGCTCATATATGGGATCTGTTCATTTGAAATTCCCAAAACAACAATGTTATGCTCCCAAAATATTCTATGTTATCTTAGACTGGCATGTTAGATGAAATAAAATCAATAATAATTATAAAATCTCCAGTGCTAGCTAGTATCCGTTAAAACTAACCTTGTCAACGTGGTGACCTTCAGGTATAAACTTCAGCTATCACGATCACTGTCAAGAGTCCATTCTCATGGAGGGTGTTGTTCAAAATATCTAAAGGATACCACATGGGAGAAGGCTTAGTTAAATTTATTCAAGTCTTTAACTGTTCCAGAATAAATAACATTTTACTTCTCCATGTTAAAGAAAGTACAGCATGTGGAGAGAGAGGTAAAAATAAGTATAATCTTGATTGCAAACATTAATTAGAAGGGTTTAGCTGACTGAAAATACCTGTTTGAAAAGCATAGGATATTTTAAAAGGTGGAATAAACTGTCATGCTTCATAAGAGAGCAAATATAACTCTTCCCTCCCCATTTTTTTCCTTATGTATTCTGCAAGATTATGAACAACTGACCAGTCATGAGACAGGGATTAATGGACAGACTATATGGACAGCAGTAATTTCAGAAAGTTCATTTTAAATGGAGTGAACTGATGCATTAAGATGGAGTGCAGAGGCTTCTTGGATGACAATTTCTTTTTTTCCAATATGCACAGCACTCAAATCAACTAAGGTCTAATAATCTGTCTAGCTCCAGAGGACTATTTTCTGCTCTTGCCATCCTCTGGGAACACCCAGACTAGCAGCAACCCTAAAATCCCACCAAAAATTAAGGGGGACGTTTATTAAAATTCATTTCCAGTTTTGTGCAATGAGCATTTCAGATTGCTGTGTTGGGGAGCTTGTGGCCTATTTAAAAGATGAATAACCACTGCTTGAGAATTTAGGACCTGTTTTCATGCCTCCAGATAGTTGCCAGTTTTCATTATCAGAGAGAAATCTAAAATCAAGGCTTTGTATGAAGAGAGTTCCCTTCCAAATTAAACTAATATTATTATTATTTTTAGTTTATTAACAGTTTTGAGCGGTAATCTTGTAACACTCTGTCCTAGAACAAGAGGACATGGACCGACATAATCCTTTGCATCCACTACCTGAAGAAATACAAAAGGTATGCTGCTATTGGGAAACATGGTGGTTTCTGCTTTATTCTGAACCAGACAGGATAGATTTATTATCATAAACAAACCAGTGCTCTTGCTGCATTTCCATTTCTGTTTTGACTCTGGCTGTTAGATACTAATATTTTTATTTTTCCAGTACACAAGGAATTGAAGAGACGTTGCTCTCAGTCTACAGTAGGACCCCCGTATCTACTGATTCATTATCCACTGATTCAGTTATCCACGGCTGGCAGAGGAAAAAAGTAAATACATAATTCAGCAACTGCAAAGCAAGCTACGGTCACAAAAAGCAGCTGTAAAGCAAGATACTGTCGCAAAACAGCAGCCATAAAGCAAGCTACTGTCACAAAACAGTTTTTGGGGGATTTTGGTGTTCTCTCTTATCCACGGTTTTCATTATACATGGGAAGGCCTAGAACCAATCCCCAGCAGATACTGGGTTCCTACTGTATTTTCCTAGTTCAATATTTCCTGACCTGTGGTGGGCAACTTTGGTTGGTTCACAGAGTGATGTTCACCACACAGATAAGCAAGCAAGCAAGCAAACAAAACCCTAAGAGGCTAGAGGCCACCTCCCAGCTTTGGGGGGGGGGGAGATATTTGGGCGTATAAAACAGTCAGAGGTGAGTCTTGACCAATATAAAGGCTCTAAGAAGCTAAATTCCTTTTTTTATGAGAAAAAGAGGGTTTGGGAGCACAGCTGCAGCAGCTGCATCTCATTTTGGAGCCATACATTGTCCACCCTTGGTCTGTACCAGTTCCCAACCTTGGATCCACAGATGTTCCTGAACTAAAACTTCCAGAAGCCTTCAGCACTAGCTGTGCAGACTAGGATTTCTTGGATTTGTAGTCCAAGAATATTTGGGCACCAAAGTTTGGGAACCGCTGGTCCATATCAAGGAGTCAGACATATAAACCAGTGCCAACTCTCTGCCTCTTTAAAGCCTTTTCCTGTGCTCTCAGGCTCTGCTTATCTTTTAGCAGAACTTGCTTCACAATTCTTTGCCTCTCAAGGTCTCTTGTCTTTGGGCAGATTTTACACTAGCAGGGTTTGCTCATAGCTGTGCCTGGAGATGGAGGGGATTGAATCTGTGACCTGCAAGTCTGAGGAAAATTGTGTAGTAAAATGCTAAAAATAGTTTTGTTAGTCTGTGCTTAACATATCAGGCAAAAATTAAATTAAAAATAAAGAAGAAGAAAAATATTGCAGTGCAGTATACCTTGGTTTATGAGCATATTCCGGAAGCATGTTTGTAAACCAAAACATTTGTGTATGAAAGCAAATTTCCCCATAAGAAATAATGGAAACTTAGATGATTCAATCTGGGGCCCCATAGACCACATACTGTACACACAAAATGTCAAAAACGCACAAAAGAAGTTGGCTAGAAGTCCACATCCATGTCATGGTTTAGGTACCTGGCTGTGGAATCTGCTCTGCTTGTGACCAACAACTGGATTTTACTCTGAGGTTTAATGTGACAATAATAAAGTGCAACTTGTAACCATATACACACTTGATTAGCTGCCCCAAGGCTAGAAATTGTTTGAAAAATAAGAAAGGATGTTGACAACAAATTAAAAGAAAAATATAAAGAAAAATAAAAACCCTAATTTGCACTCCACTTTGAAAATATTCCTGGCTGGTGCAAGGGAAACCTCCCTTCCTCTCTGCTCCTTCTGCTTTGGAGGCTGCCAGAGAAGGAACAGTCGAGACAATCACCAATAATAATCGGGGGGGGGGGAACCACCATTGGCTCACTTTTGATCATGTGACCTGCTAAAGTTACTTGTATTGCAAGACATTGCTTGTTGATCAAGGCAAAATTTAGAAGAAATGTTTTCTTATCTTGTAAAATGCTCTTAAACCAAGTTACTCTTAAACCAAGGTATTACTGTACCTTCAAGCAGTTATTCCCAACCTTTTCCAGCATAGAAGTTCCTTTTATAATAGTCAGATAACTTGACTCCCCTGCCATAAGTGCATAATTTTAATTGGGCCATTAAACACAAATAGATATTTTTTCAGAATATAATTCTAACCTAATATATTAACATTAATGTAATAATACAGAATTAGATGGAGTTGTAAATCTGCCTATACCAGATAAAATTTGAGGAGGAAAATATGTCAGTACACTTGGAGATTAATTTGCTTTTTTGAATGTAGAAATGATGCTCCCTTCATGTCTGTCACCTCCACCACCCCCTCAGTTAAGCCCCCCCCCCAAGCCCAAATAAACACCTTCCACCCATGGGCCCAGCCCCATACCTGACACTCTCCCTGGTTCTACTGCATCGCCTTTTTGGCTCTCTTGCCTTCCTCCTCCATGTCTCAGGTGGGGCCAGGAGACCTTTCCCTCCTCTGGTCCCCTCTCCCTTTCACTGTGCCTTCATTGTCACACTCTGAAAAGTAGGAGACTGAGGGAAAGGTGCCACTGCTACAATAACTTTTTAATTCTGATACCATCTTTAGCATTGGCATTCCTGGCAGGCAGTGTGCACTTGCCTCATTCAGGCTTCTTTGAGCCAGGCTAATGGCAGAAGTCCTCCAAAGGGGGGAGGGCTGTTTCGGAGAGGGTTGGAGTGATTCACAGGCATAAAAGGAAAATCTACCCAAAGGGGTACAGGAATAACTTAAGTATGCTCGGCTGTCTGCTTGGCTGAAGAGGATTAAAGTAAAACAACTCTGTGTATACCATATTTAATAGCAGTTAAATAGCAACTAAAAATAACTGTTGTGACACCTTGCAACTTCCTTAGGGGTCATGACCTCCAGTTTGGGAAACAGTGCCTTATTTAGTCTAATTAATTAGTCTAATTATAGATTAATTGCTATATTTTAATGTGAGCTTTTGTAGACAGGTACATTTTTTTAGACCCAAAGAAGTAGACTTGTCCCCAAAAGGCTCACATTGAAATCTAGCAGTTAGTTTTTAAGGCTTCACTGTGTTTCTGTCTTCTATATTTTTTATTATGTTTCTGCTTGATAAAATAAATAAATTATTGAAACTAGGGAATGTATTAAGAATGAATGAGGAAGGAACATCTTTTTGAACTCAGTGAAATCACCTTCCCATTAACCCTGCGTCAGATTAATCTTTCATGCTTTATTTTATGTAGATGGGTAAATTCTGTTTTAATTTTTTTTTTTTGAAAATCAGTTGGTTATAGTTCAACAGACATTCGAAGACACAGGACTGCTGAAACATTCATATTATGTTTTACTTTACAGGGTTGCTCTGATCTTTTTTTACCTATCATGATGTGTCCAGTAGAACTGTATTTTATGCTGATTTGTTTGTACTTTACGCCGAGATGAAGGATGTCAGTGAATGGTACTTGGATGACATCCTTCATCTCAGTGGTGTAAAGTACAAACAAATCAATATAGAATACACTACATGGGTTGTGAAGAAAAATAATGCTGACTGGATTGCACTCTCAGTAATCTCCATATTCATTCATTCATTCATTCATTCATTCATTCATTCATTCATTCATTTATATACCATCCATCTTCTAAACAGAACTCTGGACGGGTTACACTTTATATTGTCTGTTACCGTGAACACTTTCAAGCTTTTGATAACAATTCTCAGTGACTATTACTGAAATGACACCATAAGTATGGGTACTGCTTAAATGGGCAGAAATCCACAGGACCCTACCCCAAAGATGCATATAGTTTAAAACAGAATCTGATAGGGAAGAAGAGACAAGTGGAAGAGAGGAAAGAATGTGAGCAAGTACCATTTTCCTCCGCCCAACACAAAGTACAGTACTTGGGGCAAATAAAAGCCCAAGGGTGACGCAGATCATATTTCTCCCCAGCTTCTTTTATTCAGATACTTAGAAAAGGCCAAGTAATTTGCTTGAAGAGGAAATACCGTAGATGAACATGCGATTCATAATCTCTTTTCAGAATAACGGAGTTGCATTAGCAACACTGAATTAATTTATTCAGGAAGTATGAAGAAATTAGCACTTTTGCCACATTGCCATTTATTGCTGTCTTCACTCCACTGCTCTGCTCAGCCTGGAGACATCAAGGGGAAATGTCTAAAACTGTTTATTTTGAAAGACATAAGCAGCAGTGCTGCAAGAAATCACAATGTTCTTTTCAGGATAACAGTCCCTCCCCTCCTTTCACATTACAGCTCGGTTTGTCCCCTTTCAATAAGTAATTTCAGTACTTTGGAACCTTATGGTATTTATTCTGAATAACAGTTTCATATTTCCAAGCACAGGTTGTAACTGCCAGGAAAAATAAAATTAATTTTTCATTTCCTTCAGCGCCACTGTAACTAGGATCAGGCTTCATGAAGCAAAGAAAGGAGGCTTAGGATAAATAAAGGCTGGTGTAGCAATCCTGAAGCCAAGTTCTCAGCATCATTTTTTAAAAATCAAAGCTTAGTTTAAAATACATAGCATTGAGCTGTGCCATTGGAATCTTTAATTTGCTTATGGCTTGTCTTACAATTAGAAGATCAGCGCTCATTGTTTCGACTGTTGCAGAAAGACTGCATTCCTCTTCTTTCTACCTTTGCTCACATTAGAACAATTTTCTTCTCTTTTTAGGAAGCCACTTATTTATTTCCTATAGGTTTTCTTATCTTATAACAGGCATTCCTTCCCTCATTTCTGGGATTTCCGCTGAATCCCAAACACTCTTACTATTTCCAAGAGTTGACCAAACTAATGCTGGAATAGTTAGAGTGAAGAGGAAGAATTTCTTCTTTCATTGAAGTATGATGGGTTGTATCTGCTATCCTAGCTGCCTAGATGCCCTAAGCACATCCGATCTCGCTTGATTTCGGAAGCTAAGCAGGGTCGGCCCTGGTTAGTACTTGGATGGGCGACCACCGGGGAATACCAGGTGCTGTAGGCGCCTGGAGTAGGAACTGGCAAAACCACTCCAGTACTCCTGCCAAGAAAACTCCATGGACATGGAGTCACGGAGAGTCGGTCACGACTATAACGACACAACACACACACACACACACCTGCTATCCTATATTTGATGTACATTTTGATAATGTGATCGTGAGTCTTGCGTTGGTGGGGTTTTGGAGAGACGAATATACAGTTCTCCCTCGTGGCCTTCGTGAAGCCACACAGATGGGTTTCCCAGGCGCCCCTGCGCCAGAGGTCGGAACTTCCCTAGCAATAGGAAAGTTCGTTAGTCTCCGCCCCCGCCCCCTGCGCATGTGCGCGGGTGTTCCCGCCTAAACGCCTCAGTTCCTCTTAACCGCCAACGTGGCCTAAGTTATCTTAGTTCAGTAAATTTTAAAATGCCTTGACATGTTGTGTGGTAATTTAGGCTGGATATAGATTGCCATTTACCCTCCAGTGACTGTTGCTAGTCTCAAGAATAATTCACTAATTTATTGTGGCATATTCACTCAGCTTGGTTTGTTTGGTAGAAGACCTCTCTTTGGCTCATATAGTTCTTTGCTCCTGCCTGTCCCCTTCATGCTGTTCTCATGCTCTGTGCTTTTTCCTGGCATCTGATATGTGGCCTTTCTTCTGTGTCCAAGACAGGATGTCTTCCACCTCTCCATAGAGCTGTATTACAGACTCTACATTCCTTATCTGTCTTTGCTGGCTGCAGTTGCAGCCAAGCATAATTCTGAGAAGTTGATTTGCAAACGAGAGAGCGATCACAACGGATGGCAACAAATAAGAGCTAAATGATGTTGCTCATGATAGCTCAGTAGAACCTGTAGAGGCAGTACATAACTGAACGTTAGATTCTGGCGATAACCAAGCAAGACTGTTATCACCATCACATTCTGTATGTGAGCACCTGGAAGAAACTGTTTTTGTATGTTGAAAACAGGATGCTGAAATAAATGAACCTTTGTAGTGATCCAGCACGGTGGTTGTTATATTCCTTTCAAGAACTTTGCTTTCACTAAATCCTTGCCAATGTTCTCTTATATTTTTATGTTTATATCCTATACTATTTTTCAACTTTGAAGATAGGGTGGCATACATGGATTTCTCAAGATGTCCTGCCAGTTCAGAGATCATGGAATGGTTGCCTATTTAGTCTCAGCAAAATGGTTGTGACATGCATCTCGAGACCAGTCTGTGATTATCTACACAGTTTTAAGATTCAGAAACACAACATTTGCAGGAGTCTGAAAAGTAATTTTCTCTGACATCTTTTGTATGTTCCAGCAATGGTTTTTGCATATGTAGAAAAAAATCAGCATCTGCCAGATAAAATGTTATCATGTATAGAGAGGAATAATTGTTATTTTGGCAGGTGAGTTTCCTGTAGAGTGTGTGTGTGTATGTGCACGTGCGTGTGTATGTGTGTTTAACCTGAGTAGGCTGGAGCACAGACTCCTGTGGGTAAGAGGAGTCCAGGAACACAACCGGAAATGTATGTGCCCATGGCAGTTCTGTTTACTGATGTTAGATACTTCTGTTGTAGTCTCAGAATGAGAACAAATTGAGAAAGCTACCAAATCCTGTTGGTGGTTAAAAGTTGCATATGGGAAACTTCATAAGTATCAGTGAAAAACTGCTATTCCTTAATGTGGTCTTGAACACAGGCCTGCTTTCATGATTGGGTGCATGCTCAGGAGTGCAATCAGCATCTCATTAAGTAATTTGTATCTGTGACTTGATGTGATTTTTCTCATATAAATATAAGATGCCAACAGGATTCAGGCCGTAGATGTACTCCAGCAAATCCTGTGTGCTCATTTTTTTTTCTGTTTTAAAACCAAGAAAGCAAGAATTGGACAGGTAGCTTTGTGGCTCTTGAAAATTTACTTTTTCTAGATTCCTAGATAGGAGTGGGGGAATTCCAAGAGTTATAGTAAAAATAAATAAATTCCAGACTCTGACATGTCCATAGGTAGGAGTAATTAAAGAAATTGCAATGGGCGAAGCATGAATTACTGAAATTGAACTGTAAAATAGGAAAAGTGGTAGCAGAGCTAATGAACTATCTCTTTTTGCAAGAAACTCGATTATACAAACATGTAATTGTGTGCTGAAATACTTCCGGTGTAAGAAGATAACCATCTCACACCTTCAAAATGTCATCGTTTCTATATGACTCATAAATGCCTCGTGCAGTATATCACACTGTACAGTGAAGTATTCCTCTGTTCATGGTTTGGGTGGACCACAAATGTGGTTTTGTCAGGCAAGAATTTTAACAACACTTTTATTCAATGTGCTTGTTCTGTTGTTCACTTAGTTACAGATATATAGTGATTATAGAATAAAACGACCTTTGAAGTATAAAAGGGAACTGTTTCCTCTCATTAAGTTAGGTAGTGTGTGAAAAATTGAAAGAGAACATTTGGTAGCTTTCAATAGTTTTCAAGCAAGGTTGAAGGTTCGTCCTCACCCCATCTGGAAACATACTGCTCTGTTCTGTTCCCCTGTTATCACTCTCTGCTGGTTGTAGCAACCAACCATTAACAGATGGTAAAGAAGGCAGGGTGGATGAATAAAATATAACAACCCTGAGTGGAAGATATTGTTCCATGAGAGAAATGGCTTCTCTACTTCAGTGATACAGCATTCTGTTCAGTGTAGCCACTGAGTTTCAGATCAGTAAAGCAAGCAAAAAGGGGAATTATAGAGATTAGTACGTGCAGGTGATCTTTATTGGTTATAAATTGTAAAATGTGACATGTAATCTAGGGCTAGATTCAGTAACAAGTGGCCTTCCATGTAAACTTGGACTGCAATAACATCCCTCACCATGCTGGTGAAAGCTGATGGAAGTTGTAATCCAACAATCTAGAGTCCTACATCTCCCACCCCGCTCTTGCAGGTTGTAACAATAGACAATACATGTACTGAGCTAGACAGACCAATGATTTAACCTGATGCAATGCAGCTCACTGTATTACTGTTTGACGAGCTTTTAATTTATTTTTTTAAAACATGCAGTAGTTTCCAATTTTTCATAGAATATATTGCCTTAAGTATGAGCAACATATGTTTGTCCTATTGTATCTCTTCTAGATGTCCCGGGATCAGACTGTGTGTAAATATTGTGGAGTGAGTTATTTGATTCTTCATGAATTTAAGTTGCTTGAGGAGAAAGTCAAAGCACTGGAAGAGAAGGTGAATTTTTATGAAAGAAGCACTGAAAGGGAGAAAACACTGCAAGAAAAACTCCGTCACTTAAGTCAAGAACTGGAACAGTGCAGAGCATCTAGTGAAACAAAAACAGAAAGGTTGGAACATATTATTCATTCTTGCTTCTCAAATTAACATACAGTATGACTTCCTTATCTGCTGGATCATTATCCACTGATTCACTTAGCTGTGGATTGAGGGGGGAAATACAGTATTAGAAAAATAATTCTGTAGTTGTAAAGCAGGCTACTGTCACAAACAGTAGCTGCCAAGCCAGCATTGAAGATGGTGGCCTGGCCAGTGGCAAGGAGGGCTTGGTATTGGTAAGCTTTCTTTTGTTTTCTTCCCTCCTCGCTGCTGCCGCCACCCCTGCAGGCTGACTGCCAAGCCCAGCATTGAAGACGGCTGCTGGCTGGTGGCGGCGGAGGGAAGAAACGAAAAGAAAACTTATCAATGCTGAGCTCTCCTCGCTGCTGATGCCCCCGCAGGCTGGTCACCAAGGCCGGCAACAAAGAGGGTGACCGGCTCTTATAGGTTTGCTCTTATCCATGGATCTCACTATCCACGGGGTTCCTGAAGCCTATGCCCCACGGATATGGTAGTCATACTGTACACATTAACGTTAGTAAGAAGAATGCAAGTTTTGACTATTTTAGCAGACTCGGCTTACAAGAAATATAGTTTCTGAATGAATTTATTTTAATTAAACTTTAACTAGAACTATGTTTCGGAGTCTAGTGCTTGTTCTTTCATTTTTGGTCAGTGAAATCATGGATAGGAGAGATGGAATTTTATTTTAAAACTGCTTGTCGATAGAGGCGAAACTTAAGTATAAACAGTTTTACTTATGGTACATTATGATTTGACCTCATTTTATCAATGACTATGAGATCATATCTTTCCAAGAATGGTGTTGGGGTTTTGCTCTCAAGCCAGGGCATACACAACTGTCTGAGTTTGTTCCCCGCAAAACATTTATTTATTTTTTTATTATATTTTTATACCGCCCATCTTCCAAAAGGAACTCTGGACAGTTTAAAATGGGTTAAAATGGTTCACAAATCAGAAACAAATTCAAAATGTATCTTTTCCTTTCCTCTTTTCCAGTAAAAATGCCCCTCTTCTCTTTCCTTCTCCATTTGAGCCAATGGTTACTGTCTGAACTATAATGTCTATTCATAGTAGATGTTAACTAGAACTTCCATAGCAATTAGAATGTAAAAATCAGAGATTTAAATTGATTCGCAAAGCCATTATTGGGGAAAGCCACTTAACATGAGACATGCAAGTTTTAATGCAGATATAATGTTAATGACATTTAGCAAAAATATGGAAATATTTGTGAGAAAGATCAGAGGGAGAGGTCAGGATTGACGAACCTGTGGCACGGATGCCAAAGGTGGCACTCGGGGCCCTTTCTGTGGGCACCCGACATCACCCCTTCACAACCACCTGTATTCAGGTTAAATGGCTGTATTGGCACTTCGCAAAAAAAAAAAAATAGTGGGTTTTGAATCCCAGCTTGGGCACTCGGTCGCTAAAAGGTTCGCCATCACTGCCATAGTGTCTAGAAAGCCATTTTATATAATTAAAAATGCAGCCATTTTTATATAACTAAAAATGCAGTTATCATGCATCTGAGAACAAATCCTAGAATATAATCATAATTCAGATAATATCCCTGCATTGCAATGGAGAATTTTTCCTCAGTTAATTTTAATTAGAGGCAAATGTGGAGATGTCTCTGAAGTGTTCCTCCTGTTGTGTACATATTAGCTATGACATGTTTAGTCATATCAAATGATACTCTTTGTAAAACTCAACAGTGTGCAAAGTACTTCATGTGTTTTATTTTCACAAGCATTAGAAAAGCTTTGTAAATTAGGGTGGTGTTTTTAGTAACATCTTAGAAAGCCTTCCTGCTCTAGAGTTGCAGTGGGTAGGATATTGATCATCTCTTTCTCTACCAGGCTTTTGCTGGTAGACAAAAGAAAAAAATCTTATTGATAACCTTTCAGCTTTCACCCCCATTGTTAGTTACCTTTTTATGTTTCACCTTCATTAAGGTGGCAGTTGGTGTTCTAATCAAGACAAATAATAGCAGCCTGAAAGCGTCTATTTGAGGAAACATGGGTGGCATCTGATAAATGTGCAGGTCAGGGACTCCATTGTATAACAATCAAAGCAGGAACAGCAGTCCATCAAAACTCAGAAGGGAAAAGGTTAAAAAGAATAGAGTTGGGGCCTGCTTGGACAGTTTGAGGAAGTGCTTTGTATATACAAGATAAGGAGCTATTGATCTTTTAAATACATTATATTCAACATCCAGGTGTTCTCACATAGTTAAGCTGTAGACTCTTCTCCAAGATTACAAAGGAAAAACTCAAAAATCCTTGATGGAAGGAAGTACCACCTGAAAGTGGAGGGTGGGCACAGGAAGGAAAGGTCTCTTTGAGTGATGCCTCTTGCCTGTGGAGGTGGGAGTATTTAAGGGGTCTAGTCTTAAGCAAATTGGCCACGAGCACTTTGTAATTAAATTAATTATTGCCAGATTTTTTTCCCCTTGGTATTTGGCTTCTACTGGTTTGGAAGACGTCTGTTTGATTCAAGTGAGCTCAGACCTATCAGAAACGATTTAGGCTATGTTCACACATCCAAAATGTCTCTCTAAAATGTCTATTTCATTTAAGATTGTGTGATTGTGTCACATGACTGATACTGTGTGGCAAGAGTTCAGACCTCTATGTGCAGTCTCGCAGTACTTAACATGAAATGACCTGCAATTTTAATTCACATAGCCACAATGCGACATTCTAGTTTCACAGATGTCATTTCCCATTGCCCTTGCCCTTGCTTTAAAAAAAATAATGTGGAGACATAAATTTGTTGACAAAATATCCATGCTGTCCAAACACAGATTTTAGGTGCTGGTGTGCCTTCTCTCCTGATATGTTGCTTCTAGCGGGAAGGAGCCTGTCTTTGCATTGCCCCATTGCGATGCATGGCTGGTGGGGCTGAGCGTCTGTGTGTTTGAAGCTGCACAAACTTCTCATCCCTCTTCTCCGATTTCTCTAGAGTAGTCTGTGACTATCAAAGTGGTTGATTAATTGTTGGCACCTTTGCAAGACTGCCCCCCCCCATAAAACTCCTATGAAATCAAGAGGGATCTTTCTTAATTTCATATATCCACCTTTTATTTTTTTTCCCCCACTCCACTCTCACAGGAAAACCCAAAGACAGTCATTCATTGGCATAAGGAAGAATTGACACACTGCTGAGCAAATGTAAAAAAAGAAGAATGGGGGTCAAAAAACTAGCAGCAGACGAAAGAGGGATTTGTAATGGCAACATGAAAAAAATGTTGGGATCCTGGATTCAGACAGAATTCAAACCCAAAAGTAATGCTGGAAGGAACATGGAATTTTAAAAAAGCAGGTTCTCAGGTTTCAGGGTTTGCCATGGATTTAGCACACTTTGGGGGAGGGGGAATGTGAGGTAGAACATGCGTCATCTGAACTCAAAATGAGGCACAGAACATATATGTTCTCCTCTTACTGATGGTGCACTTGGGGAAGCAGATTATTTCGGCTGTCCAGAAGCTAAATTTGTGAAAAGACTGCATAAAATGAAATTACTGTCTTAAGACTTATATTTCATGTAGTTAAGGTGTAGTGCAAGATTGAATTCCATGCTCAAGGTAGTATGGTAAGATGCTTGTCAACTGACACCATTGCTCGGGTTTCTTAATCAGGAAAATGTAATTCTAACATGCAGATATATACTTCTGTGAATTGTAGCCTACTTCATCAGCTACACAACTTGTTATCTGTGGCATGAATTTCATTATTTTATTTCTCTGACAACGTGAGCTTCTATCTAACTGATATCACGGGTTAAGTGTTAGTCTTTGTAAAGCCAGAATTTGGTTTTACTGCATATTAGTGTTTGTATGTTTCTTTATAAGGTATCTGATGCCTTGCCTAATATTGTTACACATGCCATGTTATTTCAGATGCACATAATGACTAATTTAAAGTTTATTTGTTTATTTATTTAAGAGTATTTTTACCCTGCCATTTTCCTTGGAAAAGGACCAAGGCGGCTTACAGTAAAGAGGGAGAATATACAGTCCATTAAAATTAAGACATGTTCAAGCATCAAGAACAGGGAATTGAGGGACATCTTACTTACAGCATTAAAGGACAATACTACATTAAAGCTACACAAGAACGCGGGCAGTTAAAAGAGAGTAAAATTCCATGTAAAAGTTATTAGTGATGGAAACTAACATTGAAAACATAGTGTCAATGCAATCACACAACGTGATAAGTGGTTATAAACCCAAAGTCTATGTGATCATATCGATTCATATAAAAGACACACAATAGGTAGTTCATCATTCAGGGGAAGCTTGCCTGAAGAGAAAGATCTTTGCCTGCTTTTGGTAAGACAGCAGAGATGGGGCAGTCCTCACCACTAGTGGGAGGGAGTTCCAGAGTCTGGGCACAGCAGCCGAGGAGGTCCTTTCATGTGTTCCCACGAGACGTACCTGTGAGGGTGGTGGGATGGAGAAGGGCCTCCCCTGATGACCTTTACACCCGAGTCGGTTCGTACTGTGAGATTCAATCTTTGAGGTAGCTAGGACATTATTCAACAATGTTTAGCTTTTGTAATTTATAATAGGTTAAACAAAAATTCATGTGAATAACAAAACACCAAAAAGTATAAAATGTAAATCTTATAACTTGCAGTGCATATACTTAAAGAGGAAGTGTACAGATTGTCTGGTTATCTACTGCAGGCCCTAGGAGAAGAAGCAAATGAAAGCCAGGACCTCAAACTTTTGTGAAAGGTGGTGCTAAATGTAAGCATTTATCAGGACAGTCTTCATAGTCTAATGATGAATGCTACATTGATCTGTGTACACGCGTATGTGTGTGTGTGTGTCTGTCTGTCTTGTGTAGCGTAAACTTCCATATACTGGAACCCATCATTGAATCCTTGCATGGCCGTGAACAAACCATGGTTGAGAATCTAGGCTACGTCATAGGAGTAGTGCAAACATAAAAAGTTCAGAGGAAGAGGGCATAGGATGCTAGTTGTCACACCCAACCTGCCATGTATGGTACTAATGAGATTATATCTTCTTGTATGGTTTGGATAGGAGCAAAAAAGCTACTTTCCTTTTGGACTGCCAAATCCAATACAGTAGACCCTCGTACAACGTACGGTTTGTACAACGTAAAATCCGTATAACGGAAAAAAACCGCCCCCGTCGCCCCCAAAAAAACCATAGGAATGCATTGGAACGGATTAAATCCACTTCCAATGCATTCCTATGGGAAATGATAATTTGCACAACGAAAAATTTGTATAACGTAATTTAATTGGGAACCAATTAATTACGTTATACAAGGTACCACTGTAAAATTCTTTTTTGCCCCTAACTGTACTGCAACCCGAAATGATACGTGTACAGACATTTTCTTCAGAAGAAATGGAATTTGCCATTGCTTTTGGGTGAGCAGGTGGTTCTGTGCGCTTACATTATGGAGATTATGGATGTGTATTTCTTCAACAGTACCCTCCCCCACTCTGTCCTGGTATATTTCATGACATTTGGTGTTTCGAAGCTACTTGTGATACAGCAGGAGAACTGTTAGAAATGAAAGCAGAGATTTTACTGGTCTCAGCTCCTCTTCAGTAGGATTATAACCTCATACCACAGGCATGTCCAAACTTCAGCCCTCCAGATGTTTTGGACCACAACTCCCATAGTCCTTTGCCACTGGCAATCTAAGCTTAGAATTCTGGGAGTTGAGGTCCAAAACATCAGGGTGGCCGAAGTTTGAACATGCCTGGCATACCACATCTGCTTTACTAAACAAGCCTCCAGGTGCTTTGTGTATGCAGCCATTAGTCTGTGAACAGAAGTTAAAATTTTTGTGAGAGGTAGCCATGTTAATCTGTGCAGAAATTCCAGCCAAAAATCAAAAGAAAACAAAATAATAGACCAAAACATATGGACCTTAAAGACTATCATATTTTAATTTAAGCTTTATAATATGATAGTCTTTAAGGTGCCAGTGTTTTTGTCTTTTATTTAGTTTTCTTTTGATTTTTGCCAGAAGTGAAAATGATGATGATGATCACTCAAATCTCCAGGTTAGATTTGATTGTGGTTGTTAACCATTTTGACTGCCTGGGGGTAGAGGATAATCACTGATTCTTCTGAGATAATGCCTCCCAGGCTGTTCTTATTCGATGTCATTCTTCTTGTCAGCACTGGTTATCAAGATGCCACAATGTCTCTCTCAATCTGCTGATTTCTCCTGTTCTCAGCATATGACCATGTGCTAGCTGTGATAGCAAGATGTTCAGTTTCACAGTTTATGTGAAAAGTACAAGTGCAGAAGCGATCACCATGTTCTTAGTTGGTATTTTCTTCCCCTTTTAGTGCCCTGAGTTAATTATCCATGGAGTTTAGTATATTTTCATGGTTTCCAAGTACCCATGTGACAGATATTATGTTTTCTGGTTTGAATTTTGATGAGAAAATTCAGACTAAAAGGAGGTGGTTATTGTGTACCTTGTGAGGATACTTGTTTACTCTTCAGTGAAAAAAACAAAAACCCTGAAGCTATAATTGTTTGTTTATGCCACAGAGCTTTATGGTTTTACGTGTACTCTCCTGGCTTAGTCACTTGAGCAGTTTCATGGCCTTAGATTTTAAGAAGAGCCCTACTGCGTCACATGAAGGTTTGGTCTAGACCCGTGGTGGCGAACCTTCGACGCTTCTAGATCAGTGGTTCTCAACCTGTGGGTCCCCAGATGTTCCTGGACTGCAACTCCCAGAAGCCTTCACCACTCGCTGTGCTGGAAGGGATTTCTGGGAGTTGCAGTACAGGAACATCTGGGGATCCACAGGTTGAGAACCACTGCTCTAGATGTTTTGGACCACAACTCCCAGAATTCCAAGCCTGTATTGTCAATGACAATGAACTGTGGGAGTTGTGGTGCAGAATATCTGGAGTGCCAAAGGCTCACCACCACTGGACCACCCATGTGGCAGATCAGATGTTTACTGCACTTACTTGGCACTCATGGGACTAGAACAAGTCTTGTCTTGTCTTTGCAACACTTAGTGTCAGGAGATGTGATGTCTCTAAAATCGAAGGTAATATATAGCCATGAATACTAGTAGTTAAAGTAGATAAACTAGTAGGTTGAAAATGTTGCAGAATGATTCATGTTCAACCGAAACAGAAAGTGACTAGATAATTTACACAGGTTATTTAATTTTTAACATGAAACATTTTCATTTTGGATACTTTTAAAATCACTTTGTTTTCTTTGTTAATTCTTCTTTTTCTTACCAACACACAATAAATAATCTCCCCTCCTTTTTCCTGCTTCCATGAGTCTAGGGTGAAATAGACCCATGGATCCATGGGTCCATTTTTCTCCAGGAGTGTCACCAGCCTCTTTATAATGAAACTATAGTTGATTAAACAAATATTTTAATTGGGAGGGGGGCAAACCATGTGTTTGTTTTTCTTCAGTCAGACTTTGGAATGCTGAAAGAATTGTTTGTTTATGGGAGTGAATGGTTGTCACTGCCGTAAATGTCAGGAATGCTGCTTTAGCATAACTGATCACATTCGTCTTTTCACCATATATATTCATGGATAATTGTGTCATATGCATGTTTTATATAAATTAGAAGAGCTAATTCTCCTTTCCAACTATTTCCTGGATACATTAATTTGCTACCACAGGGAAATGGAAAAACATTCTCTCATACACATCCTAGTGATAGTAGTTTTTAGCTTGCTGCTTGTTCTTTTAAAAGGAAGTCAGGCAAGAACTTAGTATTTTGGGTTTGAAGTAATTGTCTTAATAATTCAAGGAAAAGATGGTCTGCTCAGTTCAAGAAGCGAAACTGCAGGTTTATTTATTTAGGTGTTAGCTGTCAAAAACTACCAGCTGCTGATTTTGCTAAAATTAACATTTTTGTTGGCAAGAATGTGACATCATTCAGAAGAAATTGCTATTTTGTGTTATTCCATGCTGACTTTTATAAAGTCTTGAATTATAATACTTGTACACATATTTTTTAATACTTTACACATGCTTGATAAATATGTTGAAATTCTCCCTTTAGCCAGTCCATAATTTCCTGAAGGCAATTTGGTGAATATATTTCCTTTGTTAAGCAAGTCTGTACTCAGAGTTGGAGGTATACATCAAGTGAGCATTAGTGTGGGAGTGGAGGAATGAACAGAAACATCCTTTCTGATGTTTCCTTCTTCTAAGACTGAATGTTCCTCCTCAGCTCCCTGCTAACAAGGCTGAAGAGCACTATGAGGTACTTATTGTCTGAACCTCAAGTGATAGTAGGTGAGAATTACCTGTAACATTTTGTTGCATAGTCTGCTTCTTTTTCTCTGTGTTGCATTTCTGGACATAATGTTTACAGATATTTTAAGACTTATTTTTTTTTTTTGGCCTGGAATTATTCAGTGCTAATTTCGATATTTTTATAAATTGGAGGGGAAAATCTGTGATTATTTAACCACATTTCATTTCATTTTTCATTTTTCATTTTCCTTTCCTTTGCTCATGGGCTCTGAGTTATCCATGACGGATCAGGAAAGAGATCTTGTTGTGCTGGTGGACAGCTCAATGAAGGTGTCTACCCAATGTGTGGCAGTGGTGAAGAAGGCCAATTCCATGCTAGGGATTATCAAAAAGGGATTGAAAATAAAACAGCCAACATTATAATGGCATTGTACAAAACAATAGTAAGGCCACACCTGGAGTATTATGTACAATTTTGGTCACCGCATCTCAAAAAAAGACATAGTGGAACTGGAAAAGATGCAGAAGAGAGCGACTAAAATGATTACTGGGCTGGGGCACCTCCCTTATGAGGAAAGGCTAAAACATTTGGGGCTCTGGAAAAAAGATGATTGAGGGGAGATATGATTGAGACGTACAAAATAATGCAGGGCATGAGTAAAGTGGATAGAAGGACACTCTTCTCCCTCTCACAAAATACCAGAACTAGGGGACATCCACTCAAATTGAGGGCTGGGAGAGTAAGAACACACAAAAGAAAATATTTTTTCACCCAGCGCGTTGCTAGTCTGTGGAACTCCCTGCCACAGGATGTGGTGATGTCATCTGGTCTGGATGCCTTCAAAAGGGGATTGGACAGATTCCTGGAGGAAAAGTCCATCACAGGTTACAAACCATGATGGAGATGTGTAACCTCCAGGCTTTAAACCAGGGTACTTCAAGGGCCAGAGGCAGGGCAGTGGTATCAGGAGACAGATATCTAGTCTCGTGCACTCCCAGACGCATTTGGTGGGGCCACTGTGAGATACGGGAAGCTGGACTAAATGGGCCTTTGGCCTGATCCAGCATGACTCTTCTTATTTTATTATGTTCTTAAATAATATTATACTGTGAAATAAAATCAATCATGGCTAGAATCAGAAGGCCAGTCCCTTTTACTACTACCTTGCAAAACAGAAATAGAAAACCCAAAACAAAGTGTACTGTAGTATTTCCATTTACTGGATACAGCTGTGAAAGATGTACAATAAAGAAAGGTGGTGGTGGGGAAATATGCACTTGAAACATGGTGTTAAAAGAGAGGATACTGTGGATTGATAGATGGACAAACAAGCTAGTTTTAGATCAAATCAAACCTGAATTAGCGCAAGAAGGTAGTAATGCTAGAAAAGTGTTTGTGAAGATTCTCAGTCATTCAGGTGAGGTTATCCGAAAGTTGAGTCATGGCAACTGGACTTCTTTTCTTCCGAAATCGAAACATTTCACTGCTCCTCCAAGCAGATGCATCAGTCATGCTAGGAAAGGTAGAAGGCAGTAGGAAAAGAGAATGGTGGGGCATGTGCTGTATTTATTCAGTAAAGCAATTATGGCTTTTAGTTTGAAATATATTAACAGGGCTATTAAGGAAACAACCTTTTGGAGGTCATAATTCTTAGAGTTACCATGTCTACGTTTTCATTTAGTCTCACTGTTATGTCTGAGTAAGTAGACTTGATCCTTGAAAACTCACATTAAAATACATACAACAGTTTTAAGGTGCCACATCTAGAGATGGATATTTCATTGCAGTAGGGGACTGGTTCCGAAACGAAACACGCCAGCACTGCTGCTGCTTGGAACACAGTCCCACCCTCCGGAACAAAATCAACCACTGTCTTACCTTGCTGTAGTTTACACTGGGTGAAATTCCAACCAAGAAGCAGCCTCTGATGTATCATCTTTCCCTCTCCCTGGCGCTGGCGAATCAGGAGCTGTGCAAGGACATGCATCATCCTGCCTCTGTGTCTGATTGGCCAGCACCAGGGAGACTGAAAGATGATACATTGGAGGCTTTTTCCTGATTGGAATTCAACGCAGCGCAAGATAAAGCAAAGCAAGACAGTGGTTGATTTTGTTCTGGAGGGTAGGACTGTGTTCCGAGCACCAGCTGTCCTGACATGTTTCGTTTTGGAACCAGTCCTCTTTCAAAATGAAATGTCCATGTCTAGCAACAGCATTTTGGAGGTTTGGATTTTTTTTGTTTGTTTTTGGCCTGATATAATGTGACCAAAGTTATTGCTAAAATGCCAAACATTCATAGCCAGATGACGGAAAGTGATTTGTGTGTGTGAAAACCCTGCATTCCATGTTCCTGCCTAAACCACTACCATGTCACCCCATCTCAAAAGAGATATAGTGGAACTGGAAAAGGTTCAAAGGAGAGCAACTAAAATGATTACTGGGCTGGGGGACCTACCTTATGAGGAAAGGGGCTCTTTAATCTGAAAAAAAGGTGCTTCGGGAGACGTACAAAATAATGCAGGGCATGAGTAAAGTGGATTGAGGGACGCTCTTCTCCCTCTCACAAAATATCAGAACTAGGGGACATCCATTCAAATTGAGGGCTGGGAGAGTGAGAACAGACAAAAGAAAATATTTTTTTACCCAGTGTGTTGTTAGTCTGTGGAACTCCCTGCTACATGATGTGATGATGGCATCTGGCCTGGATGACTTCAAAAGGGGATTGGACAGATTCTTGGAGGAAAAGTCGATCACAGGTTACAAACCATGATGGAGATGTGTAATCTCCAGGCTTAAAACCAGGGTACTTCAAGGGTGAGATGCAGGGGAGTGGTGTCAGGAGACAGATGTCTAGTCTCGTGCACTCCCAGACGCATCTGGCGGGGCCACTGTGAGATACAGGAGGCTGGACTAGATGGGCCTTTGGCCTGATCCAGCATGGCTCTTCTTATTTTCTTATGTCCCACCAGTGTTACATTTACCCCTGGTTGAGAACCAAACTATATATTGCATACACTTTCTACTGGAAGCTATTGGGGTAGTAGGTTGCATGCTTGAGACGTGTAATTATCTATATTAAATTAAATTAAAATATATGGAGGCTGATTGCAAGGAGTTTTCCTAAATAGATGTTTTTCTTTTTAAATCTATAGAATTCATGCCCCCTAAATCTGATGGGAAATTATCCCAGATATATTTGCAATGAAATTGCATGTGTAAAGCATATCAATAGCACAAAGGCATGAGAACTGAAGTTTTAGGCAGAAATACTGGAAACTTTTTTTAAAACTTAGGGGCCGTTTTACAAGGAACTGGACACAGTTCAGAACTGTAAGCTAAATAGAATGGCTTGTCTTCACATGACCACATGGACATCAGTTGAAGACCTGTTGACACGGCAAGGAAAGAATCTATCCCTGCCTTCTATCATAAATAGTTTTGCTGATATATCTGCTTTTAACACCAGTTTGAAAGTCATGTTTTGTTGACCTTTCCCTGACACAGGGCTGCCACAGCAGATAGTACGTTCCAGTGTTATATTTGCCGACACAGCAGATCTTTTCATTATCATTGGATTCTTACGCAGTTTTAAAATGAATGGAAGTCTCATTTTCATTTCCCTGTATTCTCACTGTTTCCCTTAAATTAATAATCCTCTGTAATTCTTTATATGTTAACAGCCTCATTAGAATTTATAAGAATATATGCTCCTTTATGTGATTAGAAAAGAGAAAGGACCTAGGAGAAAATAATATATTTTGGTGGCAGTGAGCCACAGAATAAGATGCTGTTGCCATAGTTTTCCTTTGGGATTAAAAGTGATTCAGAAATACAGTATATAATTTAATTTTTAGCCTCATTTACACATATGTAAAGACACCAAAGATCATCGGAATCTTTGATTATATAAATGTTTTCCTAGTTAACCAAAGTTACATGGCTGTGAATTTGTTTGCTTTTCTTTATATTTCTGTGTGATTTTTTTAAAAAAAAGTTATTGAGAAAATACAGATATTTTCAAAGAATAAACTCTTAAAATTGAAACATGTCGGGCTGGATCCAAAGGAATGTTAGTCAAATGAATGCTATCCTGTGAAGCGTTGTGCAAGTGCCAGCAGAAAAAAAGAGGACCCAAATAATTAGCGGCCAGTCAGCTTGACTTCAATTCCTGGAAAGATCCTAGAGCAGATTATTAAACAGGCAGTCTGTAATTATTTAACAAACAATGCTGTCATTACAAGAAGTCAACATTGGTTTCTTAAAAACAAGTCACTCCAGACTAATTTGATCTCTTTCTTTGATAGAATTACAAGTGGATGAGGGGAATGTTGTGATTGCTTATCTGGGATTCAGTAAGGCCTTCGATAAGGTCCCCATGGTATTCTTACAAAGAAGTTAGTAGAAAATGGGATAGATAGTGCTACTGTTAGGTGGATTTGTAATTGGTTGACTGATCGCACCCAAAGGATGATCATAAATGACCTCTCTTCAGCTTGGAGAGACGTGACCAGTGGGGTGCCCAAGGGTTCTGTTCTGGGTCCAGTGCTATTCAATATCTTTATTAATGACTTGGAGGAAGGAATTAAGAGTAGGCTGATCAAATTTGCAGATGATACCAAATTGGGAGGGGTTGCTAATTCCCTAGAGGATAGGATGAAAATCCAAAAGGACCTTGACATATTGGAGTACTGGGCCAAAGCTAATGGAATGGCGTTCAACAGAGGGAAATGTAGGGTGGTGCATCTAGGTAAAAAGAATGAATTGCACAGATATAGTATGGGAGACACCTGGCTGGAAAATAATACCGATGAAAGAGATTTGGGAGTCTTGGTGGACGACAAATTGAAGATGAGTCATCAGTGTGATGTGGCAGCCAAGAAAGCCAATGTGATTCTTGGTTGCATCAACAGAACCATAGTGTCTAGATCAAGGGAAGTGATAGTACCATTCTATTCTGATCTGGTCAGACCCCACCTGGAGTACTGTGTCCAGTTCTGTGCCCCTCAATTTAAAAAGGATGTTGACAACCTTGAGCTGGTCCAGAAGAGAGAGACCAGGATGGTTGAAGGTCTGGAAGAAATGTTTTACGAGGAAGGGCTTAGGGAACTGGGAATGTTTAGCCTTTAAAAAAGCAGACTGAGAGGGGATATGATAGCTATGTTTAAATATTTGAAAGGATGTCATATTGAAGAGGGAACAGGTTTGTTTTCCATGGTTTCAGAGACTAGGACTCGGGGCTATGGTTTCAAACTACAGGAAAAGAGGTTTTATTTGAATATTAGGAAGAACGTCATGACGGTTAGAGCTGTTTGGCAGAGGCTGGATGGCCATCTGTCAGAAATAATGTGATGAGGGTTCCCTTGAGATCTCTTCCAACTCTATGATTCTATGATTCTAAGATTTGGTGTGCCAACGTACATCACACACATATACAAAAAGATAATGCATTGCCATGTTTGTAGATGAAATAAATGCAGTTCCTCATTTGCAAAACAAAACCCCATTGCAGAGCAACTCTTAATAGCAAGATTGCACTCAGCATGCACTTCAGAATTTGGACTTATTTTACACTGAGAAATGATGTTTGCTCGAGCCATTAGGTGTTGTTGTGCATATGTGTAAAGAATTTGAAGTAAACATCACTAAAGATGTGAAATCCAGTGAAAAACTAGGAAGCAATCTTGCACAAAAAGATTGTGCAAGGGAAGACACCTCATTAGATTTCAGTTTTATTCTCTGTTGCACTGCTATTGTGTTAGATTAGGAACTGTCATTCCATCAACAACACCTTAAAGATAAATAGGTTGCATTTGCCGTAAACTTTAATGGATTGCTCTGCGCTTCATCAGATGTTGTGACAAGATGATCAAATTGCGTGTAGTCCCTGAAAGCTTATGATAAGCTTGTTAGTCTTTAAGATGTCACAAGGCTTTTTATTGTTGCTTACCTCTGAAAAAAATCTGTCCTCCTTTGTACAGTACTAGATTTCCATTAGTGGTAGAACTAACAGATGTGCCCTTTCAGATTTGTTTATTTTTGGCTAGATGTGACCTTGATTTATTTTTAATCATGCTTTGATTATTCACATGCAAATACTAATATTACCCATTATTTATTTCTTACAGAATAAAAACATTATCTCTTGAGATGGAAAATAAGCAAGCTGCAATACAAAAATTAAAAGAACAGTTGAAATGTCTCCAGAAAGAGAAGGAAATTTCACACAAACAGTCCCAGCTCTTACAGTAAGACATCTCACAGGGCAATCTATGGGCTAATTAGCTGGGTGAAACTATGAGATGTGGTGATTTTGGGGGGAAAGGGCTGAAGTTGGGGGGAGAATTACTACGATTCATGCTCTGACAGAACCTGAGACAGTATAGTTCTTTTCTGAAGTCCATTAATAAACTGGGATATGAAACTAGAGTTTGACCCTGGTTAGGTATAATTAACTTTTCTTGGGGGAAATGGATTTTCTATAATTTGAACACAACAATTCACTCACTTCATTCATGACATTGGTCCTCTCTGTTGACCAATCATAAGACATCCCTCAACTGTCACAATGTGGACTAGAATAATCCTTCACTCAGTTTCATCCCTTGTGCCAAACAGGCCTTTAAATTTTTCTTCCAGAGTTGCTGTTTGGAGAGGAAAATAAAAAGATGCAAATAACTCCTTGTATATTTCTATGCACTGAAGACTTAACGGATGTGGAATTTATTTTATTTTATTGATAATATTTTTATAATATCTTATGATCTGTTTACTATTCTAAATTTTGTTAAACACAATATAATAATTACATTAAAATAGAATATTAATACCAAAGCTTTTGCATGCCAACCTTTTACTGCCCCAAGCAATCTTTTCCCCTTTACCATACATGGTTCACAGAAACATATGCTAAATATGACAGATACGTGGGGCAGACAGACAAGCGTAAATACAATTGCAATCACTTTATGAAGCAGAGTTGAAAATCTTGCATCCCACTTCAAGTAGTTATGAGCCCTGCTAGGATTAATAAGTATTGTCACTAAACTATCACGTATTGAATTACCAGCTTTTCCTAACCATCTAATACCTTATGGTACTTAGTGGCAATATCTATCAATAATTTCCAGTGTTCATTAGTTTTAAAAACAATTGACCATCAGTGTGTGGGTGATTTTGTCTTCTTTTTGGCAGGAAAAGACTGGAACAACATACGTTCTTCTTAAAGAAAGCCTTTGATGATCTTCACTTTATCAGAGGAGAGCAAAATGGTGTTAAAGAAAAGATGTTTGGCTCTCTCAAACAGTGGATTGCCCTAAAAGAAGAGATATTTTCTCTACTAGAAAGCATTAATATATCGGGATTGGCAGGTAAATTGCCAGATTGTAACATTTAACAGTATCTCATTCGTTGTCATGTCTGTCTGTCTTTATTTGTTCACTTTGATTTACAGTTCTAGTTTGTTTTGTGTTCACAACAAACATGTATGTATGTATGTATGTATGTATGTATGTATATATGTATGTATGTGCTACCTTCCTCCTGAAGGATCTAAGGCCACTTATATTTTAAAAGTATTAAAAGCTATCCTAATAAAACTCATAATAAAAAAATATTAAAACACATGAAAAACACAGAATAAATGTAAAATATATTAGACTGTAGTATAGTTCCCACTACCAGAAACTTTTGCCCTCATGGAAACATTTCAGGTGCCAGGATGAATACAGTGCAACACTTCTGTCTATCAGTATCAGTATCAATATCAAAACAACAACAAAAATGTTTTTTGGTCTGCCTAAGCATTCAGTCTTGACAACCCCACTTGAAAGTGGAGGTAGTACCATCCAGTGACAGGTTTGCCACTTCCATGAGACCGTAGGTCTCAGGGATAGTCTTCCATTGAACTTTTGAACTGTGTACCTAGGTCTCCAAAATCCACATCTGACTCTCCACAGTACGATTGTGCCCGTCAAAAGTGGTTTAATACAGTTCATGGACTCTTTACTGTGTTTTGTTGGTCATGATGTGAAATGACTTGAATGAAATCCAACAGAGGGAATTTTCTGCATCACCAGAAAGCACAACTGTCAGTCGTCCCTTTAGGTCACAGAGATGAAAGGTCATGGAATCTGAAGTCTCCAAATAGGCCTTAGGGGGTGGCAAAGCCTCCGCTGGAGCCGAACTCACTGTGCACTCATTCGCAAAGGGCAAGCGGCAGACGCATTGGTAGATGCTGCTACCACTGCTGTCTTCCACACTCCCGTGGTTCACTTGAGGTGATGTTAGATTCTTGTGCAAGAGTCACATTCAGGGCAACCTTTAACAGTGGACTCCGAAGAGTAGAGCTAGACCACTACTGGAATGTGGCTGAAGACCCCGGACTTGTATCCCAACATGAATGTCAGATATGCTGTGAGAAAATCCACAGTATCTCTGTGTATGGAATACAATACAAAGTTAAATTGTAGGCGACGTCTTTGAAGTGCAATCCGTTGGGGGGGGGAATGCTACTCTTGATTGGGATGTGCTATTATTTTGGTCAGTTATTACAGGATGTTCTGGAGATGTTGAGAGCAGCTATCTTACTAGATGTGCATGTCTTGCTGAATGTGACAGTCTCTGCCTTTTTGAGTAGCTGGTGTAAAAACGTTCTGAATATATTACTTCAGGCATAAGTGCATGTTTTCCTCTTTCTTTCTTCAAGAGGCGCAAATGCTAAGTAAAAAAAAATCTGCTTTTAAAGTACATCTCTTGTTATTGCTGAGCCTGGATGGTGCAAATTGAAGGTTAAGAAACAAACAAATAAAAAAAACCACAGACAAACATTGTGCTCCTTTGCTTGTGGTGCCATTTTAAAAAGATGTGTTTGCTATTTATGCACTTGGCAATGCAAACCATGCTTTATAATTACCTGTAATTCCCGTCTTTCAGCCCTTGCTTTTCACGATCAATGTGTATTCCAGTAGCATCTAAAATACACAAATACACATTTAGCAAGAGGGAACTGTGCATCCTCTAAATAAGGATAAGGATAAGAAGTGAACTTCTTATCAAATACAGAAATAAGGTGCAAAATTAATAATTAAGTTATAATTGGAACTAAGGATGCTATGTATGGAAGAAATATGTTTGTTCTGATAGACCCTTATTTATTATAACAGTGGATAAAAGATTACAAAAAAAGGTTTCATCAGTTAGCATAGATGTTTGCTTTCCTATTTATTTTCATGTATATATTGCTTTGCAACTCACCGTAAAAGCTACAGTTATAACATTTAGGCTATGTTTTAGCTGAATTATAGATTTGGAACAGGAATATGATATATAAGTTTACAGACCTTGAACCAGAGATGTATGAAGAGAGAAATGGATTCAAAATTCCCCTTTGCCTGAGCAAAAGAACATGAATACTGACACTTTTGACAGTTCCAAATATCCTTTAGGGAGGAAAAAAAGTGTGCGGGGGGGGAGCTGATAGCAGGAGAAGACTCCACGAAACAACAAAGGAATGCACAGTC
>JAHTLZ010000379.1:43343092-43354573 GCA_023846285.1 Phrynocephalus versicolor
GATGATGATGATGATGATGATGATGATGATGATGATGATGATGATGAAATACCATTGCCCTGTTGAGACATTTAGCTGAAGGCTTAAATCAGGTTACATTCCTGGAAGGACCATTGGCATGCATGCATCTCAAGCATGACTTTCTGAAAGCAATTCCATAAGTGCATTTGGCTGAAGTCGTTTACAAAATTCCCATAAGCACTTTGAGCCAAATGTGCTCACAGTCTTGTCTTCAGACTTTCAGGGTCAATATATGAAGGTCTAACTGACTTTTGGGTGGTCGGAATGTAAGGGAGGACTTACCTGTGTGTCCATTTCTCAAACATGAATGTAGATCTGCTCATACATTCAGTGGAACACATTAGGAGGGCTTCCTGCATGTAAGGCCCACGTCCTTACTTATAACTAGGAATTACAAATAAGGAGATTCGCTCAGCCTGCTTGTGTATTTTTTTAAAAAAAATTAATGCCAGTTGTGTTTCTGATGTTAGTGTTTCAGTTAATAATCATGGATTTAATTATGCAAACTTGGAGCATATTTGAAAAAAATGAGTTGAAGTTTCCTATTTCTTCTCCAATATAAAGGAATAGCTGAAAAAGACATAAAAGCTCTTCCTAATGCTGACTGAATTTGTATTTTGATTAGTTATGCTGCAACAAATGTGTTGCTAAATTAACAAATCCCTGCTTGCAACTCTTGTTGTATATCAACCATGTGAACTGATGTTAACTAGTCATATTCGTTTGTTAACTAGCAGTAATTTGCCACTGATTTATACCGCTGCATATATGCTGCTAGTATAACTATCTGATAGGATTCTCGGCAGTATAAATTACCTGCCATAGTCAACTTTTGCTGTCCAGGAGTTGAGTAGCAGGGAATAAATGGCTGAAATCCAGCAATGAATTTGAGGCACAGTGGTTAAATGCCTGTGCTACAGGTAAAACTGTGCTCACGACCTGGGGTTCAATCCCAGGTAGCAGGCTCATGGTTGACTCAGCCTTCCATCCTTCCGAGGTCAGTAAAATGAGTACCCAGCTTTCTGGGAGGTCGGCAATGTGTAGCCTGCATACTGTAATTAAACTTTAAACCACCCAGATACTACTTGAAGTGGTATGGGGCGGTTATATAAGCAGAACACTTTTTGCTTTATCTACGGTAGGCCCATCAAATCAGTGGGGATTTGGTAAATCAACTCCTCCATTAGTTATACTGACTTAATGGGATTCCTCTAGTCATGACTTACAACTGTATTTCAACCAATATACTCTATATGAAAGAATGTAATTGAATAAGAAAATCCTGTGACCTAAATACAGTAGAAGATTATGGAAAAGGAGCATTTTTAGCATGGGTTTGCTTATAGAGTTTTCTAAGTTTTTGATCTCAGTTTCATTTAATTTTCAGCGCTATCCAGTTTGAACCAAAGCCTAGGTGAATGCCAGAAGGAAAATATGGCCCTGCAGGAGGAGGTACAGCGTTTAAAGTTGATGTCAGATGTAGCTGAACAGAAAGAACAACAACTTCAATCTTCTCTCTTACGAGAGAGAGACTTAAAAAACAGATACCATGAATTACAAAAGAAAACAGAAGGTAAAAGGTTTGTGTTAATTTTGAAAGAAGTGGCTAGGTCCACAGAAAGACAATATATTTCATACCTTTGTACTACTATAGTATGACATTCATCAAAGCAGCACGTGATTTTCTGTTCTGTACATGAACATCCATGAGCTGCTGGCTTGTCTTCTTATAGACCCATCCCTCCTTGAATGGCCCAAATGCAGTAAGCAAACTACTTGTTTGGTTGTGTAATATCCTTGCTACTGTACCTTTATTCTGTCTTTTAAAGCACTTTGCCAAATATGAGATGGTATTGCTTCCCTCTCAGGAATTCATCTAAGGCAGGCCTGCCCAACAGGTAGACCGCGGGGTACTGGTAGCCCGCGAAGGGTTCAAAAGTAGCCTGCCGGCCACCAGTAAAAAAGGTGAGGGGATAAGTTCTCCACCCCTCCCTTCCCCATCCCAAGGACCAGCACTGCCCCAGCAAAGTTCTGGGTCTGCCCGCCTACTGTCTCAGCTGAACTGGGCAGTTCAAGGGCCATGGCGTGGTCCCCTGTTCCCCCCACTGGCCAGATGATCCAGTGTGTGCATGGTCAGCCTTCCCATAGGAATGCATTGAAAAACTGTTAGGTTAATCCCTTCTGGAGGGAACGGATTTCAATGCATTCCGATGGGAAACCACTGCTCTACTTAAATTTTTTTTTTTAGTTACGAGCATGTGCTTGGAATTGATAAAATTCGTAAGTAGAGGTATTATTGTAGTTGCCCTCAGGCACTTTGGGCCAGAAAAAAGTAGACCTCAGCCTGTTCAAAGTTGGACAGCCCTGAATAAGGCATATGTTGTTCTGATTTTGTTTGAAAGAAGTGGAAAGAGTAGAAGGCCATGATGTAGCAGTGTGAGGGTTCGATCCTTTCCAAGGTTGGTTCCGATCCAAATATGAACTCAGAGTCATTTTTATTACAAACTTCAAATGGGTTTTTATTTAAATTAACATGAGAAGAACATGAACAAACATTGTCTCCGGCTCTTTGTGATAACTTTAACAACTTTGGCATATCAACATTCTCTAATAAAGGCTCTTCAAACGTGAAGGCTAACTGACTTTTTTCTTTAAAGACGTTGCTTAGAAACAGGGACAATACTGAGTGCCTCTCCCCAGACATTGACTGCCGCAGCACGGGTGTCTTGCCCATTGGGCTACAGGATACTCGTACCTGCCCTTCTCCATTCCGGATTGGGTTTCTCCAATTGACCCGGCCACTTTACTGGTCTTACATGAACGGACCACTCAAACTCGTCCATCTCCCGAATCTTAGGTACGGGGTTTGTGTCCTCCCACCTCAGTCTCCATCTGTCTGTCTGCGTCCCAACCTCTTTTACCGGTCCTTCCCAACTGTCACTAACTCCCGCACGTGCCTGCTTCTCCTCTTCTGGGTCCTCGCGCTCAACCCACACGTCCTCACACTCATCAGCTGCCCACAAACCTTCTTGAACCACCCCCTGTTCCTGCTGTAGAGATCCAGCATTCTCATCAGCAATATCCCCCACTGTTAAATCCCCTACTTTTCTAGCCAGTTCTGTATTAACATTTTTATTGCATTCTTCTTTCCCACTTGGTTCTATTCCAGACGGCTCACTTTTCACATCTCCTTCACACACACACCCCTTCAAGTGTGCCGTCTTGAGAAGAGTACATTTCAATGTTCAAATGCAGGGTTGCCACAAGTCTGGAAATCCTGGAAAAGTCAGGGGGAAATGTAGATAGTTATGGGGAAAATGGATTTTGACTAGAGATATCATGAAGAAT
The DNA here is from genome assembly GCA_023846285.1 of Phrynocephalus versicolor. NCBI lineage: Eukaryota > Metazoa > Chordata > Lepidosauria > Squamata > Agamidae > Phrynocephalus > Phrynocephalus versicolor. The sequence continues at coordinate 43,346,462 of JAHTLZ010000379.1, forward strand.
GACATTTTGAAAGAAGCCAGAAGTGTCACTGATATTGATTTAAGTAAGGAAACCAATCTACTGTAGTAGATTCCTCCAAAGTAAATTGTGGTCATGCTGCTAGGTCTGAGCTGAAACATGTCACTGTGTCTGATGAAGAGAAGAAGAAGTTAAAGGGAGAATCCAGGCAATTTCATGTCAGTATGTGCACACTTATGTTGAAAAAGTACCCGCTAATTTATTCCGTCTGCAAAGGTATTACATTTTGTGACCCAGCTCTTATAAGCACCCATTTAACTGTGTGTCAGAATAGGCTAAGTACAGCACTGCAGTGTTTTTCTAGCTGAAATAGGTTGTCCAGTGCAGCATGTGATAAGGTTGAAAAGGAGTTTAGGCTGTTTACAGCAAAGCCAAATGTTATTCAATTGTTATCAACGTAAGGAACAAATAATTGATCAGTTTTGGAGGGAACTCCTTAAAGGCCACTCAGAGTATGAGAATCTGTGTTGTTTTGTAAAGAAAGTGCTAATCCTCTGTCATGGTCAGGCGTTCATGGAGCATGGATTTTCAATTAATGGCTAGATGATTGTTGAAAATCAGCTTGAGCATAGCTCCTTGATTGCTCAAAGGCAGGTTTATGATGGGCGGCTGTCAATGGGGGGTGGGGTGGGTGTTTTTTTTTTGCAAAATTACTGTAAATAAAAAATGATCCTTGCATTTAGCAACGTGAGGGATAAATATGGGGAAGCACTTGCTAATCAAAAGTCTGAAAGAGAAAAAGAATTAGACAAGATAAATAAAAGTAAGTCATTAGTTGATAAAGTGTCTGAGCTCAAGGCCAAGCAAGCCAAGCTTTTGTCTGAAAAGGCTAGTGAACTCTTAGCTATAGAGGACCAATTGATGTCCCTGGGAAGTTTTCTTAATTAAGTATTATGTCTTAATTAATATTTATAATGGACAAATATGTTTATTTGATAACATTTGACTGATAGTTTACTTTTGTCCATGATGTTATTTAATGTTTGACTAATATCTGATTTTACTGATGTCCGTGATGTTATGGATGCTCTCCTTAGCATGTACCATTTATAAATGCTGCTTATTGTTTTCTTTTCATTAAAAAGTTTTGTGAGTCCATGCATTTTAGTTTCATTTTATTTATTTATTTATTTATTTATTTATTTATTTATTTATTTATTTATTTATTTATTTATTTATTTATTTATCACCTGATTTTCCTGAAGAAACTCAAGGCAGTGAATAATGTTAAATATGTAATAATAAAGGGTGAAAGGAAGCAAATAAAATATCAGAACCGGGACAAATTAAAAAAGCAAATACCAAATACCAAATATAGATAGCAAATACAAAAAATACGTAAACGCAGCAATACAAGATGGCAGGAAAAAACAGACAGGAAAACCAACAACAAAAGGACAAATCAACCTCCTTGACTGCCAAAAGCAGCCTTAAAAAGCCAAGTTTTTAACAGCTTCTTAAAGGTCTCAAGAGGCTCAGCAGTCCTCATTTCAATAGGAAGATGGTTCCATAGTGTTGGGCCCGCCACAGAGAAGGCACGATTCCTCGTAGAGGTCTTGCAAAGCTCTCGAGGGTGGTGACCTGAAGTGAAAAGGACTGCAATGTTCTGGTGGGCCGGGCTGATTTTGATCTTAGAATGAAAGGTTCCGACCCATATTCTGGTCCCAAGCCATGGAATGTTTTACAAATCAAAACCAATACCAAAACCTTGAACCTTATTCGGGAGGCAACGGGTAACCAGTGCAAGCAAGCCAGGATGGGGTTGATGCAGTCATATCTTCTCACACCAACCACCAGTCTGGCGCCGCATTCTGCACCCACTGCAATCACCAAATATGGGTCAAGGGAAGCTCCACGTAGAGAGTGTTACAATAGTCTGTCCTCAAGATGACCAGCACTTGCACAACTCTCCTTAGGGAGTCGCTGTCAAGGTAAGGGCGAATCTGGGCGATTAGCCTAAGTTGGTAAAAGGCTGTCCTGGAGATGGCTGCCACCTGACTCCAGGGACAAAGCCAGATCCAGGGTAATGCCTAGACTCCGCACTCTGTCAACCAGCTGGAGGGAAATCCCATCCAACCTGGGAAGAGGGCCACAATACCTGTTCATTCCCTGTTGCCCTTCAAGGAACAGTACCTCAGACCTCTCTGGGTTGAGTTTGAGCCTGTTTGTCCTGGTCCATCCAGAACCGCATCCAGGCAATGATCAAGGGTCTGCACAGCTTCCGATGCAGAGGTGGAAAAGGAGAGAGAGAGCTGCGTGTCATCAGCGTTCTGATGACTGCAGACCTCCAATCTCTGAATAACCTCAGCCAACGGCTCCACACTCTAAATAAAAAAAATAGATGTTAAACAGCATGGGGGAGATTGCCAACCCCTGGGCCACCCCACAAGAAAGCAACCAAGGGGCCAATAGAACTCCATCCAGCCTGACTCGTTGGGCACAGCCCTGGAGGAAAGAGCGGAGCCAGCACAAAGCTAGGCCACCAACTCCAACCTCCATTAGCCTGCCCAGGAGGATACTGGGGTCGACAGTATCAAAGGCCGCTGACAGGTCAAGGAGGACCAGCAGCCCCTGTCAGCCCCACTCAAGAGGTCATCTTGCAGTGCGACCAGGGCTGTTTCAGTCCCATGGCACGGCCAGAACCTGGACTGGAATGGATCCAGGACACGGTCTTCCTCCAGGAACGACGGGAGCCGCACAGTTGCAACCTGCTCCACCATTGGCTATTGGATGATAGTTGTTCATATTGTCCCCAGCCAGGCCAGACTTCTTAAAAATGGGCTTGATCATGGTCTCCTTCAGGTAATCGGGGAAACCCCTGTCCCTGAAAGAGCCGGAGGCATACATTCTGGCATGCTCCCCCTGCGATTTTTTACTATCCACACATTTATTTCAGCTCTACAATATCAATTGTTTGTTTCAAATGTTCAGAAAAGTCCATCTGCCAGTGCTTTAAGTAAAGAGATTTGGGGGGGGGGGGAGTCAGGGAAAATCTAACATTTTGACATGGAAATCCTGGAAAAGTCAGGGAATGTTGTGAATAGAAATTTGTGGCAATTAACTGCAGAAGCGTAAAATGACGGCTTGGAAGATCATTCAGGGTGCTTCTTTTTAATACCTGTCTGGTATTTGTACTAGTTGATTGATTTAGGTTGGCCAAATAGAATTAGTGGCTTTTGGCATCTGTAGTGATTCTTGAATAGGTCAAGAGATAAAGTTCTTAGGCACATCAAATTTCCATATGTTTGGCACTGTCCAAAACCTCTACTAATTCTGTCTTGTGGTTTTTGTCCTGAAACCTAAGATGCAGCGTATTAATCTGCTGTGCTTTCTGTAAGCTCATGGCAGGGAGAAGCACATTAAAAAGTCAACAGCCTTGTTATTTTGATTCAGAACTTCATTCTAAAAGCAATACTGTACTGTCATTTGGTCTACAGTCCTGACCAGCGACCGAAATATTCTAAAAGTGTACAGGTTGTGCTATTCAAGAAGCAACTTTGATCCATCAAAATGACAGTGTAATTGCAGAGCACGGCATCTATCACAGTATGTGATTTCAAGCCTTGAACAGCAGTACTTATGATACAGAATGGCTTTCATTGTGAAGCCAACAGTAATGGTGATATAGTAATCAGCTGAACAATATGCTGCTTCAAGAGTGAATCCTTAATATGAAAGCAACCAAAATGGAATCCATTGGATCTGAGCACAATGAGAAAACTGCAAAATACTTGCCCAGTTCTCATTGTTTCCTAAAAAAAAAACCCACTTTGGTCTCTTTCTGGTTTCCCTGTCACTTCTGTGTCCGATAGAAAGTACCTTGTGTCAAATGTGGAATTACAACATGGTATTCCATGTTCCCTGCAAATGTTGAACAATAAAACTGATAGGACTGATCCAAAATTATTGCTCTCTGCTCTTGGGGAGAACAACGTTTCTCCTTGAAGATTGCATCAATTTTTCTGGGGTGAAGAGGATGAGATCACTCCACTTTCAAGCAGTGGCAAACTTTTCAATGAAGTAGTCCAAGGTTTTTTGTTTCTTATTAACAATTACTTTAACTTTTTCTTAATGCTTAAAGCGAGCATGTCCAAACTTCGGCCCTCCAGATGTTTTGGACCACAACTCCCACAGTTCTTTGTCATTGGCAATCAAAGCTTAGAATTCTGGGTGTTGTGGTCCAAAACATCAGGAGGGCCGAAGTTTGGACATGCCTGGCTTAAAGTGTTCTGCTTATATACCACCCCATATCACTTCAAGCACTCTCTGGGAGGTTTGCAATTTAATTATGTAGGCTATACTATAAACTTTAAAAGAGGCTAGGTGACTGCTTCAAGCAGCAACTTCTCTGTGCTCTGCAGCTTGGTTGCCATTACTCTGAAAATTTAGCCAATGTTCCCCTGCTAGTATATTGTGTCAAGACAATGGCTAAAGTCCTGGTGATTTGGTGAGTCAACTCCTCCTAAGTTCCAGTAATTAAGGTCCAATTTGCATAAGTAGGGTAGGTCCATTGGAATCAATGGTACCTACATAAGGGTTCACTCACCAAAAATACCCACTGGGTAGTCTAGTGCATCTCATTATGCTGAGCAGCAGGATTTCAGCACTTGTGTCATTCCTAGGTGTGTTCTTTGGAGGAAGATGCCTGTTCCAAATCCATCTTTTTCCCCCTCCATTAATGCCACTCCCAGGACATTGTGGCCAAATTTTCAAGAGGTGTATGCGAATCAACTTGCCCTCTGGAGCTGCAGAGTAACTTTTTAAAATACATGTCTCTGTAATTAAATAGGCAGACTTATAACTACAGTATCTCATTTAGCAAGCAAATTTTGAAGCTCAGATTAGTCTGTTCCGGCATAACAACAGAGGGAGCAGACTGTAATCTCAAAAAGCTCATGGTACAAGTAAATCTTAAAGATGCTATAAGACTCTTCAGTACAACCAAACCCCATAAGGACAGCTCCAGCCCCAAAATAATCTCTGCTCCCTGGAAGTCATCACAAACCACCACAATCACTCAAATTTGATCATTTACAGGATCATTTGCTGCATAGACGGGGAAAGGACTCTAAAGAGGTAGCCTATAATCTGTGAAATCTTACATGGAATAAAATGCATTTGTCTTTATAGTGTCAAAAGAATTGCTGTTGATTTTACTCTTGTAATATTCCACTGACATAATGAGCAACCTTGAAAATGTTTCAGTGATTGACTTGGGAAATCAACCTCCATATCTAAGGGCTACATTTTAATGAAGACTGATGTAATGCTTTCTGCTGTTCTCGTGCTTAAGTTTTATTAAGTGATAACTCTACCAAGTAATAGGCAGTGAAGTACAAGCTGTGTCTAAGAGGCTTAAAATTGGTGTGTTAATAAAGGTACATTTTGTTCTTCCTAACGAAATTTTAAATATTCATTCTTAAAAATGGTTGTTTTTCATTAATCTGTCATTCTGCCCAGAGAGGTCAGTATGACCAGAAAAGTAGTAAACTGAATTCCTACTTTCCCCCAGAAAGAACCAAATGCTCCCATATTTTCAATAGACGGAAAGACATTATGATTCATCGAAGGAGAATATCCTAATAAACTTTATTCCTATTTTTCCAAGGAAGAGCTAAACATGCCAAAGTGAATATTGACAAGTCATGGCATATTGTGGTTTGGATGTCTGTCTGTTTTTAAGTGCCTCTGGCTTTCAAAACGATCTGTTTTCACTTAGCATCTTGAAAAATTAGAAAGGGCGTTAGAAAACTGATGCCGTTTCACATGTTTTTTTTCTGAGTAAGAAGAGGATAATCATGGCATCTATAATGGCTGGTGTACTGAACCACCCACAGAATAGGTAGAACCCTTCTTCCAAGTGCCTGTGGAGGAGTCTGTGAGTTCCTCTGACACCAGCTCTGAGCATCACAGTGAGACACACAAGGTGAGGGATTCAGGCAGCAGACTTTAGTACCTTGAAGAGTACAGCTATAGCATCAAGAGACAACAATATCTAAAAGATGAGTAACACCAAAGGGTGGCCACCACCCTGATCATGACAGAAACTTGTTCAGTCTGGAGTTCTGGTCCTTTGATGGATGCAAAGGAGGTCAGAACACCCAGTCAGGCGAGTCCTATACCAGCCCTGCTGGGAAGAAGATGTGGGAGGGAGGAGAAAGAGGCCCCTCACTGGTTCCATGTCACAGCAACAGCTTTCTTCCTCTGAATTTATCAGGAGACAATGCAAAGCCTCTTTTCTCCCCTTACTCTTTGCCAAAATCCTTAGTACAGTACTAACTTCCACTTCACAGAAATATCCAGGAGAGCATTTTCTTCATTATGAGAGTCATCTAGGCTGTGTGACGCACACAACTTAGGAACAATGTGAGCTTCATTGTGAAGCATGTGGCAAGTGCACCCAATCCTTCTGAAAATATGTGAAAGAGAAGAACTTCCACATTGGAAGGTAGGGGCTTAGATTTCTCTGTTTGCTCTATCCCATCTGATAAGTACAGAAGGGGAATTTACTGAGGTGGGAGAGAAGAAAAGGGGGAAAAGCCAGCTCTGATCCCTACTTCATTCTCTTATCGGTTTGATCTGTATGTAGAATGTATCTTATGTAAAGATGAAGGAGGAATGAACATTGGTTGAAGAACCATTAATAATGTAAGATACACAGATGACCCAATATTACTGCCCAAAACAGCAGTCACCTGAAACAACTTTGAGGGAAGGTGAAGGAAGAAAGTGTCAAACCAGGACTGCAGTTAAACATGAAAAAGACAAAAATCATGACTTCAGAAGAACTACAAACCTTTAACATTGAGAAAGAAAGAAAACTGAAATAAGAGATTTTTTTATACCTTGGTTCAATCATCATTCAGAATGAAGACTGCAGCCAAGAAATCAGAAGATGACAGAGACTCAGAAGGGCAGCAGTGAAGGAATTAGAAACCAAGACCCAAGTCATCCACACTCTTGTATTTCCAGTCACCATGTATGAGTGTCAAGCTGGACAGTTAAGAAAACTGACAGAAAAAAATAATCATTTGCTTGAAATGTCGTGCTTGAGAAGAACTTTATGGATGCCCTTGGACTTTCAGACAGAACAAAAAGTAAGGCTTAGATGAAATCAAGCCTGAACAATCTGGAGACAAAAAAATGTTGAAACTGAGGCTGTCCTATTTTGGACACCTTGTGAAAAGGTAGGATTCCCTGAAAAAAGACAATAATGCTGGGAAAGGTGGTAGGCAGAAGGAAAAGAAGACTCAATATGAGATGGATTGACGTTCTTAAAGCAGGCATGTCCAAACTTCAGCCCTCCTGATATTTTGGACCACAACTCCCAGAATTCCAAGCCTGCATTTCCAATGGCAAAGGACTGTGGGAGTTGTGGCCCAAAACATCTGGAGGGCTGAAGTTTGGACATGCCTGTTCTTAAAGGATGCCACAGGCTTGAGTCTACAGGATCTAAGTAGGGATGTTGAGGACAGGACATGGGGAATGTCACTCATTCATTGGGTGGCCATAAGTGAGAGGAGATTTGATGGCACATAACAAATCCCTACACATTTTGCAGGTTGAAATTTTGAAATCTATTTTAAAAGGCTGTCACAATCTTGGATCTGAAGTTCCTGTGGTTTCCACTCACACCTGAGGACCCTTACCTCCTCTCTGTGGTACTGGTAGCAACTTACTGCTATTATATTCTCAAAGAATATTGGTGCCTTAGGAGGATAACAGAGTGATAAACCCAAGTGCACAGCCTGTTAACACCTCCCAGTGACCTGGAGGGTTAGTTTTCCCTTCAATATCAGCCTTTTTGAGATGCCTTGGAACTGGATGGTTTTGCAGAGTGATGTTGCTTCTGTTTATGTAATAGCATCTTGAAGTTTTCCTTCCAGAGGAGCCAACAGCTTACATGGGAAGCCCTGTTGGGGTCAAATTCCAACCTGCTGAGGAAGATCAGTAAATGGCTCTATTCCCTTTCTTTTTAGCAGCATCTCCAGTAATATGTCCTTGAATATTTACATTGTCAACCCTTTTAACTGTTAAAGATTTAACATTAGTTAGTTAGTTAGTTAGTTAGTTAGTTAGTTAGTTAGTTAGTTA
>JAHTLZ010000379.1:43354583-43380092 GCA_023846285.1 Phrynocephalus versicolor
TTAGTTAGTTAGTTAGTTAGTTAGTTAGTTAGTTAGTTAGTTAGTTAGTTAGTTAGTTAGTTGATTTCTAGGCCACCCATCTAGCCCAAAGGTTACTCTGGACAGTTTACAACAATATAATATAAAGTACAAAACATATAAATGAAACATTAGTAATTTCCATGATTCTCTAGGATGGTTCATATTTCTTAATATGGGGGCTGATGCTGTGTATGCACTTTCTATGTCCCGTGGTTGATTTTAAATACTCTATAGACCTATGTCCACTCTCCATTTCATTACGAAGGCTGTATGATCATCACCTCCTCCTGTTCCTTTATTCTCTAAAGGCAGAGGCTTAGTTTGCAACTGTGGTTTTCCAGAACCTTGGTTTTATTTTGCAGGGAGGTGGTGAGATCATCTAAGAGTTTTAGCTTTCTTTCCTGTTTCATGAAGTCTGCTTTATTAGACAAGGTTGATGGAAGGTTGTTTCAGTAATAAGTTAATAAGTTTTTCATTTATTGGTGCCGAAGGTAGTTTCCAACTGTTATAAAGTACTATTTCGAGTTGTTTTAATCAACTCTTCTGAGTACCTGATCTTATTTTGGCCTCTTTGTTCCGCCCAAAGATCATGTTAGTATCATTCTGTTCTCTGTTCAACGGCAGGGGGTCAGATTGGTTTTCTGGAACAAAGTCCAAGATTAAATTGTATTCCAAGGATTGAAGATTTATTTCATTTCCTTCTTTGTGACAAGTGTTGATTTGCGGTTGAGGCTGGGAAAAATAAGAGTTAAAGAGAAATGTTGTCAGATAGCATCTGTACTGTCAGACTAAGCTACCACCTTGGTTGGCTGTTGGCCATGATATTTCCAAGATATTGGAAATACGTGTTGTGGGAAGTGGTGAACCCCATATATAGGTATAGAGTCATTTATTATGTGGACAGACAAATTAGAGTCTACCATGCAAACGTTTTTTGGAAGTGGATAGCATTCTGTTGTATAATGGAAACAATCCTCATATATTGCATGTGTAAGTCATCGGAACAACTAAATGTGAGGAAGACAGAATATCTGGTGACCAACCCAAATGAACCCAAATGTGGTACGATCCAAATAGATGGTATTGACCTACCGAGAACTGAGGAATTTAAATACAGTGGTACCTTGTATAAAGGAATTCATTCATTCCAAATGAAATTATGTTAAGCAAATTTTCCTTTATACAAATTCTCTTAGGAATGCATTGAAAATGGAGTGATCCCATTTTTATGTTGTATGGATTCTCCCCATAGGCGATTATGTTAAGCAAATTTCCCCTATTTCTGGATTATTTTGTTGTACAAATTTTATGTTATTCAAGCTGTTATACAAGGGTCCACTGTACTGTGGTTCCATGATCACAGCGGATGGGAGCCTGAATTGTGAGTCACATCAAGGATCAACAATGCCTGGCTAAAATGGCATAAAACACCAAGCATCAAAAAGATGACAACCATTTAAAGTCAAAGATCTATTGCACTATTGTGCGACATGTTGTGCTCTATACTGCAGAATGCTGGCCAGTGACTATAAAGAAGTTGAACGTTGACTTGGTGTCATGGAGACAAAGATGCTGCGATTGACATCCGGCCTCACACAAAAGGATCATTTTTATTTATTTATTTATTTATTTATTTATTTATTTATTTATTTATTTATTTATTATTGCACTTGTATCCCGCCCATCTTCCGAATCGGAACTCTGGGCGGCTTACAATAAAAAACAATAAAATAAAAACCAGCAACAGATTACAATAAGAGGAGGGGAGGCAATACCCTCTAACGGGGATGACGCGGGCGGCATGAAAAAATAAAAAATAAAATAAAAAATAAAGTAGAGACTTTATCTCCATAAAGAGGTGAGTTTTCAAAGCCTTTTTAAAGGCAGACAGGGACTCTGCAAGGCACAGCTCACTGGGGAGATGGTTCCACAGCGTGGGGCCAACCACAGAGAAGGCGCGGACATGCGTACGCGATTTCCACGCCTCTCTGGGTGTGGCCACCCTCAGTGATCGCACCTGTGCCATTCTCGTGGGCCTGGTCCCAGTTGATTCTCGTGGGCCTGGTCCTAGTATCATGTGCACAATGATGACATCCAGGCAAAATATGGCATTGCACCAATTGCTGACAAGATGCATGAAGTCTGACTGCGTGGGTATGGACACATCTTGCGTGTCGATGAGGAAACTGGCCAAAAAGAGTCTCACCCTGGAGGTCAGCAGATCCTTGTCAAAGACAATCAAAATAGCTCTGGATGAACACACCTTTGACAAGGACATGAAGTTGTTCCAGGTTCACCCAGCCCTAGCCCATGACTGTGCCAAGCAGAAGGCAAAAACAAGAATAGTGGACTCTGCTATTCAGACAAGGCTAAGAAAAAGAAGTCATCAGAGCAACTTGACATTTCCAGTAGATGTGCAATATGTATAATAACTTGCCCCGCAAGTATAGATTATTAGAAACTTTAGTCTTACTTTTCTTCAGCTTTTTATGAGGAATTATGAACTATTTTTGGTGGCAAAAATATTAAAACTGAAGCTGCCCTACTTTGGGCAGATCATAAAAAGGCATGAAACACTAATGCTGGGAAAGATACAAGGCAGCAGAAACGTGTTCCTGAATCTAACACAGCAAAAGAGGAAGACCATGAACTGACTCTCTCTAAAGGAAGCCATACACTCCATAGACTTGAGTCTACAAGAGTTGAGCAGGGCTGTTGAGGACAGGATATTTGGGAAGCTGCTCATTCATAGGGTGACCATAATTGATGGCACCAAACAAAGCAAAGCAAAAAGCAAAATATTCTGCTTATATATCACCCCATACCACTTCAAGAAGTCTCCGGGCAGTTTTATTGCCCCCATCCCCAGCAACAAATGTGTGATAAATGCTCTTGACATCAACAGTACGCCTTAATAAAAATAAAGTGCAAGAATGTCATGTATATCTGTGAAGCTTCTCAGTCATCCAGGTGAGTTTATCTGGAAACTGAGTCATAGCAACTGGACTTCATTTCTTGTGGGATCGGAACATTTCACTACTCATCCAAGCAGCTTCGTCAGTCTGATTAAAGCTAGTTGCGAGTCCTCCATTTTATAGTTCACTTTGTCCTCATGTCACCCTGGTCTGAAATAGGCTCATAAGATGAACAATGGCCTGAGTAGGCTCATTAGGTATACAATAGGCTCAAGACATGTATGTGAGTATTGAAAACCCCTATGTTAACAGAGGTGGGGGGCTCAGGCACAGCCAATCTGCTACTTATCAGGCTGTGATTTCAACAATCCCCAGACAAATCAAAAAATGCTTCATTCCTTCACCACCAATGTCATAGCTAATGACCAATACTTAATGGGTGTTCACCTAATGAGCCTATTGTCCACCTAACGAGCCTATTCAGGCCATTGTTCATCTTATGAGCCTATTTCAGACCAGGGTGACATGAGGTCAAAGTGAACTATAAAATGGAGGACTCACAACTAGCTTTCCTCAGACTGATAAACCAGTTTGGATGAGCAGCGAAACATTTCAATCTCTCAAGAAGAGAAGTCCAGTTGCCATGACTGAACTTCCGGATAATGTCATGTATAAAGGTTTTATTTCTTCTTTGATTGACACAGGCTAGTAATATAAGCTCCTGGAATTTCATATGCAATTGTAAGGAAATTTTATTTTTCTGTTTCTTTGGCTGATCCATTTTGGAATATTGATCTTCACAATCAAATTATCAGTAATGACCTACTAAAGCAATTATTGAACTTGTTACGGAGGTCTTTGGTATGTAATAGTTGTCCTCTTGTAATATTGTTCCTTTGTAGAATTTGTGGTTTATTGTGAAGACAGACTCTTTTGAAAAGGCAAAAGATTCATTCCAAAGTTATTTCAACATTTGGTGTAATTGTGTGGAATCTTTAATATATTTACAATGCCTGGTCTGTAGCAGAAGGGTCACTGTGACCAGTTTGGTTATAACTGTTGACAATACATTTCTGACATAATCTAAATTTATGGGGCATTATGTCCTTGTTTGATTTTTCAGATGCTTATATCTCAACAACAGGAGACAAGTTTTACGAACGAAAATCTCAGGAGAGATATTTTGGATACAAATAAAAGATAAATTTAGGATTTGCCAATAGGAACTCTGGGTGGGGAATTTTAAGTCCTCCAAGATGTACCAGACGCCCAAAAGTCCTAACTAAGATGGTCAGTAAAGAAATTGTAGGAGTTGAACTCTGTAATATCTGAAGTCTGAAGCAACTGTACTTCATAGAAACCAAACATGTATTTTTAAAAGAGAGAAACAGCTTTAGAAAAGGGAAATTTGGAACAGTGGGAGATGAGATATTGGTTCCATCCTCTGTTTGTAGAATCCCTGATCCAAATTTATTTCTCTCTCTCTCAAAAGAGATATCTCCCAATTGAGGTTCAAAAATGTATTATTTCAGCATTACAAACTTTGCAGAGGGATAAATAGTGGAATGGGAAGTCTTGCTAGTCCAAGGGCCACAACTGATTGCATGTAATTTTTATTGGTTTTAAAAATTCCTTTTCAAATTGTTCTTAAACCATTTATAAAAATAGTTTTAGCTTCCTGGAATTTGGTCAAATCCATGTTGGTTGCACCGATGACACCGTCCAACCATGTCATTCTGTGCTGTCCCCTTTTCCTTTTACCTTCAATCTTTCCCAACATCAGGGACTTTTCCAAGGAGTCCTTTCTCCTCACAAGGTAGACAAAGTACTGGAGCCTCAACTTCAAAATCTGTCCTTCCAGTGAACATTCAGGGTTGATTTCTTTCAGGATGGACAGGTTTGATCTCCAGGGGACTCTCAAGAGTCTCTTCGAGCACCACAGCTCAAAAGTGTCGATTCTGCGGCGATCAGCCTTCTTTATAGTCCAACTCTCACTTCCATATATCACTACTGAAAAAACCATAGCTTTGACTATCCTGTGATGTCTCTGTTCTTTAAGATGCTGCCTAGGTTTGCCATCACTTTCCTCCCAAGAAGCAGATGTCTTTTAATTTCATTGCTACTGTCACCATCTGCAGTGATCAAAGAGCCCAAGAAAATAAACTCTGTCATTGGCTCCATTTCTTCCCTTTCTATTTGCCAGGAGGTGATGGGACATGATCTTAGTTTTTTGGATGTTGAGCTTCAGCCCATTTTTTCACTCTCCTCTTTCACCCTCATTAAGAGGTTCCCTAATTCCCCCTCACTCTCTGCTCTCAGAGTACTATCATCTGCGTTATCTAAGGTTGTTGATGTTTCTTCCAGCAGTCTTCATTCTGGCTTGTGATTAATGCATTCCTGCCATTCACATGATGTGCTCTGCATATAAGTTAAATAGGCAAGGTGACAGTATACAGCTTTGTCATACTCCTTTCCCAATTTTAAACCAGTCAGTTGTTCCATATCCAGTTCTGTTCTGACTGTTGCTGCTTGCCCCACATATAGATTTCTTAGGAAACAGATAAGGTGGTCGGGCACTCCCATTGCTTTAGGAACTTGCCATAGTTTGTTGTGGTTCACACAGTCAAAGGCTTTGGCATAGTCAATGAAGCAGAAGTAAATGTTTTTATGGAACTCTCTAGCTTTCTCCATAATCCAACACATATTGGCAGTTTGATCTCTGCCCCTTCGAAATCCAGCTTCTCTCTCCACATACTGCTGCAGCCTCCCTTGTAGAATTTTGAGCATAACCTTGCCAGTGTGTGAAATGAGTGCAATTGTACGATAGTTGGAGCATTATTTGGTGTTGCCGTTCTTTGGCGTTGGGATGTAGACCAATCTTTTCCAATCCTCTAGCCAGTTTTCGAAATGTACTGGCATATTGCATGTAGCACCTTTACAGCATCCTCTTTTAAGACTTTAAATAGTTCAACTGGAATGCTATCACCTCCACTGGCCTTGTTGTTTGCAATGCTTTCTAAGGCCCACTTGACTTAACTTTCCAGGATGTCTGGCTCGAGGTCATCAGTTTACACTATCTTGGTTATGAAGAACATCCAGATCTTTTTGATATAATTCCTCTGTATATTCTTGCCATCTCTTCTTGATTTCTTCTGCTTCTGTTAGTTCCTACATTATATCCTTCTTTACACAAAATGCCCCTTTAATATCTCCAGTTTTCTTGAATAGATCTCTGTCCCCCCCCCCTTTTCTATTGTTTTCCTCTATTTCTTCGCACTCTTCGTTCATCCTATCTCTCATTGCTATTCTTTGGAAGTCTGCATTCAGTTTTCTGTTATCTTTCCCTTCGTCCCTTGAATTTTGCATCCCTTCTCTCCTTTGCTATTTGTAGGACCTCATTGGACAGCCACTTTGCTTTCTTGCATTTTCTTGTATTTGGGATGGTTTTCATTGCTGCCTCCTGTACAATGTTACAAGCATCCTCCATAGTTCTTCAGGCGTTATGTCCACCAAATCTAGTTCCTTAAATCTGTTCTTCACCTCCACGGTGTATTCATAAGGAATTTGACATAGATTGTACCTGACTGGCCCAGTGGTCTTCCCTACTTTCTTCATTTTAAGTTTGAATTTTGCTATAAGAAGCTGATGATCTGAGCTGCAGCGAGCACCAGGTCTTGTTTTTGCTGACTGTATAGAGCTACTCCATCTTTGGCTGCAGAGAACATAATCTGATTCTGGTGTTGTCCATCTGGTGATGTCCATGTGTAGAGAAGCCTTTTATGTTGCTGGAAAAGAGTGTTTGCAATGACCAGCTTGTTCTCTTGATAAGCCTTTGGCCTGCTTCGTTTGGAACTCCAAGGCCAAATTTGCCATTTATTCTTTTTATCACTTGACTCCCCGCTTTAGCACTCCAATCCTCTATGATGAGAAGAACATCTTTCTTTGGTATCAGTTCTAGAAGGAGTTGTAAGTCTTCATAGAATTGGTGAATCTCAGACTCTCCAGCATTGGTAGTTGGTGCATAAGCTTGGATTACTGTGATGTTGAAAGGGCTGCCTTGGAATCGTACCAAAATCATTCTATCATTTTTGAGGTTGTATCCCAGCACAGCTTTCCCTACTCTTTTGTTGACTATGAGGGCTACTCAATTTCTTCTATGGGATTCTTGCCTACAGTAGTAGATGTGATAGTTATCTGAACTGAATTCACCCATTCCCGTCCATTTAAGTTCGCTGATGCCCAAGATGTCTAAGTTTATTCTTTCCATCTCATATTTGACGACATCCAGCTTACCCTGGTTCATAGATCTCACATTCCAGGTTCCTATGCAGTTTATTTCTTTGCAGCATTGGACTTTCCTTTCTCTTCCAGGCACGTCTGCAGCTGAGCATCCTTTCGGCTTTGGCCCAGCCACTTCATTAGTTCTAGAGCTACTTGTACTTGTCCTCTGCTTTTCCTCAGTATTATATTAATTAAATTAAAGTATATATTAATTAAATTCAATAATAAATGGAAGTGATCACTTCCCCATAGCTTAAGATGCTGTTCCACTGGAGTCATTATTTTTTCCTTTTCTTTAGTGAATGATATTTTAGATGGGTCAGTGGCCATAAAAAGGAGATAAAAATGATAGTTTTGGGGTTCCATGAGTTTGCTCAGGAAGATATAAGAGTGAAGTAGCATGCGTGAGAAGTTGGAAAGAAACATCTGAGTTCAAAACTCAAACCAGTATGGGACAGCCAAACTGTAAGGAGCTTATTGTTCTTCTGCTATTTATTTTTGTTATTGTTACCAGTATTACTAATACCAAATAAAACTTTCCATCTGGAGACTACATGCAACAGGTTATTAGAAGTCAAAAGGGCTACTCTTCTAAAATGTTAACAGCTCTGGTGATTTCTAAGTACTTTTTCCATGGTGTTGTGTGTCATAGTGAGTTTAGTCCAGGAATGTTTGAGATTTTTGTACTAGCTGTTGTATCTCCTTTGAACACTTGGTCCTGTAGCTTAAATGATTTCACTGTAAAAGAAACAGATGGCTTTGGAGATGTACATTTCAGAGGGGCTGCAATATATCCACAGCAGGGAGTAGGAACCAAGGCCATTTGGCAGCCACTATGTGCTAATAAAAACTGACAGATTACCTCCTCAAGGGGGTCTGTGAAAGTTGTTTATTTTCTTCATCACTTGCAGTGATCATTTTCCTGTATGGATCTACCCACTGTAACTGTTTAAAATAAATTAACATTTCTAGAAAGCCATTTCAGCTCCTCTTTTGCTCCTGAACTTCGAACATTTACCATTTATGTGATTTTTTAAAAATCTCTGTCTTAATTTAGATTACATACTGCATAGGATCTCAGTTCCCATGCTCGGAGAAGTATTTAGATAATAATGAAAGCTGTGCTTAATTTCCCGCATATAGTAATACCTTGGTTTAAGAGTGTTTTGCAAGACAAGCAAACTTTTCTAAATTTTGCCCTGATCAACTAGCAATGTCTTGCAATATAAGCACTGGAGCAGGTCACATGATCACAAGTAAGCCAGTGGTAATTCTCTCTTTCTCTTTCTCTTTCTTTCTCTCTCTCTCTCTCTCTCTCTCTCTCTCTGCTGGATTGTGAGTGATTGTCTGAAATGTTCCGTCTCAGGCAGCCTCCAAATCAGAGGGAGGAGAGAGGAATGAGGGTCTCCCTTGTACCAGCAGGAATATTTTCAAAGGAAAGTACAGGTTAGGATTTTGTTTTATTTTTCTTTATATTTTTCTTTAATTTGTTTTCAACATCCTTTCTTATTTTTCCAGAGCATTTCTAGTCATGAGGAAGCTAGTCAAGTGTGTATATGGCTACAAATTGCACTTTATTATTGTCACATTAAAAACACAGAGTAAAATCCAATTGTTAGTCCCAAACAGAACAGATTCCACAGCCTGGTACCTAAACCATGATGTGGATGAGGGCTTCTAGCCAACTTCTTTTGTGAGTTTTGGCATTTTGTATGTACATTATGTGGTCTATGGCAGTGCTCCCCAACCTTTTTGCCCCCACGGACCGGAAAATATTTGATGAATTTTCCGTGGCCCGGGGCTGGGGGTGGGGAGGGGGGGAGATGGGGGGTGCGGGGGTCGGGCGGGAGGTCCCGGTGGAACCCTCGGGCCGGAGCCGCCGCTGCGGCCTTCGGGCGGGCGAGCGGGAGGGGGGCGGGGAGGGAGGCCGGTGGGGGGGGTGGCGTCTCTGCACTGGCCAGGCACATCCTCCTCCTCCATCTCCTCCGCCTGGACGCGGCCGAGCCTTCGCCCACCGCGGTGCAGTCCCACCCTCGCACCCCCCGCGTGCACCTCAGAAGCTCCCCACACACACACACGCGCGGGCCCGCCCGCCCGCTTGCTTCTGCCTCCCCCTCAGGAGAAAGGGCGGCCGGCGCTGAGGAGGAGGAGGAGGATGCCCTGGCGCGCACCACCAGCGCCAATCGCCGCCGCCGCCCCCTCCGTTTTCCCTCCGTCCGCCGCCTGTCAAGCGCCGCTGGGCCGGGCGAGGCGAGAAGGCAGAGCCACGAAACCTCCGCCCACGCGCGCGCACGCCCCCTTCCTTCAGCGGGGCTGAAGAGGGCTGTTGAGGAGGAGGAGGAGGCGCCCCCGGGGGGTGGAACGGGGGTCTGGAGGGGAGGGGGCGTGCGCGTGTGTGTGTGGAAGATGCTCTGCCTGCCCGGCTGCTTTCGGCCGCTCCGCCGCCCCCTCCCCTCTTATGAGGCGCCCCCTCCCTTTGCCCCCTTCCCTCTCCCCCTCCCCTCCCGGTCCGCGGCTCCTTTCCTTCCCCCCACACACACTTTGCCGGGTATCGTCCCGGGTCTCTCGCGAGAGGGAAGGAGGCGCCGGAGGACCCGAAGCCCAGCCAAGAAGGGGGAAGGGGGAGGGGGCTCTCCTTTCTCCGAACCTCGTTTGGCCCGCTCGCCCCTCCTCGCCTCCTCCCAACCCAACCCCCCACCGTCCTGCTCTAAAAACCGGGCGCACAAAGGCCACCAGGGAGCATGACGACGGGGACGAGGAGGAGGCCAGGACGAAGCACAGCGGCGGCGGCGGGGGCGAAGGCGAAGGCGGCGGAGGTGCCCGGGGCAGCAGCCGCATGATCGCGCTCTCTGTCCCTCGGGCAGCGGGCGGCTCCTCCTGCACTCCTCCAGCCTGCTTCTTCCATTGGCTGCCCGTGGAAGAGAAGAGGAGGAGGAGGAGGAGGAGGAGGAGGAGGACGCGCCCGCCGCCGCCGTGGGTGCTGCTGCTGGTGGTGGTGGTGGTGGAGGGCGAGGAGGAGGAGGAGGAGGCGCCGCCGCCGCCGGCGGGTAGAGGAGGGAGGCAAAGGCAAAGGCGGCGGCTCCTCCTGCACTCCTCCAGCCTTCCTCCTCCACCGGCTGCCGGCGGGAGAGAAGAGGAGGAGGAGGAGGGCGGCGGAGGAAAAGGGGAGGAGCCTCCCCGGCCTCCCCAGGCGGCCCGGTGCCGACTGGTCCATGGACCGGCACCGGTCCGTGGCCCGGGGGTTGGGGACCACCGGTCTATGGGACTCCAAAAATAATAATCTGAATTTCTATGATTTCTTATGGGGAAATTTGCTTTGATATACGAGTATTTTGGTTTACAAACATGTTTCCAGAATGAATTATGCTCATAAACCAAAGTATTACTGTATACAAGTACATAAGGAAGGAGTTGTTTTCAGATAAGAAAAAAGCCTTGCCAGAATTAATGCCTCAGTTATGATAAAAGGTGCTAATCAACAACTTTTTGCATGGACTAGATCTTGTTTTTTCTGATTTCACTGCATGTAGCAATGTTCCAGTGCCCAGCATTGGAAAAGCAGAAAAACCCATGATATATGTTCACACATTACATTGGCTTGTTGCTTTAGATTAGAAGATGTAGCCATGTTATTGTATGCTAGCATATCAGGCAAAAACAAATGAAAAAGAAAAAATAAAGAAGACAAAAGTATTGTGGCACCTTAAAGACTAACTGCTCTATTTTAATATGAACTTTCATAGACAAGTGATTTGTTGGATAAAGTTGAGGGAGTAGCTTCCTTGCTTCTCAAAACCCACCCAAATACTCACCCCCCCCCCCCGGCTATGCTCGGACTGGGCTTCACCACATTAATAAAATCCTTCTTCTAAGATAGTTGTCTTCATATTTGCTTATGGATTAGTTCGAAATATTCCCCCAAAAAGTAAAGGTCTGTATTATAATCTACTGGCTGAAATCCAGTAACAAGCCACAACAAGAGTAGGCCAATTGACTCAATAGAATTTATGTAGGTGTTGACTCACCAAATCTGCAGAAAGTCAATGGGACTACTCTAGCTGCAACTTGCTGCTGGATCTCAACCATTATGTAATTGTTGCTTGTTTTTTTACCCTCATCAGAAGTCAATCAAGGATCTCTAGAAGAGTCTAATTACCACTGAAAAAGAGAGAGTCCTGACATTGAGGCTTAAAATATAAAAGATGCTATGCGCATACATAGATGCAAGACAGATTAGGAAGATATTTCAGAGAGACAGGATCCATCAGTTCTTAATGTTACAAAGTTTTTAGGACAACCAGCCAAAATGGAAGATCGTTAAGGCAAAAAGGAAGGAGTAGCTGTGAGTTAGATTGTGGTCCTGTGGGCATCCCTACTCGCAGTCTTCCCCACAGCTTGATGGAATGGCTGCTGTCAAGTGACAACTGCTGATGGGTAGAGATCTGTCTTTTAGGAGCCCCGTGGCACAATGGTTAAATGCCTGTACTGCAGATAAAACTGTGCTCATGACCTGGGGTTCAATCCCAGGTAGCAGGCTCATAGTTGACTCAGCCTTCCATCCTTCCAAGGTCGGTAAAATGAGTACCCAGCTTGCTGAGGGTGGGGGGCAATGTGTAGCCTGCATAATTAAACTGTAAACCACCCAGAGACTACTTGAAGTGGTATGGGGTGGTATATAAGCAGAACACTTTGCTTTTTGCTTTTGCTGAGGCTAGATCACAAGGGGAAATTTAAGAACTGGACATTCCTCTGGGCTTCTTGGAATGTAGTATAAAACCATCCTTTAACCTCAAAGAATTTTTTTAACACATGCAGGTTTAACATTCCTCTGAAATAGAGAGTGAGAAAACAAATTGGTAAAGTTTCGACCACTTTTTACTGTTAAACTTATGTATTCTTGGAACACCAGTTCACACGTGCAGGGGTTGGTTCAGTTGCTGCATGTTCCCGGTCTTTGGAAGCTGCCCAAACTGCCAACCCCTTTTGTAAAGCCTTAACAGATTTATATTTCGCAGTACTTGACATTTACTAAACGGTCAAGCTAGGCAAGCATAACTATTTGTTTATATATAAATTATATTGTAAAAGAATGTCCGGTGCATGATGTATGAAGTACCTTGGAAGCTGTGAGGTGGAAAACAAGACAAAACCAGGATGTGACCTGTTGCTGTTGAAAAAATAATCAACTACAGTACTGTTATATTTTCAAGGTTTAAAAATAATTACCATTATATTTTCAACATTCAAAAACCATATGTTGCAATTGCATTATAGCTAATGACATTATAGCTATACATTTAGGTACCTGTAGTTGTATTAGAATTATAATTTTAAACAAAAAATTCCTCTTTGGCAAATAACTTAAGGTGAGTGTTTTAGTTTTTAAAATCTGAATGCTGAGTTACAGGCCTCTGATACACAACACATTGCCCTTCTGTTCACCTCTGTTATCGCTTCAGCATTCACAACAGAGGGCAAGCTAAATCGTGTGCCAATATTTGAAATGTGTGATAATTCTTCCTCCATTATTTAGTGGAGCTGCATGCCATAACTGTAAGAGTAGCTAAAATCACAATTATACTACAAAATAAATGCAGTTACATGTTGCTAAATTATAATTATAATGGAGCATATTTATACCTTATTGAAAAAAGGAACTCTGACTATGTATTTCTCACCAGTTACTTCCAAGCTCTTGTTGGAACGAATGACAGTGATGATAGTAATAGCAGTTTCTCATTTCAGAATTAACAACTCAAGTAGAGGCCGTGGAACTCAAGTTCCAAAAATCTGCTGCTGAAATGAGCCATTATAAAGAACTATTCATGTAAGTTAATTGATTTTATTAAGTTAATTAACTTAATTTTACTCACATCAGTAAAGTTCTTTCCACCAGATTTTCCTGTAATTATTTACTAAAACATAAGATACAATAAATCCTTTAATTATGCTGAGTACTAGAAAAGTAGCATAGATCTTTATTTTACTGTTTTAAAACAAAACAAATGTTATTGTTTTTAGCTGTGTTATACTAAGTTCTTCTTTGTGGCCTCGGTGAAGCCACACAAATGGGTGTGCACGCGTTGGACAGGAAGAGCTCAAGCAAGGGGGAAAAATGTGTTAGTCCCTCCCCCTCACTGCGCATGCCTCAGCGCCTTCCCACCAAACTCCTCACTTCTCTCTAACCGCCGCCTCAGTTGGACATGAATTGCTTCTCTCCATTAGTCCATTTCAAAAATGGCCTCACTATATTGCTTCCCCCGATTCAGACATCTGAGAAACAAGTCCTCTCATTTCCTCGGATTCGATCAGGAACGATGTCGAATTCATCACTTGCATGGCTCTTAACATTCCTACAAATCATCTGGCACCCCAACACTCTGATCATCTTTTTGACCAGATATCGTCGGATTCACTGCCCCTGCCCACCTGGGCGTACTCCCATCATTTCAATGGCAAAGGAGTTCTTTCAGAAGATTCCTTCCTCTTCTAAATCCTGTTGACTAGAGAATTTCTACAGAATCTTTGACGATGAGGCTTCTTTTTTACTGAAACATCCACCTCAGCAGTTGTTTCAGCGTCCCAACTTCAATTGAAGTCTAAACAAGTACCAATTCCTCCCTTCAAGGAGGATCAAAAGTTGGATTTGATTGGCTGCTCTTTATTGAGTGGCTGCTCTTTCTTTTAAAATCTCCAACTACCAGGCTGCCGTGGGAGCCTATCAGAGAGTACTCCTAGGAAAACTTCAATCTCTATTTGATTCCGCCTCTGAGACCTTAAAGTCTATTGCCACTGCAGCCTTCGAGGAAGCCATGGCAGTGGCAGCCCAACAGATATGCTCAGGTCACCATGCATCTGACTCTGCCACCAAGTGCCTTGGATTTGGGGGTGGCCTTTTGACATCATGCCTGGCTCTGCTCCACCATCCTTAGCAGATGATGCCAAGTCTAAAATCGAAAGCCTCCCTTTTGAGGGCCAAGGACTCTTTCATGCAAAAAACAGATGAAGTCATGAATGAGCATCATAAAGGTCACAATACCACCAAGAGGCTCAACTTAATCCCACAAAAACAACAGCATTCTTTTCGTTATCAATGGAAGAAACCTTGCAACCAATCTTTCACCAGACAGCAGCCCCAGGAGACCAACGTCCCCTCCCTACTATCATCCACCTACTCCACCAAGGACAAACAACCTAAGTTCAAATTCCGCTCCTCCATCCATCACCAGGATAGGAGATCCAAAAGGAGATTCTGACTCTACATGTCTTGCTCCATTCCTTCCATCTTGGAAAAAATATCACCTCTGATAGATGGGTCCTCTCCATCATTTCCTTTGGTTACCATATAGAGTTCCATTCTCTTCCACCTACTGGCCTCCTTCTTTCCACCCCTTCTTCATTTTGCCTTCAAGAAGAGGTAACCACTCTTCTAAACAAAGGGGCAACTTGACATTTCCCAATATCGGATATCCCCCATGGCCACTACTCGCTTTATTTCACAGTCCCCAAAAAGGACGGTGGCCTCTGCCCCATACTTGATCTAAGAAATGTCAACCTTTGCATTACCACAACCAAGTTCAAAATGGTCACGTTGGAATCTAACATCCCTCTCAAGAGAGGGGAGTAGTTTGGCATCATGGACCTCGAGGATGCTTACTTTCACATCACTATTTACAACTCTTTTTCAGGTTTGCCATCGACAGTCAGGCCTTTGAGTATGTTGCACTACCTTTGGGACTGTTTGCGGCTCCCTAGACGTTTACGAAGTGCATGGCCCCCTACAGACCCAAGGAGTGATAGTATTTCTGTACATTAACAACTGGCTTGTGGTGGCAGAGTCTTGTATCCAAATGTTTTCGTATCTCTGTTTTACTCTTTCCATCCTCCGCAGGCTGGGCCTTCGTGTCAACCACAAAAAAAAAAAAAACCTATACTCCTTCCAACTCATAGGTGCGAGCTTGGATTCCATTCGAGCATGAGCAATGCCGCCGCTTTCTCGTCTCTGAGACATTGCTTACATCCTTCAACAGTTTCTCCCAGGCGCTTCAGTTTCAGCCCATGTGGTCCAATACCTCCTTGGCCTGATGGCATCTACAACAGCTGTTATTCCCCTGGCTTGCCTGAGTTTGTGACCTCTACAATTCTGGTTCCTCTCTCATTTCAACCTGGAGAGCAACTCCCCATCCAAGAAGCTTACAGTGCCACCTCATCTTCCACCTCTCCTGGCTTGAGGGACTTCATCATCCAATCTCACCATGGACAGACCCTTCCACCCACCCTGCCCACCCACCCAGGTCACCTCTGATGCCAGTCTGTCAGGATGGGGGGCTTTCTGTCAGCAGTCCCAAGTTCACAAGAAATGGTCCCCATTAGAATCCCAGAGGCACATCAACGAGCTAGAGCTACTTGCAATATTCAAAGCTCTAAAAATGCTTTCCTTCCACTACTCAAGGGTCATGGGGTTCAGGTGGTGACAGACAATACCACTGCAATGCATTATATCAACAAGCAAGGAGGCACCCATTCACCTCCTTTGTTACACCTCACTCTGACTCTGTGGGACTGCTGCCTCTCCCACGACATCCTTCTGATAGCTATTCATCTCTCTGGGGGAAACAACTCCTTAGCGGATCAAAAAAGCTGAAGGAACACTCTCTCCCATGAGTGGGAGCTCCATCAGCCAATCTTCCACCACCTGGTAGATTCATGGGGCCAACCCATGATCGACCGATTCACAGTGGAGAACAACCACAAGTGCCACTCATTTTGCTCTAGGCTGAGAGTAGGACACAGGGGACACCTTTATGTTTCAGTGGAGGAAGCATCTACTTTATACCTTCCCTCCTATTTCACTGATCCATTGAGTGGTAGTGTAAATCCAGCAAGACGAGGTGCATTTCATTCTAATAACCCCCCTGGTGGCCTCACCAATCCTGGTTCACCCACCTCCTTTGAATGGCCTTTGAATTTTAGTGGTAGAATGATTTTGTATTGCTAATGTTTTGAACTTGATTCTTTTTTTGTATACTAAAATTTTCTAATAAAAATGTATTCAAAAAAAAAATGAATGGCCTCTGACCACATTCAGTTGCCACTGTTCCCATCCCTTCTCTCCAGGAATCATGGGAAGCTTCTCCATCCCGATATCCATCACCTGCAACAGACAGCTTGGAGAATTCTCCCTTAATTTCTACCATTTGTACCACTGCCAGAAAACCCTCCACTCGCAAGACTTATTTCCTGAAATGGAAAAGGTTCCTACAGTACTCAACCTCCCATCGATTCTCCCCCATCAGTCCACCCTTAACCTCTGTACTACACTTCCTCCTCCACCTTAAGAGGTCAGGTCTCTCACTCTCTTCTGTCAAGGTCTTCCTGTCAACTGTTGTCACCCAACAATCCTTAAGTTCCTCTGCATTAAAATTTCCCCACTACCCTCAACTGAAACTTCTCCTCCAAGGTCTGAAAAATACATTCCCGGATCGTCCTCCACTTCCCCCTCAGTGGTCTTTATCTCTAGTGATTCAAGCTCTTTCGAAGCCACCATTTGAGCCGCTACCTGCGTGTCATCTTTGCCTCCTCTCCTTCAATACAACCTTTCTGGTTGCCATCACTTCGGCACACAGAGCTAGTGTTACGTCTGTGAAGATTCTCAGTCATCCAGGTGCGTTTATCTGGGAGTTGAGTCATGGCTACTGGACTTCTTTTTTGAGAGATAGAAACGTTTCGCTGTTCATCCAAACAGCTTCATCGGTCTGAGTATAGCTAGTGCAAGAGACCCTTCTTATAGTCAGCTTGACCTCTTGTCCCCTGGTCTGATTGGCTCATAAGATGAACAAAGCCTTAATAGGCTCGTTAGGGAGACATTAGTGTCCAT
The DNA here is from genome assembly GCA_023846285.1 of Phrynocephalus versicolor. Classification (NCBI taxonomy): domain Eukaryota; kingdom Metazoa; phylum Chordata; class Lepidosauria; order Squamata; family Agamidae; genus Phrynocephalus; species Phrynocephalus versicolor. The sequence goes on from JAHTLZ010000379.1 coordinate 43,371,678, forward strand.
GGCCTTAAGGTAAACAATGGCCTAAGGTGCTGAAACCCATCAAGAATGGATCGTTAGCTGTGACCTGGTGGTGAAGGCTCCTTGATTTGCCTGGGTACTGTGGAAAGTACAGCCTGATAAGTGGCAGACAGACTATGCCGGAGCCCCCCACCTCTGTTGAGGGAGGGGTTTTCAATGCTAACATGAATGGCTTCCCTTACTCCTCTCTCAAACCACCTCTCTTCTTTGTCTAGTATGTGTACATCCTCATCTTTGAAAGAGTGGCCTTTTTCCTTCAAATGGAGGTGTACTGCTGATTCTGGTCCTGAGCTGTTACCTCTCCTATGTTGGGCCATTCTTCTGTTTAATGGCTGTTTAGTTTCTCCAATGTAGAGGTCTGAACACTCTTCACTGCATTGGACTGCATATACTATATTGCTCCTTTTATGGTTTGGTATCGGATCCTTTGGGTGGACAAGTCTCTGCCTTAGTGTGTTCATGGGTTTGAAATAAACAGGGATGTGGTGTTTGCCATGTAGGGAATGACCAGGTTCTTCCGTCGGGTCTGGGTCTCAGACTGCTCCCTTGTTCTTCTGGGATGGCCCACTGCTTTGTTGAAGGCCCACCTTGGATATCCACAGGCCTTAAGTGCTGTCTTCAGGTGCCTGTCTTCCTTCTTCTTGGCTTCTGAGGAGGTGGGGATGCTCTCTGCTCTGTGGCTTAGGGTCCTGATGACTCCTAGTTTGTGTTGTAATGGATGGTGGGAGTCAAACAGTAAGTATTGATCTGTGTGGGTGGGTTTCCTGTAAACTTCTACTCCTAGGCCACGGTCAGGTCTGATGATGACTGCACAATCCAGGAAAGCCAGCCTGTTGTCTTGGGTGTCTTCCCTAGTGAACTTAATATTAGGATCCACTGCGTTGATGTGGTCTGTAAAGGCCTGTACTTCCTGCGTCTTTATTTTAACCCAGGTATCATCTACATACCTGAACCAGTGGGATGGTGTTGTCCCTGGGAAGGTGTTGAGTGCCTTCTTCTCCACTTCTTCCATGTATAGGTTTGCTACAATTGGTGACACTGGGGAGCCCATGGCACAGCCATGCTTCTGTCTGTAGAAGTCCCCTCTGTACATGAAATATGTGGTGTTCAGACACAGGTCCAGGAGCAGGCCTATCTGGTCTGGGTTGAGGCGGCTTCTGGAGGTGAGGGTGCTGTCTTCTCTTAATCTTCTCTTTACCATTATTAGTGCCTCAGTGGTGGGTATGCTGGTAAAGAGTGATGTAACATCAAAGGATACCATGGTTTCTTCTGTATCCAGTTTGAGCTCCCTGACTTTAGACACAAACTCTTCTGAGTTGTGTACGTGGTGGTCTGTGTGTCCAACCAGTGGGGCTAGGATAGTTGCCAGGTATTTTGCGATGTTATAAGTCACTGAATTTATACTGCTGACAATCGGTCTGAGGGGGATTCCTTCCTTGTGTATCTTGGGAAGTCCATAAAAGCAGGGGACTGTCTCTCCGGGATATAACCGGTGGTAGGTCACCCTGTCAATTGCATTTTCCTGCTCCAAGAGTTTTAAGCATTCTATTACTTTCCCTCGAAGCTATCTGCAGCGCTGCCACGTGGTCAGAACCTTCAACTTTCATGAGATATTATCGAATGGATGCATGAGCCACATCATCAGTGGCTTTGTGGAGAGCATTCCTTTCTTACGGTTTACCATGACTGTCCACCATCCGGTAAAATAGCTTGGTACTCACCCATTTGTGTGGCTTCACAGAGGCCACAAAGAAGAAGAACAGGTTACTTACCTGTAAACATAGTTCTTTGAGTGGTCCTCCGTGAAGCCACATAATCCCGCCCACCTCTCCTCTAGTCATCACAATTTTCATGTTTACTCACTTTGCTGTGGCGGCTAGAGAGAACTGAGGGGTTCGGCAGGAAGGTGCTGGGACGTGCCCAGTGAGGTGGAGGGACTAATGGATGTGTTTTTTTCCTTGCTTGGGAAGCTCTTCCAGTCCAGTGCTTGTGTGTGTGCTCTCTCGCACACCCATTTGTATGGCTTCACACAGGATCACACAAAGAACTACGTTTACAGGTAAATAACCTGTTCTTATATTGTATCTGTTATGCTGCATCAAGAGATTACACACAAAAAATCTTTTTGAAGAAGCAAACAAATTGCAAAAATAATACAACAAATTCTAGAAAATTTTTAAGGCTTCTTAAGTAAAGCCAATGCTGCATTTAATCTAGATAGAGTTTGGAAGTCATTAGTTACAAGTTGCATGTAATTAATTCATTTTACATGTAATTAATGCATAACTAATTTAAAATTAAGTTGAACTATGATTGTAACAAGTTAACATATAGCTATAAGGGATCCTAACTAATTACATTTTGTAACCTAGGCCACTGCCTTATGGCAGTGTGATGATCTTTTAAAAGTAACTATTTAGTTACATTTGAATAAAATAGTAAGTAATATTTTGAAGTGGTAACTATACCAGTAACCCAATGAGGAGGTGTTGTGGTGTAACTGTCATGAACTACTAAAGTAACTTTCCAAGTTCTGAATCTAGCATCCTTTTTCCTACAGTGGCAATAATCTTTCTTTCCCATTATTGCTACTCTGCAGCTAATATTTTATGATATACACTGTCCTGACCATAAAGATTATAGCATATAATTACCTGAAATGTATGGAAAGATTGTGAGGATCCATTCCAGCTGTTTAGTACTGTTATGTGAAAAATCCTGGAAAAAAACAAGATGAAGGGAAATTCATGGCACTATCCGGGACCAAATTTGGAGCAGGCAGTTTTTTGTGACCAGTACACTACACACACAAACCCTTTAAAAACAGAATCTTATCCATCCCCCTTTCGCTTTCTTTCTTTCTTTCTTTCTTTCTTTCTTTCTTTCTTTCTTTCTTTCTTTCTTTCTTTCTTTCTTTCTTTCTTTCTTTCTTTCTGTGAGAAGCACCAAAAATTAGATTGACAGATAAACACACACTGCAAGGCAGAATATAAATAACTAATAAAATTATGATATATTAAAAGGTACAGTGGACCCTTGTATAACAAAAAGCTTGTATAACATAAAATTTGTACAACATAAAAATTCTGGAGATAGGGAAAATTTGCTTAACATAATCGCCTATGGGGAAAATCCGTACAACATAAAAATGGGATTACTCCATTTTCAATGCGTTCCTATGGGAATTTGTATAAAGGAAAATTTGCTTAACATAATTTCATTTGGAACGAATTAATTCCTTTATATAAGGTACCACTGTATATAAAATTAATCAGATATTTAAAATCACACAAACACACACACACAGTTCCACCTGCAAAAGGAATCTTCATTCATTCTCAAAGTGACTCTTTCATCTTCCTTATTTTGTTCACCTTCCCCAAATCATCCAGTAAACTTCATTGTCACATAAGAGTTAGACTTGAAGTTATGCCTGCTTTGTCCTTGCAAACCAAAGTTCCCTATAAGGCCACATGCACGTGTGGGCATGCACACCTTTGCCCCTCCTCTCTGTGCAATGCTTTCCCCCCACCACACATCTGTCATAACTGTTTTTGTTCCAGTTGCAATGGAACCCATGGGGAGGGGGTGGAGGTACAAGCATGAAAACGGAACAGAGCCCTATGCAGCTGAGACAAAAATTAGAGGGTATGTTGCAGCATACTAAATGCCGTAACACACCACACACTGTGTATCAGTATTCTGAACTATACAAAGTGATGCTTTGGAGGTAGAGAGAGAAATAGAACACAGTATCTTGCAAAACATTTTATAAAAGACAGGGAAGAAAGAAAAAGGGGATAGCAGAAACCTGTAAGATATATATGTCGTGACCTAAAAACTTATTTGTACAAAGCTATTGACACTGTAGTGCAATATCAAGCAGCAGAAAAACAACCTGGTAGCATGAAGTGGATGTAAGAGCTACAGAGAGAACGGAAATCTTGCAAAGTCAGGCTAGGACTGGTAGAAGGACCAGAAAGGTTCTCACGCAAAGTGGAAAACGTCTGCACAAACCAGAGGCAAGGTTTGTCAAGTAAGAGACTTAGTAAAGGCTGCCACAAAGCTTGGGTGGAGAAAGCATTGCAGAGCATGACCGAAGAGTGTTGCAAAAACGCTTGCAGTCTCTCAGAGCAGAAAAAAGCCTGTGGGTTCATATTGCAAGACAAAGACCTGTTTCTGATCATGAGAAAATGGTATAAGCTGTGTCAGAAACATACTTTTAAAAAAGGTGTTATTGAGAAAGCACAATTAAAACCCCAGTGCTGGTCCTAGTCATCTGAAGAAAATATCCTTTGGTCCAGCTGGTGTTATATCCTGGTTGCAACCTTTAACAGTAGCAAGGAATCACCTCTAAGACGTTTCTTTGGCTTACTGCCACCCTTGGTTATGGAGGTCAGGAAACCTTCAAGACCAGTGGACCATGTGTGGTATGGGGTTCATACTAGTGTACGGTCAAGTTTCTTCTTCACATGAACATCGTCCTTCTAGGAAGCCTAACTTCTACCCATTGTGACCACTGGTCCATCTACCTCCCTGTTGTCTACACTAACTCAAATTTCAAGGTTTAAAAACGGACACCCAGCTATGGTTGGAGATCTAGAGCACACATGGTTTATCACTGAGCTACAGTTCTGATTTCATTAGGTCTTAGCCAAAGTTTGCAACATTAATATTGCACCTGTACTGACCGTGTTATAGATATGACCCATATGTAGAAGTAATGCATTTATTCAATCATTTCAAATGACAGCAATCGCTATTGTTTCATAGAGTATGCATACAGTCTGGAACTGCAGTTTATCAGGTGTACATTACACTTCTTGCACATTCATTTTTAAATAACAGAACTACTATGTTTGCTAAGCATTCTGAAAGGAATGTAAATGGGATACACAGTAAATACATACGTTTAGAGTCATATGTTTTTAGCTGCATTTTTTTAGATGTTCATATACTCTGCATTTAATTTAGCAACATAATGTCCGATTGCATTTAAATATAAATGAAAAGATTAACTAGAGTTATTAATAGGTAAAGTAATGTTATAAAAATTGGCAATTTCTTCAAGTTACTGGCTCTAGTGTCATGTTCTGATGGTTGCCAGTTTCATTTCAATCCTAATGAAAGAAGTCAAAACTATAAAATTCAATATATTGTGGTTGCTACAGCAAATGATCAAATACTTGGTTTATATTACACTGGGAACATAGATTGCCTCGTTTTAAAGTGTCAGGGAACACATCACTCACTTATAACACGTACATGCCAGTCTCAAAGATGATGGAGATTCTTTTCCTAATGTGTGGTTTCCATTTTCCCTGTTACTTCATGAAATTCTGCCCCAACAGTGGCTTGTGTATATAGTTCGTCATTGTTGTCTCTGTGATTCATACATCTGGGCTGGAGAGACAGGCAGGATATCTCTCAATGCCATTTGCAGGGAATCGTAAGCAGGTGAAGACATCTGTTTGGGAATACCCTGAAGCAAATGGTGAGCCACTGCGTGAGACAGAATGCTGGACTTGAAGGGCTGTGGCCTGTTCCAGCAAGGCTGTTCTTATGGGTCCCTCTGCATTTACACAGACAATTTGGGGAACATATTGAAACGTCAATCTTTCCTTTCAGCTAGTATACCAACTCCACCCAATGGTTACTCCTCAGTTCCTTCTAACTGCCATTTTATTTATGTATTTCTTCAGTTTTGACAGCATCTGGAAGCATCGTCCATCATAATAACCCTTTTCCTCTTATTCCCTACCTGTTTATCCTCCATTGGTTTTTTATTTCATTCTTCTGGCAGCTCGTGGTGCAGTGGTTAAATGCTTGTACCGCAGCTAAAAATGTGCTCACAACCTGAGGTTCAATCCCAGGTAGCAGGGTCATGGTTGACTCGGCCTTTCATCCTTCCGAAGTCGGTAAAATGAGTACCCAGCTTACTGAGGGGGCAATGTGTAGCCTGCATTGCTGTAATTAAAACTGTAAACCGCCCAGAGACTACTTGAAGTGGTATTGGGCCACTTCAAGAACACTTTGCTTTTGCTTTGCTTTGTGTTCTTTGTATCCTGTTTGTTTGTTTGTTTTGTTTTGTTTTGTTTTTGGTCAGTCATCATTTATGGTTTCTACAGGCCCTATTTAAACACTCTGTGTCTTGTGCAGACAGTCACTAGAAGTGCTTCTACTATCTGGGCAGGGGTCTCTATACCCAGAACTGTAGACTTTCTCAAAACTTTACAAAAGTCACCCTTAAAAACAGACAGTAAAGACTGAAAATCTTCTTGTGGGAACCATCACTTAAAGCCATTGGTATCACATTTAATGAACAGGCTTCAACATTAACTCCAACCATCTGTAAAACTCCATTTAGAACCACTATGATGGAGGCAGTCATTAAAGATAATCAGACTACTCATCAAATCAAAGCCTATTTGCTTTCAAAACCCTCAGAATTGAGAAAAGATTGTTCATATCCACCAGGAAAACAAAGATTGAAAAACATAAGTGAGTTTTAAAACATCAAAGCCCAGCTCAAAAAGTGCTAAGTTGGTACCTGCCCAACTTAAGGAAATTGACATTTATTTGTCTCAAAAGGAAAAGATAGAAGAGGATACTGTTCAAGACCAAACTGAAACAGATTCCTTAAGAGCTTTTGAATGCATTGTGGTGAGAAAAGTGGTACAGGTGATAACAGACATCACCACCACAATGTATTCTGTAATCAACAGGGGGTTGGGAGCCCATTCTGTATCCTTTCTACACTAATGACTTTCCTGCGGGTATGTTGTATTGAAATATTTACTTACCGTGTATCAGTACACATTTCTGGCGAGGGCAATCACATTGCAGATGCCTCAAGCAGGTATCGGAGGCAGAACCATGAATGGGAGCTGTTAGACAAAGTTTCCAAACATAAAACATTGAAGTGGGGATTGCCAAAAGCAGACTTTTTAGCTACCAAAGAGATCAAAAATGTTCTTAGAAAACCAAGAGAGATAATACCATGAGAGATGCATTTGTACAAACTTGTTCAGATCCCCTCCTTTTCCTTTGATTCATCAGACAATTGTGAAAATCATACAGGACACAAAGTTTGTCTGACAGCTTCCGTTTGTGAGTGTGCATCCGATTCTTGTGATTCTATTAAACCCCTAGGTGGCAACGACCGTCATGGTTTGCAACAGTGCTTTCTAATGATGGTGGAGACTTCATGTCATCCCAGACACTCTGACATGTCACAGTGGGCAAATCTATCACCCAGATACGGAGATGTTAAAGTTGACAGCATGGAGAATTCTCCCACATTAACAAGGGTTCTTAGGGATCCTAGAAAGAAATCCACTAGAGTAATGTACTATTACAAAAGGAGGAAATGTAAGGAGTTTGCAAAATCTTATTAATGAAACATATTTACCAGCGATTATACTTTGTGTTTTATTAAAGAAAAGTATCTTTGACAATCCTCTGTTGAGGTTATTTGCTTGCTATTGTATCATATCAGTTTGGGAAAGACACCTCACACAGTAGACCTTTGAAAGCACACTGTGGGATCAAATTCCTGACATCTCACTCTCTAGCCAGATACCTAAACCGCTGAACTATCCAATACCCCTTACCTATTTGCTTAAAGGGATTTTGACATAGGATATCCACCACTTTTTTAAGCTACCAAAAGTATGTAGCGTTGCACATATTGGAATAGTCCTTAGACTAATAAATAAAAGCCTTCAAGCAAAGTGCATATAGCTCGGTTTACAACCCAAATTTGTGACTTGCCATGCTGTTGTCAGGAAGCAAACCTGTAGCACATGATTATTTACCAGGCCACCCATAATGAAATGTTAGATGTCACGCTAGTACTGGCTCACTCTGAAGCCAAACTAAAGAAGCCCAGCTAAGTAAGAAAATGTGTGTTCCCATTGGTGGTATATGTGGGTTAGGGGCAGGTGCTCTGAAACCTCTCATTCCCTTCTTTTTTTTGTCACAAATTTCATGCAAAAGCATGGCCTTGAATACTCTTTCACAGGAAACAGTTTCACATACAAATAGTGTAGTACAAAAGTGATTTACAGATAAACCACAAACATGGATTAGGAGGATAAGCTGTCTTCTGACCAAGTCTATTAGGTCTCCAAGTATTCACATCTAGTTATATAGTAACTCACAGTTTTAGTTATATATGGAGCATAGAATCAGAATGGAAGTGTAGTGTATGTCTTTCAGCCCTGCCTAGCAAGTCCTCCACCAAAACAAGCCTGGCTAAGCTGCTTGTATGGAAGAATGCTTACACACCTTATCAAACAACAACGTTCCTCAAGTACTTCTTCTAAAAAGAGCTCAGAAGTATATTTCTTTGTTGTTGTTGTTGTTGTTGTTGTTGTTGTTGTTGTTGTTGTTGTT
>JAHTLZ010000379.1:43386177-43431751 GCA_023846285.1 Phrynocephalus versicolor
AATAATAATAATAATAATAATAATAATAATAATAATAATAATAATAAACCAAACCCCATGTTCAAGGGGATTTCCGTGTTTGTCTGTTACAGCAAAATCACTGAGTTCTGTGGTCGTTTTAAGATTACAGTAGGACCCCCGTATCCGCTGAGTCACCATCCACAGATTCAGTTATCCGTGGTTGGCAAACAGCGGGGGGGGGGAGCTCTTTTGACCTTGGCATGCCATCCCTCCTGCCACTGGGCAGTATGGCAGACCGGGTGTCGCGAAGGCACACTCTTGCACCACCCAGTCTGCCACCCAGTCAACTCGAATGGTGGCCCTAAGGTAAGATGGGGTGGTGGCAATGGACCAGTGGAGCAGCTCTCCAGGCTGGGTCAAAGGCCCTGAGGGAGAGCCTGGCACGGGGATAGAGCTGGGGCTGCCGGGATCCCGCTGAGGTGCCAGCTCATTTGGCAGTGTGGCTTGCTAATGGGGACCAAGGGATGACTTCTGGCAGCCCTCCACTGTAGCAAGGCAAGCTGGGGTGCTCCGGCACCAGGCTCTGCTCCTTCCCTCTCGCCTCCTTGGCGCTCCAGGGTGCAAACCGCTCCATGGCTGCATCTGCAGCTGCTGCTTTTCCCTTCCCTTCCTTTCCTCACTTGTTCCCTCCCTCCCACTCCTCTTGCAATTGCAAAAGAGAAGGAAAGGAAAGAGCAGCCGCAGCAGATGCAGCCATGTAGCGATTGCACAGCGTCTTCGCCAAGGAGGTGAGAGGGAAGGAGCGGTGCCCGGCGCCAGAGCGCCCCAGCTTGACTTGCCATGGTGGAGGGCTCTGCTCTTCCCTTCCCTTTTGCAACTGCAAAAGGAGTTGAATGAGTGCTGCTTTTTCCTTCCATTCCCTTTGCAATTGCAAAAGGAGTTGGAGGGAAGGAGCAAATGCTACTCTCCCCTTCCCTTCCTCATAGTCTGCCATGCTGCCTAGTGACAGGGGGTGGTGGAATGACGGGGGTAAAAGCTTTTGCCCCAGCACCCCTCCACCACTGTTGCCACCGTCACCCTCAGATTAGAGCGTTTGCTCTTATTCGTGATTTCAGTATCTGCGGGGCAGCCCAGAACAAATCCCCTGCGGATATGGGGTCCTACTGTATCAGGTTTTATTTGGTGTTAGCTTTTGTGAGTAGCACTCCAGGACAGCTCTCTACTTGTCATTGGAGGAAAGGTCTCTGTTTTAATGGCATCCTGTATTTGAAGGGCTAACAGTTTCAAAATAAGTTTAAAGAGAAAGAAGTCAAGAAGGAATTCCAGGGACCATGCTCATCCCTAGTAGGCCCCAGAGGACAGAATGAACAGCCAATCACACAGTTCACTCAGTTAATTTTATTTATTTTTATTTATTTATTTACCTTTCTCCTTGGAAAAGTACCCAAGGCAGCTTACAGTAATGAGTTTAAGCACACCCTTGCTTGTAGGAGCCATATTGCAAGTATGTTTAAAGTGTAGAGTTTATTTTCTTGGGCTCCTTGATCACTGCAGATGGCGACTGCAGCAACGAAATAAAAAGATGCCTGCTTCTTGGGAGGAAAGCAATGGCAAACCTAGATAGCATCCTAAAGACCAGAGACATCACTTTGCCAACTAAGGTCAGCATAGTCAAAGCTATGGTTTTTCCAGTAGTGATGTATGGAAGTGAAAGCTGGACTATAAAGAAGGCTGATCGCCGCAGAATTGATGCTTTTGAGCTGTGGTGCTGGAGGAGAGTCTTGAGAGTCCCCTGGACTGCAAGGAGATCAAACCTATCCATCCTAAAAGAAATCAACCTCGAATGTTCACTGGAAGGAATGTTCACTTGAAGCTGAGGTTCCAGTACTTTGGCCACCTCATGAGGAGAGAGGAGTCCTTAGAAAAGTCCCTGATGTTGGGAAAGATTGAAGACAAAAGGAAAAGAGGACGGCAGAGAATGAGATGGTTGGACAGTGTCATCGATGCAACCAATATGGATTTGTCCAAACTCTGGGAGGCAGTGGAAGATAGGAAGGCCTGGCGTGCTCTGGTCCATGGGGTCACGAAGAGTCGGACATGACTGAACGACTGAACAACAACAACAACAATTATTCCTTAATTTCCATCTATCCATACAAACTAAAATAAAAAAATGATATCCAGATCTATGTCTTATATTTTCTTTTTTGATAGCACACTTTTTTCTTTCCTGGTTAATCTTAAAGCAACATACAAAATATTGGTAACCACAAAAATATATTACTACTATGTTGCATGGACATCAGGTTATTCGTTTTCCATTTCAATGCCTTTCTGAATATTTGAAGATGGAGTAGAGATAACAATATTTCTATTCAGGTATAGCACAAATAATATAAGAACAATATTTAGGAAGAAAACTGTAGCTACTGAATAAACTAAGAGGATGGACACATATTGGCCTGCAATTTTTTTATGGCATAAACAGAGAAATAAATACAATCCATTCATATATATGCTTATTCAGAAGTAGAAATGGGCTATTTGTTTCAGAATAGCCAGTAGAGCCAGCTGGGGAGCCCAACTGGTGTTCTGAAGCCTCCAAAACGCAATTAGACAATCCCTTACCTTGCTGTGTGCCTGTGTGGGGCGGAGCTCCAACGAGGAAGAAGCCTCGGGTGTCATTGTTCCTTCTCCTTGGTGCTGGCCAATCAGACAGGGAGGCAGGATGATGCATTTCCCTGCACAGCTCCTGATTTGGCAGCGCCAGGGAGAACGAACAATGACATTGGAGGCTTCTTCCTTGTTGGAACTCAGCCCTGTGCAGGCACAGAGCAAGGCAAGGGATTGGCTGATTGCATTTTGAAGGCTTCAGAACACCAGCTGGGCTCCCGTGTGTCATTTCAGAACCGGTAGCTTCTGAAACGAATAGCCTATCCCTACTCAGAAGTAAACCTGATTTAATTTGCTAACCTATTATCAGCTAACCATATCCTGTTATCAGCTAACCATAACCAGGGTTGCATAATCAGTCTTTTATAGCCTTATGACTTAATCCAAATATATAACATAATTATGCAGTGAAACCAATATTTACTGATGTTGTGGAGGTTTTTGCTAGAGGTTAAACAGAAACATTTGTGGAGAGAAAATGTTAACCAGTATAAACCGCCATGTGACAAAGATTCTGTTGGCTTTGAAATGAAGGTATATTTATCATTCAATTTCTCCCCCCTAGAAAAACAACAAAAGAAGTTGAGGACCATCAAAGTGAGCTCCAAAAATTGTCATCTAAAATTGGAACAGCTGAGTCTAGGTACAGTAAAAGTCACAAATGCAGAAGTATGGGTAATTAATCCTTCAGTTCAAAACAGTGGTTAGCTAAGTGGGTTCTTTGATATTGTTAAACTAGGGCACATAAAACCCATGACTACTGTCTATGCATTATGAGATTGTGGAAGATAAAGTCCACATCATCTGGGGCCCCAAATTTGGAAACCTACTGGCTTAATCAAAGGTTGAAGTCAACATTTTCCATGGCTTCAGAGATTACGACACAAGGAAATGGTTTCAAACTACAGCAAAAGAGATTCCATTTAAACATTAGGAAGAATTTCATGACAGTTAGAGCTGTTCGGTAATGGAATAAGCTGCCACGGAGGGTGGTGGAGTCTCCTTCTTTGGAGGTTTTTAAGCAGAGGCTGGATGGCCATCTGTTGGGAGTCCTGCGATGGGGATTCCTGCATAGCAGGGGGTTGGACTAGATGGCCCTTGAGGTCTCTTCCAACTCTATGATTCTATTATATGATTCCATGATTCTAATATTTTTCCACTGTGATCGAGCGTTATCTGTCTGCACATAGGGGGTGCGGTTTCAGCAAGAACCCAGAAGTAAATACACATTTACTTTGTCTGCTGCTGTGCATGTTATAAGGAACATTGCCTGAAGGGTTATTTTTCTTTTCTTTTCTTTTTATTTATTATTCGCATTTGTCATTTTCATCTGGGGACTCATCTTTGGAAGCTACTGATTTAATCATGGTTTGAATCATTCATTCATGCATGCATGCATACATACATACATACATACATACTTTTCTTTTTGCTTTCGTATGTTATTTGTTTCCCTATTTTTTGTTTTGTTTTATTTCTGAATTGTCTTTTCAAACATGAATGCTTGAGGGGGGGTCTTTTTTCATTTTTTTAAAAAAAAAATTGCATCTACTCTCCCCTTCCATTGCTCTGTTGGTTCCAATTTTACTTTCCCTCATTTCTGACTATTGTAAACTGTGAGCACAGCTGTGGGCAGCAGGGTTGATGTGGATTTTTCTCCCTTAAAGTTTATATAAACCTTACATTTTAAAACATTAATATTATTGATAATGATGTTTTAGAATCTCATTTCTCTTTCCTTTCACACATTTCATTGGTTCACTAGTTTACCATAGGAAATCCCGTTGCATAATTTACTGTAAGGTCTGTGTGAAAATACATTTTAGATATGCTTTCTGAATGTTGCAGTCGAGAAATGTGGTCACGCTTGCTTTTAGGTTTAATCACACTCTGACGGAACGAGAGCAGTCTTTGCTGGCCTCCCGACAAGCATGCCAGCGTTTACAGGAAGAAGTGTTTGAGAAAGAGAGGACAGAAGGAGAACTTAAAAAACAAGCCCAGTATCTGGAGAGTGAACTGGAAACAATTAAGAGTCTTCTCAAGCAGCGAGAGGAAGAAGTGGTAATGCTTAAGCAAGAAAGGTAATCAGAAATGACTGATCATGCGTGCCGTTACACAGGACAGGATGTTCTGCCTAGGTTTCTGAGAATGCCATTGAACTAAAAATCCCTCCACAGTGACTCCTCGCAGTTTTCCACACCCCAAATAAATCATTACACAACACAATATATTTCTGTACAGTGAAAGCAGTATGTTTCAAAAGAGAGGAAAAGAATGTATAAGCTGCTTGGCTTGCTCAGTGAGTTAGGCAACTGGCTGTGGAGCCCAGAGGTTGGGAGTCTCCCCCACTCCACCCCACTGTGCCTCCTGAGAGTAGAGCCAGCCTGTGTAGCCTTCAGCAAGCTGCACAGACCCAGGGTGCCCCAGAGAAGAACAGAGTACACCACTGAATATTCTCTCTCTAGAAAACCCTGAAAAGGGTAAACATAAGTCAGAACTGACTTCACAAGTCACAACACATCATCATCAACAATGTGTAACAGGAACAGAAACATGGGACTCAAGAGAGGTTACAGTAATCCCCCGCCTGTTGCGGGGGTTAGGGACCCGACCTGACCCACAATAATGGAAAATCCGTGATAAGCAGATGCTGGATTGGATCTTGACTGGGGGTCCTATCTGGGGCGTCCTACACTTACCTGAGGCCTGGCACTGCCCTGAATGGGCCTCCGATGGGCTTCCCAGGCCTGTTGGAGACCCCAGAAGTGGTTTGGGTGATCCAGAAATCACCTCTGGTTTTCTGGATCACCCAAACCACCAGAAACCACTTCTGATTCACCAGAAACCACTTCTGGGGCCTCTAACAGGCCCAGAAAGCCGTCAGAGGCCTGTTTGGGGCAACACTAGGCCTGGGGTCAGTGCAAGAGGCCTCAAGCAGGCCCAAGCAGCTTGCCCCAGGGGGCCTTGCATTTCATATACTACGCTCCCGCAATATATAGGGACCGCAGTATATGAACCGTGAAAGGGAGGGGGATGACTGTATTCCCTAGTAAGACTATTTAGGACTGCAGCTACAACTGTGTGCTCCAAGGAGAGACAAAACTTTCCAGTTGTTGCCTGTGGCTACAAAACAATCTTCTAAGTTAGCAAATACTGAACATTTCTAAGTGCAAGGCACTTTGTTTAATACTACAATCTTTTGGTCTGTCTGAGAAAAGGCACAGCTATAGCATTTTATTAAAGGTACTGTATTTTTTTTAAAAAACCCTACATGTTCAAAAGTACCATAGGTTTAGAACTTCTAGAAGAAGAAGACTTATGTGAAACAGTTCCATGGTAAAAAGCAAAGCCAAGCCCAGCTCAGAGACTGAAAATTAGTAAGGAATCAGATACACAGAAAATAATAAAAGCTAACTATCTAGATCTCTGCTTACAAAAAGTACCATGGTTCCAGTGCACACACAGAATTCAGCAGAATAACAGGTACAGATCACGTGTTGAAAGATTGTTTTAGCTGGACAGCTAGGCACAAGCTTACGCTGGAGAAGTGAACTGTTCTTTTTTTCTTATATCTCATCAACCCCTCTCTGGATGGGTTAACCTTTTTAACCAATCAGAATGTGTTCTTTTTCCAGACTAGCTAACTGATAACTTCTGGAACCATGATTAATCAGATATCAAAGGTGTCACTAATTTCAGTATTATGAGACTCCAAGGAAAGATGATTATGATAACATACATTCTAACTTCAGGGCTGCTGATAATACAGTACTCTTATACAAGCACGGCTGGTCTGTCTAATTAGGAGATGCTTCCCTCCTCCCATCCAGCTAATCTCAGCCACCAAGCACAGCTTTTTACAGACTTCAGGGAATTAATTAACCCTCTCCTTCCTAGTTTCATGACATAGCCCACTGCATTGGCTGGTAAGGTGGGATAGTAGATGCTGCTGCCTTGTCACTTAGTAATGACCTGTAAGGAGAGATAGCTCTCCACATCCTTATATTCAAAACCCATTGGAAAGTGAGGGTGCTTGCACCACCCCTTTGACATCTGACATGAAGGATATGGGGACCATATAATCTTATTTAAAGTTCAGCAGCAGTGACCACATACTTAGTATCACTCTGCCACCTTTGAAAGGTGGACCAGTAATACTGTTCCTTAGATCACTGATGAGAGTTCTAGGATATAAGATCAATGGCAAGAAGACATGACTAATGAAAACAATTGGGGGTGAGTCGAGTTAAATGTGAAGCAAAAGCATTATGAAGGATACATCTGTAAGGATTAAAGAAAATTGTTATGAAGTAGCATGGAGATGATATTAACACCAGAATAATAATTTGTCATCTCTGTGTCGGAGGTGTAAAAAAAGAAAAAGGAACAAATTTGCATATGTGGTGGTTATACAAAACAAAGAGGAAAGAATGGATACAAGCTTTCAAAGACAGTAAGGAAATAATGAAATTGATAGTCAAATGTCCCCACTGATTGTTTTACTGAATACTGAATACAATTAATGACAGTCAATTGAAGCAAGAAGAGGAAGAGTTAATCACTATAATGCTTACAGCAGCAAAGAATGGTAAAGAGAAATGTGGGATATGGCAATTAATGATAAACTAACACATGAAAGTAAGAAGTGGTTCATCAAAGAGCAATGACTTTTTTAAAATATGGAATTTAATTTTGAACTGTGTGTTTTCGAAAGGGGAGAGGGAGAAGAATCTGAGTGTTCTTGGAGTTAAGTTTGGTGGAATGAAATGTAAATATACTAAAAGCAGATCCTAGCCCCGAAAGTGGGCATTGACATGAGTTAAGTAATACATATAAGAGAAATAAATTAATATAAAGCTGTGTGAATGCGTTCTTGGTTTGGTTTATGCATGTTTGTTTTTTGTTATAATAAAATCCAGTTGTTGTATTTTTAAATCACTGGTGTGGATTCAAGTCAACCTAGGTGTTGTATGAGATCACACAACAGTATAGTCTTTACCATAAAAAGTATGTTGAATGTAAATGTCAGGAGAGGGGCAAAAGCCCCGTACCCCCTTGTTGTCACTTCGGGTATCTGTATGTTTCCCCACTATGGGACAGATCAACTCAGTGAATAAAGTTTTACTGCATTGAACTGAACATTAGGATTGCTGCCCCCCCCCCCCAGAGGTGTTTCACAAAAAATAAACATGATTTAAAATTGGACCTCAGTATATATGCTTTGTATGAGTTTGGGACCCAATGAATGCAGAGCTCTTTAGCCAAAAAAGAGTTGTCTTATTTTTTTCTGTATGGTGCCTTCTTGCAAACAAACCACTCAGCAGCACATTTGGGGGCGGGGGGATTATTTCAGGCTATTAAATTGTTATTAGAGTAGAGGTTCCCAACTCTTTGTCAGCTTCTTTGAAGTCAAAATCTCTTGCAGAAACCTGCAGAATTTGGTCGTGACAGAAATTATATCCAAACTAGCACTTACTTTGAGGGGGGATGAGACTAGGGGTGTTAATACCAGCTTGACTTCTGTACCTCTGATCTTAAATAGGAGAATGAATGAAGAGCTATTGGGCCATGGAAATTAGGGGTGAATCATATGATTCAAGCAGCATGTCCAATTTGCTAAAATAAATTGTCTTTTGTAATATGGTTTACACTCGGTAGACACAATTTCCAAACAACCAGCCCTTTGTACACTCTGCCTGAAGTGCTTTTCTTTTAGTATGACTGACGTATGTTGCAGGAAGGAGTCACGTTGGAATCTACTGCATTTTCATGCATCATACCTGCAATGGCACAGGATACTCTTGTGACCAGAGTGGGAAGAACAAAAGAGGCACTCTGGCCTACTGTAGTCTTGTGTTCAGGAGGAATGCTCTAGTTCACGTGGCTACTTCATCCTGCACTGAGGTCTTTCCACCCAGTTACTTATTCAGGCTTATCCACTATGGGAAAGAAGAGGTTGAGCTAGGCATTGGCCCGGTTCAGCATGGCTGGGCTTCTTCTGTTCATATTATTTAGGCATGAAAGTGTAAGCTGTTAAATAATGTCTCAAGGTCATTTCCATTTATTTGTCTGCTGAACTGATTATTAGGCCTCGTATATATACCCCTACATGTGCTGAATGACAGATGCCACAAAATGATGCACACCATGTATATTAGTCCTATTCACTAAAAACCTTTTCAGATGTACAAAATATTTTTGTATCTATTCTGCTGCATAGCTCTGTCTGCACAACATGGGGATGTGACCAGCAGTGGTCGGCAGACTCTAATGAGGGTGCACATGCCTATCACACAATGATATGAAGTCATGCATACCCACAACTGAAAAGGGAATTTTTTATTTAGCATCATTCTTCTGCTGCCAGTGATGCCATTTTCATTAGAAGATGCTGTTGTGCAAAAGGATACTGGTCAATGCATCAAGAAGGACATACGATGTGCACTGGAGATGGCACTTAATTTCGTTGTATGAAAGTACAATGACAATAAAGTTTATCTTATATTATATATCTAACATAAAGTTGGCTGGAGAACTTGGGGAATAGAGCCAGGGGTTGAGAGTTTGGTTTGCTACTGCACTTTGCACATGATCAGCGAGCCAGTGCAGCTTTGGCTAACCTGCACCACCCCAGAGTACCCCCAGAAGAAGGAAATGAGAAAGCAGTTTTGCATATCTATGCCCTCTGGTGATAAGTTAAACTCCATCTGATGGTGTGCAGTTATAACTATGTAATATTATAAACTAGGAAAGAACAGAACTGAGGTGATCATAATTAAAGCATCTGTAAACCTATAGGTTTGTTGAGTTTGCAGAAGCAAACAGCATGCATTGTAAAAGAGTAAACGTGCATTGTAGCTGAGTTAGAAAAAGGAAGAGAAATCTTATAATCTGAAGCTATTTTCATGAACTGTTTGGATACAATATCTCATTTATGGATCTTTGTTGTGTTTAGGGAGTCTGTGCTGATTTCATATCAGAGCAGGCTGGAGCAGCTGCAGGAAACATTAAAACAGAAGGAGCTCGATGAAAAGGGCTGGCAGGAAAAGGTAATACTGGGACTTCCAGCGATCGCTTTGTTTGTTTCAGTTAACTCCAGTCAGCTGTCAAGCTGAAGCATCTGACATTCATTTCCTGGTAGCTTCTGTTCTACAGTTCTTCTTGAGTATTCTTGCTCCAAAGTTAAGGTGACTCCACAAAGTAATGTCATTTATTTGCTTATTTAATAAAAATGGTTACTCTGCCACATGAGCCCTCCAGTACGTATAGCATTAGAAATAACAACATAAGAAACATTGTGGAAGACCAAGTGTAAGAAAAGTAGCAGGTTTTTTTAAAGCAGCAATAATGTAAATAATGTAGCCTCTCCCCCTCCCCCAAGTTTTATTTCCAATTGCAAATTCTCTTTTCTCCCTTTCCTTGAAAGCTGATGCAACCACCACACAATTCCCATGGCTTGCAGTCATCTCCCTGTTCGGTTCCTTTCTTCTTCCCGTTGCCGGGACAGTTTTTATAGTTAACTATTAAATTGTGATGTTATTACTTTTGCTTATAAAACTTCATTTCTGGCAGAGTTCTGACCTCATCTCTGTGATTTTTTTTTTTGTAGAGTGTGTTATAAGGGTACTTTGCAATCCAAACTTGGATCCAGAGCTACATGTGCTGGGCTCCTATGTACTTGTTTCTTGGTCAGCTCTCTCACAAACACACAGGAACCTCTCCTTCAGAACAGTTCCAGGATGCCAGTGGATTATTCTCTCTCCCCCCCCCCAGCACTTTTGAGTTAAACTCCACCCCAGAAGTCATTTCTTTTTGACTCCCCGAGCATATCATGTCAGGCACCCTGGCGACATCTGCCTGTAAAGAGGATAGAGTACTGCACAAAGTGTTGGAAGACCTAGATTCAAATTCCCACTGGCCCATGAAACCCTCTCTTCTTTCAGGCTGGCCCACCTCACAGTGCTGTTGGGAGTGGAAAGGGCAAAGAAAAGAGAGCCTTGAGGTCACTGGAGACAAGTCAGGAGGCAGCTATAAAAAATCATTTTAGAAAATGATTTAAAGTATAGGCATGTGCAAAACCAAACAGAATCCAAGTATTCTTGGGGCAGAGAAACACCATAGTGCAGGCATGTCCAAACTTCAGCCCTCCTGATGTTTTGGACCACAACTCCCAGAATTCTAGGCTTACATTGCCAATGGCAAAGGACTATGGGAGCTGTGGTCCAAAACATCTGAAGGGCCGAAGTTTGGACATGCCTGCCATAGTGGATCCTTCATGGGTAGGATTAAAAAGATGGTCACTTGGTCAGTGCTGTCAAATAAGGAAAAGGGAAAATGAAAGCACTGCAGTAGGCAGAATTGCTGGTATCAAAGGACAAGGTGAATGACACCTGAACTCCCATTAAAGTCCAAGATTTCCCCTGGATGATGAGGCACAAGACAGGGCTCAGGCTGAGGTCACACCATGTTGACCTCAGCGTTTACCCCCCTTGCCTGTGAATCTTCGGCCTACTCCTACTAGAAACATATCTTTTTTGAATTAGTCTTCATTTTGCTAGACAGTGAAGCAAACAAAAAGCAAATGAACAAAACTCTACACAAATCTTTCTTATACAGTATATAAGTTTGCATCTTAAGGGGTAACTTTTAAAATCTTATCATGTTAGTGAGGCTGCTGTTGGTCTTCTTAGGGCATTTATACACGACCCCTAAGCTCCGCGGCAAAGGGCTGCAAGCTCCGGACCTTAAAAATGTTTCCCCACCAGGTCCGGAGTTTTCAGACAATTAAGTGCGACCCTGCCCACCTAAGCGCGACCCAGCTGCACTTTTCTTGTACCTGCTCTTTGATGGTGAAAAATATTTAATGTGGATGTGCTGGGCTCTCCTCGCTTCTTTTTGTTTTTGTTTTTTGCCTCCCGCCCCTTTAAGAGCAACCACGAAGTCACCGGCGGCTCGCCCGGCAGCTCCCACCGGCACCGGGGAGGTAAGGCTTTCTTCTTTTGTCCTTTTTTTTCCTCCCTCCCCTCACGCAGCCAGCAGCCAGGGTGGAGACGCACGAAGAGCGACAAACCCCTAAGATCGCTGGTCCGAATTTAAGGGACCAGCGGATCTTAGGGGTCGTGTAAAAGCGCCCTTAGTTTCTGCAACCAATAAGAAGGAAACATGATCAAACACCAGACAGTGCTTTCAAAAACTTTTTTGTTCACACATGCATCAGTTCCATTAGTCACTGCACTACACAATGCTTCCCAAACTGAATGTGTGAACTGACTACACTGAAACCCGTTGCATCTGGTGTAATGCAGATTTTGATATGTATTTAAATAGTGCTGGGTTCTTGATATACTTAAGCTGATTTTTCCATCCTGTGTTTAAGAGATAATCCTACAGTAGTTATACAAACATAATACTGTACATATATTTTACAACTTCTATTGCCAATGCTTCGACTGAAGAATCAGCAGTCTTGAAATTTCTTAAAAGTCTGCTTCTCTTATTTTATTCATGGCTGGTCATTCAGCTTCAGGTTTTGAACACCTGGCTTTCAGATGTTCATATCTTTCTGCTTGCTTTATACTGCCTATATGCACTCAACATAATTTTAGGCTTTTATTAATAAATACATAGAACTGTCTTAGCTGACTTTCTCACACACAGGATATAATTTTAGCATGAGGTCAGTCTGTTTGCAGAATTTGTTGTGCAGCTTGCCATTTAAAATGGGTAATGAACGATGAGGAATAAGAGACAGCAGTTACATATTTTCTAACAGCTATTAAAATGCGCTGAATGTCAAGTGTTCAGAAAATGTTCTCATCAGACCAAAGACATGCTGCCGTCTTTTTCTTGGGTCACTGTGCCATTACATAGGCATAATGTGTTCTCTTTTTAAAGAGGGAAAAATATTTCAACCCATGTGTTTGTCAAAAGGGAAAAAAATCGCTTTCAGAATTAAGTTGCTTAAAGTGGTGTTTTGGCATTTAATGTGTTGGGTAGGAGAAATGTTATACAAGGGGGAAAGAAACCAATTGTTGCTATGCAACTTGAACAAGATAATTGAGAAATATACTTCAGCCTCCTCATTATTGTTATTATTGGTTATCCTAATTTCAGGTGTTAGCCAAAAGGGAAACATTTACATCCTGAGAACAGCTTCTAATGATGTCAGTACTGACGTAGCAGCAATTATAGTAATCTATCGTTGACAGTGTTTGGAGAATACTTCAGGCCCACCTGACCTGCACACTCAGTAAACTCTTGTGCCACACTTCAGTCATTTACAAAATAAGCATGTTGTGTCCAAGTAGGAAAAGTTCCACTTTCTTATGCTGCACATATTCTGAGTGGTGCTGAATAAGAAGGGGACATACACTCAAATTGAGGGCTGGGAGAGTAAGAACTGACAAAAGAAAATATTTTTTCACCCAGCGCGTTGTAAGTCTATGGAACTCCCTGCCACAGGATGTGGTGATGGCATCTGGCCTGGATGCCTTCAAAAGGGGATTGGACAGATTCCTGGAGGAAAAGTCCATCACAGGTTTACAAACCATGATGGAGATGTGTAATCTCCAGGCTTAAAACCAGGGTACTTCAAGGGCCAGATGCAGGGGAGTGGTATCAGGAGACAGATATCTAGTCTCATGCGCTCCCAAACGCATCTGGTGGAGCTGCTGTGAGATACAGGAAGCTGGACTAGATGGGCCTTTGGCCTGATCCAGCATGGCTCTTCTTATGTTCTTATTCTGTCCCCACTTTGGCCAGTCAGTTGCCCATGCTCACAGGCAGGACATGCACATGACAGCAGCATAGCACCTTGAATTGAGAATTATCTGGCTACAATATGGGGGGATAATTTACATCGATCGGGGTAATAGCTATTGGTACCTTTATACTTCATGGTCTTACTGTTTGGTTTCACGGATAACCCCAGAATCTAATACTGTATTATGAGAGACCTACAGCGGCGTATCCCAGCCAGTTAGAAGCTCAGCAACTCACTGTTTATTTATTTTTTTATTTTATTTTTTAATGCTTGTTAACTGCCATGGGAACTCTGGGCGGTGTACAACATGTTGCGAAAAACAACTGCCCAAACATACAAACCCTAGACAAACCCAAACAAAGTACAAATAATGGGGGAAATGATGAAAAATAATAATAGAAAAAATAATATAGAGAGTATTAAGAATAATAAAAATAAAAATGGACATAACAGAGCCAGGTCTTTAGTGCCCTTCTAAAGGCCGGCAGTGAGTCCACCAGCCTAATCTCCATAGGCGGTTTGTTCCAATATGCCGGGGCAGCCACCGAGAAGGTGCGTTTCCGGGTAGACACCCTTCGGGCCTCTCTAGGTGTGGCCGCCTGGAGTGAGAGGGACAACAAAGCTCTGGTTGGTCAGGACGAGGTTGATCTCTGTTTCCCATCCACCTCCAGTTGGGGCCAGATGGCCAGCTAGGCGTTCTCGAGGTGACCAACTCACAGCACGTTCCTTTTTTAGAGACATTTGGTGCTTGTGTTTTCACCAAAAATATAGGGTAAATTCAGCAGCTATTTACTCATACTCAAACTTTTACTTTTTAGGTTGAATCTGAGAGAGCAAAAGAACAGGCCTATCAAAAAGAGCAGATTCTGAGGCTCAAAGAAGAGGCCAGAATGGAGCTAGACATTGAGAAACAAAAACATCAGGAATTAATCGTGAAATATCAGAAGGATCAGGATGAACTGTTACACACAAAGGTTTAAACTACTGGAAATAAACTGTCTCGAGATTATTTCAAATGGGCAGGGGAAAAAGCTATTCACTTATTTTAATCATGAAGGTCAAATGGTACAATGGGATTGTTAAACACAGAGTGTCCCAAGTTCCTTTTAGATTTTGATGACCTACAGCTGACATTAGTAAACAAACCCAGAATCAACCATTTTGCATTGACAGGGCAAGCAGAGGACGTGTCAGTCACAGCACGGTATTCAAAATGAGAGCATATATACAATGAGGAATCAGGGATTGTCATCTCTGAGGAATTCTAGGGAATGTCAGATTCAAACATGCTCCCATCTTGGGTCATTTACACATCATTGTTCCTCTGTGCATCATTCAGAAGCAGGAGCCTTGCTTCTGTACACACTTGATCTTCCATAGACTCAAAGAAGATATGCATTTACTGCAATTAACCTTTTCCCCTTAAGCATGCAGTTTCTTCTGAACTTCATGCTTAAGCAGTTAGGCTTGGAAACAGAACTGCGGAGCTGAAAGGGACCTGCAGATCATAAGGCCCAGCCTCTGGCAAGAAAACACGGTGGGGAATTGAACTCCCAAATTCTGACTCCACAACCAGCAACCTAAAGCACTGAACTATCCATTCAAGTGATGTACATGGAACACAGTAAACATAGCAGTGCCAAAATGTGTTTACTGTGTTCCATGTATATCACAATGAATAGCTATAGGCAAGCCCAGAGCTGTTGCACAATAGTGGCTTTCCCTAAGGCAGGCATGTCCAAACTTCGGCCCTCCTGATGTTTTGGATCACAACTCCCAGAATTCTAAGCTTAGATTGCCAATGGCAAAGGATTGTGGGAGTTATGGTCCAAAACATCTGGAGGGCCGAAGTTTGGACATGCCTGCCCTAAGACATGGGAGGTCCCTGCAATAGGCATAATTGAATGATCCTATTTATTTATTTATTTATTTATTTATTTATTTATTTATTTATATTTATACACCACATGAAAGTACTGCTGATCAATATCTTTGTCATTTGGTGATTTTACAGCTTTCTCCTTGTTTTAAAATCCCACCTGTTTTAAATCTCTTCAACCAAGGAATGAAGTATATGAATGTCAGATTTCTCTTTCAGTTACCTCTGTTGATATCCAATGCTACCCATAGCCTGAAAATGGAAATTGAGGCACTTGAAGAGAAGCTCCAGGTAGCCCAGACCAGACTTATAGAGAAGAATGAAAAAAGAGAAATAAAATGGCAAACCCTTAAAAACCAAGTTGCAGAGCTTGAATTGCGGTTGAAGGAAGAACAGAGTTCCCATCATTCAATAACAGAAGAAATAAGACAAGAAATAAAAAAGAAGTCTTATGAGCTGGACAGACTGACTCAAGAGCAAACACAATTGATTCAGAACTTGAATCAAGTTCAAGAGGAGGTATGAATTCAACAAAGGATTAGACTTCATTATTGATGTCTTAAGCAATTTTCATATATATTCTTGGTTGAGGCATAGCAAGCTTGGTCCAATAAACATTGCTGAACAGGAAGCAAGATATGTGCGGTCATGTATCTTGCTCCAATATGTCTTGATTCTGTATACCATTTCTGAACTGGAAAAATTGCTTTAGCTATATTTACAAATAAATGTCAAGCCAAGATCAAGCTTTGATATCATAACTTGGTGTATAAAATGTGTTCAAATGCATTTATGGTTTAGCTATCATGAAAAGCTTTTGAGAAACGGACATTGAATTAAGGCATAAGGGAAAGCATAGAGAGAAAACACAGACACATAAATCCTTCTCAGGTGAATAAACCATTGAGTTAGGATCATTAGGTCCAAAACAAGACTTAGTTGAATGTATGGAAGAGAATTGCATTGCACATGTTGTCTCCACTCCCAGCTTACCCACTTTCTTTTGACTATCTCCATAGACTGCACATGGAATACTGTAAGCTTGTAGGGCATGCATTTTAAATATATATTCTTGGATATATGGGGCTTTTTGCTCAATTCTGCTGCTGAGAGGGTCTCTGCAAAAAGCTCTACTTTACATCGTCCAAAGATGCAGACAAAAATAGATGGGGAAGATGATTTTACCAGTACTAGAGATGGGCACGACTCAGCGAAATTTTCGTTTCCGTTTTCGTTTTTTCGTTTTCATTAGGTAACGAAACGAAAACAAATTTTTTTTTCAAAAACAAAACGGAAACGGAAATGAAATGAAAATTTTTGCAGTGTTTTTCGTTTTCGTTGCGGCAAACACATTGAAAAGAATGCTAACGAAACAAATTTTTCGTTTTCGTTTTTTCGTTTTCGTTAGGTAACGAAACGAAAACGAAAAATTTGTGAAAAACCCAACGAAAACGAAAACGAACCGAAATGGACCCCTAAACGACCAAACAAAAAACAATTTTTTTGAGTCATGCCCATCTCTAACCAGTACACTGTCCATCGGCAGTGCAAAGGGCTATTATGAGCCACAACCAAATGCAAACACAGCCCAGTAAAAAGAACATTGCCTATCACCCTCACTTATGAGAATGTATAAAGTTTTGATAATTAAGAATGGGAAAAGACAAAAGGGGGAGGGGCAGATTATAGGGATTGGGGGTGGGTTTTAAGCACAGAAGGGAAAATAGAAATATCCAAGAGCAATGATGGATCCCCAGATGTTCTTGGACTAAAGCTCCCAGAAGCCTTCATCTCTAACTGTGCTGGCCAGAATTTCTGGGATTTGCAGTCCAAGAACAACTGGGGATCCAAAGCTGGGTAAAGTCGTAGAGAAAAGATCCAAGTGTGCAGGTGCCAGGTTTCTCATTTTGGGTGAACAAAAAGGATGTTAAAGCAAAGCAAAGCAAAGCAAAGTGTTCTGCTTATATACCGCCCCATACCACTTTAAGTAGTCTCTGGGCGGTTTGCAATTTTAATTACAGTGTGCAGGCTACACATTGCCCCCCCCCAGCAAGCTGGGTACTCATTTTACCGATCTCGGAAGGATGGAAGGCTGAGTGAACCTTGAGCCTGCTACCTGGGATTGAACCCCCAGTTGTGAGCACAGTTTTACCTGCAGTACAGACATTTAACCACTGCGCCACGAGGCAGCTTGACTAAAACTCCAAAAAAACAACAACAGATACTCTTTGTTTTCCATCTGACCGAGGGCATGCTTGTTCTAATACAGAAAAGCTGACAAGGCTGTTAACGAAAGGACCTTTTGGAAGTCGCAGATTCCTAGGTTCATGTTAAGTGAGAAGTGACTTGATAGTGGATATAAAACAGCACTGTCGAGCCATGAAAACAAAAATGAAATCCATAGTTCAGCGAGAGCTTTGTGAGGTCAAATTAAATTCCACAAAAATGTGCACGGTTTCAAATAATCCAGAATGGTGCATCAGGGTCTTTAGTGTGAAAATCAGAACTGAGGAGAAGAGGAGCAGTGAAGAGAGAACTGCAACTAAATTTGGCCAGATAGTGTAGAGGGCTTGAGGTCCACTGTAAATCTCAGGACCAAAATGGAGACTTCAGACTGGAGAAGGCAGGTGTGCAGGTATTAGATTATACCAAGCAATTCTGATTAGGATGAAGAAGACATGACAGCTGTCCATTTCTCCAAGGCTCGAGGCAAGTAATTCTGAAGTGATTTCTAGGAATTGTGATTTTCCTCATCACTGAGTGATCTCATCCTGACAAGGACTTTCATTGTCAGTAAATCACTCAAGCTACTGGTTTGAAAAACAGGCAGCTCATATTTATCTCAGTTGAACTGCAACACAATGATGTTTCTGTTGGATTGTGCCTTATGACCAGGAAAGTGGGCTGTGTTCCATTTATTGACGTAATGGAGCTTGAGTAACTAATACTGTATTAATGTTACAGTGATTCCCCACCTATCACTGGCGTTAGGGTCCTGACCTGACCCGCGATAATTGAAAATCCGCGATATGCAGATGCAGGTCGAGTCAGGCCTGAGGGGGCCTAGCTGGGGGCTCTTGTACTTACCTCCAGCCTGGCCCTACCCTGAATGGGCCCGTGAGAGCCTTCCCGGGCCTCCTGGAGGCCTCTAAATTGCCTACCTGTGAATCAGAAGTGACTTCCAGTAAACCGGAAATCATTTCTGAGGCCTCTGACAGACCTAGAAAGGCTCTCAGAGGCCTCAGAAATGATTTTCAGCAATCCAGAAGTCACTTCCAGTTTGCAAGGAGGCCCTTTTGGGGCCTCCAGAAGGCCCAGGAAGGCCCTCACAGGCCTCTTCAGGGCAGCTCCAGTCCTGGGGTAAGTATGGTAGGCTTGAAACAGGACTCCCCCCCCTTACACTAGGGGGCCTTTTTCATATACTGCAGTCCTGCAATATAGCGGGACCGTAATATATCAACTGTGAAAGGGTGGGGGACCACTGTACTTGGTTTCCCCACCCCTGAAATTTTAAACACGAACCCCCCCCCCAGTTAACCTTCATGGTAATTCTATTCATGCAATTGTGAAATTGAAGCAGATAACTCTGGGGAGACATTAGACATGTGATGCATTTACACAATACTGAATCATGTATGGTGTTCCCAAATATATCACCTTCCAAATGTACAGGCTTGCGGCTTCTGCTGTTCCCAGCCATATTGCTTAAATATGATGGAGATTGTATCTCTGTTGTCAGGCTGAACAAAGTGTAAATGGGCTACATGCAGTCCCTAGCCATTTTTTCCCAAAGGTCTACCACAAAAAAATAAGAAGAAAGGCAATGCGCAGTTGCTATTGCAGACTATGGCATCTCTAGCGCCACAACACTTTGTGGCAGCATTGAGTTTCACCGCTGTTGTTTCGCTTTTTTAGTTAGTGTGATTTTTATTCAGTTAAGCACTAAAACCTATGAAAATTACTTTTGGGGTCCTAATTGTTGTAAAAATTAAAATTAATTAGTCAGTTTGGCCTTTGTACTTTGGCTATGCCCCTCAGGTACGTGGCCTTCAGAATGCCAGCAATCTGGGAAAGAGGCCCTCAAGCCTTCCCAGCATGCCAACTCCTGACTGACACATCTGGAAATCAGAAGTGTAGGACAAGAGTTGACAGAGAGATGTATTTTCACGACATCCAAGATGAGAAAAATGTAGCTGCTGATACTTGAGGAACCTAGATACATCGCGGTTATCCATAATATGGCCACAAGTGTTTCAGCACATAACCTGTTTCCTTTGCACTCCTTTCCCTCTGTACTCTCAATTTGGAGGGCTTCAGAAAGCACCCAATATTTTACCATCTTTTGTTTTCGTCTTGACAGCGTCTTATGAAATATGTTTCCCTTTTGCTTGCAGAATGCTCTTCTCCAGGACACTGTGCGCAGGGAGTGTGAGGAACGCTATGAGCTCACTGAAGCTTTAGCTCAAGCCAGAGAACAAGTTGTGGAGCTAAAGAAACTCAGTGGAAATTTCCCGTTGTCACACTGTTCTCTTAGTCAGGGCAGCCTAACCTCTTCCACCCCGTCGGTCAGCAATCATGGGCAGAAAAGCTCAAACTGTGAGAAAGGAACAACGTTCGCAGGTCTTTGTCGGATTTCAAGAGCCACTAAAGCACCAATTTGCAGCAAGTTCAAGAGTAGTGTGGACTTGAGTTTACCTGCTTTGCCAACTCTGCCGTCCTCAGGTGGTCGAGTGTCTTCCCTAGATGAATCCAGGAGGAAGAGGATCACAGCAGTTATCAAAAGACAGCTGAGCGAACTGTGATGAGTGAACAACCATGTTCTTTGTATAAAAGAGGGCAGCCAAAGAAAATTGTTGGCACGAGTCAAACATCAGCCAAGATTATTTCCTGCCAAAGCACAGTTTTATAGAAATGACATCAAATTATGCTTTAAAAAGGACATTCAAATGTTTATGTTCCAGAATGCAATCATGAATCAGCATTTTCCTCAATAAATGTTGGTGATTTAGGCCTAGTTGTTGTTAGAAGCATCATGTCTGGGCTTAGTGGTTGTTTCCGTTCACATGGGAAATATCTGCTCTGAGGCATTGGCCACAGTGGCTAAGGGAAAGAGGGTGTTACGAGCACAAAACAAAAACAACAAAATAAAACCAAAATAAAACTTCCTAAGCAGTGCTGCCATATTTATTTACAGAATTTTTTTATTTACAG
This sequence comes from Phrynocephalus versicolor, assembly GCA_023846285.1. Classification (NCBI taxonomy): domain Eukaryota; kingdom Metazoa; phylum Chordata; class Lepidosauria; order Squamata; family Agamidae; genus Phrynocephalus; species Phrynocephalus versicolor. The sequence continues at coordinate 43,406,664 of JAHTLZ010000379.1, forward strand.
AATTTTTTAGCCGCCCCACTACCAAATGGTCTCATATCTCCACATGACATAGTTTCCCTCAATCTCTTTTCTCAGTGTACTAAATTATTCTGAATTACCTATAAATCAGAGTCTGAGGACAGCAGCAGTAACATCAAAGGCAGATATCGTGTGATTTGTATTCCTGCATTGAGGATGGAATTGGACTTGATGGTTTTGTAGGCCCCTTCCAGCATCACTGTTCTATGATTCTATGATATTTTAAAAGTCAGCTTCCTTTATAAGCTTCTGGTTAGAAACTCCCTTTTTCTTGTACATCCGTGTTTTCATTTCCAAGGCCTAAATTGCAGTTGCTGCCATGAGTCCTACCAAGGGCCCCGCCCCAGCCCAAACGTTCAAAATTCCATGAGACACGAAGCATCTTGTTCAGCCAGAACTTTGCTCAAGTGTATGGTTTATTTCATAGGAATAATGATATGATTCATGGACTGCAAGGTTTGGCGGACTTTGGTGCACATTTTGTCTCCTTGCAGAACAGCTCAACCAAAGGAACATGGTTTGTTCTTGAATGTTCCTTTAGTGGGGATACATTGAAAAACTCCAAGGGGTGGTTTTTTCCCCAGTGGCTTTGCTGTGTTGTGTGGAATATGGCTGGATTTCACTAATAGCATTGTGTGATCTCTGGAACAAATCAGGAATGGCACTGCTGAATTATTATCTGTTCCACTGGAAGACTGCAACACAGAAAAGTTGCCATCAAAGTTAAGGAGTTCATTGAATAGAAAGGAGATAATTTGAGTTTGGATTAGTGATGTGGTACTATATTACTATGATGAGGCAGCTTTTATGGACTTGACCAGGCCATGTGTCTCTGCTGGGTGAGTATATTGTGGAACTGCACATAATCTGGCATCTTGTATTAAAACCTGAGCAAGTGATTATTCACAGAAGGACAATATGAAATCATTATTGTAATGTGAATAGAAATCTGGTACACCTCACTATTGCAAGGAACACTGACTGCTCAGTCTGCTTCCAGCTGCAGACTGTACTTCAGGGCCACCTTTCCCCTCTTTAATGGCTAAACTGGACTTTGATTGGGTAGCCTTTCAAATTCAGGAATGTGCTGTATTGTATAGTAAGACACATGCAGCCACCCTACAGTTGTTGTGAATGCTATCACATCTGTAGCAGCTATAGCCAGGTGCTTTCCCTCGCCGTTGGGTTTCTGAGTGAAGGTACTGTATGTGGGCTGCTGGCTAGTTGGAGCAGAAAGGTGTTTACAAATGCTTCAGGATCAAGGCGGTGGAAATGCAAATTGAAAGACAGTTGGCCATCCCTGCAAGTCATAGTGTGACAAAAGGACAGCAAGACATTTGAGTCTCCTTTGCCTTTATCTAAAAAGCACATTTTTTTATTTTTTTAAATTCACATCTGGAGTACTGGTCCCCACTGTGATGTGCTTCAAAAAAATACATGCCTCTGCTATGCCTCCTGAAGTGCAACCCACTGCATTTTCCTGATCCTTGCCCCTCTGGTTGTAATTTTTTGGTCTGCATTTTTGGAGAATTGAAGTGCGCATCAAAAGTAAGTGGGGGTGTTGTTAGTGTACATTTTTTGTTACTCTGCTCAATTTATTGATATTTTCTTAAATTTATTTGCTCTTTAAAATAAAAAGTAGATTACTGGTGCAGGGGGGAAATTGTTTGTCATGTCTTCCAGCAGTAAAACGAGAAACTCGGCATGCCGGTAATCAAAGCATATTAAGGAAAAAAATTATACCTTGTATAAAGGAAGTAATTCATTCCAAATGAAATTCTGTTAAGCATATTTTCCTTTGTACAAATTTCCCATAGGAATGCCTTGAAAACAGAGTAATCCCTAATTGCAACCATTTTTATGTTGTATGGATTCTCCCCATAGGCAATTCTGTTAGCAAATTTCCCCTATCTCCAGAATTTTTTATGTTGTACAGACTGTTTGTTATACAAGTGTCCACTGTATATACAGATATAGATATAGATATAAAACAGCAATTAGATGTGCTTTTGGCCCATGGGGATGTGTGAATAGAGCATCAAAAAATGCTACCGTGGAGACGGAAAGTGCACATCAAATGTCATGTGACCAGTCTGGGAGAAAGTACACATCAAATCAACATGCACATTTAGTGTGCATGTGATAGAAGCCCTTTTCAACTTATTAAAGTCTCTTCAGAAAAGAGTTAATACCAATAAAATGTTATGGAAGCATAGCAAGTAACTATAATTGCCAGCTCAACAATATTGCATTCCCTGGAATTTCAAGATCTAAACCCGAGAAAATGAGTGAGGGTTAGGAACAGGGACTTTTGGTGTCACAGGGCAAGCACCTGTGATGTCATAGGGTTGGTCCCTGTGATGTCACAGGCTAGGCAGTGTAGTAGTAGGAGCAAGACTGGCACCACCCCGAATCTGGGAAAGGGTAGTAGTTCCTTGAGGTGATAACTTGAACCTTAACAATCCCACTCTTATTCAATATTAAATTGTATACCACATTTCCCACTATGTGGTTTATATATTTCCCTTGTCCTGCTTAAGGCTCTTCACAAAAAGTGCAATAATCCTAATTTCTAGACAGGTAGGTGGCTATCAGAGACATGTATGGCCTGGTAGATCACACGATCTAGCTATTCTCAGTTTTTCCGGGGCCATGGCCATAAATATAATATGAAAGAAATATAGGCTGAATCAGTTGCATAGTGAGCCTTATAAGGTGGTGTGTGAAGAACTGTTTCCAGTCTGTGGCCCCTTTCAAATGTGCCAGGGCTCTCCAAGTATCCCTGTGGTCCCTGTTCAGAATCTGTTGCTATAGAACCAGCAGTCATGTGACACCTTAAAGACTAACATAAAGACTAACAGCCCACATCTTCAGATAATGCGCACATCATAATTTTAGCTCAGCTACAATTTATTTAGATGGCTCAAATGTTTTTGCTTTATAAAAACTAACCAAGTCACTGATGCTTTTCAAATACCAATATTGTACTGTGTAATCATACAATCGTAGAACTTCGGAGCTACAAGGAACCTCACAGCTGCTACACCTAGCGCTAAAACGCTCAGGTTGGTCAGATGAAAGAACTTGTCTGAGTTAATCATGTTCCTTTGTTAAGTAGCATAGTGGGAAGACACCCCATGGACTTTCAAAACATATGTCTCACCAGCCTCTCTGTCCCCTATCGCCAGCTGCAGGGATTATGCCACCCTCAATATGTCATGCCACCCTCTCACAAAGAAAACAGGTCTCAATGTTTTCTTCCAGTGTGGTTCAATTACTCAAAAACAAATCCTCAAATTTCTGTAACTCGTTCATCCTTCATAGATATTCAAGAAGCAAGTATTGTTGGGTGTGCTCCCTGTCCTCTTTATAAACACTTTATAAATTATATAGAGAAATAAAGAGAAAAGAAGGGAAGAGAGGCAGGCCAATACATACGCAGCACCCTTTTTTTCAGTGTTTTCAAAAGTTCACTGCCAGAGGTTTTTTGCATGGAAAATGTAAGCACTAGAGGTATGTTAGGTGGAACGGACAACCTGAGGCGTGTGCGGAATCCTTCCGGAATGATGGAAAAAATCCCCGCAAGAGACAATGCCTTTATAGTGTCATGTGGTTGCCTCGCTCTCAAGAGACTTTTCTGTTCCTGAGCACAAATACGACGACAAACATTCCACCATTAAAAGTTTTCCATCCAGATTTTTTCCTCATGAATATAATCCTGTGCCAGTATATAAATGACCGTGTGTTCCTGATGAATAAGAGGAAGCTCTCATTGTACCCGCATGCTAGCAAAGACTCTGTTATCAGAGAGTTACACAGAGTTCTTTACAGTTCTTTACCAAATTGTCCTGATTATTGGAACTAAGAGGGAGAGGGAGAGATGTGCGTATGAGAATTAATATGATTTGATGGAATTTTTCTTGTGTTCTAAGTGGGAAACCATGAAATATTAATTTTGTATTTAATACCATGAAGTAGTTAAAAATTCTTCACTGGTATCTTTTTAAAAATTGCTCCCTGAAAAATGATTGACTGTTAACTTGTCTCAGAATAAATGCCCAATATTACTTAAAAACACACTGTACCTATCACAGGACAGAATGTTATTTCATAGGCTCCCAAAACTCCTGACCCCTAAGGGTTAGTAATACAGCACAATCTAGCCAAAGACACCTAGTTCTGGACTTCATCAGCCTGAAGATCACAGCGTACTGTGTTATTAACACAAATCCTTTCACACCAAAATTACTGGCTAGAATTGGCTGCAAAGCCGAGCTCTGAGTCAGTAAGACTGCGGGCTTTGTCTTCATCAAAATGGCTTCCTTTGCCAGTCATCCATACTGGTAGAGACTTGACACAATGTTAACTGACAATATTGTTTTGCTGGATGTCTATGGTATTTTTACCAAAGGCATCCACCCTCCCTTGGAAATATTAGTAGTTCCATTTTGTTAAAAAGAAAGAAAAAAGCTTGCATTATAAATCTTGCAGTTTCAGAACTGGCACTTCTGCAAAGACTTGAATGTGCATTTTAAAGTTAGACAGAGGCCTGACTAGAAATTGTGCTAAACCACCCAGAGTAACCTCGCCGCCAGATGGGCGGTATAAAAATCCAATAAATAAATAAATAAATTCATTGGCATCCTTCAGTCTCGAAAGACTATGGTATCATGCCTGGACTGGAGATCCTAAAAACAACACCTAGTGTGACTAAATAGACCAATTCGGGAATGGCAGTCTCTACCGCACTGGGGGCAGATGTATTCTGTTTCTTGCCTGGTCCTCGGGTTTCGTTCTTTCCGTGCCTGCCTATTTTCCTCTGCCTGTTGGACAAACGCCTCTTCAAATTTATGTAGACCATGCTGTATCTCTTGCCTCCAGACAGTGCGATCGGAGGTCAGGGTTTCCCAACTGTTGAGGTCCATTCCCAAGGCCTTCAGGTCCCTCTTACAGATATCCTTATACCGCAGCTGTGGTCTCCCTCTGGGGCGCTTTCCCTGCATTAGTTCTCCATATAGAAGATTTTTTGGGATCCGACCATCATCCATTCTCACAACGTGTCCAAGCCAGCGTAGGCGTCGCTGTTTCAATAAAGTGTACATGCTAGGGATTCCAGCTCGATTCAGGACTATGCTATTTGGAACTTTGTCATGGCAGGTAATGTTGAATATTCGCCTAAGACAGCACATATGGAAGGTATTAAGCTTTCTTTCCTGTCGAGCATGGATGGTCCAAGACTCGCTGCAATACAAAAGTGTGCTCAGTGCGCAAGCTTTATAGACCTGTATCTTTGTATGTTCTGTCAGCTTCTTATTGAGCCATACTCTCTTTGTTAGTCTGGAAAACATAGTTGCTGCTTTATCTATACGTTTATTCAGCTCAGACTCTAGTGAGAGTGTATCTGAGATAGTTGAGCCAAGATACACAAAGTCATGGACCATTTCCAGTTCTTTTGCAGAAATTGTAATGCGAGGAGGAGAGTCCACATTCTGGCCCATTATTTGTGTTTTTTTTTCAGGCTGATTTCTAGCCCAAAATCTTTGCAAGCTTTACTAAAATGGTCCATGAGTTGTTGGAGATCTTCAGCAGAGTGAGCAGTAATGGCGGCATCATCAGCGAAGAGGAGATCCCGCAAACACTTCACCTGTACCTTAGACTTTGCTCTCAATCTAGAGAGGTTGAAGAGTTTTCCATCTGATCTGGTCCGGAGATAGATACCCTCTGTTGAAGTTCCAAAAGCATACTTCAGCATGGTAGCAAAAAAGATCCCAAACAAGGTTGGTGCAAGGACACAGCCCTGCTTCACGCCGCTTCGGATGTCGAAGGGATCTGACACCAGGCCATCGAAAACTACATTGCCCTTCATATTCTCATGAAAAGACCTAATGATGTTAAGGAGCTTGGGTGGGCATCCAACCCGGAGGAGTATTTTAAAGAGTCCGTCCCTACTAACCATATCAAATGCCTTTGTAAGATCTATGAAGGCTACAAAAAGTGGCTGTCCTTGTTCCCTGCATTTCTCCTGCAACTGCCTGAGGGAAAATACCATATCAGTAGTGGACCTGTTGTTTCGAAAGCCACATTGTGATTCTGGATAGACTCTCTCTGCAGTGTTATAAACAACATTCTTAAAATGTTCCCAACGTTTAGATGCATTATCTTCAGCAGGGCCAGGAAGAGCTTCCTTGAGTACATGGGAGAATTCCTCCACTCTTCCTTGGTTATAGGTGTTACTGGTATCAATTTTTGATCTTCTTTCCTTCTCCAGGTGGTGCAATCTCTTTGTTTTCAGTTTTACTTTGCTGTACACCAGGGAGTGGTCTGTGTCACAGTCAGCACTCTGATAACTACGTGTGATTGTAACACTAGAAATGCTGGAGTGCCTGACGAGAATCAGGTTGAGCTGATGCCAGTGCTTCGATCTTGGATGTCTCCAAGAGACTTTGTGCTGGGGTTTTGTATTAAAGAATGCATTGCTGACACAGAGACCATAATAGCAGCAAAACTCCAGCAGGCGTTGGCCATTTTCATTCACCTTTCCAATGCCAAACCGACCTAGGCAGGTGGCCCAGGATAAATAAATAAATAAATAAATAAATAAATAAATAAATAAATAAATAAATAAATAAATAAATAATTTTTGAACTGCAAATCTCCAGATAACTCAGCATGGTCACTTCCCATGGTGGCTGAAGGATTTGGGGAAGTAACTTCCTTTATCTCAGTTTCCATGAACATGATAGTGTGGGTTTATCAATATTTAATAACAAGCATCAAGATACTTAAAAAATTATCAACTTAGTCAGGATTAGCCTCCTGGGTTAATAAATATGTTTACCTTAGAGCATTTATTGCACAACCTGCTCCATTTTTTTGCTAAACTTTCTGGCTATGATTGCAAACCTGCCTTCCTATATGAGACTTCCCTATTCCATGTTATATTAAGAGTTAATCTTACACCAAGTTCCTGTTTTCTGAACTTCTGCTTGTGAGCCAAAGTAGCAAAATGATACATTCTTATATCATCTCTCTATCATCAGAAGCTGTATTGTGCCACCCGGGTTTCCATCATCATGCTTACAAATAATCTTTGCAACCCATTCTCATATTCTCAGATGGTTATCTGCAGACTGAATTTTCCTATGTAATGTTTGAACAGGGGCACTTCTATACTCATATGGAAACAAGGTTGGGGTGGTCAATAGATGGCCGCAGAAAGATTCCTTATGATGCAGTGAATGTTTTCTGCATAATTTAAAAGGATAGCAATACTTCGGTAATATACTCATTGTCACGTTGAGGGAATAATATTTGGAGGGCCTTCCCCAGATGCCTTGACCAAGTGAAGGATGCTGTGTAACTACTGCGTAAGTACTATGCGAAGCACCCTTTTGATGGTAGCTCTCTGGTTACAGAATGTTCTCCCAATACAAGCTTGCCTGGAGCTCTCCTTGTATCAATTCCAGCTTCAGATAAAAACTCTTTTATATTCTAAAGTGCTTTAAAAAGCCTTTGTACTTTTGACTCCCTGAATTTAAGATCTGCCATTCTCTTCATAATGCAATATATGTTACTGCAAGACTCATTATGGTGTAGTAAATAGTGTGACAGACTAGAACTTGGCAGACCTAGGTTCAAATCACTGCTTGACTATGGAAATTCACCAGAATGTAATGACTGTGGTAAAACCACTCCACAGATATCTCACGTACCTAGAAAACTCCATTACGGTTGCCATAAAATGGGAGTGATTTGGTGGCACATAAGAAATCATCTTACAGTACCACTGTAACCGCTGATATTGAATTATTTTATATAAGTTTTTTTTTTACTGTGTACTGTGTGGGTTGTTAATGTCCTCTTGTACCCTGCCCAGGAAATTCGTTTACCACATGGCATATAGATAGCGGTGACTAGAATATGAAAGTGTTTCCCAAAAGCAAGTTCACTATTAAATTTGGGACGCCATTCAAAGTCCAGGATCAATTAAGAAACCACAGATCAAGCACTGACTGCCAAAATCACTGGGTCCTAACCTTGCTGCTCTTAATGCAACTCGCATAAGACTTCACCACTAGCTATGCTGGCCAGGGTTTCTGGGAGTTACAGTTCAAGAATTGCCACCCAACAACATTTAGCCCAAACTTTTACAACTATGCTACATCTTTGATATGTCCCCTGTCACGAAATAGGTTACTTGAGGGCCATTTCAAATGTCAACCTGACAAGGAGGTTATTTTAACAAGAGGAGGACATCACGGAACTGTAAACATGCCAAAGAGAAAGACTTGTGGAGGTCTGTGTTGGCTTTAGTCCAAAGAACGACAACTGCCTTCTCTGCATTTTTCTCTGGGCAACGCTGGTAGCAGATGCTTGTCAAAACGTCTTGTCTTACTCTTGTCCATCCAATAAAAACGTATTGATTCCAGGCACTAAGGTGTGGGGCAGAAGCTGTGTTTACAGCTGGGGAGATTTCAGAGATCTGAATGTCTCATTGCGGCAGAAAGTTGAAGTATAATCTAGCATAAATAGACATTTGATTACACTGAACAGATTCAAACTCAAAAGGCCAGCTGCTTTGCTGTGAAAAGGTCTTTAAAACTCGCCTCAGATGTTTGTTTTCAGGGGGACAGGAGTGGGTAGTAAAGTGGAGTAAAAGGATTGATTTTAAACATGGCCCCACCAGTCTCATTTTGGAACCCACCCACCAATCCATTTCTGGCACCTGTGGCCATTTGAAGTTAACAAATGGGACTCCACAGAAAGTTCGGGGGGGGGGGTGACTGGCATTCATTTCTGTGCAGATGCTCAACTTTTGTCTGCATCCTCAGAATCATATTCAGGGAAGACTTGAAATTCTGAGAAAATAAGCACAAAGGTGTATAATGAGAAATCAAGACCTGGCACTTGAAACCTTCCATGTAAGCATTTGTGTAGAAAATCAACAGAGCTTGAGAAAGGTTTTTTGTTTTTGTTTACCTCAGTTATTTGAATGGCCATGCTGGCTGAAGAATACTGGGATATGTAATTTTAAAAATTGTATTTCTCTCCCCCCCCTACCCCACACAAAGCTCAGCAAATCAACCAGCGCTTTTCTAGTCCAAACAGTTTTCTGCAAGATAAATGGCTGTGGAAAGGACTTTAAAACCAGACTAAAACAATATCAAAGTGAAATTTAGCTCTCATTCAGAGAAAATATAACTAATTATTCAGTTTCATGACAGGAGACATGACTCCTTTTCTGTGTGTGTTCATCATTTACCTCACCCAGATTTTGCCCTAGACACCAAAATTAATGGCCTTTGGTTACGAGTTTCAAACAATAACTTTGCTGGTGATATAAATGAACAATTCTAGAGTAAATAGTTTCAAGCCTGCATGTTTTTTAGTAATTTTAAATGTCAAATTATATTATTTGGATCTTTAGCTGCAAAGTAAATTGTCAGAAAACCCTGCTGTTTTTCTGTCACTTGTGCTATACTCCAAATATCAGAGCCTGAAAAAATATACTTTTTGAATTCCAAAACCCTGTGTTACAGGCTAGGCCTAGGGCATTCTGGGTTTTGTTGTCTAAAAAGGTAACTTCCAACCTGTGTGGAAAAGGCCAGCCAGACTACTTTGGATAAATTTCCTTGACTGCAAGTTTAGCTCAAAGTGCTAGTTGGCAGGTTGCATTTTTGTCTGTGTTTGGTTTATGTCCGCTCCATTTCTAACCTCAGATTGTCACTGTTGAGACCTGAATCAATCTGAACAGTGTTTTATGTATTTAACACAGCAGTATGCCGTGGAAGGCTGCAGTGAACTTGAGCCAGAAATATTAACAACACATTAAAAACAAAACAAAACAGTGAACTTCCAGGCACGTGGTTTGAGAAGGACTGAGATCTTCATTGGCTATCATCAGTTCGGCCTAACCAAAACAAACAGGCCGACTTCAAAGGCGGCTCTACAAAGTATGACTTTCCAGGTCACCAGGAGATGGCATCAATGGTTGCCCTCATCAGGTGTTCCTGTGTCACAATGGTAGACTGACCATTAAATACCAGAGCCTCTTGGGCTCTTATCCTGTTCTCTAAGGATATTGTAGCTATAGAAACAGCATGGGTGGGGAACCAAAATTATTAGAGGCTACAGAAGGTCCTTTGTTAGGAAAGGTTAGCTTGTGGAATGGAAGGTAAGAGAAAGGGCTGGTAGAAACCCTCCCCAAATAGAATCATGTTTGTTTTGTACTGTGCTTCCTCATTCCTAATACTAGAGCCTATGGCCATCCGATAATGCTAAACAGTGGAAAATTTATGGCAAGTAAAACGGAATTATTTCTTCATGAGGGCACATACCTAAAAGATGGAATGAGTTGCCATATCAGATGGCTGAAGAAGTGCCATGAGATGAGACATTTGCCAGTTTGGGCGGTTTCCAAAGAGGGCTGGACAAACTCATGAGAGATGGGTGTTCATGGGACAGTTGTAAGGACTGGTTCAGGAACAAGCACCCAAATAGGGTTGCACATGAACCAGTGATTCTCAAAGAGGAGAATATGTGCCAACAGCACATATATATGATCATTTGAGTACAGACATTTGAGAAGAAAAATCAATAGTCAATCAATCAATTTTATTTTACAGCCAAAGGCCCGATAAAATACAGTATACATTCCAACAAGTACACATTCCAATAGTGCATTTTTTAATTTCAGAAAAGGGAGAAGGGTTTTATTCCCCCCCCCCTTATATGCTACTGTAAAGTTCTTTGCATGCAGTTAGTCACCACTGTTTATCTGCTGCAAAGTTCTTTGCATGTAGCCAGCCTCCATTGGTTACCCATTGTGTCCTAGATCAGGTTCAAGGTTCTGACACTCACATATAAAGCCCTTTTTGGCTTGAGACCACATTACTTGACAGAGTGTTTTTTCCCAATGCCATCTGTCCAAAATACCAGGTCATCTCAGGCCAGGGTCTTCCATGTATTCACCCAAAGAGAGGCCTGAAAGGCATATACAGTAATACCTCTGATAAAGAATGCCTCTGATAACAAATTTTTCAGATAACAGATATAAATTTCTAGGTATAGGGCTGCCTCAGATAACAAATGTTCCCTATGGGCTGCCTTGGATAACAAATATTTCATAATGCCTTGCAAAAAAGTGTACCCAGGATGTACCGCACCCCTTGTAGTTTATGGAGGAATGGGAGGGGTTATAGCATATTTTTCCATTTTTGAGCCATTCTGGATATGTTTTGCTGATGGATTTGGACCTTTTGAACTTGGAAAGGTAGGGAGCTAGCTTTTATTAATCTTTGCACTGCTTTTCTTTGCATTTTGGTGGCAAAATGCTGGGGTAGTCATGCTGCTTTCTTCTGTCCATGTTTGCAGTCTTTTCCATTGCTCTGCAGGCAAGAACAGGCTGGATTTCTCTTGCTGCTTATGTTTGTCTGTTTGCATTTCCCCCCATTGCACCTTCGGTAGGAATAAGATGAGGTAGTCTTGCTAGTTTCTCTTGTCCATGTTTGCATTGCACTGCAGGGGAGGTGTTCTGGAGGGGGTGTTCCAGCACTGCTAGCCACCACCACCGCCAGCTTTTTTGCCTTTTCTTGGGCCTCTGGAACGGATTAATCAATTTCCCATTCATTTCAATGGGGAACCACGTTTTGGATAACACTTTTTTCGGATAACAAATTGTCTCTGAGAACAAATTAAATTCATTATCAGAAGCACCACTGTACTAGACATAGGGCCTTCTCTGCAATGGCACTGAGGTTATAGAATCAACTCCCAGAAGAACTATGCCTGGCCCCAGCCCTGTAGTCATTTAAGAGGCAGGCAGGCAGGCAGGCAGGCAGATAGATAGATAGATAGATAGATAGATAGATAGATAGATAGATAGATAGATAGATAGATAGATAGATAGATAGATAGATAATTACTGGTGTCTATGGCTCTTATTTGCTCTACTAAGACAGCAATGTATGTACCGCTTTTTTGCAATGATGCATCGATAAGAAATAGAATAAAGAAAACATTCTTCATTCTCAATGTATTACATTCTGGGTTCCTGAAACATGACATGGATCTTAAGGAAACCCTAGGAATGTACATCCCTTATAAGGGGCATTTTGTTTTTAACATTAACTGGAATCAATTCCTCAAAATCTGCCTGTACCTTTAATTATCATCCTTATCGACTAGGCTTATCACAAGGCTCAAACCTTTCCTAAAAGACAAAGCCACTGTCATGGCTGGGATATTCATTTTCCCCAGAGGATCTCTAGGAAACTTCACATCATGTTTCCCTCTGCAACACTTCTTCATCCCTCAACTCAAAGAGAAAGCCCTACTGCCTGTTAAAATATGAGGAATACAAGGAGAGGCTGAACTACTGCTTGGGTAGACAAAGAAAACATGATAAAGCAGAAGAATGAGGGGAGAGGAGGAGGAGAAAGGCAGTTGGAATAAAGGGTTTTTAGTCTTAAAACTTGGTACTTCTACTACCCCATAATTATTCTTCTGCCTAGTTTTTAGGCATAGGACTCTTGTATTTCTTGGACATCAGTCTTCAGGAATATCTCCAGCCAGAACTGACTTTAGCCAAGAAATCAAATCCTCACAGATGTTTCCAGTTACTAGGAGCAGAATGAAGGCTCTGTCAGCCATTTTGTTCCTGTGAAAAACTGGTGGGTGTGGTTAAACTCCATGGGAATTGCAAGGGATTAGGGGACTGTAACAATTTGAGAGGCTTCCTAATGGACGAATGGCCATTGTGCAAAGAATAAGGTTTAATGGGAAAGCAAACCACCTGTCCTCTAATCCCTTTCAACTCACACAGAGTTAAGCCATCCCTTTTTCTTCTGAGTGCAATTCAAAAGCCCTGTAAGATGTTTGATTTCTTAGGTAGGTCCCCCAGAATTCTGGCTGGTGGAATTCCTGATGAAGCCCAGTGGCTGAAGTCCAAGAATTATAGAAGTTCCAAGCCTAGTAATTTTATTTGGCTTTCTGTGTAACATGAATCTGTGGAACTTAAGGATCTGAGTTACTATTCCTTCATACAAATGTTCTGGAGGATCTCTTGGTATCAGCAAGGTCAGTGGTACACACACACACACACACACATTACACTAGAAACACATTGGCATGCTGAGTTGGGTGGAGAGTCTCTGAGGAGTCATTACCAAGCAGTACTATTGATTGTATAACTGAGTGGGCAAGCATTCTCTCCAAATCTCAAGCCATACTTAGGCACTCTCTAGAATGCAGTTCTTTGATAAGACTGAGTCGGAAAACTCCAGCAACTGAGTACTCTTGTGCTCATTTTTGCAATAGTGATCCCACAGCTGTTTCATATCTTTTCAGGGGCTCTTCAATCAACCACTCTATTTTTGGAAGCAAACTTCTCTGGATTCACATGTGGCAGAGAAGGAGATGCATTCACTAGTAAGCCTTGCAAAATTCATTTACCTTCTCTTACAGCAAGGTGATAGTCCCAAACACTACTCATTGTAATTTCCCCTGAATTTACTGATAGTTGTTGCTGACTAAGCATGGTCAGGATGGTTTGACGCAACAGCATTCATAAACACCATGTTTAAGATAGGGATAGGCAAAGTGTGGCAAGCCCCGTGTTGTTCACTTCAACCCCCTTCCGTGTCAGCCATCGCAGCCATGGGAGCTGTAATCCAGCAACATCTGGAGGGCTTCACTTGGCCTGGCATTTCTAACCAGGTGAAATGTACCACAGACATTTCTGCAATTCCTCATCTGGATGTATAACAACAACCCAGTGGAACTCTGGCCAGTGAAACTGATTCCTGTGTAAATAGCTCAGTGGTTTAGATATCTGGATGCATAGCCAGAGGTTGGGCTTTCAATTTTCCACTGGGCCTCCTTGACCGGGGCTAAACTCAATGATCTATAGCAGTCGTTCTCAACCTGTGGGTCCCCGGATGTTCCTGGACTAGAGATGGGCACGACTCAGAAAAATTTTTCGTTTTCGTTTTCGTTTTCGTCTAGGGGTCCGTTTCGGCTCATTTCCGTTTTCGTGAACTAATTTTCAAAATTTTTCGTTTTCGTTTCGTTACGTAACGAAAATGAAAAATGAAAATGAAAACGAAAATTTTTTCGTTTCTTCCCATTTAGCTCCATTAAGTGCTTTTCCAGTAACGAAAAGCGAAAATTGGCTCAAAATTAGTCGTTTCATTTCTGTTTTCGGTCCATTTTTGAACCATTTTTCGTTTTCGTTTCGTTACGTAACGAAAACGAAAAAACGAAAACGGAAACGAAAATTTCGCTAAGTCGTGCCCATCTCTATCCTGGACTGCAACTCCCAGAAATCCTGGCCAGCTCAGCTAATGATGAAGACTTCTGGGAGTTGCAGTCCAGGAACATCCGGGGACCCACAGGTTGAGAACCACTGATCTATGGGGTACCTTCCATCTCAACAGTTCTAAGATGACAATGGTGATTTCTATCCCAATTCCCTGTCCAAGGCATAACAGTAGTGGTTAAAAAGACCTGCCTCACTTCCCATACTCCAGTATACTGCCTTATATACTGGCACTGTCTAAACACTGCCTTCGGAGAAGACTGCAAAGGTTTACCAATCCTAGGAGGCCAGATTCAGGTGCAGCCTCATTACCATAAGAGAAAGAGAGAGAGTTTGCTCTTGTCTATGAAAAGCAATATTAGGTTTGAACAAACAACTTCCTGACAAGCATGTTGCTGGCCCGGGTCCATCTGTTCCAACAGGAAGCATGTGCTTGTGTAGTTCAACTCTGTCAGCTGAGGTACAGTGAAAGCTGGGCTTCTCTGTGCGACATCCTGTGGTGGTGGTGGTGGTAGGATTCAAAGAACTGTAAACCAAAAATATGAGTTCCTCTAAGCTTTGAATAGAAAAAAATACTGGTGAGACAAAAAATAAATTCTCCAAGTACAAAAGCACTTGAAATATGAATTTAGTACAAGATGATAGGAACTTCAAAGATTGAGAGGGTCACCAATGAAACGCTAGTACAAATGAATAAAGACTAAGAAAGCACAGAGCATATACAGCCAGTCTCCTATTGCTTAAATTTACTGAGCAAGAGAAATAACAGATGTATCCCATGACTCTGGTAGCAGTCCTATTGTGGTAAGTTGTATACGCAGTATTATAACCAGTGTGACAATGGGCTTCTAAGAGGGAGGAGAAAGAAGTCAGGGAGGATGCTTGCACTCTTCCTTTATGCTCAACATTAGGCAACAGAATATTGCAGAAAGCAAGAATCTTTTGGCCATGTAATGGGAAATGAAAAGTACAAATTGTTATGGCTGATCATTGAATGCAAAATACTTGGGGAAAGAAAAACAAAAAGAGAAGAGTTTGGCTAGAAAACCTTCAAAGCTGTTTAGGGCTGGCTCATCTAGGATCAAAATAGCTATGATGGTGTCCAGTCTCTAGTAGCAGAGGAATAAGAAGATAATTCAGTCATGCATTTATATCAATTCAGTTTAATTCACACAAGTAGATGACAGCACGTGATTACTACTACTAGCTACCCAGCAAAACCAACTTACTTTCATCCAATTAACTAATAACTCAGTGGTTTAGGTATCTGGCTGCAGAGGCAGAGTTCAGGAGTTCAGTTCCCACTGTACCCTCTTGAAAGGGACTGGGCTCGATGATTTATAGCAGGCCTGCATAATGCATCGACTTTGGGTGACTGGTAGCCCGCAGGGCTGTCAGAAGTAGCCTGCCAGGTCTCTGCCAGCCTCCCGATTCTCTGCCAATGTTGGCGGGGGGGGGGGGCTAGGGCGGCCTGCCGTGTGCACTTTGCCCTCTCTGGCCTGGCTGAGTGGCTTCACAGCCGTGGCAGGAGCTATGGTAACAGAGGGGGGGAGGGCCAGGCTGGATGCCAGGTGCACTCACCCCTCTCTGGCCTGGCAGGGCGTCCGCACACACACTCCTGTAAGTAGACCACGGGGGCCCTTGGGGAGATCAAAGTAGACTGCAGGGCCGTTTGGGAGAAAAAAGTAGACCAGCCCTGATTTATAGGGTCTCTTACGGATCTATAGTTTGATGATGACAACTCCATCCTTGGGTGGCCATGGCTCTTTTGCCAAAAAGAGCATTCTTACAAAAACACTACTTTCAGAATGCATTTATACATTTATACTTATATTGTACATTTCTAGAACTGATTTCACATCTGACGTTTCTAAAGAATTACTCCCATTCATCTATGTTGTATCATTGCTTATGGTTTGCATCTTTATTTAGAGAAATTGACTTTGAAGCAGTATTTTAAGTTTCTATAAGAAAAGGGAATTAGTATATTTATAAAATGTTTGCAGTGTTGCTCCAACAACATAAAAACAAAACAAAAGAGAACACTGATTTTAAAAAGAGCATGCATTTTTAAAAATGGAACCACTTTTAGAGGAGTCTTTCTCAGTTTAGATACTATGTTAAATAAAGGTAGCAAAAAGTATGGAGACTTGGCTGTGTTGGCATATCTAATATGGAATCTTTTGTAAACTCAGAAATGTAGCAAATATATTGTTCTGAAGCTGCAGTTTCAGAATTTTATAAAATTTTATCTCCGCCCTCCCCCAACTCATAAGATTCTATATATGTGATGGGACTGTGATAAGTGTGAGGGAATTAAGAGTTTGCAAGAGTTTTTAAAATATACAGTATATCACAATTGCCAGAATGCTTCAGCTGGCATGGCTACCAGTGATGCAGACAAGGAAATTTGGAGAGCTGTTTAAAAAAAAAATAGGAACTTTTCCAAGTTCTCAGGTACAGCAGATGTTAGTATTGTACTGGTGCCACAAAATGGTACCTGGACATTTCCAGACCTTGCAGTTGTTGTCGTCATCTGATTCATTTGCTGTGTTTGTGTTCATCATTTGCTATATTTGGGTTCAGCCTTTCCCCCATAAGTCCCCCCCCCACTTTTATTATTACAGCAATACTGTGCTAGGTCTGTAGATGAAGCTGAGGAAGTATGACTGGCCCAAGATTATTTGCTGGGATGGCTCAGTTGCTTAAGTATCTGGGTGCAGCGTCGGAGAATGTCAGTCCAGTTCCTCTCTCTGCCTCCCAGGAGAAGAGCCAGCCTGTGTGGCATTTGGTGAGATGCACAGTCTCACAATGTCCCCCAGAAAATGAGACTAGTAAACCACTTCTGATAACTCTCTACCTAGAAAACCCTAAAACGGGGTGGCCATAAGTCTTGACACACAGAATTATTGTCATTAATATTATTCAGTGAGCTTCATGACCAAATGGAGATTAGAACTTTAGGATTCCCAAGTCTTAAGCCAACACTCTCAACATTGTACTGTCCTGCTTCTCAGTCTGTTAAAAGATAAGTTTGAAGAATGGCTTGGGTATGAACAAAACACCTTGAGTTTGATTTTGTGTTAGGGAAGGAGGAGAGGAAGAAGGAAAAATGATAGCCTTGCTGTACTTATCTTTCAACCAGTCCTTTAGGTCAAGTGAAAATACAGCTTGGCAGCTGTGTAGTATTATTATATTTCAATTACTTAAATGGAGTGCTGGGGTTCTGGTAACACATTTTATGGACTTAACAGTCCATTAAAATGTGTGCAGGAGACATTTACACCTTGCTTGGTACTTAAGGTGTAGCCACTGCAAACATGTTCTCATCTGACATGACATCCTATAGGCCCCTCATATGAATCCCTGATACTGGAGGCGGCGGCAGACTGGAGCCACTCAAGGCTGCTAAAAGGTTTTTTAAAAAGGCAACACTAGACAGCAACAAAATGAATAGGAGGTGGCAAAGGTCTGAGTGAGACAGTGACACAGAAGAACATCAAAGTGTTCTGTGAAACCAAGAGAATGCCCATGAAAACATGTAGACTCAAAATAAAAGAGGAAGTAAAACTGAATAAAAAGAACATTGAGTCAAACTAGACAATACAATTATCATGTTATGAGATGCAGAACACGTGACATGAGGTAAAAGATGACTGCTTATCTTAGCATCAGCATCCCTTGCCTGACTCGGCATGTAGTCAGTTAGATGGTGGGGCCTTGGGGGCGTGGTGGCTCAACAGACTAAGGCTCCGAAAACTGTTGGCTGCGAAGTCAGCAGCTCAGCGGTTCAAATCCCAGGTGCCACGCAGCGGAGTAATCTCCTGCTTATAACCCCAACTCCTGCCAACCTAGCAGTTTGAAAGCATGTAAATGCAAGTAGATCAATAGGTACCACCATAAAAAGGGAAGGTAAAAACAGTGTTTCCTTGCAGCCATGCCGGCCGCATGGCCATGGACTTGCACAACACTGGCTCTTCAGCTTGAAAAAGGAGATGAGCACCGCCCCTAGAGTCGGACACAACTAGCACGCATGTGCAGGGGGGAAACTTTACCTTTACCTTATAGGGGGCCTAAAAGAAACTGTATATCTGAAGGGAAAAACTTGGTCCCTGGTAGTTTAAACATACAGCTTTTGCCTCTTCAGGAGCCTTCTCTGCTAATGATATGCTGTTTGACCTGGGAGTGCAACTCTGAAAAAAAGCCTTGTCTGGGAACACCCACATACCATTTTAGGATTTAAGCACAGATCTCTTTTGTTGTAAGAGAGATGGATCCATGTAATGTGTTTACAATTAGTCAAGACAGCAATGTGTAGGCACAAGGCAAAGGGCTGTTTGTTTTGGTAACAAAGGCCAAACAGTGTCAGTGTCAAGGTGATGGCCAGAAAGCTTTATTTCTAAACAAAGTGAAAGCTTGGTAGTAGCAATATAACTTGTTCCTAGAATAAAGTCTGACCTTCCTGGCAGAGGTGAAAAAATGTTTTTGTTTATCCTCCATGTGTGAAGCTTCTCAGACTGGAGGGAAATTTTAAATGACACCAAATGGAAGACAACTTGGAACTGCCTTGCGAGGAAGCTCAGTCAGTGTGTCTTCTCCCGGAAGCTAAATTCACTGCTCCAAGTGAGATGTTTCACATTAAACAGAGAAAGGGATCTTACCTTATGATTTTTCTGAAACAAAGACCTGGTAATCCTAATTATAAGAAAGCCCATGGGTCTCTAAACTAGACTTGGGGTGGGACTGGGGGGTATTTTAGATCAAAACAGGGATAGACAAGTAAGGGATCCCTCTTTTTTACTCTAGGACCACTCTGCAGGGACCACATTAGCCTTTTCAGATGAATCATAGAATAAATGAGTTTGTTTATAAGGCCATCAAGTTCAGCCTTCAGCTCAATGCAGCCTTCCTCTCCATTGTTCTTATTGTCATTCCCACCCACCCCACCTAATCATTTTCTCTTTTCTCCTTGCCCTCCATTCATGTTCTCTTTCATCCTTTTCTTTTGTTGGCTCTCCTCCTTTCTCCCAACTGTCTGGTAGAAGGATCCTCTCTTGATTTTAGGTATCTAAGGACCAGATCATATGGCCATAATATCTCGTATTATGGCCATACAAATTATCACAGATGCTATGCCTTTCTTGAGTGCTGGAAGGAATGTACATTGGCATCCTATTATCCTAGTATTACTGTATTAGTAATACTAGGATAATATGTATTACTGTATTATACATACTGTAGGGGTGTGGTGGCTCAGTGGACTAAGGCTTCAGAAAACTGTCGGCTGCAAACTCGGCAACTCGGCAGTTCGAATCCCAGGTGCCACACAGTGGAGTGAGCCCCCGCTGATGACCCCAGCTCCTGCCAACCTAGCAGTTAGAAAGCATGTAAATGCAAGTAGATAAATAGGTACAGCTGTAAAAAGCGGGAAGGTAAAACAGTATATCCTTGCAGCCATGCTCTCCACGTGGCCATGGACTTGCACAACACTGGCTCTTCGGCTTGAATATGGAGATGAGCACCGCCCCTAGAGTCAGACACGAGTAGCACGCATGTGCGGGGGGAGCCTTTACCTTTACGTTACTGTATTAGTAACACTAGGAGCCCCATGGTGCAGTGGTTAAATGCCTGTACTGCAGGTAAAACTGTGCTCACAATCTGGGGTTCAATCCCCTGTAGTCGGCTCATGGTTGAGTCAGCCTTCCATTCTTCTGAGGTCAGTAAAATGAGTACCCAGCTTGCTGGGGGGACAATGTGTAGCCTGCATACTGTAATTAAAAACTGTAAAACCGCCCAGAGACTACTTGACATGCTATGGGGTGGTATATATATATTTTTTTCTTCCTCCCTAGGTCACCATGTTATCAGGGGCTCCCATTCCAATTGTGTCGGGTCGTGGACGATACGCTTGGAGTCGCAGGGTTAGTCGGATAAGAAGAACTTGGGTCAGGCATCTTGCGCCTGTCCTACGTTCTGACCCCTCAACTCACTGCCATGTGTCCCGGAGCCATTCCACCAGTGCCTCCAACCTGTCCTGTCTCCTTCTGAATGCCAGGTCGGTCCACAATAAGACCCCTGTCATTTATGATGCCATCACTGATGGGAGGGCCGACCTGGCCTGTATTACGGAGACCTGGGTGGGCGCAGAGGGGGAAGCCTCTCTCACCCAGCTGTGCCCGCCTGGGTTTCTGGTTCAGGGAGTAGGCAGGTTGGAGGGGCAGAAGGGGGAGGGGTTGCCATTGTTTACAAGGAATCACTTCATGTGACCAGGGCCTCGACATTGGTGAGTCTGGGATTAGAATGCCTCCACCTGTTGGTAGGTCAGTGGGATAGATTTGGCATTGTGCTGGGTTACCGCGCTCCCCGCAACCCAGCACAATCCCTACCAGAGCTCTCGGAGTTCATCGCCGTGGCTCTGTTGAAGTCTTCCCGGCTCTTGGTCATCGGGGACTTCAGCGTTCATGCCGGTGGTGAGCTTTCTGGTGCAGCTCTGGAATTCATGGAATCCATGACCTCCATGAGCTTATCCCAGCATATTTCTTGTCCTACCCACAGATGTGGGCATACCCTGGACCTGGTATTTAGCTCCATGTCAGGGGATTTCAATCTGGAGGTGGGGGACATCCTCTCCTTACCTGTGTCATGGTCAGATCATCACCTGTTGTCCTTTTCCCTGTCAATTGCCCCCCCCGTGAGGACCACTGGCCCCTTGTTTGGGCCCGTCCCCAGAGGCTTTTGGACCCCTCCCGGTTCCGTGAAGTTTTCGGGAAACTTCCTGGTGGTCTGGCTGACGATTCGGCCGAGGCTACGGCTAACCAATGGTTTGAGTCAGCTTCCCGTGCCGTCGACTGAATCGCCCCTAAGCGCCTCCTCCATGGCAGAGCTCAACCTTCGCTGTGGTTCACGGCGGAGTTAAGAGCGATGAAGCAGGAGTGGAGGAGGCTGGAGAGCAGCTGGAGCCGGAGCCGGACAGTCATAAATCAGACTGCTGTTGTTATCCAGACTAGGAGCTACTTGTGAGCGATCAGGGAGGCTAAAAGATCCTATTACTCCCTGAGAATTGATGAGGCCTCGAACTGCCAGGCGGAACTTTTCCGTGTGGTTCGAGACCTCACCAATCCTAGTCTGGCTAGGCCTCCTCCTACTGATTTCAGTAGTGAGAATTTCACAGTCTACTTTAGATCTAAAATAGAGGCCATCCGGGCCGGCTTCGAATCCGGTTGCACTAGCCCTTCCTCGCCACCCCCAGTTGCTTCACCCCCTCGCTCTCCTCGACTGGTTGACTTTGGGCCTGTTTCCTCTTCGGAGGCCTCCAGGGCTATTGCCCACTGCCGACCCGCGTCCGCCCCCTTCGATCCTTGCCCATCATGGCTCATAAAAGCTGCCGGAGGGAGCATGCCCGAGTGGGCTTCTGTCATCGCCACCGACTCCTTCAGCGAGGGGTTTTTCCCCTCCCGCTTGAAGGAGACAGTGGTAAAGCCCATTTTGAAAAAAACGGGCTTGGCATCGGACCAATTGGCCAACTACCATCGGATCGCCAATGTTCCCTTCATGGGCAAGGTCATCGAGAGAGTGGCCGCGATTCAGATCCAGTCATTCTTGGCAGAACAGCAGTGCTTTGATCCTTGCCAGTCTGGTTTCAGGCCTGGCCGGGGAACTGAGACAGCTCTGGTCGCGCTGCAAGATGACCCAATCCGGGCAGCCGACAGGGGTTGCTCTACCCTGTTGGTTCTCCTGGATTTGTCAGCGGCCTTTGATACCGTCGACCACGGTATCTTACTGGACCGGCTTTCTGAGGTGGGTATTGGAGGCACTGTTCGCAGTTGGCTCCGGTCCTTCCTTGAGGGTCGGCCCCAGTATGTGCAGCATGGTGGAGAGTTGTCGGCCCCGTGGACACTCCCTTGTGGGGTTCTGCAGGGCTCGTCTCTCTCCCCCATGCTGTTTAACATCTATGTAAGGCCGCTGGCTGGGGTCATTCGGAGATTTGGAGTCTGCTGTCATCAGTACGCTGATGACACGCAGCTCTATCTCTCCTTTTCCACCTCTGCAGTGGAAGCTGTCTGGTCCCTCGACCAGTGCCTGGAGGCGGTCATGGCCTGGACCAGGGCCAACAGGCTCAAACTCAATCCCGAGAAGACCAAGGTGATGTTCTTTGGGAGTTCTCTGTCTGGCTATGGAGGCCCTCTCCCCAGCTTGGAGGGTGTTTCTCTCCAGCTGGCGGAGAGGGTTCGGAATCTGGGCGTGGTCCTGGATCCAGCACTATCTCTGGATGCCCAGGTGGCTGCCATGACCTGGACCGCATTTTATCATCTTCGCCAGATTGCCCAGATCCGTCCCTACCTAGACGGCGACTCTCTGAGAACAGTGGTTCAATCGCTGGTGGTCTCGAGGCTGGACTACTGCAACGCCCTCTACATGGGGTTGCCCTTGACTCTCCTCCGGTGTCTGCAGTGGGTGCAGAATGCTGCGGCCAGACTGGTGGCGGGCACGCGTCACTATGACCGCATCACCCCAGTTCTGGCCCGACTGCATTGGTTGTCGTTGCGTCCCGGATCAGATTCAAGGTCTTGGTTTTAGTTTATAAAACCCTCCATGGCTTGGGCCCGGACTACCTGGCAGAGCGGATCGCCCAGCGATCAACTTCGGCCCGACCAGTTCGGCAGTCGCGAGCACACTCGCTTTGGGTTGTCACACCCCAAGAGGTCAGACGAACTTCCACCCGAAATCGGGCCTTCTCGGTGGCTGCTCCATCGTTGTGGAACAGCCTTCCCAGCGAAGTGTGCTCTGCAAAGTCCCTGCTGGCCTTCCGCAGAGCGGTGAAAACCATCTTATTCTGCGAGGCCTTTGGTGACCTAGCCTAATAGTTTTCAGTTATGTTCCCCACCGCCATCTGCTGTCCGTTCACCCTACTGCTCGATGTCCCCGAGTGATGAACGCTAATGCAAGGGTGTTTTACGATTTCTATGACTGTATTTTATAGTTTTTAATTGTTGCTGTCCAGTTTATCATTTGTGATTATATGATTTGTGCTGAATTTATCAGCTTTGTAAGCTGCCCAGAGTTCCCTTAGGGAAGATGGGCGGGGTATAAATGTAATAAATAAATAAATAAATAAATAAATAAATATAAGCAGAACACTTTGCTTTATATCCATTTTCCTTGGTGAATATGGAAGCTATAGTAGCAGTTCACTGTATTGCTCTTGGGGAAGCAAAAGGTTCTGTCTTTGATCCAAGCTATACAAAGGGGAGCTAGGAAAAGAGAGAAAACGGTAGAATTAGACATGATGTTTCCAAAGAAACAACAATTCAAAGCTGCCATATCTGCATCATCAGCTTGCAAATGAAGCCCATGCTTATTCCCTGATGACCAGGGAATATACAAAGTCCAGGCAATCTATAAGTGGCACAGCTGAGAAACTTCACCCTGGGTTGAAGTCAAATGAATGTTTACCTTATAAATGAGCCCTGTTCCTAATGACAAGGCGTACTGTAACTTTAGGATTGCAGATGAAAAGGAATCATTGCAGATGAATGTGACCATGCAGGCATTTGCCCCAGGCTGCTGCAAACCTCTCAATACAGCACCTGGCATTGAAGTCATTGGTGTTTTTCACACATAACTGTTTAATTATTATGGGAAGGTGTGGCTCAAGAGACCACACATCACACAGTTCCCCTTCTCTGCCATTCTCAACACTCTTTTATCCACCTTGGTCCCCAAAATTCAAATCCCTTCTCTCTCTCTCTCTCTTTTTAATGTTCAGCAAATGGAATAAAGCTAAACTGACAAACCAAACCCACACAGAAGATACAACTCTGTGGAGATTTAGAAACCCGTTTCCGCAGACTATGACTCAAAGACTTTCCCCACAATAATGACAAAAACCCTAATAGAAACACTGCCCCTGTACCCCAATACACACAACAAGATGCAGAAATATCCCACAAAAATAATTCCACTTGGACTCCCCCAGAAGGCCGCAACAAAGAACTTGACTTCTACATCGAATGCTTCAGCCACCGGGCCGGGACTGAGGTAATCAACAAGGAACCACACTTAACATATAACCTCACAAAAACAGAACGGGATGCTATACACAGGCTCAGGAGCAACCCCAACATAGTCATCAAAGAAGCTGAGAAGGGTGGTGCTATGGTCATCATTGACAAATCAAGCTACACACAGGAAGCGCAAAGACTAACACCAAATGTTCTCAACCCTATGCTACCAATGCACCCAGTTATGCAAGGGACACCACCGACTTCCTAAGGAAACTTCAGTCCACGCTGAATCTACCCAATAATACCATCCTAGCTACAATGGATGTAGAGGCTCTCTATACCAACATGCCACATGTAGATAGACTACAAGCTATCACAAACACCATCCAAAACAAGGAAGAATCCAACTTAATCACCACTCTCTGTGACTTTGTGCTCACACACAACTATTTCTCTTTTGACAATAAAAACTACCTCCAGATCAATGGAACTGCAATGGGCACTCACATGGCCCCACCATACGCAAACATATTCATGGCTGACCTGGAACAACGCTTTATTAACCACTGCACTCAGAAACCACTTCTGTATTTGAGATACACTGAAGACATTTTTCTGATCTAGACCCATGGAGAGGAATCCCTAAAATAATTCAACCAGGACTTCAGTGGTTTTCACCCAAACATCAACTTCACCCTGGAACCATCCACACAACAGCTGAACTTTCTGGACACCACTGTGAAACTACA
>JAHTLZ010000379.1:43431791-43450260 GCA_023846285.1 Phrynocephalus versicolor
CACCCCCTAAAATATTGCACCTAGGCCAAGTCACCCCCATGAGACCTCCCATGATACACCACTGTCCCCAACCGATATAAATCTAAGAAGGCAACTCAAGGTTTTTTTTTAAAGAATCTATACTACAATTGCTTCATTACAGAGCAGTTTTTCTGTTGAGTTGAAGAGGGCCCTGAAGGATCTCTGTCTGTTTAAAAAAAATGAAGAATTGTCAGGAGGTTATATGCACAATAGCTCTCCTTCAGTTTTAGACATGAACTGTAACACCGTGTTTTATAATGCACTAGTGAAAGCATCCAGTTTCATAAATGTTTGAAAAACCATTTGTCCCATTTCCAATCCACTGCTCTCTGTCTTCTTTCTTCCATCTCTTCCTTTCGACATGGTCTTTCTCTCTCCTCACCCTGCTGCTCTACCAACAGAAGTTTGCACGGATCATATTTTCCTGGGGCAGAAAAACTTCTGTTCTGCCCTCATCACAGTGCCGTTTCTCTTCTGTCCCCCATTTCTTCTTGTTTTTTAGGCAAATCTTTTTTCCCCTTCCACTCCACAGCTTGTGCAGCCTTCCTTTTTTCTAATTTTCTCTCCATCCATAGCAGGCACCTGGAATCTCTCTTTCTGTCATTCTAGCACTCCAAATCCAGGGGGCCAAACTGGCGTATCATGAAAAATTATGTGCACAGGATGCAAATTATGTGGCAGTTCATGAAAGGGTTGATCACACACCCCCACCCACCCCCACCCCCACCCCCACCCACCCCCACACAAACTGCCTGCTCTGAGCCTCTCCTTTTGAAATTATTTTGTACATTGGAAACTGAACCATGAGGTTTTAAGACTGCAGTATTTCTGGTAATACAGAGGTGCACCTCTCAATCTCTTTTCTTGACCACTTGTTGACCAACTTTTAGCCTCAGAGACCCCCTGTGCTCTTTCGCAGCAGCAGCAGAGTTGCATTTAAGTAAACCTTTGCCAAGGACGAGGATTTTGTTGGCAAAGGACTTCTGAACAGGGCTTTCATCCTAGGACTTTCCAAACTGGCGAGGAGGCTGGTGGCACCAGAACCGGTGGCTCCAACAGCATGAAGGATGCTGACCATTAGGACAGACTTGTAGGGATCATTTTTCCAGCACTTTGAATGTTAACTTTACAAAGTTCATTTGTTTTAGTACGCTGTAAGATTAATTTGCTATTCTTGAAAATTTGTGGCAGAAATACTTAATGTGTTCATCTTGATTTTTAAAAGAAATAATTGTCTGTCTGTACTAGAGATGGGCACGAAACAAAAAATGGCATTTCCATTTTTTGTTTGGCGTTGAGAGGTCTGTTTCGGTTCGTTTCCGTTTGTCGCGAATTTTTGGAAAAATTTCGTTACTGTTTTGTTTTTTGTTTTGTCATTTCTACCCACTTTTTTGCGCGATTTTAAAGCATTTCCGTGCGCAGGCATCCCCCAACGCCCCAGAGCAGAGGGAAAACACTAAAAAAATGGATGCTGGCAGAGACACAGTATAGACTAGGCACGCAGGGAGGCTGCAAAGGCAGCGGCGGGCGTTGCCCAGGTTGCAAGGCAGCCGCAGAGTGACTGAACTGCGGGGCAGGGGAGGGTACTCATCGAGAGGTACGCAGCATGCACGAACACAGGGAGTTTGCAGGACTGTAGCTAGAGTCGCAGAGACAGCAATCCCACCCTAATTCCCACCAGAGACTGCAAGGAGGATGGGGGCTGCCAGAGCTTTTTATGCCCTCTGTGGCTGCCAGACCTGCCTGCCCAGTCTGCAACCTGGGCATGCTATTGGTTGAACATGATCCCATCACATGGCTTGCCTCCATTTTGTGGCTGGTGGCGACATCCATTTTAAAGGGAAAAGAAAAATACATCGCGATGGGAGAAGACAAAAAGAAACGTTTTAAGGACCCCAACCCCCCTGGTAGGTATTATCATCAATATAAATAATTATCGCTGCCTTTTTACGGATGTCCAGGGCGTTTTTTAACATTTAAAACAGCTCATTTCATTGCGCGTCGCCATTAACGGAAACGAAACGTAACGACCACAATTTTCGTGGTTCTGTTCGTTTTGTTTCATTTTCATCACACTTTTCGTTTGTCATTTCGTTACATAACGGAAACAACAAACGGTAACGGAAACGAAAAAATGCTTGTTCCGTGCCCATCTCTAGTCTATACATCAGAATTCTGATCCCATGCAAATCCTGCCAGGACTGCAAAAGGGGACTCCTTTTACTGCAAAAAATACAGCAGGCTTTAAATGGCTTGTGTGATCTCTGGTCCATAGGGAGAAAGGTAGAAGAATAATAAAATAACAAGTCCTAGGTCCCTATTTATTATTAAAAAGCAATTAGTGTGAGGTTGTTTCCCTTCTGTTACTTAAAAAAAAAAACTCTCCCAGAAATATAATGCACAACATTTTTCTTCATGTGTTGCTTCTCAGCTCTGCTCATTTATGTCACAGTGGCCCTTTCATATATATGGGAAGAACAGCATTGGTCATTGTCTTCTCTCCTATTTAAAGCTAGTCTGGGGGCTTGTTTGATTGATTATATTCAACTGATATGGTGAATTAGTTCTGTGAGTGTTACATGCTGGAAGCACTGAATATATGGGCGAAACTCAAATCCGCCCTAAGTCATAGAACACTGCAAACTAGTCTGTGTAGTGACACCATGTTTCTAAAACTGGCACACTCGTACTGTTCTGCCCAAGCCGGTTGCTTCCTGTACATATGGATGGAACATTGTGTTGGGAGCAACTTTTATTGCCCAAGTAACCAGTTCTAAATGGAAACCTTCATCCTTGAGGTTTTTTTTTTAAAGGGCTGTTGTGTATGGCAGAGGAAGTCCAACCTCATGCAGACACTCTATAAAGTAGTAAATAATTTCCAAAGGAAGGTCAAATGCCAACTCAAATGGTCTGATTCCCTGGGTGTGGTGACTGACAGATTGTGCTACTTTCGTGTGCTGTACATGCCCTGCTTAATTTCTGTTGGTGGCTGTTGACGCTGGTTTTTCTAAAAATAGCTACCCTTCCTCTCTCTGGGGAACGTAACTGTAAAAACAAAACAAAACAAAACTGAAGACTGTGACTTTTGTGAGTGTAATCAGGCAGCCTGACATACGTGATGTGCTCCAAAGTCTGTGTTTGCTTTCAATAACCTTTCAAGCACAATTCCTGAGGACTTTTTTTTTTTGGGCTTTGTTTTTAAGAGAGCCGTAAAGAGTTTGAGATTTAATGGCTAACTTCTTCCTGTTAGACAACAGCTTCTGAGGCTGAACAGGCATGAAAAGGTCAAAGAAAGAAATTGGTGTTTCATGGTGGCAAGTCACAGCTACGCATCACCTCCATGAGCTACCCATTATGCCGCTCACTCTGAATTGCTAGGGATAGGGAATGGGAATGATATTGGAGCTCTTGGACCCGTAGGCTTTTCCATGGGGACTGTGGGAATAGGATCCAAGATTGGAATAGAGCTTGGACAAGTTACTATTGTGGATTACAACTCTCAGCAGGTGCCTGCAGTTGTCGTCCAAAAAAGCCGTTTGCTTGGATGGCATCTTTGACCTGATCAGGATCTCTCCTCATTACTCCTGCTTCCAGAATGCTTCATGCTATCCCAGGATAGCAACTGTTCTTGTGCTCCAGAGGCATCTCTAAGGCCGTGGTCCTATCAGCGTTTTCCGCGTAGTTTCCCAGCGGTGAATTGCGCAGTAAAAGATCTTGTGCTAACTGGGAAGAGAAGTAAATTCTGGTCCCGGCTGACCATGCCCCTGGAACAGCAGTTTCCGCGAAGTTTCCTAAACCACTGCCAGGGGCTGGATTTAGAAACTTCGCTCAAAAATGCTTACTTATTTGCTTCTGTAACCATGACAGGACCCTGAAAATAGGCAGTAAAATCAGTTGTTTCCCTTTATCACCACGGAGGCTTGGAAACTAGAGCCAGAAAGGAGAAAATGTGAAGTAGACAGGTAGAGACCAAACCAGAATACGAAAATACGATGCAGAAGAGAGGACACTAACTGCACATTAAAAACAACGTGACCGCCCGGAAAAAAAAATACGCAGGGAATTTATATATGAAGAAAACTCTGGTAAGACCACGGCCTAAGTGAATTAAAGCTAGACTAGGAAAGGTGACAAAATAAAGGGCAAACACCTGGCACCTTCAAGAAAAACTTATATTTTTAAGGCAAGCTTTTATGGATCTTCTCCCACTCCTTTAGGCATAGGAGGCAGAAGACAGAGATTAGCATGACAACACATTCATTGGGAGGTTTCCGGCAATTCAAATGTGATCTGCTTCCCTCCTGTTGTAGAGATGGGGAAAGTTGTAGCTTACAGAATACCCCAGCCAACCTGCACATGAATAGACTGTGTAGCACAAAAAAAAATGTGACTTCCTCCAGCTCTGAGCACAAGTGTACAGTACTTGAAACTGACACATGCCTTGTCCTGGGCTTGCTCTCGAGGCCATCATGTTAAATGTGTGCCCCCATATACAATATTCTCCAGTACCCCATTGTATCATCTCTCAGGAACTACATCCGACATTCAAACAAGGGCTTGTCACTGTCCGTTTCTGCCATCAAGTAAGTATATAGGCAGCAGCACTTTGGTATAAGAAGGGTTCCACTTTTCATACTGGCAAAAAGCAAAAGCAAAGTGTTCTGCTTATTTACCGCCCCATACCATTTCAAGTAGTCTCCGGGCAGTTTAAAGTTTAATTAGAGTATGCTGGCTACACATTGCCCCCCACCTCCAGCAAGCTGGGTACTCGGAAGGATGGAAGGCTGAGTGAACCTGGAGCCCGCTACCTGAGATTGAACCCTATAGTTTTACTTGCAGTACAGGCTCTGGTACAAGATGTCTAGATCATACTTTTGATAATTTTAATTAACACATGTACACACATGATGTATACCACCATCACCACCGCTGCCGCCAGTTTTATACACTGGCTGGAATCCTGTTGGTGCAGCTCCCTGTATATAAGGCCAGTGATGTCATCAGTGGTGGCCTTCCATCTTTAATTAAAGGTTTCCAACCCACTTTGCTTTCAAGGCTTCCTAGAGATCCCCGTTCTATCTGGAGAAAACTTTGAGCACCTCATGATGGAGGTGGGGAGACATTAATGTTTGATCATCACTGGTGGTGATCCTACCTCTTCCTGAGATTGCAAGGGATTCTTTGGGAGTCTGAGAAATTGGATGGGATAGTGGAAATTTTTAAAATTAGAGATAGAAGGTCTCAGTGGATAGTATCATCAGCCTTATGTGCTTAGAACTCCATCTGCAGGGTTCCAGACATGACTTTTCATAACCTTTTAATGGGCATTTTTCCCTTGTATAATAATTCTGACTTCTGGCTTATGTATTCATAAAAGACAAGAGGTGGCCCAGTTAAATCTGCAGTGGTGCTCTGCTTTTACTGTATCCACACTAAGATGACCTTTTTTTCATGCGTCCAAATAACTAGCCATCACAGGGAACACACGTTCCACAGAGTGATTGCTAACGGAGACTGACATTACGTGCTGTAAAACCTTCTAAAGCATTTGTACAGAGAGTTCCTCAATGTTCAGAAATTAGCATCTTCAGCACACAAATTTTCAGCGTGCTCCTCCTGAGCATCTCTTTTTCAAAAATGTATCTTTTTATTAACAAACGGGAAATCTGAATAGAAAAGTGCCTGTAAAACATTTGTTCCACTTTCACCATTGCCAAAAGGCAAACACTCCTGTGAGATCCCACTTTGGCATAAAATTCTGAAGTCAAGGCATTCTCTGGGGAGTTGTTTTTGCATTATTTTTTGAGGGGAAATGAATTCTGAAAGACAAATAAGTCCTTTGCTCGCAAGGCGATAAAAAGCCAGTTTAGATTAGGGACTGGGGGAAATGTCAGTTTTGGCTTTTATCTGGCCAGAAACAGATGCTAGAGACAACACATAACTGGAGCTGAAAGGACGTTACTGTGACAGAAGGGGTGTGTGTGCTATTCCTATGTTTATGAAATCCGACTTTAAAGGAATTCCATGCTTAAATCCTGAGGCTCAATCACTAAACAATGCAAGTCCATCTGAGTAATTCCAAAAGTGAGAAAATCTTCTGGAGTGACACTCAGATGCTTACTTTAGTTAAGACTTTCTCTTTTTCAGTCATGGGCTATCTCCACTGTACGTTTCTGGTCCCAGTTCTTCATTTTTCTCATCTTACGTTAGTTCCAACCTGTCTGCAAAAGTTGATCAAAAGTTCCATGTACAAGACTGCCTTTCATTGTAATGCTCCCCAATTCATCTCCAAAAACAATACTGTGTTTCCCTGAAAATAAGACAGTGTCTTATATTATTTTTTGCTCCCAAAGATGCACTAGATCTTATTTTCACGGAATGTCTTATTTTTCCATGAAGAAGAATACGGTACACATTTATTGTTTTATCTTATTATTGGGGAGGCCTTATTTTCGGCGGATGCCTTATTTTTCAGTGAGAGGCAAAACCGTAAGTAGGTCTTATTTTCTGGGGATGTCTTATTTTCAGGGAAACGGGGTAGCAAAGGTACAGCAACCAAGGAACAATGAGCCGATTGACATGTGAGTGTATCTGCACTACCCAGCTACAGCTGTTTGCTCCCACTTTCAAGGGTGCAGCTGACTCCTTTCTAGAGAACCCTGGGGTTTGTAGTTTAGCCTAGCACTTAGAATTATTTGCTATAAAGGCTTTAATGCTGCAGTTCAGGCCACACCAATTAAAGTGATACTAATCTGCTATAATTACATAATGTAGACACACTAGACTTTTTGTTAGGCTTTCGCGGGGGATAACCAATGTGCTGGAGTGGATAGTGTAATGCAGGGCTGTTGAACTTTGAACAGGCCGAGGTCTACTTTTTCCGGCCCAAAATGCCTGAGGGCTACTACACTAAAACCTCTACTTACGAATTTTATCCGTTCCGAGCACATGCTCATAAGTAAAAAAAATTGTAAGTAGAGCAGCGGTTTCCCATAGGAATGCATTGAAAACCAATTAATCCATTCTGGAGTGAATAGATTTCAATGCGCCATGGCCCTTGAACTGCCCTGCTCAGCTAAGACCGTGGGCTGGCAGACGCAGAACTTTGCTTGGGCAGTGGTGGTTCTTAGGATGGGGCAGGGAGAGGGGGGAGAACTTATCCCCTCACTTTTTTTATTAATGGCTGGCAGGCTACTTTTGAACAGCCCGCAGTCTACCTTTTGTGCAGGCCTGGTGTAACGGACTAAGACTCAGAAGGCTTGGGTTTCAATTCCTGCTTAGCCATGGAAACTTATTGGGGGATTGGAACTGGTAAAACCACTCCTTAATAAACACTTACTTTAAAAGCTATAGGGCAGTGTTGGCGAACCTATGGTATGGGTGCCAAATGTGGCACTCAGAGCCCATTCTGTGGGCACCTGGCATTGCCCATTCACAGCCACCTGTATTGAAGTTAAATTGCTGTATTGGCACTTTGCGAAAAAATACTGGGTTTTGAATAGCAGTTTGGACACTTGGTCTCTAAAAAGTTCGCCATCAGCACTATAGGGTTTCTGTAAGTTGGTTCCAACTTGAGGGCACATAACAGTAAGTGACTTACAAGCTGGGCATGGATCGGCACAGTTTGAAAAGGAGGTGAAAAAAGGAAAACACTGTGTAATTTAATCCAAGTGGTTGTCTCCACTGCATGAAATAAATAAATATGAAGTAAGGCCAATAGCTGTTTTGCAGGGCTCAGAGCGCTTTCTGAGGACCAATTTGAAACATCTGTTTGTTACAAGTCATGTTTTATGTGAACCACATTTCCCTTCCAGCTGGTGGTTTGTCATACACTGATCCAGATTTCCATGGACAAATTCATTATTCATAAATAGTTGCCAACCCATGTGGCTGAGTCATTTTGTCAGGCAAAGGTTTGCTCAGAGATCTGTTAGCTAGACATGTGGCTATTTCCCGCCCCCTTTTCCACATTCCAATTTCTGCTTCCTTTGCTGAAGAATACATGACTGTAAACAGGAGATGAATGTTTGTTATTGTTTTGGAAATATTTTCAGACAGAACACCCTCAGCTCCACGGTTTATTACTAGACTACAGAGCACTGATTGTCAGCACTGCTCAGCTATTCCCCAAAACATTTCAAGTAACTAACTCTTATTATTAAGGAACCATATAACCTTGGGGCTGCTTATATCAGAAGCAGAAATTTAATTAGAGCTGAAGGCGCATTAATGTTGCAGGGAACGACTGAGGCAGAAGTCAGACTTTAAAAGACTCCTTGTGCTTAAGCCTTAAGTCCAACCACCAAACAAAGCAAGTTAATTTGCATACTTGTGTGGTGACAGAAATGAAACCCAGAGCTCATTCACGCCCTATTTGCTTTGTTTAAGAGATGACTTGGTTGCACATTGATATGAATTAGGTTAACAGATCTGTAAGAGGTTTATTGGAGACGCAAGTCAATATTTTCAGGATTACCTACCTTCCCTCGGCTATCATTTTAAAATCTGAGTGCTTCTTGATCTACTGTTCCTGTCTGTTCCCTTGTCCTAACCTGATTCTTATGGATCAGAATTCTATGGATTAGAATTCACCTGACATTAACTGGAGGTCAGCTGTAAGAGGATTTTCCTCAGAAGGAGTGGACTCTTGTGCCTTTTAGGAAATGCTCATGGGCTACTCCTGTCCCCTCTTCTTGCCCTGATCAGAACATCTCTTTCAATTTCACAAGACTATTGAACTAACATTATAGACCAGGGCTGTCCAACTTTGAACAGCCCACAGGCTCCTTTTGCCTGCCATATGTTCCTGTGGGTTCCTTTCTGAAAAACCGCACACACACACTCCTCGCCGCTGCTCCACCCACCCACCTTCAATGGTCCGCAGCACCAGAGCCTTGCCTGCCCACCAACCCGCCCACCCCCTCCAAGGTCCCCGGCGCTGGCGGCAGCAGAGCTGCCCACCCCCCACCCCCCAGGACCCTGGCACTGGCAGCAGCGGAGCCTGGGCTGCCTGCCCCCACCCACCCCTGAGGTCCCCGGTGCTGCTCCTGAGTAGGAGAGTGGAGTCTTCTACTGAGGAGACAAGTGAGGAGGTGTGGCACGGCAGCAGCAGAAGGGAAGAGAAAGCTAAAAAGCAGGAGTAAGCATCCGGGCGGGTTGGTGAGCAAAAAAAAAAAAATTCCCTGAAGCCGCCGCCACTGGCGGCAGTTCAGGAGGTGGGCATGGACCCGCAGACTCCTTTTGCCTGCCGCATGCCCCTGTGGGTTCCTTTCTGAAGCACTGCACTCACACACTCCTCGCCAGTGACCCGCGGTCGATGGGTTGTGCAGGTCTATTATAGACAAATGGATTAAACAAGTATGGAATCTTGGAGTGCATCATTATTGATCTGTTGGGGAAAGAGATTGTGTTTCCAACCCACATCAATCTGATGCACACTCTTGGATTGGCCCTCTGATGCAGGATAAGTCTATAACATTTCCCTCATGTGACAAGGGTCCATGTTTCAGAGTTGGATTTGGGCTCCCATTCTGGAGGCTTCAGCTCCTTTCGCCATGTCTCTAGAAAATAAA
Source organism: Phrynocephalus versicolor (assembly GCA_023846285.1). NCBI lineage: Eukaryota > Metazoa > Chordata > Lepidosauria > Squamata > Agamidae > Phrynocephalus > Phrynocephalus versicolor. Next base: position 43,441,385 of record JAHTLZ010000379.1, read on the forward strand.
TGAGGTGTGGTGGGCAGACACATATCCCTACTAAGGTACATGCACATAAAGCATGTGTAGGTGAATATTGAAGCTTCATTTTGCCTCGCCTGCCATGTCACACACTGAGCTAGAGAGGCTTAGGGCCAATTCACACAACCCCTAAAATCCGCTGCAAAACACTTGCAGATCTGGAGCATAAAATTGTTTTCCTGCCAGCAGTGGACTTTAAAAAATAAAATAAAGTACGACCACGCCCAATTAAGCGCACCCTAGTGCACTTTACAAATACTTGGTCTCCAGAGGTAATTTTTTTTTGATGCGGATTGTAAAGGTGTAAATGCCTGGCTCTCCTCCACCTTCTGTTTGTTTTTGTTGTTCCCCGCCCCTTTAACAGACTGGAATCCTTAATGGGGCTGCTGCGGCAGGCGGAGGTGAGCCTGCATTTTTTTCCTCTCATTTTTTTCTCCCTCCCCTCACCGCAGACAGAAGCAATGGAATCAGAGTGCAGAAGGATGGGAACACAGGAAGCAGAACAAAACCTACATGATCTCTGGCTGGGAGCATCCGAATTTTAGTTGCCAACGGATTTTAGGGCTCGTGTGAAAGCAGCCTTAGTTTATACTGTTTAGAGGAGCTTTGAAACCCCCCCCCCCTTTTAACTCGAGTTCTCACAATTCCCAAGCCAGTCAGCAGTTCTGGGAGTTGAAATAAAAAAAAACAAAAAAGGATAATTTTCTAACCTCTACTATACAGTACAATCATCGATTGTTAACAGAAAGCATGAAATGTTGCATTGATATTATGGCCGGTAGCTCAGCTGATTGTGTCTTAGCTGTCTCTCAGCACAAAATGTCAAAATACAGCTTTCTTTCTGTATTTTCCATAGTTACTCATCCAGGCAGTAAAGCAAGCTGTAACTATTTTGAAATAAGTACAAACAGATCTATTGTGAATTTAAACAATCTTAAGCTGGGGAACGGGGAAACCAAACTGTTATACCAAGCACAATCATAGCAGGAGGAAGCAGCTGTTGACAATGGCCCTTTTAGACCATTCACTGTGGAGGCAGTGAATGCATGGGAGGCAGCCTCCATCTCCCCTGTCTCTCTGCATTCAGAAAAAACAAAAAAACAAAAGGAGTTTCCCCACCCCCAGCAATGTAATTAGAAATTCTGACAAATCTAAGATGCCACCTCAGTCATGTACAGTCACTGGGCTGTACATGAGCATGTAATACCTTTTTTTCAGCCCTGCATACTTGGGCAAACACTTTTTGCCATTCCAGGGCTTCTATCACATGCACACTAAATATGCATGTTGATTTGATGTGTACTTTCTCCAAGACTCATCACGTGAGATTTGATGCACACTTTCTGTCCCAACGGTAGCATTTTTGTTGCTCTATTCACACATCCCCATGGGCCGAAAGCACATCAAATTGCTGTTTTGAAAAGCTGTTTCCTCTGTCACTATAGATAGATAGATAGATAGATAGATAGATAGATAGATAGATAGATAGATAGATAGATAGATAGATAGATAGATAGATATACACTTTGATTACTGGCATGCCGGGTTTCTAGTTTTACTGCTGGAGGATATGAAAAACTTTTTCTCCCCTGTACCAGTAATCCACTTTTTATTTTAAAGAGCAAATAAATTTAAGAAAATATCAAAAAATTGAACAGAGTAACAAAAAAAATGTGCACTAACAACACCCCCACTTACTTTTGATGAGCACTTCGATTCTCCAAAATTGTGGATCAAAAATTACTACTGGAGGGGCAAGGATCAGGAAAAATGTGGTGGGTCACACTTCAGGAGGTGTGGCAGAGGCATGCATTTGTTTGAAGCGCATCAGGGTGGGGACCAGTACTCCAGGTGCGAATTTTTAAAATAAAAAATGGTGTAACTTCTCTATCAGCACTTCAACATCCCTCTCCAAACTTTGGGTTTTAAGTGAACTGTCCCTTTGATGGATTCACTGCATCGCTTCTAGGGACAGAAAATTCCACCAGACGTTTCCTCATCTGTAGGTGGGCGGAAGAAGTGACGTAGGGCTGAACACAAACTACCAACAACAGGGGTGGGAAGCCCAACTCCCCCATCTTTCCTTGTTTTCCTTGGTATTTTCTGATTTCCTGGCCTCTTCTTCATGGGGGCCTTTCCTTTTGTATCAGGCTCCCTCATTTCAGGAACTCTGCGCCCCTCGTTGCCTTTCTCCCTCCACCCCCACCCCCAATATCTTTTCCCTCAGAAAGAGGGATTATGTGAATTAAACGCCACTTCACCAGGTTTGTACCAGTGTGAAGAACTTACAAACGTTCATGGTGGCCTATATAAGATCCCATCATTTTCACAAAAAAAGGCTGAAACCCCCTCTTTCCTCTGAAACCTCCCATATACCTTAAAATCCGACTGTGGAAGGCTAGGAAACCATTCTGGATTGCAATATGAGGGGAAATAAGACCCTGTTCCACTGCTCTCCAATACCAAAAATATGTCACTGGGTCTTGGCCTGTATTTACAATAACTAGAAGGTGAGTAAAGGGTTTTGCCTGCTTTTGCATTTTTATTTTATTTTGTTTGGACCACACGGCTACCTTTTACTCCAATGTTAAGAAAAAAACTAAAGGTGTTCAAGCTAATGTTGGGTTGGTGCCAAAGAATGTTGAGAAAGCCAATTTTTAATAACCAGCTGTAAAGTTGTAGGAATAGAAAATACCAAGGCTTTCTTGGTTTCTAAAAGGCATATTTTAGTCTGAGTCCTTTTTCACATGTGTAGAGCAGCGAATAAACATGTCCAACTAGATGCTGTCTAGATTAGGGAAATTGTGGATTGATGCATAAAGATCTATGCGTACTGCACTCTGGGGGGGCAGCAAGATATATCAGCTGCTAATATACAAGATGGTTTGTCTTTGTGCAGAATTTGAATGGATATATTTTTACAAATCTAATGTATTTGCACATTAAAATTCTAATTAAACATTCATCTGGTGGCTAAATGCTCCCCGCTCCATAGGAGACATGCTTCAACACTTTTTGCTTTTACATAAAGTGTTGAAGGTGTGCCAATATTGCATGCCCTTCCCACTGTAGGTTCAATCTATAACATGTTTTATGGTAATTGTTTTGCTGACACAATAATTATTTCTTATGGTGAAGTTATTTCTTAGTGGTAAAAAGTTTTAAAAAAGGAACAAGGCATAAAAGGAATAAATTTCCCACCTCAACCCTGCCCTGAATAATATTCCATGTCTAAACATTCCATATTAGCCACGATATCAAGCCAAAAAGAATCAGGTAGACGAGGCAGAAAGAGGAGGAAGACAGAGCTGGAACAACTGGCTAAGGTGGGTGGAAGCCTTGACAGGTTTCTTGGGAGCCCTGCTGAAAGCACACTGGTCTTACTAGCAGCCCCAGGGGAACCTCACAAGACGGATCCAGTATCTGTGGACATTCTGGTTGCTGCTTTAGAAGCAGAAGCAGCTTTGCCTGAGAAGGCTTCTACATCTGTTCAGCCAAATGTTCTGTAGCGGAGTATATTGGCCTAAAAAATCTTCGTTGATACTGGCTATTGGCCAACGGTGGATGAAACTCTGAAAACTGAACTTGTCAAGAGAGGGACAGTGGAACTGCAGAATAAGGATTGTTTCCAAAAGATAGTGATGGCAGTTTCTTTTCCAAGGCTTAGTTCTACATGAATTTGGGCAATGGTGGGACTACATTAAGGACATGGTTGGTGATTTCTCCTGCAAAATGTGCTGCATATAGCTTTTCCTTGCATGCTTTTTCTGAAGGCCAAAGGGGAAAGTACTTTTGGAAAGCAAGGTGGATTTAATGTCTGTGAAGTTTCAGGTGAGGTTATCATGGCCACTGGACTTCTTTTCTTCTGAGATCAATGCATTTCCCAAGTATTCCACCAAGTAGCTTCATCAAGACTGACAACGCTACTTGAATGAGTAGTGAAACTTATTGATCTCAGAAGAAAAGAAGTCCAATTGTTATGATTCATCTTCCAGGTGGATTTAATGTATGGAGAAAGCTAAGCCCATATTACTATAGCACGAGCATAGTTCATATCAGCACAGCGCATTTATAATGCGGATATAATTTGAAATGCAGTTTCGGAAACAAGAGACTTTTGATGCTGCTGCCCAGCTTGCAGCACAGAGGTCATTTGAGAAACATAAGGCAGTCTCAGCCAGCATACTTGATTACGTACTGTACCTAGCCAGGCAAACCTTACCCTTATGTGATCACTCAGAAGATCTAAGCACAACTGCTAACTGTGGAAATTTCCTAGAAAGTTTTAAGTTACTTGGCAAATATGACCCAGTTGCCAATCAGCATCTTCCCAAAGTTCAGCACAGTTGTGCCCTATCTCTTTTTCTGCAGATCCAGAATGAGTTCATCAGCCTGGTGATCATGTCAGAACACATCAGAACAACTATCTTTCAAAAAAAATATTATGAAGCCCAAGTATTTTGCTATCATGTTTGATAGTACTCATACGGTATTTCTCACACTGACCAAATGTCCTAAGTGATTCTAAATGTGTACATTGAAGATACAGAAGGCAGTGCGGTGGAGTCTTTCATTGACTTTATTCAGTTACATGGGCAATCAGCTGATGCCACTTCAAAGCAGATTTGTGTACCACGATGGTCAAATATATGATAATGCCGCAGTTATGGCTCGACACATTAGTAGTGTGCAGAAATGCATTTTGAATATGAATCCCAAAGCAGTGTTTGTGCCACGTAACAATCACTCACTCAGTCTTGCTCGCGTGCATGCAGTTGGTGTTGGGACACAGTCTGTGACTTTCTTTGGCACTGTGGAAAAAGTATACACATTTTTCTCAAGCTCCACCCATAGGTGAGATGTTCTTAAAAAACATGTAGCAGTTCATGTAAAGAGATTGTGTGACACCAGATGGAGTTCAAAGCCTGAAGTTATACACATACTTGCTGAGCACAACGAGGAAATAATAGAAGCTTTGGAAGAACAGAGAGATGGACTGGGAGATGCAGGAAGTACATTAGTTTGTATCATGACCTATCCTCTCTCCCCCTCACCCTCATTGTTGCATTTTTGGAGCCCAGTACTTACCAAAGTGAATGATGCGCAGATCTACTTGCAAAAAAGAAAGACTTGCACTTGGTCAATTTGTACAAAAGTTGAAAGTGCTGGCTGTATTTTGATAGGAAAAATGAGACTGTCTAATGTCAATGGCAACTGAGAAAGCTCTAAAGATATGTAAAATGTACAAAATTTCTGCAGAGAGAAGAGTTGGAAGATGTAAGAAGATGCCTGGTGAAGCAGAGGTGTGATGCTGGCTTGACCTAGTTCACCTTAAGGCAGAAATTACAAAATGTACAATGCAAATGAATGTGCTTCACCAGCGATTTGCAGTCCTGCAAATCCAGACATTGCTGGATACTGAAAAAGATGATGAAAATTCAACACACATGTGCTAAGTATACAGAGTTGAATGCTGCAACCATGATTGCCCAAATAAATCGCTTTTGGTGCCATATGATTTTGTACAAGGAAGTCAGTCCTGATGAGCAGATTGTTAACTGCACCACTGGATGGAAGGGACATCACAAAATGTATCCGAATGTTCTTCAGAGATATTTACAGTATAATAAGAGCAGTCTCAGCTGTATCATTCTAGCAATTTACAATGGGATTAAGTTTTATTTTCTGCTGTTCTAAATTGTCAGAAAGAATCTTGGAAGTGAAACAAATGATTTGAAACACATGCACAGAAAACAGAAGTCTTCTTAATTAATTTTCAATTTCCGAGAAATGCGAAATGAAAAAGGATGCACAGAGGGATTTTTAAAATTAGGTTTTAAAAAACCCTTTCATTTATTAGTCCCAACATGATTAAATGTGTTCAGGAGGGATCTGGAGGAAGGAAAATATTAGTGCTGGCCTTTGCAGATCAACAGCAAGTCAGAACAAGACGGGCACAGAAATCGCAGAGACAGCATCTGAAGAACCAGCTGGCCTGTCCCCGTGCAGTTCTCTCCATGGTGAGTGTGTTGCAGCAGACAAGGCCACCTATAAAAAGATCAAATTTTAAGGTAGATTACAAAATGGGATGTCTTGGGCTAAAGATAATCCAGAAAGGACTAAAGGATATATCATGCATTGCAAAGAAGCAAGAGAACGATCCAGTCGGCGACATGCTGTCTGAAATAAGGCACTGCAGTCAAGGAGGCTTTTCATGATACTTTTTACAACTCATACGAGACAACAGGGTATGAAACACACATACCTTATATTAGCTGTGAAGTGGACAGCAATAAGTTAATAGTTAAAAATATACTGTATTAGCATTGTCGGCCAGCATCCTGTTGGTGTTCACATACGGTTTGTGCAACTTTCCACAGGTAACCAATGAAGTGCTGGTGTATGTCTCTGTCCTATGCTTGGTCACATGGCCAACTGTGAGAATGAGAAAGTGCAACTCTTATCACCAGAAAGTCTTTCCTAATGGTTAGTGAAACTTCCTTTCCTAACATTTGAACCCACTGATTCTGATCCTAGCTACTGAGAGCAGGGGAGAAAAGCTTGCTCTATGGGACTAGCCTTTAAATACTGGAAGAAGGCTATTGCTTTACCTTTCAGTCTTTTTCTCTCCAGAATAAGCAAACCTACCCCTTCCTACCTGTTCTTCACAGGGTGTGGTTTCCAAACCCTCTACCATTTTGATCATCAACATTGGGCATGCACCACCAGTGAGTCAATGTCCTTTTTAGACTCCTCTTCCCAGAACTTGATATGGAACTCCAAGTGAGATCTAACCAAAGCAGAGCAGGGTAGTACAATAGCTTATTTTGATTCTAGGCAATACAGTTCTGTTGGTCTAGCTCAGAATGACATTAACTTTTAAAATGCTGCCACGTGATACTGATGACTCATATTTAGTTTCTGGTCTGCTAAGAGGTTTCAGAGGTCTACAAACTGATCTGCTATGAAATCTGCTGAGGCTAACCCAAAGCACAATAATTATTATTAGCTTTTAATAATCATAATTAGTTATAAATAATTTTTAACAGAATGTAGGATGGCTCACCACGAGGTTGTGCATGTGTGTAGATACTGCTAGAGATGGTCTGTCAATGGAGCAGAGGGTATGTGACCAAGCATAAAGACTGACTGTTCCACACCTGCTATTTTTCCAGTGGTATTCCCATCTCCTCTGTGAATACTGTGCCATGTGGAGAAACAAAGTTATGTAAACAAAGCAGCAGCAGCAGCAACAACAATAATCACCACAACAACGTCAATGACAATGAGTTATGCACTAAGAAAAGCTGGATTCTGTATATATATTTGAATCCACAATTAGTTGCCTTCCATATCTTATTTTCTTTCTGCATCTCATCCGGAGAGGAAGACTTAAAGTTATGCAGGAAACTGAAGCCTATCTCATTTCTACTTAAAACCACTCCTCTGGGATTTCAAGTTTTTGGCTCTGAGATTTCAATTTTTAAATGATTAGCAACTTTTGTGCCCAGAATAGTATGTGTGGGAGCTGTTTCATCCTATCCTCATGGGAACTCTGGGAATTGGGTTAAGCTGAACAATCATGTGTTGGGCCATGGCCTGTGATCATCAGCTATGCTTCTAGGGACTAGGTAAAAGCTGGAATGGAATCGAACGGGCTGGAATAAAACTTGATTTGATACCAAAAACAGTAGGAAGTAATGTTGTTCTGTCCTGTCAAGTTGTCCTAGACGTACTGCATGGCAGCCCCATGAATGAGTAAATCTCCTGTCCAGTCGTCAACTGCCTTGCTCTGCTCTTGTAAACTGCATTAGAGACACAAAAAGAATGTAATTAGAGACATAACAAGAATATGAATGTAATCTTGTAACAAAAATCATATTGAACAGCATTAGATCCTTTAACTATTACAATGAAAAACAAGACTAAAAAAGAATAAGAATACCAGATGAGGTAGTTTAGGCTTGACAGCTGTATTAAGTTGGCACTGGCTCAGGAAAAGCCTGTCTGTAGAGCCAGGTTTTAAGTGATCTTTTAAATAGGTCAAGTGAGGGCGCTAAGCAAATCTGAGACAGAAGGGCATTCCAAAGAGATGGAGCCACCACCGAGAAGGCTTGATTTTAAGTTTTTTTCTAAAGCTCTTTCGTACCTCCCTTGGGGTTAGATCAGTGATGGCGAACCTTTTAGAGACTGAGTGCCCAAACTCTGATTCAAAACCCACTAGTTTTTCGCAAAGTGCCAATACAGCAATTTAACCTGAATACAGCTGGCTGTGAAAGGGCGATGTCAGGTGCCCACAGAAAGGGCTTCAAGTGCCACCTTTGGCACCCGGGTCGTAGGTTCGCCAACACTGTGTTAGACTGATCTTAACTGCCCCGTCTGAGAGGAATGGGTACTACAGGCTGATCTCTGTGGAAGAAGGGTGGCGCAGCCCAATTCACAATACATATTTGAGATCAAAAACATTGTTTGCCTTCTTGTCCATCATATCCCACTATTTTTGGTACCAATTTTCATTAAGAAATCCTTGCTCCATTTTTTACCTAGTCCCATGCTTCTAGGCTTTCCTTGCATCCAGAATCTGAACTCCCTAGTCTCTGTGCTTCATGTCTGCCCATTTCATCACAGTGTTTCCCATATGTTCACATCCATCATTTCAGCCTCAAGTATTCATTGTTACAGATAAGCATTCTATTTGAACAGTCTGCAAAACAGACAGACAGACAGACGGATAGATGGATAGATGGATAGATAGATAGATAGATAGATAGATAGATAGATAGATAGATAGATAGATAGATAGATAGATAGATAGATAGATAGATAGATAGATAGATAGATAGATAGATAGATAGATAGATAGA
>JAHTLZ010000379.1:43450270-43465144 GCA_023846285.1 Phrynocephalus versicolor
AGATAGATAGATAGATAGATAGATAGATAGATAGATAGATAGATAGAGTTCATAACATCAATTTGCTTGCCTGCTTTTTTTGTACCAAAAATATTTCCCCAAAGCTTAAATTAGCATATCCTGGTTCTCGGCATTCCCCGTTTGCATTCTGTTTCTGATTAATGATAACAAAATAGAGTTGTCAAGACAATGTTTTTTTGTTATGATCATGTTTGGGAGGAAGCCAGTGCTTCCAAGTTGTCTTGTATGTATAGACGTGCGGTGTGTGTGTTTATACATTGGGGCACTTGTGGTTCAGTTTGATAATGAAGCAATGAATTTGACTGTTGCTTGGGTAACTGTCATTATTTGGCAAATAAATAGCCCTAAGTTGTATTGTGTGAAGAAACAATTTTATTTGTTTGCCTTGTTTGGTTTCCTTGATAACAAACTCAGAGTTCAGTGACCAATTATACGATATTTGTCCGGGGAGGAGTCATATGTGGGAATAATATGTTATAGGACTGAGTGTGCTGAGTGGATTGAAGGATCAAATCAAATTCAAAAACTCGTTATCAGTTGAGTCACAAAACAGAAGGAAGTAGCAATACTCTGCACATTTAAAAAACACATCACTGTCTGGAAATGTTGAACCAAATGTGCCCACACTGAGCAATTCCAGAAAGGGAATTTATCAAAAGCCTTCTTGTTTCTGCTAACATTTGAGTTTTCACAAACACAGCTAATTTAACAATTACTCAAAAGAGACTAAAAGTAACATGTACCTCAGACAATTTTGATTCCTGCTCATACAGCAAAGGCCAGAAAATTTACTTTTTAGACTACTGTCTCTAGAAACAGCAGCCAGCATGGCTTGCAAACATAATGCCAGAGAGTTCAAATGAATGAATATACAAACGAACGAATGAACAAACAAACGAATTAACTTGGCCAGGTTTTGTGCTAGATGTTGTTGTTATTATGTGCCATCAGGTCACAACTGACTTATAGTGGCCCTAATGTGGCTTTCAGCATGGGTGAGAGAGTTAAGACATTTACCCGTTCAACTTCTCCAGTATCTTTTCATGGCTGAACAGAGATTGGTACCTGGGCTTCCTGAATCCTACTCTATCTACTACAGCATGTTGGGTCTGTGTTAGAGGTGCTCTGAGTGAATGGCCATTTGTCTTGCTAATTGTTCCCTCAAATGTTTTGATGCATAAGAAGCCTATGATTTAAATCCTTGTCTGGTCTAGCATCCTATATCCCTCAATACTTGGCTGGTCACTTCTAGGAACCATAGTTGCAGAGCATGAAGGCAACAGTCCCGAAGCTGTGCAAAGTAATTTGGCTTTTTGAGGACAAGCCCGTTTGGCCAGTCCAATCCATGAGCACAATGTGGTTAATCTGGCAGTTGAATCTAATTTCCTTACTACAGTCATGTGGTTTATGTATCACTGTGCCTGTTCACTTTGAACATTATTGCTCTGATACAGAGTATGGAGTTATAACTGTTTTAGGAAACTACAGAAGAGGTCTTAAATTGTTTCATTAACCAGCATGTTTGTAGACCACACTTTCAATGTTGTGTAATCTGTCTTCAGTTGTTGGGCATCCTTTGGAATGTCTGCATTTCTCTCTCTCTCACACACACACACAATAAATTTTAACTGACATATTGCTACAGTGATGCACTGTTAAAGTTAAAAAAATTGTTTCAGACAGACAGCAGTGTCTCTGCTATCCAAAACCCACAAAAGCATTATTTAATTCATCCGCCTTCATGCAGAATCGATTTCAGAAGTGTAGTTAACTTCAAAAGCCCCTGGCTGTCTCTTCAGAAAAAAAAACCCCACCCAAAAAGAACTCAGTTTACATTCAAAAAGAAGTGGGCTTCGCTGTTTGTCATGAGCTGAGATTTTAAAAAATGAATTAAGTTATGCAAAGCATGATTCAGCAGTGGTTCTTATTGTCCATGTAGTTGCCTGTAGTTGCACAACTGACTGTTATGCAAGCAGTTCTTTCAAACAAGAATCTGGCCAGCCCTTTATTGCCTTTTAAAATTTCATAAAAATAACAGGCAAGGATTGTAATTGAATAATGTGACTCCTGTGTCTGATGTCACTTAGGTCTATTCTTGCACATGTGGACCAAATATCTTAGTAAGTGATACCTGTTTCTAGGTGAGAGTAGCCTTTGCTATTATAATACATTTTAAATCATTTTACATCACTAGCTATTAGACAGAGAAGATATGTGGTCTGAGAGAGGAGTCAGGGAAGCCATTCATGTGAGCATTGAAACCCCTCCCTCAACAGAGGTGGGGGTCTCAGGCATAGTCTATCTGCTACTTATCAGGCTGTGCTTTCAACAATACCCAGGCAAATCAAAAAGCCTTCACCACTAAGGCCATAGCTAACGACCCATGCTTTATAGGTTTCAGCACTTTAGGCCATTGTTCACCTTAAGGCTATGGATACTATTGTCTACCTAACAAGCCTATCCAAGCCATTGTTCATCTTATGAGCCTATTTCAGACCAGGATGACAAGAGGTCAAAGCACACTATAAGATGGAGGACTCACACTAGCTGTATTCAGACAGATGAAGCTGTTTGGATGAGCTGTGAAATGTTTCTATCTCCCAAGAAAAAGAAGTCCTGTAGCCATGACTCAACTTCCAGATAAACTCACCTGGATGACTGAGAATCCTCACTAGACTGCAGAGCTCCTGTTTAGCTTTTTCTATCATCCAGCTATGTGGTTCATAAAGGAAAGGGACAGCTGAGTTCTTTGTAAAGGTCACAAGGTACAGGGTTCTTACAAGGTATATGACAGGAAAAAATTAAACAGGCACAGCCTTACTTTGGGTGTGGGAGAATACACACAGTCTGTGCAGATATTCTGCCTGTTATCCTGCTGTCGATTTGCTTTGCCTCAGTACCATTGTCCACCAGGGTTAGTAGAGAAAAGCTAATTGATTGCTTTCTCATTGATTGCTTTCAGACAGTTAGCGAAACCATTTTTAAACCAAGCACGATTAAATATATAGGTTTGCTGCAATTTCTGAAAACAAAAATGTCATTGCTATTTTAAATAGTTACATAAGAACATAAGAACAGCCTTGCTGGAACAGGCCACAGCCCATCCACTCCAGCATTTGGTCTCACACAGTGGCTCACCATTTGCTTCAGGGTATTCCCAAGCAGATGTCTTCACCTGCTTCCTATTCCCTGCAAATGGCATTGAGAGATATCCTGCCTTTCTCTCCAACCTGGAGGTTGTCCTTAGGCATCCATAATAATAGCCATTGATACCCTTCATCTCCGTGAACTTGTCTAATGCTTTCTTAAAGCTATCAAGGCTGACAGCTGTCACCACTTCTTCTGGCAGGGAGTTCCATAGACCAGTGATTTGGGGAGAAAGGTGGCATAAAAATGAAGTTGTTGTTGTTGTTGTCGTTGTCGTCGTTGTCGTTGTCGTCCTCGCCGTTGTCGTTGTCGTTGTCGTTGTTGTTGTTGTTGTTGTCGTCATCATCATCATCATCATCATCATCATCATCATCATCATCCTTTGGGTGAAAAAGCACTTTCTCTTATTTGTTTGAGATCTAGTTGTGTTTTGAATAAGAACCAGTTATTTACCTGTAAAGGTGGCTCTTCGAGTGGACCTTCGTGAAGCCACACGGATGGGTTTCCCAAGCACCCCTGTGCTAGAGGTCGGATTTCCCTAGCAATGGGAAAGTTTGTTAGTCTCTCCCCCCCATACTGCGCATGCGCGGCACCTTCCCACCCAAATACCTCAGTTCCTCTTGACTGCCAAATGACAGGTAAGTACCAGTCAAGGCGTGATGGAGGCAGGCGGGTCTGGTTCTTCTCCTTCGTGGCCTTTGTGAAGCCACATGGATGGGTGATTGCAAGCAGTACTCACAGGTAGGAGGGTAGTCAACGCCATCACAAAGGAAAGCACAGCCCTCCCAAAGGAAGTAGAAGACCTCATGCGGGCATCCATCTGGTAGTGCCTCACAAAGGTGGAGGGCCTCAACCAGGTAGCTGTGTTGCAAATATCCTCAAGAGGGACACCTTTGAGGAAAGCAGCTGACGAAGCCAGAGCTCTAGTGCAATGGGCTCAAATTCCAGAGGGCAACAGTTGCTTTGCCAAGGCATAAGCCAGTTCAATGGTTGCCATGATCCAGTGGGAGAAGCGCTGTGAAGACACCGGGAGGCCTTTAGAGGCAGAGTCATAACAGATAAAAAGACGCTGGGTCTTTCGAAGATCAGCTGTTCTAGACGTGTAGAATGCCAGGGCCTGATGTACATCCAGCGAGTGAAGGTCCCGCTCCAGGAGAGTAGAGGGATTAGGAAAGAACGTAGGCAGCACAATTGGTTGGGATATGTGGAAATACAATACGACTTTAGGTAAGAAGTAGATATCGGGATAGGCCATGACCTTGTCTTTATAGAACTGAAGGTAAGGAGGGTCACAGCAGAGCACACAGAGTTCACTCGCTCTACGTGCTGAGGCAATTGCCAGTAAAAAGGATGTCTTAAATGTGAGAAGGCAGAGGTCTGTAGTAGCCATAGGCTTGAAGGGAGGCCATTGGAGCTACTGTAGCACCAGTGATAATGACCACTGTGGTGGAATGGGTTTACGGTCGGGAAATATATTCCTGAGGCCTTTAAAGAAGAACTTTAGTCAAGGATGGCGAAAATAAGCAGAAGCAGGCGACAGCAGTGGTTGGTGAGCTACCATTGCTGAGAAATGAACTCTCAGTGAAGCCAGAGATAGACCAGACTTTTTAAGGTAGAGCAAATATTGCAGAACATAAGGAAGCGGAGGTTTGATGGGTGAGAAGCCCTTATCCGCTGCGTAACTAGAAAAACGCTTCCATTTATAAGAGTAGAGAAGAGTAGTAGATGGCTTTCGACATGACGCAAAGACCTTGTCCATCAGTTCTGTATCCTCCAGGCCGTGAGTTGCAGCTGAGGAAGGTCCGGGTGGAGGACCTGTCCATTGTTCCGGGACAGGAGGTCTGGAGTGAGAGGTAGCTGGAAGTAGTCAGAGGCCAGGTTCAGTAGAGAGGTGAACCAGGGTTGCCTGGGCCACCAAGGTGCTATAAGGATCAGATTGGGATGCTCTTGGAGAATCTTGATGACCACCCTGTACATTAGAGGGATCGGAGGGAAGGCGTAAGCTAGGGTCCCTGCCTATGGGATGAGAAGTGCATCCCCCAGTGAGTCCTTGCTGAGACCTGCCCTGGAGCAGTAAAGACTGCACTTCCTGTTTAGGTGAGTGCCGAAGAGGTCCCGACAGGGACTGCCCCATTTGTGACAAATTTTGGTGTAAGTCTGGTGGTGGAGCTCCCACTCGTGGGAGGTATTGTGCTTCCTGCTCAAGGAATCGGCGTCGATGTTTTCGGAGCCGGCGATGTGCATGGCAACTGGATGGATGTGAGTGGACAGACACTACTCCCAGAAGCCCAGAGTGAGCTTGAGAAGACACCTTGACCGTGTTCCGCCCTGCTTGTTGATGTAGTACATGATGGCTGTGTTGTCGGTAGCCACCAGTACTACATTGCCGGATAGGTGTCGGATGAATGCACGAAAGGCTTTGAACACTGCCAGGAGCTCCAACTGGTTACTGAGCATCTGTTCTGCAGGAGTCCAGGTCTTGTGGATCTTGAAGTCGAGGCACAGAGCTCCCCAGCCTGTGGTGCTGGTGTCTGTTGTCACCTGGCTCATCGGAAAAGGTGAGCAGAAGGGGCGGCCAAGCATCAGGTTTCTCCAAGATGACGAGGTAAGATGACGAGGCAAGATGACGAGGTAAGTCTGGTGGGACAGAGAGTGTTTTGGAGGGTGGATCCATCAGCGGACGGAATTAAGAGAGAAACCAGCTTTGCAGCTGACGAAGTCGCAGGCGGGCATGAGGCAGGACCGCAGTCATTGAGGCCATGAGGCCTAACAGTCTTTGCACCGTCAGGGCCGAAATATGGGCATGAGGTTGAAACGCAGGTAAGAGCTCGAAGATTTCCCGAAATCGTTCCTCCGGAGGGAAGGCTTTGGCTTGAGTGGCATCCAGTGTGGTCCCGATGAAGGAGACTACTTGAGAAGGGACCAATTTTGACTTTTTAAAATTGATTTGAAGCCCGAGGTTCTGAAGGGTGCGGAGGACAAACTGAATGTCCCTGGAGGCTTGGAGCTGGGACTCCGCCACGACCAGCCAGTCGTCCAAATAGGGGAAGATAGTGATCCCCGTTGTGCGGAGATATGCCACCACTGGGGCCATGCATTTTGTGAAGACCTTTGGTCAAACCAAAGGGTAGGACGGAGTATTGATAGACGTTGTTTTGGATAGCAAATCTCAGGTAGTGGCGATGGGCAGGATGGATGGATATGTGGAAGTACGCATCCTGAAGGTCTATTACGCCGAACCAGTCGCCGCTGCGTAGCAAGGGTATTATCTTTTCCAGGGTGACCATACGAAATTTGGTAGGGCGAAGAAAGACGTCTAGTGACCTGAGATCCAGGATGGGCCGGAGGCCGCCATCCTTTTTCGGGACTGTGAAGTATCTGGAAAAATGTCCATTTCGGGCTTGAGACGGCTGGACCCAATGAATGGCATCTTTTAACAATAGGGATCAAACCTCCTCTGAAAGACACAGGGAGGGCTCTGTATAAATGACGTTCCCCAATGGGGGAAAAGAAAGAAATTCCAAATGGTAACCTTCTGAAATAACGGAAAGGACCCATTGGTCCGAAGTGATGGCGTCCCATTGAGGCAGAAAGGGCCGAAGGCGGATGGTAGGAGGAGAGTCAGAAGTCTTCCCTCTGTCTTCTATTCCTGGACTTAGAAGGCTTGGAAGTAGAGGGCTTTGAAGATTTAGCTCTGGATGAGTATGAACCGAATCCAGTGGCTCTGTTGGACCTATCCCTGGCAAGGGACCTAGAGGAGGATTGTTGGTAAAAAGAGGAAAATCTTGTATGCTTAGGTTAGAAGTGAAAGGCCCGTTGCTGACGTTGAGGCAGAACGTTGAGTTTTTTAGCGGTGTTCTGCTTTTTATGGCGGTCTTCCATCAGATCGTCAGTGGTAGGGTGGAAGAGCCCGTCGCCCTCGAAAGGGAGGTTTTCGATTTGCGCCTTATGGTCATCTGAAAGACCGGTTGTGCGCAGCCAGGCATGTCGGCGAAGCCCAATGGCAGCACCCATTATCTTAGTGGTACAGTCAAAGGCGTGACGTGATGTGCACATCTGGTGGGCAGAAAGTGTCATGGCTTCGTCAAAGATGAGGGCAGCTTCTGAACGCTTTGATTCAGGAATAAGAGCCAGAAAGGGTTGGAGATGCGCCAGCAGCTTGCGTTGATAGGCCCCCATGGCACCTTGGTAGTTGGCAATTTGAAGGAGCAACGAGGTAAAGTTATACACATTCCTGCCAACAGTGTCAAGTTTATGCCCTTCCTTCGACGGTGGTATAGGGACCTGCTTGGTCCTAGACTGAATCTGAGATGATGCTACGACCACAGAGTTGGGTTGAGGATGCTTGGTAAGGTAGGTAGCCTTCTCATCATGAACCTTGTATAAGGCCTCAATTTTCCTCGACACCGCCATGGAGCCAATGGTCTTAAAGGCTTCCTCAGCCATAGATGTGAAGGAAGGTATAATAGTGAGATGAATTGGAGCCAATTGCTCCGACGAAATCTTGCAAAAAATGTGGCAGGTATGTCGGGGTCGAGGATGGTGGATCGACAAGTCGATTGTCTTTGCCATACGAGCCACAAAGTCAGTGTAATTTCTTATAGCCTCCGATGAGGAGGGGGGAGATCTTTCTTCAGTCTCCGAGTCCAGTGTGGTGACAAGCTGTTTTGAATCTGAGGAGATGGATTCATCATCAGTAAAGTCCGAATCCGAAGACAATTTGGAGGAGGATGGGTTCGAAGGGTGGTCTAGTTTAGATGAATCTGATGAGTGGATAGACCAGCGCTTCCCATCGAACAGGTTCCTCCAGTTTCGAAGGCGGCACAGGGGAGGAGATTGCATTCGAAGGCACTAAAGCCCCAGGAGCCAATGGTGAAGTCGAAGTACAGGCTGGAGTGAAGATCTCCTTCATAAGACTGATGTTCGATGGCTGGGATTCGACCTCGTCCTCGGAGGACAAATCTGACAAAGAAGACGAGGAAGGCCAAAGTTGTTGAAATTCAGGCCGGTCCGAAAGAGGGAGTGCCGACCCCGAGTATTTGGTTTCGACCACAATAACGTCGGAAGATTTTGAATCCGAGGACGATTTCAGGGTCTTAGGTGGCTTAATCGAATCCGATGAAGACTTAGACTTAGATGGTAGGTCGAGAACCGGCAACTTACGGGTTCAAGACTGCTTCGATGATTTCGAAACTGAGGAAGAAGCCAAAGATGTGGACGGAGAGGATTTTGCCTGCTCCATCAGTGCTGGTCTAAGAGATTTTTCTAGGAGGTAGGAGTTGAGACGATTCTGCCGGTTCTTAAGCGCTTGAGCGCTAAAACTTCTACAGATAGAACAGGCCTCCGGTTTGTGTGCCTCCCCAAGGCAAAAAAGACACTTGAGGTGTCTATCGGAGTGGGTAATTTTCGCCCCGCAGGAGATGCACTTTTTAAACGGAGGCAGGAAGGACACAGAAAGCAACTGAAAACTCTAATTCCAAAGAAAAAGAGTCAAATGCACGGAGACAACGAAAAACACGACCTCTAAGCAGTACGGTAAAGAGGAACTGAGGTATTTGGGCAGGAAGGTGCCGCGCATGCGCAGTACAGGGGAGAGGAGACTAACGAACTTTCCCATTGCTAGGGAAGTCCAACCTCTAGCGCAGGGGCATTTGGGAAACCTATCCGTGTGGCTTCACGAAGGCCACGAAGGAGAAGTGGCTCTTTCAAACTGTATGCCTGTTTCCTTACACGTGACTGTTCTCCCTTCCGTGCTTTGACATCACTCTTGCTTTGTATGGGTAGAAGACTGGAATATAAATATTAACAATAGTAAATATACTGATGTAAATTTAATTACTCTAAATATACCAATGCCTATGTATGTGAATGTGAGACAAAATATTCCCATGTATGGACATAATTAATATTATCCTCTACATAGAAATGATTTCAGTGAAGCCTTCAAATATTTTATGTTTCTCTATTCTCACTTTACATTTTTTTCTTCTCCCAGTAAAATAGAGAACTAATATAGCAGGCATGCAGTTTATCAGCTGAAAAAATCTATGCTTTCTTTGGAGTCTTGGCACCAAACAGACTGATATAATTTCATATGAAATGGTTCATTAAAATGTCTCTGTGTTTATTGACATAGTAATTAACATTAATGGCAAATATTTCACTTAGTCATAAGTAGGGATAGTCAAGAGAATCAAAGACTAAGCAGAAGATGGGAGATTGCCTCAACTTGTTTATTACTACTGCATGAGAGTGCAGCAATTATCTTGTGCTAGCAGAGCAAATCAGCATTCTAGAGGGCAATTGTAAAAATGAGGGCAGCCCAAACAAACAATTATAACATTTAAATTGGGCTTCAGAAAAGCCCCAAATTTGGCACAGTTGTAGCAGACACACTGTTCTTGGGAAAGTTGGGGCAACATATTTTCAAGTTACACATTTTTAAATGTAAAACACCCATCCAACCCCCATTCAGAAATAGATAACCTTAAACACCCTCATATTCAAACTGTTATAGACTCTGTAGCTAAATTCCTGTTCTCTGTTGTAAGATATCAAAAGACCTTTTAACTTACTTTTTAAAAGATGGAAAAATTCTAACAATTATTTTAATCTGTATTTGCTCCTTCAATTTGGGTCTGTGACCATAATAAATAAATAAATAATATAATATAATATAATATAATATAATATAATATAATATAACATAATATAATATAATAAATGAAAAGTTTAAGAGATCTGAAATAGAAAAATGCTAAGAGCAGGGAGATATAATCAACTTTTATAGAAATATTAATGAAATGACAAGAATGATTTAAACCCAAATTCAAATAAGGGAAATCTTGATTGTGACATACCCATAAACACATTGTCATCTGGTTCTTACCAGCAAAGAACTACATAACACCTTTGAAATACTTCTCCTCTCTCTCTCTCTCTCTCTCTCTCTCATTTGCCCATGAATATGTCTATTCTTGTATTCCAAAAGATTATACTGGAACTAATCCTTTTGGTTTCACATGTGGACTCCTTACCTCACCATGTAAATATAGCTGAGCTTCCTGCCATGACCCATTCACATTTAATCTTATTCAGCTTGAGTAGTGAAAGTAGGTATTTGTGCCATTGGTGGCAACCTCAGTTGAACTCTGGTTACTTGAGCAATAATAAGCCATTTTTCTTTCCACTAGCTGTTAAAGATCCTTTTGAAGTCTACAAATCTGCAAATGCCAAGATTCAATTTAAACTACTCACAATTCTATAGTGTTACATTTCTAACCTTCTGTTTATTTTCAGAAGAAATCAGGGAATACCACTTATTTCTTATAACACTTTTAGGGCAAATATATCCCAGCTCCTCAGTGCCTCTCTGTTTCAGAACTTGGAAAGTAAGTTACTTTTATGATAAATGAGTATAATGCAAGCCGAAGTAATCCCCAACTGAATGATGGCATAATGATTTCCAGATCACCCTTCTATGACAGCTTAGTTATGGATTGCTTCAGCATCTCATTTTATTCATTCTTCTTAAAAGCAACTTTCCCAGCTGAGTCCCATGTAGGAGCAAATACATGCAGATAGGAATGATTAGATCATTTGAATTTCCACAAAAAGATTTCCTCAGACGTGTGTATCAGAGCTTCAAATTAAGCCCATGTTAATCTTTCAATAACCAATAACTGGAATACTAGAATGTGTGGTATGGTAGTGAGGAAAAGCATATACAGTACTGTGATAGATGTTTGTCATCACTTGTGTTGTTTAGCGTGACCCTTAAAGAAAGAGGCAGGTGTAAAGAACATGGTAGGAGGGAATATCAGAAACCTAGAAAAGGGGTGTGGGATGTAAAAAGAGTGATATCACCATTAGGAAGGAAAGTTGAAGAATGGGAATAGAACCAAGGTATTATTATGCAAAGTGTCATTTGCTTAATTATGTCACAAACGGCCCAGAAAGAGCTTTAGTGCTCTGGGGCAGTATGTAAGTCAAAACAACAACAAACAAGAGAACAGCTTTGAGCCTATCACTGTTTCAGCACTCAGCTTCCCCAAAGAGTATTAATGGACCTCAATAAGTGGCAAACTGTTCTGGAATGTTAATATATCCAGTTAGCTAACTAGTAACAACCTATTCTTTATGGATTCTTTATGGGTTTTTGCATCTTAGGCCATTTCCCACCTAATGGCCTATTGAGGCTATTGTCCACCTAACGAGCCTCTTCAGGCCATTGTTCATCTTATGACCCTATATCAGACCAGGTTGACATTCAGCCAAAGTGAACTATAAAATGGAGGACTCGCAACTAGCTTTAATAGACTGACGGAAACTGCTTGGATGAGCAGCAAAACATTTCAATCTCTCAAGAAAAGAAGTCCAGTTGCCATGACTCAGCTTTCAGATAAACTCACCTGGATGACTGAGAATCTTCGCAGACATATATCCAATTAGCAAGAAAAGTAGCATCTTGCTATTCTCAAACACTAAGATGTCATCAGTTCTTTCCTTTTGTACAACAAATGTACAAATGTATAACACACGATAAAGGCTCTTTAAAGCATCCTTCTCAGCATAGTGCCTTCCAACTACTCCCCAAATCCCCCATCTGCCTGAAGAATTCAGAGAGCTGTATTACAATATATCTGGACAGCATTTAGTTGGGGAAAGCTATTGCAAACAGTTGACATTCCTTTGTTACAGACCAAATTCTTTTGTTATGGAGATTCTGGAAGTTGTACTTCCAGCATATCTGGAGAGGAACAGTTTCAGAGATGCTGTTTTATGGAGTCATACTCATGGGACAAGGCATGCTGATCTCAGTATCAATTTTCCTTGGAAAACTACTTACCTTCTAAGAAGTGTGCAAGATGAAAAAAGAGGGCTATGAATGAATGAATGAATGAATGAATGAATGAATGAATGAATGAATGAAATCCTGTTGTGTAGCTATGCATTCACAATGGGAATGACAGCAGCAGCAAATTGCCACTGATGAAAGGCTTTTTTTGGTGATTTCAGGGTCCACACAAATTTTCACTGCATTATCTGTAAGTGATGTGAACCCTGAAATCACCAAGAAAGTCTTTAATTTGCAGCAATTTCCCTCTGATGATGATTTAAGTTGTATTGCACACACACAACCATGCAACAGGATTTCTTCCGCTAGATCAAATACTTGTGTGCACACCAGTGTCCCCATGCAAGCAAGAGATGCCGACTGCAGCTTCTCCCCCTCCCCACCAGGTGTTGTCACCCCCCTCCCCTCCTTACTTTGTATACCTTGGCAGGGGACAACTCACAAACTCTTCAGTAGTTTTGAAGGTACGTGAAGGTTCTTCAGCTTCAGTTCCAACAAATTTCACTGCCAGGTGGGGTGAACCAAAAGGATTTTTTTTTTGTCACAATGCAATTCAATCCTGCAGCCAGGGAAAAAGAAATAAGTGCTTTCAGAATGTTTCATACTTTAAAAAGAAATGAGGATTTTAAAAAAGAGATGAGGATTTCAATTGGAAACGGTGGGTTATGTCACACTGGCTTGGATATTGTGCTTTGGTTCCTCTGAGTAGTGGAAGGTGAGTCACTCTCCACAGCAGATGGGATGTGCCACAGAAAACTAATGTGTTCCAAGGAAAACAAATACATCAATATCAGGGAGTTTCTTTCTCTGTGTACCTTCTCATGTGTGGCCAGTAGCCATTCTGTTCTGGGAAGCAGCATGTCCAAGCCCTTATTACTATTAATACTAAATGCATTACTTGCAGGCACACAGGCAGGCTTGATAAATGCCCATTAATCTGATCAGCTCCTGCATGTCCTGTCTTGCCAGTGCATGCTGATCCCTGGCAGCTCATCCAGACGGGCTGACTCCTTCTCAGTGATTGTGCATGTTTAGAGGCATTGATCCTTGTGAGTTTAATCGCTTACTGCCAAACTAGCTTACAAGTTTCTAACTAATAGGCCATTTGTCATGGCTTTGGTGGACAGATCTCCCACACAGCTTGGATTCTTCTATTGGAAGATAGAAAAATGGCCGAACAATTTAATGAAATGTTGAGGACAGGTTATATTAATGAGTGGTTAACAAGTGGCAAAACCTATTTGATTCAGAAGGATCCAACAAAAGGAGCGATACCTGAAAATTACAGGCCAATTACATGTTTACCAACTATGTATAAACTGCTGACAGGCATCATAGCCGATCGAGTCCAGGATTATTTGAAAGCAAATAACATCATGCCAGTAGAGCAAAAAGGGAACAAATGGGGAAGTAGAGGCACAAAAGATCAGTTACTCATTGATAAAGTGATCCTAGAGAATTGTAAAGCCTGGAAAACTAATTTATATATGACTTGGATTGACTATAAAAAAGCCTTTGACTCGGTACCGCATAGTTGGATTATTAAGTGCCTGGATGCCATTGGAATATGTAAAAGTATTAGTGCCCTAATTGAAAATGTGATGAAGAACTGGAAAACAGAATTGTTTGTCAGGGGCGAAAGCTACGGATTGGTTAGCATTAAATGAGGGATTTTTCAAGGTGACTCTTTGTCTCCTCTGCTATTTACTATTGCCCTGATCCCCCTCTCAATAATTTTGCAGAAGACACATTTAGGGTACCAAACTACTAAAAATTCAGGGAAAATGGATGACTTAAAGTTGTATGGAAAATCAGAAACTGAAATACACTCACTGACCAACACAGCCCGAATTTTCAGCACTGACGTTAGCATTGAGTTTGGACTAAACAAATGTGCCACAGTGACACTGAGAAAAGGAAAAATCATTGAGAGTGAAGGAATTGAAATGCCAAATGGACAAGCCATTAAGTATCATCAGTCTGAAGCCTATAAATATCTGGGCATACTGCAATTAGATAATATCAAGCATGAGCAAGTGAAAAATGTGGTCAGTAAAGAATATATCCAAACGGTCAGAAAAGTATTAAAAAGTAAGCTGAATGGTGGTAACACCATCAAGGCCAATAGCTGGGCCATACTGGTAATCAGGTATACTGCAGTCATTATAAATGGACTCAGATGGAGCTAGATAGTCTGGGTAGGAAAACAAGAAAACTTATGACCATTCACTATGCATTACATCCACACAGTGATGTTGATGGGCTGTATTTACCTAGAAAATTAGGTGGCAGAGGACTTTTACAAGTGAAGAGAAGAAGCATGTCTTGACAGATTATGTAAAAAATAGTACAGAGCCAGCATTATTGGAGGTTAAGAACAAGGAGGTGTTTAAAGTAAAACAAACAAAGGGTCAATACAGGAAAACAACAATGCAAACACGAGCTAATAGCTGGCATAATAAAGCACTGCATGCGCAGTTCCCCGAAAAAGTCAAAGGAAAAGTAGATGAGGAAAAGACCTGCTTATGGCTCACAAATGGAATGCTGAAAAAAGAGATAGAAGCCCTGATTTTTGCAGCTCAAGAACAAGCTATCAGAACAAATGCAGTTAAGGCTAGAATAGAAAATCAACTGAGTACCCCACATGTAGACTCTGCAAAGAGGCAGATGAAACTATCGAACATATATTGAGTTGTTGCAAGAAAACTGCTCAGACTGATTACAAATAGCGTCATAATGTAGTCGCTCAAATGGCCCACTATTGTTTGCCGGTAGCAAAGAACTGGTGGGATCATAAGCCTGAATAATAATAATAATAATAATAATAATAATAATAATAATAATAATAA
>JAHTLZ010000379.1:43465856-43508216 GCA_023846285.1 Phrynocephalus versicolor
TTTGTCCACTGTGTAATATTGATTGATTGATTGGACTATTTATTTATTTATTATATTTTTATACTGCCATCTGGCAGCAAGGCCACAATGCACAAGTAACCTCTTTATTGGCAAATTAAGCTCATATTTGGTGAAGGAATATTATCTTCCACAATGCCAAATGGGAACTTGGCAGCTGGAAGCAAAGTAGGAATCACACAGTGGACAATTTATATTGCACTTTCAAGTCCATGCCACCGCTGTCCATTGTCTAGCATTTTCCATGTGAGATGGCCTCCTCATCCTCTCCAATGAAAGATATTCAGTCTATTCAGATTAGAGAGTTGACAGATATTTCATCACTGGCAAGGAGTTTCCTTTTCAAAATGTGTATCTCCCACCCAATAAAATGGGAAGTATTCGTGTTTATGAAATCACAACCTTTTGGTATGGTTGACATTGAGCTGAGCTGACATGCTTAACTGGCAGTCTGCCCCTGTAAGTCTCTTGCTCTATTAATTTGCTACTTTATTAATTAAACTTTAACTGTTTTCAGAGGGCTATGCTAAACTACTGGGATTTCTGTGAGGACATCACAGGAAGCCAGTAAGTCAGCATTAAACAGATCCAGGATTTCTCCTTCAGGAGGCCAGTTTTTTCCAATGTTCTCACTAGCTAGGCAGACCGGCCTATTGTGACTGACGTTACTTTCGAGATTATCAACAGATTATTGCCTCTGTCAATAATCCCTTTGATGGTTACATGGAACAGGGCCTCCTTGCTGGTGGCCCCATGATATTTCTAGATATGTTTTTCTGTCTGAACTACATGCTTTTTGGTAAGCTGCAAAGACTATTCTATTTCTCTGAGTCTTGGAGGAGCCTCTGGGTACAGTCATTAGGCTGCAGTTCTGCATTAAAGACTCTGCTGGTGACTTGAGTTCGATCCTAGACTCAGGTAGCTGTTCAAGGTTGACTCCGTCTTTCATCGTTCCATCCCACTGTTTGGGGCACTGATGGGTTGGTAAACTGAGCGCCCAGCTTGCTGGGGGAAGGTCCGTGTGCAGACTGCATAATTCAATTGCAAACCAGCCAGATCAAGTTTTAAACATTATGGGACAGTATATAAGCAACACACTTGGCGTTTGTCCTCAGTGCTTCTTTTTTTGTTGCTGTTATGTACCACATCTCTCTCTTTTTTTTAAAAAAAAAAATGTAATTCTCTTATGGCTGTGGTTCTGCATTTACTTCTTGTTGCAATTTCTTGTGCATTATTTTATTATGCTTTGAAGGCCTTTTTTTCTGGTAAATAATAAATAACATTGCCAAGTTGATTCTAACACAACGGCCTCACAGGGGTGTTTGGGACTTAAAGTACACAGGAGTGTTTTACACGTCCTTCCTCCGGCAGTCCTCTCAAAGCACATTGCTTTTCTAAGGACAACTTTGTTAGCCATACACACTCTCCTGGTGATCTCTGATGACTCTTCTCACAGGAACCACAAGGGGAATTTCATCCACTGGTCCCCGGCTCTGCGCGCAACTGTTCCTTTCCACTGAATTCTTTCAACTGACAGCCTAATACATTACATGTCTTCTTGGCCTTCTGGTTTTCCTATAATTGAAGCTGTCTTCCAGGATCTTACCTCCCTTTGTTTGGGGACATGGAGATAAGTGTCCCTTGGAAAAGGGCCACGCTCCTCTCCATTCTCTAACCCTGCTTGGCTTTCGGCGCTCCATGATGAGGCTGTCTTAAAGAATGCTCTGCTGGCCTGTTTGTTTTGGTGGCAATAAATTAAATGTCATGAACTCGTAGTGGAAGCACCTTTCATGTTTGCAATTAGGCTGCTGCAGTTGGAAAGGAGAACGCCTCTTCTGCCAAGAGTGGTGAGTGGCGCTGCCCTAATTGCTGCACCACAACATGAGTGACTGGCACAAAATAAAACGTACTCTGTCATCCGCGCCACAGGCCAACTGCATTCAGTTTCTATTCACTGAAGCTCCTGCATTACGAACTCTGATGTCCCCTCCTGAATCCTGGCAGCCACATCAAAGTGTCATGTACTACAGGAAGAGATGGGCTCTTAAGTATAGTATTGATTTCATTCGGCTACCAGTGCAATTGCACTGAAGAAGACTATTGTCTTTTAGAATGACACCATGTCTAGTCACATGTCGAATAGCCGAAAGACAGAGAATGCACAACTGGAAGTTAAAAGAGAGGGTTTATAATACATACAGCAATTTGAGATATTATTTTTATACATATAGATATATATGGAGAGAGAGATTACTTAGATCCATATATGTGTTTGTGTGTGCATTGTTCCCATGCATGATTATATAAACCCACGGGTATCAGATTCACCATGTGGCACTAAACATATGAAGGTATCCTTTCTCTAGGTGACATCTGTTCCCCAACAAACCTGCGAAAAATGAAGCAGAAGGAGAAAACACTAAAACCTCACGAACCATCACAAACCATTGTAAAATCCAGGAAAGCATACCTTACAAAGATCAGAGGGCAATGCTTTAAATAGACAATTTCCCTAGAACCCAGTTTGTCGTGATTTCCTTTCCACAAAGGACCACAAATGGTTTTTCTCCTTCTCAAGCACATACCAGTACAGTAATCCCCCACCTATTGCAGGGGTTAGGGACCTGACCCACAATAATCGAAAATCTGCAATATGTGGATGCTGGGCCGGGTCAGGACTGGCGGGGGGCCCTACCTGAGGCCTGGGCCTCTGAAGGGCTTCCCAGGCTTGTCGGAGGCCCTAGACATGTTTTTGGGCGATCTGGAAGGCACTTCCGGTTCACCAGAAATCACTTCTGGGACCTCCAACAGGCCCGGTAAGCCTGTTAGAGGCCGTTTGGGGCAGCACCAGGCCTGGGGCAAGTGCAGGAAGCCTCAAACATGCCCAGGCAGCTTGCCCCAGGAGCCCTTTGTTTCTTATACTGTACTGCAGTCCCGTGTTATACCGGGACCGCAGTATATGAAACGCGAAATGGTGGGGGACGACTGTATTAGCAAAGCTTGCGTAGTGGGCTATATCCAGTAGTGGCTTTGTCTTAGCAGATAGTGCCGTTCCCTGAGTTGAATTCGAGCATGGATTTTTGGCCAGTTCTTTGTATCCATATAAAACCCCCACCCCACAAACAATTTGGGATGGTTCCCCCACTCTCACCCCATGAAATTTGCTTGAAAAAATCAAGCCTCCTAACACTTAGTTCTTGTTATTGTTATCCTTATAATTTTTGGAACAAGTTTTTCCCCTTTTCCAGTCCTCAAAAGCAGCAAAAGCTGTTTAAAATTGATTACACATGGGGCATGCCATAAGCCAATTAGTAGCACCAAGTCATACTTCTCCATCATTTTGCCAGGCCATTCTCTCACCTCATCGATTTAAACACTATCACATCACTGATTGCAAAAGGAAGTGAAGTTATCATTTGCTAATTGGTTGGCTGTCAACATGAGCATTTGTTCCACTGTTTGGTGCCCTGACGGGTTGAGCTGTTCCCAACCACACCATTTTGAACCCTTGCCATGGGCTTCTGCTATTTTGGTATGGGTTGGAGGGCTCCAGTTTAATTTATTCCCAGCAAGTGTGGTCACTCAGAATGGATTAAACTAGAGTTTTGCAGCTCCTTCTGGTGTCCACGTCTGGTATTCAGAAGTGGCTTAATAGCTGCTTCAGGTCATCAGAAACTGAAACCTTCCCCTGATGGTCTGATCTTCACTGATACAATGAATCACCTTGTACAACATTTTGATTTTTTTTTTACTTCTCTTTGTATTACCAATCAAAACTAATGCTGTCAGAAGTTTCTGAATTGGCAATATGCAGACAGGCAAAGAATTTTGGTTTTTAAAAATTAAAACAAAGCAATTCATCACATCAGCAATGATCTTCTAGCAGATATGAAAAAAATAATTTTACTTCCCCTGTCCCTTGGCAGATGATCAGAGCAAGCAATTAATTGACAGCAATTGGGGCTACAAAGAGTCATTTACTGTTTGGGTGGGAGGAGAATGCTAAAAGGCACATTGTTCTTTCCCCTGATCTCAACTGATCCTTCACAGCCTGATACAGTTTGAACCAAAATGGCCAGTATTGACAGCACTTAAATTAGAAATACAACATAATTTAATTAAGCCATTGTCGTTGGCAAAATGAACAAATCAATCAATAATTTGTTTCTTGCTTTTCAGCTTGCAACAAATAAAACATTAGTCAAATATGAGATTTAAAATATTCCAGCTTTAAAACCAGTGTGAAAATATCCAAGGCCATGGAAAACACTTTAGTCAAGATTGCTATGGCAGCAGTATCTGATTCCCTGAATTTCAGGCCCCAAACATGCACTCAGTGGGTGAACCTTTGGGTGCAGCAGTGTCCAAACCTTTCCACCATGGCTGCGTGTGCTTATGAAACAAGAAGACTCATGAGCTGCAGCACTGTTACTTCACTCCAAATAGTTCTATGTATGATGAACCCAACACTGGTTGCACCAAAAAGGCAGGAAGAATGAGACAGAACAGGAAAGAGTTCTTGTAGCTGCTTGTACTTCTGCCTGTAATGGCATTTGGCACAACACACTTCTTCATGAAGAACCATTGATGCTTGCCAGCAGCTTAAGAGGGGTGCAAAGGCGTAACCAGGATTTGGAGTGCCTGGGGACAAAGTTTGTTTTTGCACACTTCCTGCCCCCCCACACACATCGCACCCACCCAGCAACCGGGGGGGGGGAGAACCCTGTGGCCATGGGTTGGGTGCACACGCATGCACATGGGCAGACAGGTGTGTATGTATGTGTGCGCAAAGTAGCACGTGCACGCCTTACACCTCCCCCACCAAGGCAAGGAAGAGGAGGGGGAGGGCGCCGCAGCCACTGTGCTCCTGCCTGCCTGCCTGCTTTGCTGCTCGCCTGACGCATGGAGGCGGAGGTGGCGGAGAGGGTGCCGTTGCCAAGCCTTGGGGGAAAGGAGGACTGCTGGGCGGCGGGAGGGTGCAGGGCTTCCTCCTGCTGCTCCCCCTCCAGGCACCCCCTGTTTGCTGCACCCGGGGCAGATGTACCTTTCCGCCACCCCAGATACCCCCCTGGAGGGGTGCAGATGCCCCCAATATTATGCCACCTCTCACACAAAAGCTATTTCCTCTTTCACTGCTATTTGCCCTGATATTTATTACCCTGTCTGGACACCCAAGGAGGTGGAGTAATTTTCTAAGACTTCAGCTGATGTCCTGAGACCTGGAAAACATAGCCTTTCCTTTTTTGCTGGAGGGTCAGCCCACCAACTTCCTTTGATTTGGCCTCCCGTTGCTAGATGGCTGAGAAATGGCTGCAGAAAGCAGTTATGTTTATAGTCCTGTGCTCATGTACCATTGCATTCAATGAGGCTGCCTTCATACTTAGTTAATAATACCAGGATTTAACTGTACTGCCTCTCTTTTTTTAAAGGCTGTCTCTGTGTGTGATTTTTATTTGGAGACTAATACTATATAAAACAAAAACAAAACAAGCGAAAACCATGGAGGAATCTGACAGCACTGTAAAACAAAGATGATTGTTGCTCTAGCACAAATGTTACACATTGTTTGGTTTCCTTTACCCCTGAAATCTAGGAACCAAGGGAAGAGACCATCCCAAGCCAGCCTGAACTGAAAATTACTGCAGTGTCACTGTTGTGAATGAGGTCACAATCAATTGCGCGCAGTCTATTTCTATCTGATGCTGAATGGAATGGTATGTTCCAGGGGAAGGTGCAAATGAAATAGACACCAGTGACCAGCACAAACAGTAAGAAGACCAGGCATTACGACTATTAATAAATGGGTACAAACTGGAGCAGAATATGTTATGTACAGCTGTATTATCAGGCGAACATACTTTTCGTGTGCAACACAGACAAGGGAAAAAAGGAACTGCAAGGAAGTGAGTAACGTCCATGGAAAGAACCTCTACCATCAAATGGAGCAGGCATGTTGATGCCAAGCTCTGTGATTGCAAAAACAAGAGGGTTGCCCAGGATCTAGAAGGCCACAGTATGTCACTAGGCCCTTTTGTTGGCTTGGTAGTAAACCTGGCCCCTGTTTTGCTGCACCTTTCTTGCTGAAGTCCCAACCAGTTTCCCCATTAATTTTTGTGAACTGGCTTTTCCTGTTCACGGTGGACGATAGCACAAGGTGTCAGTGCATCCAACCGTTTCCAGAATCTATTGATGTATCAGGATTCAGGAAACATGTCAATGCCCGCCACAGAAAGATTCTGCCAAGTATGTGCTTGCTACCCCTATACCTACTAGACACTGGTGTGCATATGCTCATAAACATGTACAGGATTTGTGTTCCCATGAAGGGAGCTCAATGCATGTATGGACGTTGCTTTTATTTATTTATTTATTTATTTATTTATTTATTTATTTATTTATTTATTGCTAAATAAATAAATAAATAAATAAATAAATAAATAAATAAATAAATAAATATTAGAAAATCATTACAATTCTTCCCTTAGATAAAAAGTTGGAGTCATAGAATAAATGAGTTGGAAGGAGCCTATAAGGCCATGGAGTAGAACCTCCCTCTCAGTACCAAATCACATCAAAGCAAATCTGACAGATGGTTGTCCAGTTTTCTTTTGAATACCTCCAGTGCTCGAACACTCATGGTCTCAAGTCACTAACTCTTGATACGAGCAGTGATGTATACATCATACCGACCGTGGTTTAAAAGGTTGACAAAACTACATTGGAGATTTCAAATGTTTCTGTTTTCTTCCCCACATTTCTTAAGTGGAAGATTCGGCTCAGCATAAAAATATGCAACGCTGCCTCATCCCAACGCCAGCCATCAGCCCACCCCTCAGTTCTCTGATTAGAAGTACTATGCAATCATTCCTGGCTGGGTTTGCAGTGTGCAAGCTATATGCTGTGTTCTACACAACCCGTGATGTGCTCCACAGTTAATGTACTGGAAAAGAGCCCGTTGAGATGCTTTTGCCTAAATATCAGACCTCAAGCAGAACAATGCTTTCTCTTGGTTAAGGTGGGCATCCTGGGATCATGTTGCAACACTGTCATCTACAGACCAGAAAAGAGAATTACATGGGATTAAGATGTCCACGTAGACGGGGAGAGAACAGAAAATAAGTGAGCAGTTGAGGTTCAGCAGTGCAACACTGACCAGGGATGGGCATGAAGAAACCAGCCAAATGGCAGTTTGCCACAGTTCATGGAAGTCCAAAAACCAGGAATTTGTGAATTCCCCCCCCCCCCCATGAACCATGAGTCAGTATTTATTTTTTGTGAGAGGGCTTGGGCGGGGGTGCTGAGAGGCAGGCGCATGCACAAAGGCAGCTGGTCTGCAGGAGTTGTCGCTCTCTCTCCAGATGGCAGGGGTGGCGAGGGGTGGGGGTGCAGAAAGAAAAGGTAAGGAGGCAATTGGGGCACCATGGGAGGCAGGCTGTGCAGGTAGAGAAAATGAACTAAGAAGTTTCGTTAGATCACAAAAAAAAGTCTGTTGGCTTCAGAAAGTTCAGGTCCTCTGGTTTGGACAAACCTGTTCGGGTTTTCAGGGGAGCCAGGACAATGTGGAGATCCTTGCTTTAGCATGAGAAGCCATTTGCTTTTATTTGGTTTGAATCTGGAAGCTGAGTCATGGCTTTGGTTTAGTTTGAGGTTTCTTTCTCCTGCTGGAGTTTTTTTCTCCTCCAAACTGAACCAACCCTGCTTTCTGGTTTTGGAAAAAGACATGCCAGAAATAGAGAAGGGAGGCATGAACCAACAAACCAGTGATTCTTGACAAACTTGGTTTGTTCTTTGGCTCGTGTCCATCTCTAACACTGGCGGACATGCAGGTGACTAACTAGCCCAATGTGAGCCTGAAAGATATAGAAACAGTGGGGACAAGTGAGCTGGTCCTGGACTCTTTTGTTTGTTGGGATGCTCCATCCTTGTTTTCACATTCCTCTCTTCTTTGGTGCACTCTTCAAGTTCTTTACTTCAAATTCTTATTTGCTCCTTATTTGACAGTCTTTCTCCCCCTCACAGCCCCCACTGTTTTGAACAGAAATAAACAGCCAAGGCGGAAACATATGAGGCATTTTGCTGTCTTGGGCATAGCACAAGATGGTGCTTCTCTCCTTTCTGTGTACAAATCCAAGGAGACTAGAAACTGGATATCGCCTTGCTGCCAAATATGGGATCGCCACACCTGGACATTTGTAATAATGTATTTTAGGGTTACAAGGAAAGCTACATGGGATATACACTGCTCTGACCTCCTCCAATAGCAAATTGCTGCCATGCCTTACCATGCCTGCTTCCTCGGGTTGCTGACTCACTTGGCTTAAGGGTACATCTTACCAATGAGGAGTTTATCAGCAGTTATTTGGCCATCCTCCCGTGCTGTTCTGAAGGGCAAATGGAAGAACTGGTGAAGTATTTAATAATGGAAGCCGCCTGGAACAGGAAAGAAGCAACAAGACCCAGGTCTATTTTGTGAGTCTAGAGAGGTTGAATGTCAACACCCCCATCACTGTAACTAGAAACACTTCCTCTGAATTACTGATATTAGGGCACTTCCATAATCTCACTAATCCTGACTTCAGGCCAGTAAGTATTGTCTGATTCTAGTTATGCAGTGTGTTCATTGCAGAGGCACTATATGAATCAGGATTCAGGAATGTATCAATCCACGGGCCTATGTAAGCTGCAGTTCCAGGGTGCATGGAGAATGAATGAAGTTGCTTTATTACAGAGCGGAGACAGTCAGTATGTGACCCACAGTATGGACATTGTGTCCCCCTGTGCTTCGGTGGACTCTGGGCCTCCCTACTGAAATGTTTTCCTTCAAAAAGGAGAATTTGTGCTCTGCAGAGTTTTCAGGGGAGCTGAGACAAAGTGGAGGTCCTTGCTTTAGCATGGGAAGCCATTTGCTTTTATTTGGTTTGAGTGTAGAAGTTGAGACATCGCTTTGGTTTGGTTTGAGATATTTTTCCACTGGAGTTTTTTCTCCTCCAAGCTGAACCAACCCTACTTTCTGGTTTTGGAAAAAAGATATGCCAGAAATAGAGAGGTGAGAGGTGAGTGCAGCATCCAGTGGGCCCCTAGTGGGCAATAGACATGGGCATGATTTAGCGAAATTCCTGTTTCCGTTTCCGTTCCTCGTTTCCGTTACGTAACGGAAAAGGAAACGACAATTACTCCGCCAGAACTCGAACTCGAACCGACTAACGAAAAATTGGGTCTGATTTGTTGTTGTCGTTCCTGGCATCACGGCGATCGCACGATGCCAAGCGTCACAGAAAAAAAGTTTTTAAAAGTTAAAAAAAACCCCGATTCCCGGCCAAAAAAGCAGGCGGAAATATGCCTGCCTGAGTGAGGGCACCTACCAGAGGGGTGGTTTCTGGGTGGGTCCCCAGCCTCCCCCCCCCTCTCCTCCTGTCCTTCCTGGGCTGCTCTGGCGGAGTGGCAGACCGCAGGCATCCTTGTCGTCCCGCCAACGTCGCCGCCTCGCCACCGCCATTCAAGCGGCACAGAAAAAAAGTTTTAAAAACCCCGATTCCTGGCCAAAAAAGCAGGCGAAAATATGCCTGCCTGAGAGTGCACCTACCAGAGGGGTGGTTTTTTTGGGGGGGGTCCCCGGCCTCCCCCCCTCCTGTCCTGGGCTGCTCTGGTGGGGCATCCTCGTCGTCTCGCCAACTCACCTGCCATGCGGTGCGGGCGGGGGATCCAAAATGGGGCGGGCGACCACAATCTTTTTTTTGAAATCGTGGTCCAAAAACACACCAAAGCACCACAGAAACATGCAAAAATTGCTATTTAAAACTGCCAGATTTTTTACAGTAGCAGTGGGTTTTTCTTGCAACAAAATGTCTCCTGTCCTCCTCTCCATTGATTTTATTTTATTTTATTTTATTTTTTTTACACCTGCGCAATGATGGGCTGGCCATGGGAGTGGACCATGCAAATTTTTGGAGCCATTCCACCAATCGCATGGCCGCTTGGCCAGGTTTTGACCACAGAGACTTCTGGGATGTGCCCTCAATCGGGCATAAAAAGCCCACTAACCCTAGCCCGAACCCGAGCCCTAAGCCTAACCCTAACCCATATGCCAGTACACTGTCCTTCTAAGTGGGTCAGAGAGGCACCCAGAGGTGCACCCCAATACTCACCCTAACCTTACCTGTAACCCTAAGCCTAGCCCTTGTGCTAACCCTAACCCTAAAGCCAGATCTGTGTACTCGCATTGCACTACACGCAAGTACGCTTCCCTTCTTAGTGAGACACAGTGGGATCACACTGAGCCCGCCAAATTCTCTCTGACTGACTGCTGCAGGGAAGGCACCCCAAAGAGGGGTGCCTCTGCCAGTCCACTGCTGCAAGCAAGTCTGCAACTTGGTATGCGTATCCATATGGCTATGCATGCTATTTTGTAGCAGGTGAGGAGAGGAGGCACCCACGGGTGTCTCCAGGAGCCCGCTTTCCCTTCATAGCGGGCCAGAGGAGGCACCCACCCCACAGAGGTGCCTCCAGAAGCCCGCTACCCCCCCTAAACCAGTACTAACGACAGACAAAAAATGACAAATGAAATGATAATTTTTTGAAAAATTTCACGAAAAACGGAAACGAGCCGAAACGGACCCGTCCCGAAAAACGACAACTCAAAAAAAAATTTTTTTCCTGGTCGTGCCCATCTCTAGTGGGCAACATTTGTTAAGATTTTCATACTATGTATGTATGTGTTAAAACTGAATATTGTAAAATGGCTGAACGATCCAGAGCCAAGAACAAACTGACTGGGGTAACGTATTAATGATACAGTACAGCTGAGATATGCTTGCTGATGTAATCTAATGCAATACTTGGTGAGGTAATGTGTTCTGTGATTGGTGGAAGTAGTCATGGGCCTTTTGGTTCGGAATAGGGGCAGCACAGCTGCTGTTTGGAACTTGGACACATTGTCCGAAATGAAATCACCCATTGCCTTAGCTTGCCTTACCTCGCACGGGGCTAAACTCCAACCAGGAAGTAGCCTTCAACACATCAACGTTCTTTCTCCCTGGCGCTGGCCAATTAGACAGGAGTTTAGCCCCATGCAAGGTAAGTCAATGGGTGGTTTCATTTCAGAGGGTGGGCCCAATTTCCCAACAACTGTGCTGCCATGATTGGTTTCGGAACTGCACTCATTCCGAAATGAAAGGCCCATGCCTAGTGGAAAGTTGTATATAAGGCACAAGTCAAGAGTGATCTCTAATCTGCTGTAAGTCAGATCAATTTACTCTGTCTACTGAATGTCATTTTCTGCTCTCTTGCTGATGCTATGATGAATGCCATGGATATACTGCAACTATTTTTAATACATAGCTATAAGGTTTTTACTAATGCACTCTATGTCATATTTAAGTGTCTGTTCCTACACTTCCTTACTCTGCTTATTCACAAGAGACTCCACAATCTTGACAACATTGGCCTTCTGACCTGCTGGTTTCCAACCCCTATGGTGGAGGAAAGGCTCAAAGGCATTGATAGCCCACCTGTTCCTTTCTGAACTAAGCTGTGACATGTTCTAGGACACGGAGGCTCCAGGGATGAAACAAAGCTCTAATTTTGGGACATGGATGAGTGACGGTTTTGCAGCAAGCTCAGAGGAAGCAAGCATGTATCTATCATTTTTGTTTTTGTGCATCTGTTGCACATCTTTATGCCAGGAAAAAAGATGCTCATGTGGGCTGTAACATGAGTAAAGTGCACATAACACAATGAATTCTTAGCTAAAACCTACTGTAATAACAAACAGGTTAAAAACACTTTGAAAATTGCAGCGAGAAAGCACATAACTGGCCTGTTGCTTCTTAGACTTCCTCTGGCTGCAGACCAGCTTATATACCAATTCCCAGCCTGCTTTGCCTGCTGGCAGGACAAGTTAAAACCAACAAATCTAGCTTCCCTTTCCTCTGCCAGGAAATTTCAGAAGTTTAGAACCCGTTGCTGTCTCCCATCTTCATCTCTTCTGACAGCAGACCGTAAGGCTTGCAAAGGAGAGTTTCCTCAAATCCTTGTGAGTGACCATGGATGTCTCTTTAAGTCGTGTGTACTTTAGTCCTGGGCTGTGGTCACTCAATGACATAGGGAGAAACAATTGGTAAAAGGCGAAATTGTTGCAGAGTTTGGATTTCTGGTTAAATTCCTCTAGCTGCACAGCAGAAGTGCAGGTATTCACAGAACAAAATAGCTTCAAGTTAGCCCGAGTAGTCCACCCCCTTTCCCCATTTACTGGCACAGTCTCAGTAATTGACAACTGCTTTCAGCAACCGATTTCAACAGATTTGGGCAGCACTGAGCAGAGAGGTGGGCTTTCTTTGAACCCAAACAGGAGAGAACTATTGGTTATTGCGGGATAGACTGACAGTCGCCCCACCTTAAAAATTCCAGCCACACCTACTAGAATTAGCATGTTTCAGAGAGAGTAGCCCTGTTAGTCTTGTCAAGAATTCTAGGCAAAAACAAAAACTAAATCAAAACAAAACAAAAGACACAAAACATGTGGCACCTTAAAGACAAACTTTCATATTTTAATGTAACATTTCGTGGACACGTCCACTTCTTCAGACATAAAGCATCAGAAAACTCTTAACAGAGTTAAGACTCTTAACAGAAAAACTCTTAACAGAAATGGTACTAGGAATGGCAAGAGTTACGTTTAATGAATAGTACAAGATTAATTATCCTACAAGGATTCTGATTCTTTTCAGAATGGGAGGCAGTTGTGTTCCTTTTGGAAAGATTTATCTTTTAACCCTGTCACACAAAAATGAGATTTTGCACCTGGACGTTCCCAGCAATAATGTGTCTCAGACAGTGCAACTCCAGTGACCCACCTCCCTCCCCTTTGGGTGGTGGTGGTGGTGGTATTGGGTGCAGCTTGCAGCACATCCTGGTGGGTGGGAAAGTAGCCCCTGGGCTCCCAGAATTTGCCCACAACTGTGCTGCCATATTTGGGACTCTGCTGAATAAGTCGGTGGGCCGCTGCCTCAAAAGGGCTACCCTGAACGTTCCACTGTAGGTCACGTTTTCAGCCTTTGAGCTTCAACAAGACATCTTCTTTTATGGTGAGGGCCAGAATCAAGGCAGGGCAGCTGAGGCTTTGCTGCCCCAAACGTGCTGCTAACATCTAGTGGCGAAGTTACCGATGAGAGTACAGGAAAAATAATGGCAAGAGTTCCTGGCCTTGTTCCCTTTCCTCCCCCTACTCCCTGAAAACATAAACATTCTCTTCCTCCAGGGGAGATGCCATACAATCTTCCTTGCTTTTCTTTGAGGTGTGTGTGTTTGTGTGCGCACCCATGCCTTGGGATGGAGAGCAGTGCCACTTGGCCCAGGTGTCCACATTGCTAGCCCAGCCTCTGTTTATTGCTCCACTTCGTGTACGAGAGTGGCCCACCTTTTCTTGCGAAGCCTATGAAAGCTCAAGAGGTGAACAAAAAGAACAAATAAAATACCAAGCATGAAGGAGTTGAGTGTTGTCCTTGGACGGACACCTAGCTGCTCTACGGAGGCAAGCTTGTGACCGTGAGGTAACACCCTCGAAATAGTCGGGCACATTTCTAGAACTCGCCAGTCCGACCCATGTCTCTGCCCAGAAGAGGATGATGTAAAAGAACTGAAAAGAACACTTTAAAGGGAGCATGGTGACCCCCCTCTCTCTCCTGCCCCAAACCGAATTAGATCAACTTTAAAAACATCCCCTTTAGAAAGAAGCCCATGTTCTGAGCAACATCCGTTTGAAACCGTTGTGTCCTAGTGACAGGGTAGTGCTTTAGGGCCCAATGCCTTTCCTGTACCTTATTAAAAGGTACACTATGTAACCCACGTGAACTCTATCACATTCTGCTCTCCAGAAGGAGCTGGTGCTTTGCTGTCAGTTTTCCCTTTCCCACAGTGTAGCAAGAATAATTTGTTTCCTCAGCAGGAGCTCTATTTCCAAAAGAGAAGGGGAAACATTTAAGGATATTCCCTTTGCCCTGCTGCCAGGCCACCAGGAACATCCTACTGCTGTTTCAGTTGTGTGTGTCAGCAGCAGATTTCTGTGCAATGGATGACTCTCCCCCACCCCCACACACTGTATTCTTTTCTGCAAGGTTCATTAGGTTACAGCTATCTGCTCTGAACTGCACTTGCTGTTTGTCTTGCCTTGACAGAGTGAGCGGAAGTTTCCTAGGCATGGCAGACTCACTACACATCCTTGTGAAATGAGCCGTGATCTTACAAACAGACAGATCTGGAGCCAGATATGGAAATGTTGTTGGGGGGACTTACCATACAATGATCCTTCTGAGGCCTCATCGGAACTGACACGCCTACTGTAGGTTTAACAGGGCCTTAGCACTGAGGCATAACCTACAGTACTTGCTTAACATAAACCAGCATCATTTATTTATATCAAGGGGTTGAAATGCCTAATGGAGGTCTCTGCGTCATTTGTCTCCAAAACCCACAGCACTATCCTCGTCGTCAGCGTTGTACAGATGGCAATTCTGCTGCTCCATTCCCCTCCCCCCAAAAGAAATGATTATATCTTTTTGCCATATTCTGGCTAATGCAAAAGTAAAGCGGGCCACAGGTTCTCGGTTCATATTTTGGCAATTTATACTCCTTTTATGCCACCTCCAAAATAGCAGTTTTGAGGCCTTGTGGTACCAAATGATGGATGGCTTTACTTGAGGGGCTTAAGGGCAAAGCAGGCAACCTACTGAGAGCTGACTAGGAAGGAAATTCCGTTTAAATGCAGTGTCTCAGTTTTACAGCTTGTGTGTGTGTGTGTGCGCGCGCGCGCGCGCCTTTACATGACAATTAAGTCTCATGTGGAAAAATGTTTGTGTGTTGTCGGGAGGGATCTGCAGGGGCATATTCTTTTTGCAACACAGCTCCTACCACCTTATATGGTAAAGAAACCTTGCAATTATAAGTGTGTAGGCTGTGCATGAACACATTACCATATAATCTTTACGAAGCAGAATTTTTGAAAAGTAGAATAGGGCGAACTCTCTGAGCTACTTTCTGGAATTCCAGTGTACTGAGCAGTAGAGTTAGACATGTAATTAGGCTTAGAAACTGAATTAAAGGTACATATTATGTATACTGTAAAACCATTAAAAACTCTACTTTCTCTAACCCTATGGTTCCAAACTACAGCATTTTGAAGCATCACGGTTGGCCAAACAACACTGTATATACCCCAGTACATTAAACTGGTGAGGATGAAAGGGGTATTTCTATAGCAAAATGTCTTTATTTTTTAAATTATTTTTCTCAAGGAAAAAAAATCCCTGAATATGTCCAGGGAGAGTGAAGTTTCTACATCCTCAGATGAGAATGTTGTCGAAGACTTGCATTGATTTTATAATGTATGTTTTTATTTTTTGTTGTACGCTGTCCATAATCTACCAGTAGCAGTGTACAAATTGAATAAATAAAAAAATAAATAGACTGAGATTGTTGTGGATTTAGCAGAAATGTGTGACACTGGTGGACCAAAATATATCAACCTGGTAAATAATGTTAAACATGTTTAAAGCTATGAGCGGCATTAATCTGCAAATGCCTCTGAGGCCCAAATGTCTACCTAGCACAGTGGTTCCTAACCTTCCTAATGCCATGACCCATTAATACAGTTCCTCGTTTTGTGGTGACCCCCTTGCCCTGCTTGGAAGAGGCCACAAGCCCCCTTTGGCAGGCCACTCCCGTAGGTGCCATAGAGAACTTCCCTCTACAGGCACCCTCAGTCAATCGCAGCCTCCAGTGCCATTGACTGACATCCCCTCCAACCTATCAAGCTGTAACTCACTCTTCCCCCCCTTCCTCCCCCTCCTCCCCCAGACCCAAGCCGTTTGTGCCTTTTTCTTCACTGGCTCATGGCGACCCCTGTGAAATGGTCGTTCGACCCTCAAAGGGGTCCCGACCCCCAGGTTGGGAACCACTGCACTAGAAGAATGCTGAGGAGATGGTGGTGAGCCACACCAGGGAACAGAATCACTATCAGTACCACAGTAAACTGAATGAGGAATAGACTTGGTTGTTGTGATACCTGCTCCAAAACTCTTCACAAACACCTGCTTCTTTTGTCGAGAATGAAGCAGATTGTCTTATTTTGCCTCCCTTACCTGCCATTTTCATGTAGTTAGGTCAGGCAGTGTGAAATGTTGGCTAAATAAAGTTGGGCATCGTTTTCACCTATTTTGTTTAAAGGAATTTTTAATACTGATTGAACACACACAAAATCATTGTGGCTTCCTATACAGTATTTTATTGGATGAGCTGCCCCATTTCCTGATCTCTGGTAAAAGCTTTATAGCTTTCTGTTTCTGAAAGCGAGAACAGTAAATGGAAAGCCTCCCCCCCACTCCCTTTTCATATTGCTGTGAACATCGCTATCAGGGTGTGTGTTCATGACCATCACTACTCACACAGTCTGCAAAGAGGCTACAGATTAGCCAGGCACTTAATTTATGACTAGTGGTGATACGTGATGGCTTTTGTTTCTGGGAACGTACCCCATGACTCCATGCAACAGCAAATACCAGCATAAAGCTGTGAATTCCCAGCTCAGATGTACTGTGCTACATGAGGGCTCTTTTTTCTTTTGTCATTGTCAAGCCCAGTATCCAGGGTCAGGTGGTAAGAAAACGGCTGTCATGGAATGTTGTGGTGACGGTAGCAACAATGATAGGGGAATATTAATATTCAATTACTTTTTCAATTTTACTCTTCCAGTATTTACTGAAGCTCGCAATTGCATGCTCAGCCTTTAAAACAGCTTAAAATGTCCACTAGCGATGGGATCAATGGCTACTTTCAATCAGGTGGACTTAAATTTCCATCAGCCCCAGCCAGAATAGTCAAGAGTCAGGAATGATGGGTATGGTCCTACAATATCTGGAAGACCAAGGGTTCCCCATGCTGGCATTACATTAAAAATAGAGCTTCCCGTTTGTCCTTTGTCCCTGGACTTCGCTGGGGGAATTTTGGTGGTACCAAAGTAGATCCAACAAACTTGAGGCTTCCACACCCCTGCTTTAGCATGCTTATGGGTGGAAACTTTAGGGTGCAACTACATTGCCTATTTACTCTGAGGTTTATGATGGATTAGGCATGGATACAATTGAAGTAAAAAAAAACAGCCAGTGCATGATCTAAAGTTAAGAATAGGGAAGCCTTTATTTTCCCATGGGCGTTCACTGCTTTTCGTTCAAGTAGCAGAGGGTAGTTTATTTGGGTCGAATTTGGCTGGCATTTCCTTTCTCCGCTTGCTGGCTTGTGTGACCGCCTGATCCAACGCAAAAGGTGCAGTCATGGGGTTATCAGTGGGTGCACTTGTTTCATCAGTGTTCCTCAGCTCCCTCTTCTAAACAATTTTTTAAAAGTTATGCATGTTTGCCAGATGTACTGCTGTACCACACAAGTGCTGCTTCACAATAAAACAAACGTGACATACAGTATGTCGCAGAAGTGAGGACACCCTCTCATGTTTCATAAATATGAGAAGGTTTCAGGTGTGAAGGGGGAGCAGGCGTTATCGCTCTCCTTCTCCAATTTGGTGTTGTTGCTGTCACTCTCTCAGTCACTTGATTAGCTTTTTTGACCCTGCCATCTTGCCAGATATCTCATCTATTTTGTTTTGCCTTCGCATTAGTATAGCTATTTTATTTCATATATTTTACCTTTTGTTTTTGCATTATCATTATTATTTTTGTTGCACTGTTGTTATCTATGTTCAGTTCTGTGCACCTCAGTTTAAAAAGGATGTTGACAACCTCGAGTGGGTGCAGAGGAGGGCAACCAGGATGGTTGAGGGTCTGGAGGAAATGTCTTATGAGGAACGGCTTAGGGAACTGGGAATGTTTAGCCTCTCTAAAAGAAGGCTGAGGGGGGATATGATAGCTATGTTTAAATATTTGAAAGGATGTCATATTGAAGAGGGAACAGGTTTGTTTTCCATGGCCTCAGGGACTAGAACCCGGGGCAATGGTTTCAAACTACAGGAAAAGAGATTCCATTTGAACATTAGGAAGAACTTCAGTTAGAGCTGTTCGGCGGTGGAATATGCTGCCACAAAGGGTGGTGGAGTCTCCTTCCTTGGAGGTTTTTAAGCAGAGGCTGGATGGCCATCTGTCAGAAATATTGTGATGGGGTTCCTGCATGGCAGGGGGTTGGACTAGATGGCCCTTGAGGTCTCTTCTAATTCTATGATTCTATGATTCTATGATTCAGACCATACACAATTGGTCTGCAGGGCTGTCATTCCAGAAGGAAGCCTCTTCTAAAGATGATGCACAAGAACGCCTGCGTACGGTTTGCTGCAGATAAGCAGACTAAGAACATGGATTTCTGGAACCATGTCCTATAGTCCGATGAGACCAAGATAACTTATTTGGTTCAGATGATGTCGAGCGTGTCGGGCAGCAACCAGGTGAGGATTACAAAGACAAATGTGTTGTTCCTACAGTCAACCATGGTGATGGGAGTGTCATGGTCTGGGGCTGCATGAGTGCTGCCAGAACTGGGGAGCTACAGTTCATTGAGGGAACCATGAATGCCAACCTGTACTGTGACATACTGAAGTAGGGCATGATCCCTTCCCTTCAAAGACAGGACTTTAGGACAGTATTCCAACATATAGCGACCCCAAACACACCTCTAAAATGACCACTGCCTTGCTAAAGAAGCTGACAGTAAAGGTGATGGATTGGCCAAGCATGTCTCCAGACCTAAACCCTGTATTGACCATCTGTGGGGCATCCTGAAGCAGAAGGTGGAGATGTGCACGGTCTCTTAACATCCACCAGCCCTGTGATGTTGTCATGGAAGAGTGGAAGAGGACTCCAGTGGCAACCTGTGAAGCTCTGGTGAACAATATGCCCAAGAGCTTTAAGGCAGTGCTGGAAAATAATTGAGGGCACACAGAATATGGACACTTTGTGCCCAATGTGGACATTGCCACTTAGAGGTGTAGTCACTTTTGTTGCAAGCTGTTTAGACCTTAATGGCTGTGTGTTGCATTATTTTGAGGGGACAGCACATTTAATATTGTTATACAAGCTGAATACTCACTGATTTACCTTGTATCCAAGGGTCATTTCTTCAGTGGTGTCACATAAAAAGATATACTAAAATATTTACGAAATGTGGGGGGGTGTACTCACTTCTTTGATATACTGTATCATATTTTATTATAAAATCAAAATAAGAGGATGAAGGGAAGGGTTAGTCCTGGTGAAAACTGTTGATATCAACAAAGATTCCTCTTTTTGACACAGTAAGAGGTTTCTGCCTTTGTGCCATGAATATATCCCATACAATATAATAATTGATTGTATTGTTGTAGATCAGGGGTGCCCAAACTTTTGGTAAGGAGGGCCAGATTTGGTGGCTGAGAATGTGTCAGGGGCCGGTTGCTCTCTGACCCTGCCACCCCACAGCAAGCCCCACCCACTGACCACGCGTGCACCCAACCTCACAATGTTCCCAGTTATGCCAGTGGCGGTGGCCTGTGTGCGCCTAGTTTCACAAGGTTCCCGGTGAT
This sequence comes from Phrynocephalus versicolor, assembly GCA_023846285.1. Lineage (NCBI taxonomy): Eukaryota > Metazoa > Chordata > Lepidosauria > Squamata > Agamidae > Phrynocephalus > Phrynocephalus versicolor. Next base: position 43,485,427 of record JAHTLZ010000379.1, read on the forward strand.
GCCTGTGGCGGCGGCCCACCCACATGCCATCCCCATGCACACGCCCAACCCCACAAGCTTTCCGGTGGGGCTGGTGGTGGTAGCCTGCCCCCTTGCTTGCCCACCCAAGCTTCTGCTCACGGGCCGGCCAGTCGGCCCAGCCCCTCAAGCTTCCCGGCGGTGTCAGTGTTGGGGGAAGATTAAAAAAAAAAAAAACATGGGGCGGAGGGGGGAGGGTTGGTCCAGCCAGCCGCAGGCCACTCAGAATGACCTGGCAGGCCAGATTTGGGCCCCGGGCTGGACTTTGGGCAGGCCTGGTGTAGATGATGACTCGGTATTCATGTATGGAAACCCATTCCACTCCTATTTTTCCCTAGTCTCCTTGGGAGAAATAATGCATACTTTTACAATAATCTCTCAGTGATTCCTATTAATGAACAGTGTCATCTAGTGGCAAATAGCTGAACCCAAGTCAACATCATGAATTCATCTGTCACCAGTCTCACCTGGTTGTCAGCAATCTCAGAACCACTGTAATTAATACCCATGGAATGCATGTTTCGATCCTTGTGCGTGCAAATATATACAGAAAACAAGATGTTCTCCTACCTCTGAAAGTTCAAGGGTCTTTGCTATGTTCCTTTAATCAAAGGTGTTTATTGCTTTGAGTTCTACAGTTCCCCTGGGCTTGCAAGAACATTAATTGCTACCATGATCATATGAAACCTTGGCCATTTGCAGTTGACGCCACTTGGGTTATAAAGTATTTGCTGTCAGACAGCAGGCTAATAACGAATCCATACTAAATGCCTTATGACATTGTAAGACTTTTTAAAAGGACATCAAGGTTTCATATCAAGGTTCATGAAACAAAATGGTGGAATTTGCCAGTGGGAAATATTCCCTTCATTTTAGTGCAATCTGAACAGCAGTTTAGCCCTAAACAGGTTATCCTTTAGGTAACTTTTACAAATCCACAGCAAAATAGTCAGCAGTGAAACATTTGCAGGTTTGCAGCAAAAAGCCATAAATCCCTCTTCTGAACGTTGTTTTCATTAAGCACACATCACAAATATTTAGTTTTCGTGGGGAATACTAGTTCTCTTGCTTGTTCATGAACACTCACATTAAAATATACCAATTAATATTTAAGATGCCAGCTTTTCATCTTCCTTTTTGGGTTTTTATTTATTTATTTTTGGATTTATATACCGCTAAGCTTAATTCAGAGAACAACTCCAGGCAGATACGCCCAATACGCTAGCACAGACTAACACGACTACCTCTTTTAAAAATATTGTTGTTCTGTTTCTTAGGCAGATAAATAGCAATCTTAGAACTATAGAGATGGAGATCTTATGGATCGTCAAGCCAAGCCCATGTTTAGGAGGGCCAGTGGGGACTTGAGTTCCCAACGTTTTGGCTTCACAGCCAGATGCCTAAACCACTGAGTTATCCAGAAGTTGGGGGTGGGTGGTGAGTCTACAGGCTGCATTCTTCCAGTTGTTGATTAAACACACACTACAGTACTGCCTTTAACTGTTCTTGCCAATGAATGGAAGATGACTAGCTGCAAAGTAGCATGCATCTTTAAAAGCCTGTTATATTGATTGCATAGTTAGCTTACCCATGTGGTAATTTTGATTGCTCTTCAGTTACTGTTTTGACAGCTTCATTTATAAAATGACTGGACACAGGCCCTGCAGCTTGTTTTACTTCATGCGGCAAGAAATAAAAGTCAGGGGACTACAACTGACTTGTGCAAATGAGCTTCTACACACATAAACCGGCTTGCCTTGAGAAAATATCCATTTATATTTAATGCTTAGAAAGTATGAAATAAAAAGTTGATATTTTTACTTGGTATTTTAAATTCTGATCCTTGATTTTCTGTCATCATACTGTGTAGCATTTTAAAGACATGCATATCAGAGTGAGTCTTTATGGATCAGACATGTATATCAGAATCAGTCTTTATGACTTCTTTCTAAAGAATTCTAAGAAACTAGATTCCATGGTGAAGAAAAGAATTACAGCCATTTGTTTGGTCTGTTTCATCATAAACTATGCCTAAAACCACACACTCAAGAAATGGCAAGGATGTGGCCATCTAAGCCTAGCCACTTACTTCATGACTGCTGACAGTGGTGAATTTTGGCTGTCAAGACTCCCTGCCATCCTAAGGCTTCTAAAGCAGGGGCTCCTAATTTTTGAGTCATCAGAATGTTACTGGGCTGCACTCCCAAAAGCTATCATCTCTCACTGTACTGGCTAGGATTTTTAGGGACCCCAAGTTGGGAACGATTGGCCTCAAGGTTTCTTCAGGATAAAAGGAGCCCCAAGGAGTCTCAGAACCTGAAAGCAGGTGGGATATGATCAATTCAGTTAAATGTTACTCTCCAAGGATGACATTCTGCTTGTGTGGTGTAAATTTGTGCAGGACAATTTTGGCCACTGTTAATTCGAATGAAGAAGTGATCGGAGCATGACATCACACTGGGCATTAAGAACTGCTCAAGAGGAACAAAAGTCATGAACATTCCCAGCACAGAAAACTAAGGTGGTCAAAGTTCCTCTTGCCATCCTACCAAGAACGACTTAACCATTTCCTGAATTTGATCCCAATCTCATTTTTATATCAAACATGCAGTGCAGAATTATTTGAAAAAATATGTATGCCCCTTCTTTCACATCCCTAATACTCCTTCAGTATTCTCTCGTTTTCGCTTTCAAGGATACCTAAGGCCACACACATAGCGTACATCTTTAAAAAAAAAAGGCAAAGAGCAAAAAAATTGACCAGCAGCATGTTACTGTTCAAAAAAGAGATAATGCACAACTAAACCATTTTCTGTAACTCATTTCGTTTATCATCTTCTGCACAGTCCACATATTCAGGAAAAGGTGTGTATTAAGCCAAAAATGAATGAACTTAAACTAGTCAGTACCCTGTATTATAAAAACTGCCATCTTACAGAACATATTGGTCAAGAACACATGGGCTGCCTCTATGTTCTCATACATACTTGATTCTTTCTTTACGAAGGGCCTTGAATAATTATTTCCCTCACTACAATGCAAATCCATCTGACTTTTGGGCAGTGGGTTTTTGAAGGGTTTTTTTTTGTTGCTATGCTGTCTCAGTTACAATAAACTTAACATTAAAATTATAGCCTGGTCATTTCTTTGTCAGAGGGCAAATGGTCAAAATCAGCAAGGGATGAAATACTTATTTCTGTAACTGTAACACACGCATAAGCACAGCTTATTCTTGCAAAATGTCTCATTTTATGGCATTATCAATGTTACTCTGTCCATAAGAGAAATCAGATTTTCCCTGTGTACCTGGTACAGCCAGTACTGTCCCTTATTTCATCAGCTTGAAAATCTACATTAGGAAATACAAAACTTGCTTGTTCACTTAAGGGAAAGATAAGTGCATAGAGGACTTATGACTTAAGGACCTTGATTTTACGAAGTAATCTTTCCTGATAGAATAAAAAGGAAACACATACATTTCAATTTTATTGCAAAATAGCAACTTATGGAAAATATTCTACTGTCCAAGGCAGGCACTGGACAGTGATTTAAATATTTTTAACAAAGTATTTCCTCTCAGCTGAAATGAATTTAAGTACTTGTTAATGGAACAGATTTTAAATTTCTAATGATGGTGAGCAAATGATGGGTCCCTTCTATTACCATAAGATACTGGAAGATACCAGTAGATTTCAGGTGGAAGCCCAGAAAGGATGGAATGAAGCGAGTAAGATGTTGTGTGTCTAGTGACCTTCCATCTCAACTCAAATTTGCTAATTGAATCTTATTCTAAATTGAACTCAAGCCACGTTAACTCAACCTGTGTTCTCCATTTCATACATTTATAGCAGTTTCAATATGTAGATCAAACTTTTTTCAGAGTTCACCAACATTTTATCAAAAATTATTTGAAACTAAATTGGGCAGGAACTTTTTTTTATGATAGTTTAATGAGGTATTCAGCAGTAACAGCTCTATAATTTTATTTCTTTGTAAAAAAATTTACACATGCAGACTAAAACCAGTGTAAGAAAGTATCCACCATTATTTTAAACAAATAACTATACTTAAATAGAAATGTCTGCAATATGTTTGTATAAAAATAAGATATATTTTTACAGAAACAGATTCTCCAGTTTTCATATTGATACAATTCTAAACACATACAATTTAACCTGATCTCCTTTTCTTTAAATCAGTATGATACTGCTAAGGTATTGAGTGCAAAAATTCAACACAGTTCTTAAAAAAAAAGTCATACATATTGAAGGTCTTGGGCTTCAAATAAAATCCTAAATTATCTTCAAGTCTGAAACAGTCTCGTACATTGTATAATATCCAAAGGCAACAGGTTCTCTGCCTCAGTTAGCGCCTGTGCCTGCTATGTCCTGAACGGTTACTACTGTGGTGCTTGCTCTTATGAGATCTTTCAAATGAGCGAGATCTCTCCCGCCTGTCCCTGTGGTGTCCTCGTTCATGCCTGTGTTTCTTGGTAACATCTGGGTGGTCTCTGGATTTGCTCTGAGAACGTGACCGAGACTTTTTCCGCTTGTGACCATGTCTATTTGCACTTTTAAAGTCTTCTCTGCTGTGCTTGGGTTTCAGGTGTGGTGATCCATGATTGTGATGCCTCCGAGGACTGCCGCTGTGACTACGAGATCTGCTTCTGGATCTTGAGCTGTATGTTCCAGAGAGGCTCCGCCTATTGTTATAACTTAAAAACACAACAGATATTCAAGACTTTAAAAGATTCTGCACAAACAGGGTTTGAATGTTTACACTCTGTTCAAGAGCATCAATCCAATTGTTCATGAAACTAGCAAAGTGTACTCTTTATTTGGGGAATTATCTTTTTAAATTAAAAAACTGCTTTTGATGTAAATCAGATTTTTTATTTTAATGAAATTTATCTCAATGACAACCTTTTAAAGAAAAACATCTCTCTAATAATTTTCTATTTGTAAGATACATTATAGTTCAAAGGTTATTCAAAAGAAAATCTTAGTTATAGAGCATGAGGCTGTATATTCATGCAAGTCACACATTTAGTAAACTAATTCAATTAATCTAAGTAATACAAGCTGATATAACATATTTTTCCCACTAAAAACTGCATAAAATAATGTTCAGGAAAGGCCTAAATCCCATTGTTGTTCTACAAATCTATGTAAAAACAATGAGCATATACCTTAAATTCTAGGTTTAAAGATTGCTTAAGTTGATCAACACTGATGTTTAAGCAAATACACAAATATGTATGCTATATGTTAATATTTTAACTGGCTCATAGTTGACTCAGCCGTCCATCCTTCCGAGGACAGCAAAATGAGTACCAAGCTTGTAATGAATATGGACAGAAAGCATCAACCCTTTAACAATTTCTTAGAAACTATAAGCTGACAAGCTTGACTGAATAAAAGGTCTTTTGCCTGTCAGAATGACACCTGAAGGGAGTCAGAAGAACCTTGGACTACTCTATACTGTAAGAGGACCTACAATGCAGGCCTTCTCTGCCATCCTCATCAAAGATTCCTAAAAGATCTTAAGAGCCCTTCAGCTAGCCCAGCTCCAACACATATAAAACATATAATCCTCCAGAAGCAAGGAAATCGTGTGGTGCATTTCCCTGACTGTAATCCTGTTGCACAGCTCTGTGACTGGCAATTACATCATCATCATCATGAACAGCAGCAGCAAATTGCCTGATTAAAGCTTCCTTTTGGGAATTTCTGGACGCATGCAATTTCATTGCATTGTGCCTCATAACTGCCTTTAATCATTAATCACTTTTAAGTGGTGGCAACTTGCCACAGCTGAACACATTATGATCACTGCCCATGTGTAACAGGACTTCAGTTTATTTAAGCTAAAGAACAAAATGAATTGCACCAGGCAGGCCACTTAGTACAGATAACAGAAACATGTGCAATATTTTCTGCATATACATTAAAAATTTTAAAAATACCCACTGTCTTCTTGGAGAATGGGACCTGGACCGTGACTTTGTCCTTGACTTTGATCGACTAGCACTTCTGCTGCTTCTACTTCCTTTGCTCTCCTTTCTCATACTGCATTAGGATAAGAGTAAATGATGTATTAATACATAGAATACAACAGCAGGCATTTGAAAATGAACATTCTAGTTCAATGTATAACAGTATTTTGGAAAAGGTGGCTACTCACCCATTGTATGGGCTCTTAGAAACCACCTGTCTGTCTTCTGGCTCTTTTTTAACAGCTTTTGCATTAATGCATACTGGAGTTTTCTCTTCCGTTTTCATTTCTCTTGGGGAACCTAAGAAAGAAAGAAGAATCACAATGAAGTATGCTCAAGTGACAAGACCTTATCTTTTCCTTTACTGGATTTTCTTACACAAAATGGCTGTGTCAAAAAGGTTCTGCTCACGACTGCATTAAACTGAATTTCTCCTAATTTGAGATGGTGCTTTCCAAGCCTTACATTGCTTTCTTCAATTCATTTAGCACTTCTGGCAGCAGAAGTGGATTTCTTTTAACCATCGTGCCATCAAAGCCATTAACACTCAAAAACAGTCCATTAAGGTTAAGGTGGAGAGGTTGTTAGTAACCACTGCTCCTTGGAATAAATAATGACCAAGTCTCTTAAAATAGGAGAAAACTGCAAAGCCATGCTGTATCAGACCAAATCATTGGTACAAGATTTGGTTCAGGCTGTGACAAAAACAAAAATCTTGACAGCAGATCCAAATTCAAGGGCAAAATTAAAACCATACTCCTCAGCCAAAGGATATACAGGCATGCTGTGACTGACAAAGGAAATGATAGACAACCATGCTAGTTGCTACAGGTGCTCCTCATCTCCATAAATATATCTAATACCTCTTTTAAAGCTGTTCTGGTTGGCAGCCTTCACTTCCTCTAATAGCAATGAATTTGACAGTTTAATACTTCCTTTTTTCTGTCTTGAATCTCACAACATTCAACTTCTGTGGATGAGCGGCACCCTTTATTATTATAGAAAATAAGACTTTATTTTCTGTACTTTACTGCCTACCTTTCTATCATGACTTCCCTTCCCTTCAAGGGAAAAAGATCCAAATATTATAGCACCCCTTCACAGGGGAGTTACTCCAGTCTGGCTACCATTTACCGCACCTTCTACCACATCTACAACCCCCCTTTTCAGATATGAAGGCTTGACTCCACCAGCAATAAGCTATTAGGAACTTCCTTTTACACCCACATCTAACCCAAGTACCTGAAGCACACACATTATAGCGGGCAACACAATATGTAGCCGTTAAATACATAAAGACTAGACCATTGGCCAACTAAAACTCCAGATACCAAGCACCTTCTACTTTTGCTGTTGCATCCTGGGACAGAACATTGTAAGTCACATCTAGTTGATATCAGACATACTCACCCAGACCAGATAGGAATTAACTTGTATTATCGAGGGAGCCAAATTGAGGGTGGGAAGGGGGGTGGGCAAGGACTAAGGTGCTTTGTTTGATATGTTTGGTGTGAAATCTTATCAGGGACTTTGAAGCAGTCTTAACATCAGCCCTGCCTCCAGATAACATCATCTGGTGTATTCCATCTCACAAAAAAGATTCTCAGCACCTGATAGACTACATCTTCTATCAAGATTGCATTTTGGGTACAATGCTTTGATAAAGATAGCATGCTATCGAAAACTTAGCTTCCTTTTTTTTTGTTTTAGTAGTGACCAATAAAGGTATCACCTAGCCTACTTTTGAATTAACTGGAGTAATCAAAACCAGCTGTTGTAGCTAAAAGCAGCTAGCAAATTCATCTGTCTGTGAATAGCAACTTTATATGAACAATCCTTGAAACAATCAGTTGTTGACTGAATATATAGAGATCCTTTAAAATAAAACAGCCCAAAGGGGATGCAACACTAACAAAGACTTACATGGCTTAGAAGCAGGTGAAAAGCCTCCCAATGTTGACAAAGCTGGGGTTCCATCTGGGTTTAATCCTTTTGCTTTTAGCTTAGCTTCCTGCAGTGCCATTTTTCTTTTTTCCACTTCTTTATCAAGTGACTCATAGTTAGGCTGCAAAGGAAATACAGGGCCCAAAAATCAGATCCTTTTATCTTACCAACATGTGTCCACACATACTGCTTTATCTTGCCTAATATTCCTTTTTATACTGAATTCAGATGGTGGACTAGTTATCTGCTTGGAAGGAAAAAAGGACCAACCGCTAGGTTAAACATCAGCTTCTATACTGTCAGAGAACACTGCAGTATGTAAGTTTATTAATTAAAGGGAAATGAGACAGGAATCACACTGCCAAGTCTCTCAATCGAGGCCAGAGTTCTGTTAAGAAATGTTAACAGGTCACAGATACAGCAGCCTCATGGCATAATTAAATTGCAAACTGCCCAGAGAATGCTTTAAGTACTATGGGGCAGTATATAAGCTTTATTCTGCTCAATCTCTAGTCCACTGCTGAAGGAGCCACAGTAAATCCCTTTCAAATCAACAGGAACTTTGTGCGTGCAAGGTGGCAGGGATCTGGCCAAGGTCTCTAACAACTTGGAAATAGAGGGATATGGGTTGGACTAACCTAGTTTGCAATATGACTGTTGTTATTCTGTATTATACAGTTAATAGCAAAACACTGATGCAAAGCTGGTCAACACTCGAGCAACACAATCCTGTATGTGTTTGTGCTATCTGCATTAGTCAAACTTGTCTCTACATACAATGGGTCTAAGCACAACCACTAGCTCTTTGCTTGAATTTCATTAATGGATTAGTTTACTAAGAAAAGGAACCTCTCAAAAGGGTGCAATTTCTATAGACCTGGCAGGTCCTCAGAAATACAAAAATATATGAATTTTTGAAACACACACAATTCAAAGCTATCAAAAGACTGAACTTTCAGAAGAACATTCTGGAGGAAAGAGCTGGAGAAGGAACTGAGTTGTTCCCCATTACCTGAACATCTAAAGGGGGAAGAGTGCAGTTAGGCAGGTACAATTTGCAAAATTACCTTCTTTCTAGTATAGAGCTTCAGAGTCGCTAAACATATCTCCTGAATATCTTCTTCAGTTGTTCCAAAAAGCAAAAACCAATGAGGGCGGTTAGGCAAAGGAATCTAAAGGGCAACACAATGCAAAAAAAAAAAAAAAGTGACAGTCATTTTCATTAAGAAATATTGATACTATTCATTCATATATAACCAATGAGCAGAAAAATGAAGTGGGCAAGTACTTACTTGTAGAGCTCTAGCAGCAAGATAAATACAAGCACATGCTATGGTTTCTGGCTGAAATCGAACAAAAACATTGGTTCGAAGACTGTCGTTCATGTAATTCCTGAAAAATAAGAATTTAAATGTGCTTCGTTTCAAGCCTATTTTAAAAAATCATAAATTTGGAGACTCAATCTACTTTATTATTTTTTCTTCATCTTTATTCTAACAATTTAGATTCCATTCTATCAAGTAATGTGCCTGATATGTGGCACATTATTAAGCGTTAAAAAATGAGTGCTTCAAGTGCCCTTGGACCACAGTAACAATTAGGCTTGTCATCTCTCTATATACTCAAAATAGCACAAGCCGTGTTTTATTCTCAATGCAGTCTTCACCACACTGAGTACATGTCAGTATGATCTCTACAATAATTAAATGGTTCATATTTATTTAGTTCAGATTTAAGAAAGTTCTATGAAGTGTCCATCAACTGAGATTTAAGTTTAAAGCAGTTATGTTCCATCATTTGTTTTAAAAAAGGTAACAGCGCATATTCACTTAATGTATTTAAATGTTAATTTATTCTTACATCAGACTAAGATGCATTCTACAGCATGTTTGTAGCCACCAAAATGAATAACTAAATGCATTATCCATGACACAATATAACAATGAATCTAGACAATGTGATGCAACCATTAAGCAATGCTGTTTGCTGTTGATCTCCTATCCAAATCAATCAATTTGTTTGGAGTTTGCCATATGGACATTTTCAGCAGTGGTTTCAATGGAATTCAACTTGCAAGAAATAGAGTCAAAGCTCTTGGGAGACTTCACAAAATCATGGAAATCTGCACAGCTCTGGTAGAAAGCAGCTATAAATATACTGTAGAAACATGTTCTAAAAAATTAAAAGCTTTCCTTGTGAGACACCACTGCTTCTCAAAATTGCTGCTTTAGAATTTAGCAACACAATTTTATCTCTGAACATAAGGGAAACCTCCCAATATCCAAAGTGAGCTACTGTTGATATCTGTTACATGGGAAAATTATGTGCAATACAGAGACAGTACATAATTAGGACTTTGGTAACTGTTTGCATGCATTCCCCGAAAAATAAAAATAAAAATCTATGCTATTAAAATCTAAAAGGAGACAAACTGGGAAAAGCAGTTAATTAAAAATCACACTGAATAAAGCTAAACTCTACAATAACTATAAAAACCAAATATACAGTTCATGATATGTATGTTGAGTAGATACTTCTAAAATCAAATATACAAATCCTTTTGACACCCGGACAGAACTAGAAGCTGCTGCCAGATGGATTTGGACCACTTCAGTAAATCTCGGCTGAGAGCTTGCACTGGATTGGCTGGAGAGAGAGAGGCAGCCAATCAGGCCATCCTCAGGTCATGAGCTGTGGTGCAGAGGGCAGAGTTCTATGACTTACCATCAGGGACTACCCTTTAATTAAAGAGTAGAAAAAAGAAAAAAGTTAAATTGAGTTCTCCAATATAATGTATTATGCAAGCCATGAAAATAGTAACCAGAAAACAAGCATCGTCATGTATCTCACTCCAGTTGATGTTCATTTAACTTACAATTCATTGTCTGGAATATTGGACAGCAAGCTTGTTTTTTCTGCTACTATTTTCTTGGCAAGGAGAAAGAAGAGAGCAACTTACCAAGCGGTTTGGACGAGGGTTTGGTTACGTTCACATTCTAAGACTTGCAAGTACATAACAATTATCTGAGGATAAAAGAAATAAGTATTAAGTTATTATTTCAATGTTAAGTAATATACTCTACTTATATCCATGAGCAAAAATCGACAAATATTTTCATGTTTCATTAAGACTTATCACTGAACTCAAAATCAAAACCCCATTCAACGTTACCACTAGCAGTATCACCCTTTCCCCAGAGACTTAGCTACAGTTAATGCAGTCGCTCAAACATGAGTTTTACCTTTCCTGTCACCACTAAGGACACATGTGCTCTTCAAGATATAGAGGTAAGTATTCCAGCAGACTCACCTTATGTGGATGCTTGACATGAACACAAAATCCCAGTTCCTTCAGCACCCTTCTTTCTGCTTTGATTACTTGATTTTTGGTGTTTATGTAGTTCTGATCAAGTATCAGAGGGCTTGGAGTCCTACAGTTTGCAAGAAATAGAGTCAAAACGGTTTTTTGTATCGAAGACAGCGGCTTCCTTTTTCCCTTCCAACCAACTAATGGCAACAGAAACCAGATTTTAAACTCCTGCAAACAAGTTTAAGCTTTAATCTTGTGCTGTCCAAGTTAACTACATTGACTACCTACAGCTATATTCATGTTTAAAATTTTCTTGTCTCCTGTCAGCAAGTAAAATAACAAAACCAAAGCTGTTTCACTCATATAATAGCACAGTGAAGTACAAGAGGGAATGCCAAGAAACCTTCGGGGGGGAGGGGAACAGCCACACGATCCTTATGTAAAAACGGAATTTTTAGCCGACTAATATTTTTACATTGTTAAAAAGTTACAATCAATAATCTTTTATAGTAGAATTCCATTATCTGAAAGGAATGGAACAACTGTGCATTCGTCACTCAAGTTACAACTCCAAGCACCCACATCTGTAAAATAAACTGGTTATGAAAGAGAAAATAAAAACAAATAGCACACTTCCATTTCCCCCCAGGAATCTCCATAGCACATTATCAATGTCTAGCTTTGTTTAAAAATGTTCAAAACACACTACAACATTCTAACTACTGTAATACAATTTTATTCCAACCCTCCATATACATATTTGTTACACTGACGTTTATAACAGAAACTGGACATTAATTTGGGCTGCTACATGTAAATTGGCAATTTAACTAATTCTCTTTGCAAGCCAATTTAATTGTCAGATGCTGTTGTTTTCAAAAATTGAAATGATTAGAAACATTAATTAGCAGAAGTTATGTTCTTTTTTTCAAAGTTGTCCATAAATCAACATTTCGTTAACACTTTCTTGAAGGAAAATACAATGTTATAGAAACCTATATAAACATGCACCATAGCACATTTTGATGTGATTCAGTTAGTCTATATATAGCCTATTGAAATGATACCAAGTAGATAAAAAGACATGTTTCATAATTTTCACTGCTGAAGCATAAATTAGAAGTTCTTCTTCATGAAAGAAAAAATTTCTTCACATTTTGAAGCATTGAATATGATCAGTCAAACTTTAGATGTTATAACATTTGGCACTGAGCATACTAGGTTGACTGATCAGTATAAAATGGGTGGTGGTGGTGGTGTGTGTGGGGAGGGGAGAGATTTAATGTGGAAAAAGAGGTAATTGGGACTCATCTTGCTTGGCTCCTTATTAATTCCTCTATCATCATTTATTAGGACCATATTAGACCTATGGCATGTTCATAGTAAAGCTTACTACATATACAGCCTGAGACAAACTACAAATACCCAGGTGCTATCATGCCAAAGATAGGTTGTGTGTGTGTGTTGCGTCGTTACAGTCATCACCGACTCTTCGTGACCCCATGTCCATGGAATTTTCTTGGTAAGAATACTGGAGTGGTTTGCCTACAGCACCTGGTTTTCCCTGGTGGTCTCCCATCCAAGTACTAACCAGGGCTGACCTGGTTAGCTTCCAAAATCAGGGCATCTAGTCAGCTTAGTGCCACTAAACTCCTGTATTAATCCAGGTAGAACAGGCTCTATGATTCTATGCAATTCCCCACTAACACAAACTGTCCTTGTGCCCAAATCATGTTTGAACTCTGTGTGTGTGTGTGTGTGTGTGCGCGCGCGCGCATGTGTGCACGCACATGCATGTGTTACGGAGGCAAAAATAATTCTATCATTACTTAATAGCCTAGCAAAATGGGCTGATTTAATTTTAAAAAAATCTAGTGTTTGGACTTGCTGGGAATTTCTTACAGGCTAATTCATAGCCCCCAATTCAGATCCTGTCTTCCTGCTTTTACAGACAAGTTCTTACAACAGCAAGTCATGCACATTACTAAAATGCGTTTTGCCTCTTCAGCCTCCAGTATGTTTTTAACTCAAGCGAACACTATAATTCTTCTTGCATTTTTAAGTTTGTTTACTCTAAGAATAAGAACTATAGTATTTTATATAAATATTGCAAATATTTTTAGGAGAAAAGCACTTTGAAAAAAACACACACCATCTGTGAACAGGCTTGACAAAATATTAGAAAGCCTGATACTTATACTGAAATAACAGTTCTTCTGGAAAAGATAGAAATGTGCTTATTTTTGACAGCACTATAGGAATCTAGATTACTCACCCTGTTTTTGAGTTTCACTTCTTGAAATAACATCAAGAAGTAAATACCGCAAACATCAGGGCAACTAAAACTCTAGTTCTAGTAATTACCATTTTTATCGTTAGGCTGCACACCACTGCCAAGTAAGATATTAAAATGTATGAAGGAGGCATGCACTTCAACAAGATGTGAAGCAACATTATCAAGCTCATTCTACAGCCAAACAACATTCCAAACATGATGCATGGTATATGCAAATAGTACATGTAGATCATTGCAGCATAAAAAATAGAACTACGAAAACGACATGCACACAGCATATATCAGTAGCTGTAATAGCTATGCTTACATCTCATACATCCAATGCAATATGGGCATAAAAGACAGCAATGGCATTTACTTAAATTTGCTGTAAGACGCGCATAATTACAATGAAGAAGGTGTATGTTAAAGCACAGTAATGGCTAAACTTCTACTAAGTGATTGCATCAATAATCAGAGTGCTCCAATCTTCTCCAATAAAATATCTAACTTGAAAAGAGAGAACTTTCAAAGAAACTAGAGTTTAATTGCTTAATAGTGTGGGAATATCATCTATAGTGGTACTTTGTATAGAGGAATTAATTTGTTCCAAATGAAATTGTTAAGCAAATTTTCCTTTATACAAATTTCCATAGGAATGCATTGAAAACGGAGTAATCCCATATTTATGTTGTACGGATTTGCCCCATAGGGGATTCTGTTATGCAAATGTCCCCTATCTCCGGAATTTTTTATGTTGTACAGATTTTATGTTATACAAACTGTTTGTTATGCAAGGGTCCACTGTATCTGAATTTTAACTCAGAGGTCAGTGCAGATACCAAATTATGTGTATGCTAAGCAGTACATAAATTTTATTGCTAGTTAGAATCACTTTGAAATAAACACACACATCTGCTACTGAAGGTCTGCTATACACAGTTGTTTAAATACCTGACACTGTGTGCACACTACAATTTGAGGGAATATGCCCGTCAATTCAGCAAACACTTATCTTCAATGTAATTTCTGACTACAATGCATATAAGTGGGCTGTTCTCAATGTTCAATCCTAAACCAAATAAAATCTTCCAAGACATATGACGGTGACTTCTTGCTCTGTGTTTTGCACCTTTTGTTTAACCAATTTGGGGGACAGAGAAGGAGCCTCCCTGAGGAACGCAAGGACCACGAGCACATTTGGGTGTGTCCCACACCGTTGATTACTTCAGATACAAGAAAAAAAATATACTTTGAAAGATTTCAAGTGTTCATGTGCCGTAATGCAGTTACATATGAGCACACAGAATGAAATCCATTCATAATAGCTTCAGTGATGCTACTATTTGAACACTGTTCTTTAAACATCTAGTATTGTCAGTCTTTCCAAAGCCCTCCCATTAACTTTAATATTATGGCAAATGCAAATATTCAGCTTATGGTTAATACAGAAAACGGCTACACAACCACCCTGTCCGTCGTGGCAGTAACATACCCAATTATTAAGGTGGGTGAAACTAGGAATGCTGCAGGCAAACCGAGTGCTCCAAAATGTAATCCCTAATATTACTGTTACTACTGCTGGTACAGGAATATTTTCCCCTTTACTACAAAAGTCTGCCTGATTGCAACTATCTAAATTTAACAGAAAGCTTTATTTCCTGGTCACTAGAGAACTGAAAATGAAATACATTATGTTTCCATCTACATCCCCATGTATAATAAAACTCCACTATTCCAACCCCAAATTAAAGTTTCTCAATGACAGTTCTTTCCTTGGCTTACATCTGTGTATAAGACAATCCTCAATTTTTATTCTATAAACTTTAGATAATACATGGATGGATACTGCATTTAGTTTGCATTCATGTATTAAATATCTACTTGTATGTTTTCCAGGTTTTGATATACAAGAGTACAATTGTGAGTTGGCTGGACTGCTTTCAGGGCAGAGATTTTGCTGTATATGCTTCATAAATCAAAGTGTGTTAAACTGCAACAGAAATGATAAGCATAGCATAGCGTATCTAAGTGTGCTACATTAGATTATCTGACATTTAAGCTAATTTCCAAAAACCTGGACAGCAAAGATAAAAGCTTAACACAAGATACAGGAGTTCTTCCAAATGGTTCACCAACGGCCAACCTGTCAGTCCCCGATTCCAGTGACCTATGCTCAGAGCACTGGCTTCTCCTTGGGGATTTTCGATACGTCACTCACTGTTGCCATGACGACAGCTTCATCTCTATGAACCACTCCACATCACCCAGGCTTTGGTAAATGTAGCTGGTCGCTGTATAGTCGGTTGCAAGGGAAAAAAGAGCTGAAGTTAATAACATGTACAACAGACTTGTCTGTAAAATTGTAACACGCACAGAAAAAAAATGATTACATCCAGTTCTAAAAATGAACCGTCAAGATTGTATACACATTTGTTCTAGAATGTACAAACATGTTTTTTTAGGTTAGTTAGCAAGAAAGCAAGTAAAAGATATGTTGGATATGACATTACTGTCCAAAAAGCATGCAAATGCCTGATGTACCAGTTTTTAAAAGATAGCCTTTTATTTACGTTTTTAAATGTGCAAGTTGTTAAATCAACACTAAATTAATTTGGGCTTATCCTAGAGAGCAAATACGTTTTTGTGATTTAGCTATCAGCAACAAGGCTTAAAACTGCAACACTCAAAAGAAGCCTTAAACTGCAATTGCTTTAATGAAAAATATTTTTATTTACTTATTTAAAGACACTTGCTAGAAAGTTAAGCAATATTAGCGGATAAACACCTTGCCAAGGCAGAAACTGGAAATCACTTTACAGAAATCTATTTTGGACTAGGTATGATCTCACACTGAAGACACAAACTTCTCTGCCCCTTATCCCACACCATATAGCGCGGTGGGGGGGGGAACTATACCCTCAAGAGCTTCAGTAATTTGTTGAGAGATTACTGAAATAAAGTCTGACTTGCTACCACAGACAGCTTCAGGCAACAACATCCAAGTTACACAAAGTACACTTATGATACACGTAGTCTCCTGTAAGCATTTAACTTTTCCTTAGGTTAAATCCTCCATTTTAAACTTCATCTCTAAAAACCACACAATTCTACAACAATCACAGCACACACACAAAAATTGGACTCATCTGATTTATAGACAATCATGTTGAATGACAGTCTTGCATGTCATTCTAGGGTCACATGACTTCCAGGATTCCTCTGAATACATCCTTGAAGATACCATTAAAACAGATTTATGCTGTAAACCAAACCATGCTGTCAGCTTTCCAATACTACCAAATTGCTTCCACAAACTTTCAAATGGTTAAAGCAGTACTATTCTGAACCAACTATTACACCTTATCAGTATTTGCACTGGCGTTAACGTGTAGTGAAATGTCACTACAACAATTTTTGCTACAATTCGACCAAGACAAGAAGCCTGAGAGCCACTAGCCTCAATCTTATACTTCTTTCTGTATATTCCAAGAGCTGCTCAACTAGGATCTCAATGGACCATGCTACTAAAACACACTGCTCAAGCAATTTTTTATAAAAATAATACACATGTACAACAGCCATCTAGAGCTATTTACCCACAAATCAAAGCTTACCCTCCACCTACAGAGCCATGTCTACCCAGCCAGAATGTCTATAGAATATGGGCTACATTACAACAATGGAGGACAGAATGATGTACTTCATGTATCAAAAGAGCTGAGCTTACCTTTTAGCTCTTAACTGGCGCAAATGATGGAAAACATTGATTACATCTCTTATACGACGTGGTGCTTCTTCAATTTTGGAAGCAAGATTGATGCATGCCATAGCAACAATCTGAAAAAGAGCCATTAACATGGAAAGATTATTACAGGGTGAATCAACACCACCATATTAGACAGAACCAACACTGCAACAGGGGGTTCTTTTCCCAAAAAGATGCCAACTAAAGGTTATTCGGAGATATGCTGTAATTGGGAGGTGGGTGGGTTAGAGAGGGTTTCTGTTCCAGAAACAGGCAAATTCCAAACCTTGACATGTGATCTGCCATTAGGGCAAGTGGTTCTATCCCTGATCATCCATCCAGTTCCCAATACAGTGATACCTTGTATAAAGGATTAATTCACTTCAAATGAAATTATGTTAAGCAAATTTTCCTTTATACAAATTTCCCATAGGAATGCATTGAAAACGGAGTAATCCCATTTTTATGTTGTACGGATTCTCCCCATAGGCAATTATGTTAAGCAAATTTCCCCTATATCCGGAATTTTTATGTTATACAGAGTTTATGTTATACAAACTGTTATACGAGGGTCCACTGTATTTAAAAAACACACACACACTTTCCGTCACACGCAGCCAACACTCACCTCGAAGCTGTGCTTGACAAATGACTTTGAGTAGAAAAAGCGGTGAAACAGCACTTGCCCGGTTGCCATCGCCACCTACGAATTCAATTCCCCAAGCGGGGAAATGGGAGGAAAGAAAGAAAAAAATCAGCCATGTCAGTTAGCAGCCTAGAAGCGCATGCGCGGAGTCTACCTCACCCGCCGCCCCCGCCGCCCTTTCCGGAAGCGGCCTCGAAGCCGCGCCTTTCTAGAAGGGCCGAGGTCACAAAACGGCCGCCATTTTGTGTCCAGCCGGCGGGCGCCTCCCCCCCCACCCCACGTCAGGCCGCGACGCCTTTGAACGGCAGCGGCCTCCCCGCGCCTCCTTGGACGGAGCAGCCTGTTATCTCCCGTCTCTCTCCTTTCCCTTCGCACCACCCGCCGCCGAGGCAACTGAGGGAAAACCCGTCGTGGGTCACCCGCCGAGGCCTCAACCGCCGCCGAGGCCGGCCTCTCCCGGAAAGCCGAGCAGGGCAAGACCACCACCCCCACACACACACACCGAGCCGCCCGCCCGCCTTCCCCTTCGCACCACCCGCCGCCGAGGCAACTGAGGGGAAGGCCGCCGCCGCCGCCGCCCTCTCCCGGGAAGCCGAGGTAGGCAACCCCCATCCCTCCGCCACCGAGCCGCCCGCCCGCCTTCCCTTCCTTTCCTTTCCTTCCCGCTGTTCGCGCTCCGCGGGGCCCCGCCGGCGCTGACCTGGGGCAGTCGGAGGAGGATGCCGGCGGACTGGATGAGCTCGCAGCCCAGGATCCGCAGGTCCGTCTCGCTCTCCAGGTCCAGGCCGTCCTGCATGGAGGGCGTCGGCGAGAGCCGCTCTTCGGGGATGAGCGAGTGGTCGATCGTCAGCGACACCTCCGAGTAGAGCCGGTCCCCGATCAGGATCCCCGCTGGCGGGGCGGCGGCCGGAGGAGGAAGAAGAGGAGGCGGCGGTTGCGGCGCGGAGGCGGCAGGCGAAGGATGACTCCCGGCGGCGGAGGAGGCCATGGCGGGCGACCCACGAAACGCACGTCCGACCGCACCCGAAGCCGGCCACGCAGAGAATAACCCGGGAGCGCCCGGCGCCCGATGACGCAGCGCCGAGCGGTGCACGCTGGGAAGGAAAAGAAGCCCTCATCAACACCCCCCAACCCCCGCCCCCGCCTTATCCGCAAAGCGAACAGCACGTTCTGTTCTTTTCCCGCACGCGGGCGGGCGGGCGGGCGCTCCTCTGCCGGCCTCCCATCTCTTCGTGTGACGTAATCGGCGAGGGGAAGGGGCGGAGATTCAGGGGAGAGAAAGAAAGGGGCGCGCTATTAATATATTTTAGGCGACGAGCCCCGCTTCCCTCATCGCGTTGGTGTTTAGCCAAAGTCTGGGCTGCGCGCGCAGATAAGGGAGCCTCTTCTCTCCCCCACCCAATTCTAAGGCTATAGAGGCGATTGTTCCATTTCACGGCCTTCCTCATTCTTAGAATCTGTCGTCTGTACAGGCAGGCAGGCAGGCAGGGAGGGCGGGCCTCGCCTTTGTTCTCTGCAGCTAGAAAGCTAGCTCGATGGAGACTGAATTCTTTAAGAGTGGATTCCCTATTGTGTGACGTTTCTCTCTACGCAGATTTTATTGAAGGGAGGAAAAAAAAAAGAAACGCTGGCCAGAACAAGAAATACTAGTAATCTGTGATAAGCAAAAAGGAGGTTGAACCCCGTGGCCATCACAAAACACAATTGCAAAAATAGATTACAGCCGATACCTTTATAGGCCACTATTTTAAAAAAAGGAAGATTCCAAGCTTTCCAGTCTACACAACTCTTCTTCAAAGCAGGTCCCAGAAGTTCACACATGGTAAAAGATGTGTTTTGCCAGGATGTAACTTTTAGACGTTAAAATCCATGGCTACAGTAGATGGTGTTGCAGCCAGGGCAGGTCTTGTTAAGAGGCAGAAAAGGTAGTTGTAAAAAGCTGCGTAAGTCACACCCCTGTTCTTCAAACAAAGGAACATGGCTCATATACTACCCCCACTCCCTTACCCAGCTCCATTTGGTACTAGGAGACATACAAATCCCTTTTAACAAAAAAACTACACATTTGTTTCTAGTCCTCTGAAGTACTAACATTTGATCCATTTTCTGTATTACTCTCTGCTCTGTGACTTCCACCGTCCACTGTCATGTGTCCTGATATTCTCTTCTGCACACTAAAATACCCTGCTCATTAAAGTATTCTTTATGTGATTTCCCTACCTCTAAGGCCTTAGCATCCTGACTGATTTTCCTTAGACACTTTAAGAACTGGACGACATATTCCAAATACAACTTTCCCCGAGCCTTGCAAGGGCAAGACTGATGAAAAACATCACTTAGGGCTTTTTAAAATGTCACTATCCTGCCTCCTTCACTTAATTTTATAGCTGCTTCAGACACTTGACATTAAAGGAAGGGAAGGGAGAGTTAAATAACGGTACTGTAGCTGCAGAAAGAATGGAAAACAAGCAAAAAGAAACATCTGTTTTGAGTTTTTTTCCTTCTTTCACCTAACCTAAAAGATTTCGGTTTGTGGTTCAACTGAGTTGTACAGTTCATAGGTCTCATTAAATGTGGAAAAAGTTCTGAAATGATTGATCTTTATCTCATTTATTTACATCACAGACACTTGACATTTTAACAGGGGTGTGTAAACTCCCCCCCAGGTAGAATGGAAATTCTATTCCCCTAAGCTGCCCAGTCCTAGGTGACCCCAGAAAAAGGGATTGTAAACCACTCCTCATTCACCTCTGCCAGCAAGTTCCTATATAGGGTCGCCTGAACTATACACAACAAACAAGCAATTCATCTGATTGGGGCACATAGGAGAGACCTATAACTGCCTGATGTTCCTCTCTTGTAACGTGCTCTCCATCCCGCCACCCTCACAGGTATGTCTGGTGGTAACCCATGATAGGACCTTCTTGGCTGCTGTGCCCAGACTGTGGAACTCCCTCCCACTAGAGGCCAGGACTGCCCCATCTCTGCTGTCTTTCCAGAAACAGGCATAGACCTTTCTCTTCAGGCAAACTTTCCCTGAATGATGGACTACTTTTATATGAATCTACCATACATGATTACACAGACTTTTTAATACCTCTCCTTGTATGGTTGCACTGACAGTATGTTTTCAATGTTTAATCCTTTACTTGATATACCTTACAATAACATGATTACATTGACTGACTTCACAAATGCACCTGTTTTCAATGTTAGTTCCATCAGTCAGAATGATTTTTTACTTGTTTCTTTAACTACTTGCTTTCTCTTTTAGCTTCAGTGTTGCCACTTAATACTGTAAGATGCCCCTCAATTCCTTGTTCTTAAACTTGAATGTCTTAAATACACTGGGCTGTATATTGTCTCTCCTTACTTTAAGCCGCCTTGGGTTCTTTCCCAAGGAGAAAGGCGGGGTAAAAATCCTCAAAAATAAAAATACAGTGGACCCTCGTATAACAAACAGTTTGTATAACATAAAATCTGTACAATATAAAAAAATTCCGGAGATAGGGGAAATTTGCATAACAGAATTGCCTATGGGGCGAATCCATACAACATAAAAATGGTCGTGATTAGGGATTACTCTGTTTTCAATGCATTCCTATGGGAAATTTGTATAAAGGAAAATTTGCTTAACATAATTTCATTTGGAACGAATTAATTCCTTTATACAAGGTACCACTCTAGAGAAAATATAAATCACATTAGTCCTAGCAAACAGATCCATTGGTCAAGGATGACGTTTCACCATCCGATGCACTCAAGGGAAGTGGGGAACTGTGCCGGGTCAAGCCTTCTGTGATTCAGTACTGCTTGTCAGCGGTGCAGCCACTTAAAAACAGTCCCCGCCTCTTCCAGGCGAGTGTTTCCCGCGTCACTTCTCCATCCCCCCCCCACCTCTCCGATCTCTGCCGGCCCCGTCAACTAATGCTCGCCTTGCCCCAGACCCTGCCCTCCCCGACCTCTCGTGTTCCCGCAGCTGCGCCAGGCAGTGCGCCCGTGAGGATCTTGCAACACCGCCGCCGTCACTTCTCGGAATCCCTTCCGTTTGTTGGGCGGACAGTCAGTATCCTCCCGAAACCAAAGAAACAGGACTTCTTTCAACCACTACAGGATAAATCCGGAGGAGAAGGAGGAGGGGGAAGATCGTATTGTGAGCGACCGCGCGGCCCTTGACCTGGGTCTGTTGTGACGTCCTCGTTCTTGTTTCCAGGCGCTGCAGAGGGACTTCGCCGGCCGGCCGGCGGGTTCATAGAGGCTCAAAGGGAGAGTTTAGCACTAGCAGCTGTCAAACTGCTCATGCCCTAGTACTGTATTCATTGCCCAGCAGCAATAGGTCGGATTAGAGAGATTGCAGGGCTGTATTGGGTTTAGGCGACACATGGAGACGGTTTTGTTTGGGTGCGATTTCCTGCTCCGATGCGAGTTAAAAAGTTTTTGTTTAATAAAAACAGCTGTAGAATATATCTGTGAAGATTCCCCCAGTCATCCAGGTGAGTTCATCTGGAAGTTGAATCATGGCAACTAGACTTCTTTTTCTTGAGAGATTGAAACGATTCGCTGCTCATCCAAACAGCGGAAACGTTTCTATCTCTCAAGAAAAAGAAGTCCAGTTGCTATGATTCATCTTCCAGAGCTGAAGAACATGCAAGAAGTAAATGAAAGAGTAAAGTGTGGAAACGGAATATGGAAAAGAGACAACTGAAAAGAGCCAATAGAGTTGCAAAACAAGATTGACAACCAGGCTAACAAGTTACATTAAAGGATGGCATTCTGTTCCCAGCTTTTCTTTCTTTCTTTCTTTCTTTCTTTCTTTCTTTCTTTCTTTCTTTCTTTCTTTCTTTCTTTCTTTCT
>JAHTLZ010000379.1:43511185-43566683 GCA_023846285.1 Phrynocephalus versicolor
ATTATTATTATTATTATTATTATTATTATTATTATTATTATTATTATGTTTTTCTACATTTTAGTGTCTATGCTAATGTTAATTTGTTTCTGTTTTTTTCTTTCTTCATTTTTTAATTTTTAATATTGTATCTTACGTTATTGTATTTTAAAGATCTTGATCCAGAGTGGCCCTTGGGCCAAATGGTTTTTGTGGTCTAGGAATCAAATAAATAAATCAAATACTAAATAAATAATTATTAAGTATTGCAGATGTGTCCTGTCTATGAACAAATTGTTTTCCGAACACTTCAAGAAGATATCAGAATTGATTTGACAGCACATGACCATTATTATTACTTAAAGCAAATACAATTTATTTGCCATATTTCATTTTATCCAGCAGAAGGCAGCATTCCACTATACTGATGAGCACTACTGTTTACTGAACCTATGAAAATACCCAAAGTAATTTGGGACGTTTTAGAATGAACAGTATGCTATGACTTACAACTTTTTATGCAACAGTATAATAACCCATTCTCACAAGCAAAATCATGCATAGCACATCAATTCAACACTCAGTGGCTCTGTGCTGCTTTTATTCTTGTATTAAGATGAACAAAGCCATTTAGATAATTCTTTTTATTGGCAGAACAGGAAATTTTCACAGAGTGTTCTTATAATTTATGTGATGATGTCCATGTTCTGAAAATGTATTTTCTGGCACCAGTGTGAAGGTTCAAGGCAGCAGGTCCTATTTTTCAGCTATGATTTCTCAAGACACATATTCATCTGTATGCTGTCCGGAGAATACAGAGCCAAACTCAGGTATCATGAAAAAAAAAGCACATAATGCAAGAACAAGCATTAATTTCATTTAAAATATCAGTATCTTTGGCAAAGCAAATAAGCAGCTTGTGAACATTAGTGCTTTTTAGACATTGATAGGAGCCTCATGGCGCAGTGTTTAAATACCCGTACTGCAGCTAAAACCTTGCTCACACCCTGGGGTTCAATCCCAGGTAGAATCATAAAATCATAGAATCATATCCCATCTCAGTCATCTTTTTGAAAGGCTAAACATCCCCAGTTCCCTAAGCCATTCCTCGTAAGACATTTCTTCCAGACCTTCAACCATCCTGGTCGCCCTCCTATGTACCCGCTTGAGGTTGTCAACATCCTTTTTAAATTGAGGCGCACATAACTGGACATAGTACTCCAGGTGGGGTCTGACTAGAGTAGAATAGAGTGGTACTATCACTTCCCTTGATCTAGACACTATGGTTCTGTTGATGCAACCAAGAATCACATTGGCTTTCCTGGCCACTGCAGCACACTGCTGACTCATGTTCAATTTGTGGTCCACCAAGACTCCCAGATCCCTTTCACAGGTACTATTTCCTTTTATCCAGCAGAAGGCAGCATTCCATTATAGTGATGAGGTAGCAGGCTCATGGTTGACTCAACCTTCCATCCTTCGGAGGTTGGTAAAATAAGTAGCCAGCTTGCTGGGAGGGGGCAATGTGTAGCCTGCATACTGTAATTAAACTGTAAACCACTCAGAAGGGGTAAGGGGTGGTATGTAAGCAGAACACTTCAATGCTAACTGCACTTTTCTGTGTTTGGCAATATCAGCTCGATCCCTGCAAAAGATTTTAGTCATTACGTCATTCAAGATGGCAGTTTCCACTTGGATATGAGAAAACTTTGCAGTAAAAGAAAAAAACGGGTTAGATAATACGAGCAGGTTTGCAGATGGTTTGGAATTGATTGTTTAGGATGGCTGCCAGCCATCTTCCTACAGCACCTGTCTCTTGGGTAATGGCACCTACATCCTTAACATATGCTTTTTGCTATGAAACAAGGCCAAGAGCAACACTCCCACAGCTGTACTGGCAAGCCCTTTGAAGCTTTACAGGAAAACATAAAAATAATTGTATTTGTTACAATTCTGCGTTGGGGGGAAACGTAAAAAGACATTGTAATCCCCAGTCTAGCGTGTAGACAGAGTGAATTAGTAGGTAAGCAAGATGCTGAACAATGAAAATCTAAATCAATGGGAATTGCGTGAATTATAGTGCATGATGTTTTCAATTGACATGTTTGTAAAATAACAGGCAACATCTGTGATAGAAACATCTTTCCCTAGCATTGTTTTTTAGATGACTATCTCTGGGCATACATCCCAGAGTTATCGAGTGGGAAGATTTAGTACTTTTCATGTGCTTAACAGCATACCTTCAAATTCATACCATCTGTAAATTCATGGTTCAGGTAGTGGAAAGGTTTTCAATCCAGCACATTTGTTGACAATAACAATGCAAGTATGGTCCACATGACTTTAGGCTAAGTATAATAACAGTCTTGACTTATGGAGAGGTGTCTTCCTGTTGGCACACAACAAAATATTTTTGGGTGGTGGTTTCCCAAATAGTGGGAGCTTTTGAATTTTCCATGTCTTTACAGTGAGCTGTGTCATTTCAAAAAAAATGGAGAGGGGAGAACAAGCATGGAAAATTAAAACATTGGCCAACCGTTTTAACTGCAAAGGGTGTAATTAGCCTACGGATGGTGAGTGCTAGCTTGATGAGTCACTATAGGCAGACAAGTATTAGAATACATTTCTGGGATGAAGAATACACCACAAAGTTTCTGCTCTGTGTTTGGTTGCAGTACTTAAAACAAGGCATTCCTCTGCTTTCCCCCACTCCCCCAAGTTGAAATTTGAAGTATTGGCATCTACGGTACTTCCAGATGTTTCTGGCTGAGTCTCCATTGCAGAGAAAAAAGGATTGTGGCTCAGCATAACCCTTCCAACATTTTTCTGAAATTTATTTATTTATTTATTTATTTAAATTTTTATCCTATCCATTTAGTGGCTAGGCCATTACTTTGTGCACCTTACACAAAAGTGTTCTGCTTGCAGCAAAAGATGAAGCAACCCCTCAAAGAGGCGCTAAAATATTTAAAATATTGAAATATTTGTTTTAATGGAAACGATATATTTGTGTGTGGGGGGTGGAAAGATACAAAGAAATTATTAACTACTACAAAGGAGTTGAACATGTTTCTGTTGACACCAGTCTTTTTCAGTCGCTTAGAGAAAACTGTCTGAAATTTGATAAAAAATTGGCTATGTTGAATCCAATGCTCACTCTTATTAGGGAGTCATCCTGGAATATTTTCATTATCGTTTGCTTATTTGTGTCTCCAACTCTCCATTGACATATGGCGACCCTATGAAAGAATGATTTCCAAAAATGCCTTGTTCTCCATAGACCCACTCTGTTGAAAGCTCAATGCTGTGGCTTCTTTTATATAGCCAGTCCATTTTGCAATACCTTTATTAGGTCAAAGAAAAAGTTAGGCAGAGGCCAAAATCCTATTTGTATTTGCATAAGATTTGCGTAATTTGCCATTGGCAAGTTGTTGAGTTGCATCTTGTTCATTCATTCATTCATTCATTCATTCATTCATTCATTCATTTTGAATATTTTTACCTCACCTTTCTCCTTGGAAAAGGACCCAAGGTGGCTTACAATAATGAGGGACAATATGCAGCCCAGAACATTTAAGAACAGTGAATTAGAAGAGGCATTTTACAACAATCAAAGGTCACATTGATTAAAGCTACAAAGATCACGTGACAAGAAAAACAATTCCATTACGAGAGATGGAAACAAACATGGAAAACACTGCTGTTCATGCATGGTAATCCATCTAAAAAAAATCACATAATAGGTAGTCCATCATTCAGGGAAAGCTTGCCTGAAGAGAAAAGTCTTTGCCTGCTTCCAGACTGTTTACCAAGGTATGTGCCTGCACTTTTGTCAATTAACTACAAATAGCAGTGGTAAGTTATACAACTCATACATAAACACCAACTGCTGGATACCTCAGTAATTGAGAATTTTGGTTCCCCATGGTGCCTCCTTGACTTGATGATCCATAGGATCTCTTCCAGTTCTGCAATTGTAGGATAATAAATGAGAGTTTTGTCAATATGTAGGAAAAATAAGCTGGAGGGGCCTCTCTGGGTGAAACAACTCCATTGTCTCATTTGAAGAGCCATTGATTGACTGTCTATATAGCTTCCTTCTGCCTTTACATCTCAAGATATCATGCAGGGTATAAGAGTTTAATATCAAGCTTTCCTCCATCCTGGTCCCTTTCTACCTGTGTATATTTATAACATCTAATATGGATTCCTTATCTTGGATATACTGGATTCCCAGTGTCATGTAAGTGGGATCAATAGATTGACTCTGGAAAACATGGTTCAAATCTCCATTGAACCATAGATATTCACTGGGGGAGCAGAACTGGAAAAAGCATTCCTTAGATATCTCAGATACCATGAAAGCCCTAATAGAGTTGCTCTAAGTTGGTTCTGACTTGATGGCACAAAACACATTATTTAGTTTGGAATATGTTTTTGGCTAACATGGCTAGCCCCTTTTTTAATGCTGGGCGGATGATACATAAAACTTTGCTTTTCAGATTCTTCAGTGGATATAGTTACCAGAAATGAATTCAAATTACTGCAGATCACAAATATGAGTACAGTACATTTACATACTTTCAAACATGTCCAGAACAAAGTACCTATCTTTCTTCCACCTAATTGCAGATAAAAAAATCAACAACATATTGGAAGTGGGCATGTGGTTGTGAATGGGTAGTTTGGGACCTCTGATGATTTCTCCAGTTGTGACAACAGCATGTATTTCGTTGGTCTTGTCTGGCTGTCATCACAGTGAAATAAAATGTCGGTTGGCCACAGATCAAATGTCAGGATGTCTGCAATTTATTTGTCTCTTGCTGCTGCAATGTTAGTTATTTTCCGAGCACCTGAGACATTCCTCAAATCAGGTTTGTGTGACTTTGCTTTGCAGACTCATGTGATGGGCCATTTAAAATGAAAGTGGTCAAGTTTAGTTTCTTGACTGTGTCAGCAAACTAGTCATTTCGAAATACAGTTTAACTTGCAGTGCCCTTTTTTATGAATTGCAGGTTGCAGGACTAGGTATGTTCATGGTGGTGTCTCCCCATTAATGTTTTGGGAGGTGTACACTGTTTTCATTTTGTTTTGCTTTCCTGCACTGTGTATTTTGCTTACAGCTCAAGGGCATGCCTCTTTTGGGTCATTTCATTTTGTTTTCCCTGCATTTATGGTGAGGCAAGGGGGAGGAAGAGTTGGGTTGGAGGGTTCAAGGAGACACACAGGGGCTGAAGCAAAGCAAGGAACTGTTCTGCCACAGCAGTGAAAATAGGGAATTTTCCTTTAAGCTTTAAGGGTGGGAAGCGGAACAGGAGCACTCCCCTGTGCAAGGTGGGTGAATTAAAAAAATGATGAAAGAGGGGAACATGAAAAAAACACAAGATGATCATGTTCCTTTCTTCCATTTCAACGAACCCTTCATGTTTAAGAGGCTTTCTTTCAGGACTTGATGGAATAAGTGAAATTCAGCGCCTAGCTTAGTCACACAATTATATATTTTGGATGCACTCTATGTAATGTACAAACATCTTCTTTGTCGTGATGAACCCTTCTCAGCATTTCCAGATTCTGAAACATGTTGCATGTAACTCTAAGCCAATGTATTTGTTTATTTATATCCCTAATTTATATCCTGCCTTTCATTCAGAGCCATAGGGCATGTCCCCAGGTACACAAGAGCAAGTTATTCATAAGTGGCAAGTTTGCCACCAAGGCTTAGGTTTCTATTATGCAACCATATTAGGTCTCTATTATGCAACCATAAATTGGCAAAAGATTCAGGCCAATGGATTATGAAACACAATTGGGCAAATTAGAATGCTGAAACACAACCGAAAGGAAAGCAATTTAAAAGCACAGTGTTGGTGATGGTGATATATTATGCACCTTCTGTCTATGAAGAATCTCAGTCAACCAGGTGAGGTGATCCAAAAATTGAGTCATGGAAACTGGACATCTTTTCTTGTAAGACTAATACATTTCACTACTCATCCAAGTAGCTTCATCCATCTAATGGAGCTACTTGGATGGGTAGTGAAACGTATCAATCTCACAAGAAAAGAAGTCCTGTGGCCATGACTCTTAACTTTCGGATATGCACCTTCTGGTTGCCCAAACCATGTCAGAATAAACTGATCTTTCACTGCCAGTGGAAGGTAAGCCACAAAAGGGCTCTGCGTATATGAACTATAAACTGCTTCCCAAAAGCACATGTTGATAAACACTGCTGATAGGCTTTCATGACATCTTCCAAATCATGTTAGAGTTAATTGATTATGGAACGGACTGCATGAACCTGTGTTTGGCATTGTGAAGAACTGCTTTAGTTGAATAGCCTTTTCAAATGTCTTAATTGCGTACAAGCTGTCTGAATAGCTTGGTAGGTTAGATATCTGGTTAAGAATTCAGTTCCCCACTGTGCCTTCTGAGAGTACAGCTAGCCTGCGTAACCTTGGGCAAGCTGCACAGTCTTGGGATGTACCCAGAAGAAGGGAATGGTAAACCACCTCTGAATACTCACTGCCTAGAAAACCCTGGGAAGGGTCACCATAAGTCAGAGTCAACTTGATGGCATGTCGTCGTCCTCGTCCTCGTCCTCGTCGTCATCATCATCATCATCATCATCAACAACAACAACAAAATTGAAATTGAAAATGGCTTGAGAGTATATGATTATTATTAATTGCATAAAGAATAGCCACATATTCAGCAATATGATCAGGAGTAGATTTTGGAGATGAGGATTCAGTGTTCTGAAAAAAACCCCAACATATTAAAATAGTCCAGTTTTGAGACTGCCAATTCTTGAAGCACTGTTATTAGACATTTCTTATCAAGGTAGAGATGCCAACTGGACAGTCAACCAGAGTTGATAAAAGGCACTTCTGGCCACAGCTGATATTTTAGCCTTCATAGAAAATGGCATTTTCTTCATAGAGATGGGTCCAAGTGTAACCCCCAAGCTGTGGACCCAATCCTTCAGGGGGAATGTAATCCCATCAAGGCTAAAAAAAAAAAATAGGCCTGGTATCATCTTCTGGACCAACAGGAACATGCCAGGGTTCATTGAGGCTGATCCAAGTCATAAGCACACTGGTAAATGAAACTAAGGCAGACTGAAAGATTTTCCGGAGGACTGGAAGGATACATTGCTTTAAATCAATATGCTTTCTTCCTATATTTTCAGGGTATGGAAAAGTTCCTTTTTTACTTAAAAGAAAAGGGACTTGCAACATTGTAGCCCTGAAATATGTCTTTTTGTCCTTGAGGGTGTGTAGACCTTCAACATTGCTCTGTGGGGAACTATCTCAATGTATTAACATAATGTAAACATTATCTCAGTCCATTGCGATGCCGTAAGTGACAGGACATGAAAAGCATCAGGGTTAGAATTATGGGACTTGTCTCCATGAAACCTACAAGACAATTGCTAGTTCCATCTCCAAACTGGCAAGCATAACAAACTCTGTCAGGAGCAAATTTATTGGTGGCTTGTGGACTTTTCCTGGAATTTCGCAAGCCTTGGGGTCTCTGAACAGAAAGAATATTGCTCAGAACAGTGTTATGGGGCTTTGTTTTTGTTGCACACTGTCCTTACTAGTTACCAGACCAAGTCAATCCTAACAAATCAGGGCAGTATGAATAACACAAACTGACAAGATTTAGCTAACGTCATGCATTTGTTGTATTTCATTCCCTACACAAGTAAGTGGAAATTAACAACACATCTAAAATTAGGTAGCAAAGTTGGCTTACTTCCACATGTTATCCTCATACTCTCCGCATTTATGCCTAGTTTCAATATTTTTCTTCTCTCCATCTGCTTCCTCTCTGCTTCCTGTACCATTTTTAATGCTATTGGTTGTTGTTAGAAGGAAATTATAAAGCCCCAGACTCCGTATTTTCTTTTGGGAAGCAAATACAAGAAGGATGCATTGGTAAGGAAGAATAAGAGTCAAACTAGATAATGTAAATAGCTGAACATCTTCAGAAGGGAAATATGTCAGTTTATGTTAGGACAAGCTCTTTTTACCTCTGCTTGTTGAAAATTAGCCTCCTTTTGTTTGTGATGGGTTGTTGAGAGGTAAGCTTGGGTATGATTTGTAGGTGGGATTGCTCAGGCATGGGGTTTTCAACAAATTATGTCTTTGGTGGGGGGGGAAAAGTCCTGTAATCCTTAATTGCAAAGCGGATCGCTCAAATAGTATGGGAATGGGAGCTATTGACTTTAGGTGGAATATGGTTGCATGGAATCAGCGTGAAAGACTGACTTAAAATGAACAGAAAGCATTTATTATGCAGTTACATGTCCGATTGGTAGAGGAGCATGGCGTTTGCTAGCTACAGCTATGTCATTGATACAAAGACTGATGAAGAGGAAGGGCAAACGGAAGTGAAATCAAGAGATGTGAAGTCTACAGGCAAGGAAGCAACACATCAAACAAGGCAAGAGGGAGAACATCAGAGGCCTGTAACTACCTTTCTGTACCTCTGTTGACCTTTCTAGGCTGATAGTTGCACACATCTCTCTACTGACAGAAAGTGTTCTGCCCCCCCCCCCCCCCAGTTGTGCATTCTTACTACAGATGCCCTCCCAAACTGTTATAAATCATTTTCCATCCAGTTAGATTTTAATACCAAAAGTAAGTGCAACTGAGCAAAAATTGTCTTGTGGGAAATTTTCAGGGGAGAACCAATGGGTGCCTGCCAGTTTTGTCTTCTCAGTTCTCCCAACTCTATGTTACCTCAGCAAATGTATTTGGCAACGCTCGCCAAGATATCTTTTTCCTCCTGACGATGACCTGGTGAATGATGTAGCTGTGAAAGAATACAGTCCAAACTCAATTTGCAGAATGTTCTGTAAGGCCAAGTCATCCAATTCTTTACATCTGTATTACTGTATCGTTGTTATGCTGTCTAGTGCCAGGAACAGAACATGCTTTACATACCTTCCAAGAGCTGGGGAGTAATATTATCACTTCATGCAGCTCATGTAAGAAGATCTCATTTGGAATATTGCATTAAGTTTTGGAGCACTGCAACTGGGAAAAGAGGCAGACCACTTGAAGAGCATTCAGAAAGAGAGTCAGAGGATGAGAGGTGTAGAAGGCAAATACTGTGAGGATAGTTTGAGGTAACTGGATATGCTTTGCTCCGGGGTTGAGGGAAGGAGGGGAGACCAAAGGGGGCTTGCGTTGACAGTTTTCAAACATTTCAAAAGGCTTTTGGAAACTAAAGAAGGAAAAACTATTGACCTTGTTCACATATTCTGTGCCATAAAGCAGTGGGTTTGTGCAAAGGAGACAAAGTAATTACAGTATATAGGGGCAAAAGATTTGTAGTGAATAGTAATATTAAGGAAAATGGAGGACTCAGGAAGCATAGAAACTGCAGGCGAACGAAGTAGTGGCTTTTGGTCATGCTGGTCGCTAAAAAGGCCTGACATTGTCACTTAAACCACACTTGCCACATTCTAGTACTGCCCCCTGCCATGCTGCCAAGGCCCATCCATTTTCCACTACTTTACAAAGACTAAGCCATGGTAAACATCGCCAGGCAATTTTGACTCCTACGGAAATCCTTCAATGTCACTTATGAATAAGCATTGACTTCAATGCAGCTTCTGCCCATGTACATTTATGCAAGATTGCATGCTACGTGCCGCATTCCTGCAAGCTAATGGCAGAGAGTCATGAAGATCAGATTACCTAAGTGAGTAACCAAGACGTAGATTATAGGACAAGTAAATAAGGCTGACTGTCTAGTTCAATGAGTCAGGTTTCTGGCTGCAGAGCCAGAGATGTTGGGTTCTGTTTCCCATTGTGCATCTCTGAAGAGCCAGCCTGTGTGACTTTGGGCCAGCTGCACACTCCCAGGGCACCCCAGAAGACCGCAATGGTAAATCACATCTAACTATCCTCTAACTAGAAAACCTTGAAAAAAATTGCCAGGTTTGAAGGCACACTATTATTGTTGTCATTATAAGAATACAGGTGAAACTTGAAAAATTAGAATATTGTGCAAATGTTCATTTATTTCAGTAACTAAACTCAAAGCGTGAAACTAATGTGAGATAGACTCATTACATGTAAAGCAAGATATGCCAAGCCTTACTTTGATATAATTGTGATGATTCTGGCTTACAGCTTATGAAAACCCCAAATTCACAATCTCAGAAAATTAGAAAAGTGTGAAAAGGTTCAATATTCTAGGCTCAAAGTGTCCCACTCTACTCAGCTAACGGCATAACACCTGCAAAGGGTTCCTGAGTCTTTAAATGGTCTCTCAGACTGGTTCAGTAGGAATCACAATCATGGGAAAAACTGCTGACCTGACAATTGTGCAGAAAACCATTGTTGACACCCTCTATAAGGAGTGAAAGCCCACAAAGGTAGAGATTGCAAAAGAAGTTGGATGTTCCCAAAGTACTGTATCAAAGCACATCAATAGAAAGTTATGTGGTAGAGAAAAGTGTGGAAGAAAAAGGTGCACAAGCAGCAGGGATGACCGCAGCCTGGAGAGGTTTGTCAGGAAAAGGCCATTCAAAAGTGTTGGAGACTTTCAGAAGGAGTGGACAGAGGCTGGAGTTAGTACATCAAGAGCCACCACACACAGATGGGTCCTGGACATGGGCTTCAAATGTCATATTCCTCTTGTCAAGCCACTCCTGAAAACTGTTGCTCAGTGGCCCAGATTCCTCCTTCTGATGAGAGCAACTTTTGCATCTCATTTGGGAACCAAGGACCCAGAGTCAGGAGGAAGAATGGAGAGGCACACAATGCATGATGCTTGAAGTCCAGTGTGAAGTTTCCACAGTTTGGGTTGATTTATGGAGCCATGTCATCTGCTGGTGCAGGTCCACTGTGCTTCATTAAGTCCAGGGTCAACACAGCTGTCTACCAGGAACACTTCATGCTTCCTTCTACAGATGAGCTTTATGGGGATGCTGACCTCATTGTCCAGCAGGACGTGGCACCTGCCCACACTGCCAAAAGTACCAAAACTTGGTTCAATGACCATGAGGTTACTGTGCTTGACTGGCCAGCAAACTCACCTGACCTGAACCCCCTAGAGAATCTCTGGGGCATTGCCAAGAGAAAGATGAGGGACATGAGACCAAACAATGGAGTGGAGCTGAAGGCTGCTATTGAAGCATCCTGGTCTTCCATAACCCCTCATCAGTGCCACAGGCTGATGGCATCCATGCCATGCCACATTGAGGCAGTAATTGATGCAAAAGGGGCCCAAACCAAGTACAGTGGACCCTTGTATAACAAATGGTTTGTATAACAAAATTTGTACAACATAAAAAATTCCAAAGATAGGGGAAATTTGCTTAACATAATCACCTATAGGGCGAATCTGTACAACATAAAAATGGGATCACTCTGTTTTCAATGCATTCCTATGGGAAATTTGTATAAAGGAAATTTTGCTTAACATAATTTCATTTAGAATGAATTAATTCCTTTATACAAGGTATCACTGTACTGAGTACATATGCGTGCTTATACTTTTCAGAGGTCTGATATGGTTCATTTCCAATCCCTGTTTTATTGCTTTCATGTAATATTCTAATTGTCTGAGATTGTGAATTTGGGGTTTTCATAAGCTATAAGCCATAATCATCACAATTATAACAACATAAGGCTTGAACTATCTCATTTTGCACGTAAAACATATATAGTAGTTTCACCCTTCAAGTTGACTTACCGAGACAAATGAACATTTGCACGATATTCTAATTTTTCAAGTTTCACCTCCATAATACCCAGTGTGCTGTTATCAAATTAAATACAGTGGTACCTCGACTTATGAATTTAATCCGTTCCAAATGCATGCTCTTAAGTCGAACTACTCTTAAGTCGAGGTACCTATCTAAAAAATTGGAAAAAATAAGTTAAAAAATAAAAAAAATTGTAAGTCAAGCAGACCATATCTAAAATTCATAAGGCAGCAGTTAAAATGCCAACAGTTTTCCACTCTTTAAGTTGAATTGCTCTTAAGTTGAGCTGCTCTTAAGTCGGGGCACCTCTGTATGTGTAATTGTTTTGCAATGTTTTCAACCCATTTGGTTTACTGCAGTGTGTGGCTGCCTTTGAGGAGTGTTAACTTCAACTGGTTCAAAATACTGCAGCCATACTGCTGACTGGTCTGACAGTCTGTTTCAGGGCCCATTTCAAAATGCTGGTTCTTATCTATAAAGCCCTGTATGGCTAGGGTCCAGGTTATTTGATGGACTATATAACTCCATCTGAGCCTTCTTGGCTTTTAAGATCTTCTGAAGAAGCCTTTATAGGTATTGGGCTGTGGAGCCACAGATGGGGAGTTTGATATGTCTCCCAGGAGAAGAGCTAGCCTGTGTGGCCTTGGGCAAGCTGAACCATCCCATGGTGCGCCCTGAAGAAGGGAATGGTAAACCACTTCTGCAAAACCCTGGAAAGGGTCATCATAAATCAGAATTGACTTGATGGGACATGGTTATTATTTTGGACAATATTAACTCAACTGGAAAGTCAGGCCATAAGACCTACGTCTCCTTCAAGATGAGTCACAGTGGCATGTTTTGGGTCATCAACATAAAGGACATAATTAATCAAAGGAAAACGTGTTTGCATATCTTTTTTTACTGCATCGCCATGGCAGCTAAGCTAAAAAATAGTTAGAAACAGTGAGAAGTCGTGCAGAAAACTTTAAGATGGGCAATGTGGGAAAAATGTCTGGTCTCCCCAGGACCCTGAATGGATTTATCATATCAGTAGTGACTCAGGAGGAAGGCCAGGGTGCTAGTGAGGAGGAATTACAAGATGTGTCATTCTGATTAAGTTGATTGTGGATCTTAGATCAACAATGGGAGTATATTAACACATGAAACAGTAATAGGCGGGCAGAAAAATATTGGGAGCTTTGTCTATCTTTGCAACTATGTTTGGAGACTGTGTCAGGCTACAGAGACTGTATAATGTTTCACTGATCAGGCACATTTTCCATGTTGTGTATGGTTAGCTATGGCTGAAAATGGAGTCAAATTTAAAAGAGAGAATCAAGCAGAACAGATTCAGACTTAAGCAAGATTTTGTCTATTGCTGCTTCTCAGCACCTTAAGACAGAGTGAAATGGAATAGTTACTTTCGGTCCCTTTGGGGAGAAAGGCGGCATAAAAATAAAGTTATTATAACTTTATTATAACTTTATGGTGCCACTGTATCTGACTGTGGAAAGAGGCAAGAGGAAAACCTGGAGAAATTTACTCAGGACCAACCATGTCTAGAACGGGGCGGGGGGGGGGAGAACCACATTTCCAACAGACAGATGCAAAAGGTGGCACCAGCAGCTGCAGCAGGTGCCACCATTCCCACCAGGGCCCTCATTCCTCCTTCTACAAAGCACACATGAGATGTAGGCCCCTTTTATAGCCCCAGAACTTCTACATTACTTGCTGTTGCTTTGACCCAGAAGAGGATGTTTTACTCACTAAGAATGAGCCTTTTCACACGACCCCTAAACTCCGCGGCAAATGGCTCCCAGCTCCGGAGCTTAAAATTGTTTCCCCACCAGCTCCGGAGTTTACAGAAAATTAAGTGCGACCACGCCCACCTAAGCATGTCCCAGCACACTTTTCAGGTACCTGCTCTCCGGGGGTGAAAAATCCCTGATGCGGATCTAACGTAGTGGGTGCCGGCCTCTCCTTGCTTCTGTTTGTTGTTGTTTTGCCCCCCCCCTTAAGAGATCTGAATGCTGCCGGGAACAGAGCGAGACCGGCAGAACGGAGGTAAGCCGGCATTCTTTTCTTTCTTCCCCCCTCCCCTCACGCAGCCAGCAGCCAGGAGTGCAGAGGGGGTGGGAACACAGGAACAGCGACAAACCCCCAAGATCTCTGGTCCGAATTTAAGTGGCCAGCGGATCTTAGGGGCCGTGTGAAAAGGCTGAATGAGTTGGAGCTGAGAATAGATGAGAAAGGACAATGGTCACAATGGGGCTAGAGCTGTTGAGGATGGCTGGATGAAGAATTAACATAACAGATCTGGGTCATAAGGCAGAGGAGGGGCAAAGTGACATCGTTCAGCACAGGCTTGGCATACAGAAGGCTACAGGTTCTGCCTTAGCACTGGGAACATGAAATTTTGGAGAGCGACAGTCATTAATGTGCTCAATTCTGGCCTAGAGGATCAGTGTTGTGTGTGTTGTGTCGTTACATTCGTGACCGACTCTTCATGACCCCATGTCCATGGAGTTTTCTTGGCAGGAATACTGGAGTGGTTTGCCAGTTCCTACTCCAGGTGCCTACAGCATCTGATATTCCCTGGTGGCCTCCCATTCAAGTACTAACTAGGGCCGAACCTGCTTAGCTTCCTAAATCGGGCGAGATCGGATGTGCTTAGGGTATCTAGGATCAGTGTTACTATGGGTCATTGCTAGAAAATACAATGAAGCTCTATCTTGGTCTTTGTACTGTCTGAAATAGCCTCATGTCCTTCTGTAGACATTCTCTGTATATGCTTTGTTCCTGCATACTGGTTGCAGGCTTCTGGGGTATGGCGGGACTTGTGCAACTGAAAACCTTCCATAATTTGGTCAGAAATCCCCAACCTGAATTATAAGAGTGAAAGCTCACGGCAGCCAGACTAGTTGAGGTTTGGCCTGCTGACATCTCGCTTTCCATTCCACTGGTGACCAAAGGAGAAGGTCTATTAAGAAGCATGTTCTGCTTGTGGTGTTCAACAACCAGTATCAGTCCTCTGCAGGGATGGCAATTCTCAGCCACTGGAACAGGGAGAGCAGATGCCAGAGAAGTGTCTATGGTAGTGGTGGTGAACCTTCGTCACTCCAGATGTTTTGGACCACAGTTCTCACAGTCCTTTTTCATTGGCAATACAGGCTTGGAATTCTGGGAGTTGTGGTCCAAAACATCTGGAGTGATGAAGGTTCGCCACCACTGGTCTATGGGGAGTTCTATAGATGGAGAGGTGCCTGCCACTTCTGGAGGAAAAGAAGGAGGAGATACATGGTGGTGTATGGTGGTGGTGGTATATGACTCTTTCCGGAGTAGGAGAGAAACAGCTGTTTACAGATGTGGCCATTGTGCTGGCCTCAAAAGCATGAGAGAGAACTTCTGGGAAGAAATGATACTGCTAGGCACAGCTTTCAATGTATTGCAAGTGAAGACGATGCTCTAGAAGGAACCTTGGGGCACATTTTTAAATAGCCAGAAGAGGCCAAATATCATTTCATGCATCAAAACATCAACACCTATTCAGACTAAAGGGGTGACAGAGAATGTGTATAATCAAAAGTACTTAGTTAACATTAGTTTCAATCTGACATTAATAGCAGCAGTTCAGCATATTCTGAATGGATGCAGTGACCCCGAAGTATGAACTGAGTCTGATTTTGGTTTCCCCCCCTCTCAGCTAATTAGACAACTGGGAGATTTATGATGTAATGAATTCCATTAAATGTTTTCTTTAATGTGACATCTCATTCATCAATGTCTAGTGCCTCTCCAGGTTTAATTTACATTCTTCCATACTGATGTACAACATGTTCTTATTATGAGAAGTGCATTCATTTCCTCCATGGATATCTATTATTCTCCCTCATAGCCTGCTCTATTGTATGATATATATGTGCAATAAATTCTGCCAACTATCCTCCATATCTTCTGAATCATTTCAGTAGGTATGCATGATTTTTTTAAAAAAGTGTGTTTTCTTAAATTATATCTTCCATGTATTTACATGGGTAAAGGTAAAGGTAAAGGTAAAGGTTCCCCCTGCACATGGGTGCTAGTCGTGTCCAACTCTAGGGGGTGGCGCTCATCTCCATTTCCAAGACAAAGAGCCAGTGTTGTGAAAGTCCATGGCCATGTGGCCGGCATGGTTGGATGCATTTCTGCACACGGAACACTGTTTACCTACATTCCTTTTGGAATGCCACAAGTTACAAGCGCAGAAGAAACAGGAAACCCTGATGAGCCTTTCTTTTTTGTGTAAAACTGAAGGATCGATTTGTGGAAAATACAAACACAAAAGAGCATCCCCACAAAAACCTGAAATAAAGCCGCCTCGGGTCCTTTGGGGAAGAAAGGCGGGAAATAAATAAATAAATAAATAAATAAATAAATAAATAAATAAATTTTTGTAATGTCCCGTACCCTGTCTGGCAGCTCCCCTGTCATAGGGTGCAAAAGATTAACAATACCTGGCCCTTTCCCCAGCCCATTACTTCAGTTGTTGCCAGCTATGGCAACAAAAGACAACAAGGTGATAACTATCAACCACAAAGACAACAACATTAACTTCATAGTCAAGAGCTATATGTAAAGGAGCTCTTAAAATTATAAGCTAGAGCGACTCCATTATCTTAAAACAGTTTTCATCTGCACGCGTGTACATTCCAGTTGTATTAGTCAACATGGTACGATATTCCATATGGTGAGGCATGCCTAGAATCGGTGGTTTAAATTACTATAATTCCAAACTCATGAGAAGACTGAGATAAAAGAATGAAGGAAAAATACCCCCTTGTTCCATTGATGCACATATTTATTGAGTTATGGAATATGCTGTTGTTAATTCTGCCTTGTAAAACTGTTTCATGGAATGATGAAGTAGAAAAGGAAATGTTGAAGTAAAAAAAAAAGGATAATCTTCTGGAATTTAGCCCATTTCTTTAACCCCGGCTGTGATGTTTTGCTGCACATTCTTAGGCTCATGATTTTTACCACCAAAATAGGATAAAGAAGGTTTGGGGGGTAACTCTACTTGTGAGCAGCTCTACTTATGAGCAATTCGACTTAAGAGTGGAAAACCGTTGTCATTCTAACTGCTGCCTTACAAATTTTAGATGGGCTCTGCTCTGCTCGCATTTTTTATTTTTTTATTTTTATTCTTCTTTTTTATTTTTTGACATGGCTGTTCTACTTATGAGTTGTTCAAATTATGCGCATGCATTCGTAGCGGATTAAACTCGTAAGTGGAGGTACCAATGTACTTTGTTATTTTGATTCAGAAGAGTCTCTCCATCAATCACCTCGAGGCAATGCATTTGTTTTTCTACTTACTGACATCATCCTCACAACAACACTATGAGGTGATTCTGACAGTGGCCAAACATGCTCCGTGTACTGGTCAGTGTTCTACTACTGGTCTTAACTAGGCCCGATCTATTGATTCAGGGTGCAACAAGACGGCCCAGTTATCCCAGGGTGGATTGACCTAGATCATGTTAAAAAGGTTTTTCTGTGAGGTACGGTATGCAATCACCACAATCTAGACCAGTGGTGGCCACTGGCAAACTCTTGGCACTCCAGATGTTTTGGACCACGACCCCCACAGTCCTTTGCCATTGGCAATACAGGCTTGGAATTCTGGGAGTTGTGGTCCAAAACATCTGGAGTGCCAACGGTTCGCCACCACTGATCTAGACTGATCTCTTTTCCCTTTAAAGGAAAATAAAAGAAAAATTCTGTTCCTGTTGCCTTATTTCTGCTTTGCCTAAGATGCTTAATAATTTTGAGAAATGGAACATTTCTTTTCCATGCACCTGTGACATGGAGGAAGATGAAGTATTCTGTTTCTTTCAAAGTTCGGGGGGGGGGATCAGAAAAAGGTGCCATGCATTCTCAAAAACAATACGAATTCAAGAGCTCTGCATTTGTATTCAATTTCTTCATAACTGTTGCTTTTAAAAAAGTCATTTTAAAAGTATCACTGAGGCTTTAGCAACAATTAAAAAGAAATGGAAATGACCTTTCATGTCCTCTCTGCAGACGAGCAGACAGGAGGATTCCCATTTCTTAGGAGGGTTATGTGCTTCAGCAAAGGGGCAGCCCCCCACCCATGTTGGTTCGATCACAGAAAAGCGAATTTGTTTGTGTTCTGTTTTGGAGTTGATTTTATCGGTTTGTGAAATCAGAGTGTTGAAAAACAAAACTGGCCTTACATTTTGTTTTTGTGTTGATGTACAGCATTTGGAGACATGAGAGACTCCAAGGAGGGAGAAAGCTTGCCACGTTTAAGACAGCACACTAAAACTTCAACATTAAAATGGCCAAAAGGTTTCGTGTCCCATCCAATTTGATTGGCTTTACAAATCAGCTTGTGATTTTGATTTTGTTCCATCTCAGAACCATATCTACAAACTCCACTTTGATCAAACCTCAAATGCATTGGTTTGAATCAGGCAAATTTAGTTGAGAAAATGGGACTTTTTCCAATGAAAAAGCCTTCATTCTAACCATCACAAGAGCCAGTCTAGTCTACTGCACTACATTGACGATACCATACTAAAGGATTATTTTTGTTTTTTGCACAGGTCTAATAACATTGATCATAGAGGAACATCAGAATCTTCTTCCTGGATCAGAGAAATGATCTGTGTAGTCCAACATATTTTTCACTCAGCAGCCAGCTAGATGCCGTTGTGAACCTCAGAAGCAGTACCTGGGGGACAACTGGAGCCTCCTGCTCATGTTCTCTAGTGACAATTATTGAGAGGCATACTCAATACGTCATCTCTGTGGCCAACAGCCACTGAAAGCCAGATCATTCCTGGATTTGTCCAACTGCCTTTTGAGGCCTCCATTTTGATCTGCACTGCATTGTAATGAATTTAGCAGTTTGGTTGAGCACCGTTGTGTGAACAAGTACATTCTTTTGTTGGTCCTGC
Organism: Phrynocephalus versicolor; assembly: GCA_023846285.1. Lineage (NCBI taxonomy): Eukaryota > Metazoa > Chordata > Lepidosauria > Squamata > Agamidae > Phrynocephalus > Phrynocephalus versicolor. The sequence goes on from JAHTLZ010000379.1 coordinate 43,529,837, forward strand.
ATCTTTCACCATTTGGCTCCTGTGGACGGCCCTGAATCCTTCTGTGATGTCAAGTAAAGGTAAAGATAAAGGTTGCCCCCGCACATGCATGCTAGTTGTGTCCGGTTCTAGGGGCGGTGCTCATCTCCGTATTCAAGCCAAAGAGCCAGTGTTGTGGTAACGGAAACAACCATTCCGGCTGTGAATCTTGTGGCAATATTTTGACACCAGGTCTTCTCCTCATGCTGGTCTCAGCTTTTCCCTCCCACAGTCATAAGGGGAATCATCTAGTAGCAAGGTCTGGGAGATGACATTTGTTTGCAGTCCTATTTGAGGTCACTTTGCCAAGGTTACTTAGGATTCAAAAGAGGTGTCACCTGCCAAGGTCCCTTGCCAAGGCAAGGTCATCATATAGTTCTGTTTTATTTTCCTTGCAGCAGCCAGCTATGTTAGAAGGGATATTTCTTGCCATTTGTCGTTGAGGATGAGGAAAAGGGATGTAGTAGCTATCAAAACAACTTATGTTATGGGACTTGCTGTCAAGTCAGACTTAATTTACACTGGTGATACAACTCAGCATTATCCCCCAATGACTCAGACCAAACTGTCTATCTGTCTGTCTGTCTGTTTGTTTGTTTGTTGTAAATAGCTCAGACTGGCTTTTGTTGCTAGATGGGCAGTATAAAAATCAATCAGTCAGTCAAACAAACAAACAAACAACAAACCCACCTTCCCTTTTTTTCTGAGATACTAAATGTTTGGTTTTAATAGGGATTCGTACGTGGGACTCAGGATCTGTGCAAAAGACTCAGACCCAGACCAAAAGACTTGGCAACATCCCTTTTGGCTATGCATTATGTGACACAAGAAAGAAAATATGTTGGTTTCGCCTAGTGGGAGATGCTTTGCATAAAACATCTTCCAATTGGATGCGGAGTTCATTTGGGAATTCTGGAATGTATCTTGAGCCTGATGTAGAGATGGGCATGAACTGCTGGTTTGGCAGTTCAGTGAATTTCATTTCCTGGCCAAACAAATGATCTGTTGTTCAGCACCTGGCCCTCTCTAGTGGGTGCCCTCGTGGAGGCAACGCCCAGAGGAGGTGGGGTGGAATGCTGCTGCTGAGTGGGCACCCACTGGAGGGGGCAGGGACCCGAACTGCACATCAACTGCTCATCCAGAAAACGAACCATGCAGAACTAGCTGTTCATATGCATTTCCAGTCTGATGTGATTTGTGCCTCATTTGATCTAATCTTTGTCCCAAATCAGAGTCAAAATGTAGACTCTGATCCCATTGATCCGCAGTGAAAAACAATAATACCCAATTGCATCATGTGATTGCACAAAGGTGATGGGCCTTTGCATGCCTGATCTTGTGTTCCAGCCACAACTGTATGATCAGTCATGCAACATGGCATCTGGGGAAGCAGTGAAATATTTACATAATTGTTCACATACTATTATTATAGTCCAGGAGCCTGGATTATTATATTTTCCTCTTTGTACTGATGTGCATGACATTTGGACACATGGCACTCTCTAATGGGAAGAGAAGGGAATTTGCCCATTTTAGATGTCTAATTTGGAGTGTGGTGGGGAGTTTTGTGTGATGGGGTCTTATTGGTTTTCCTAAAAGCTGCAGCAAGAAATGAGAGCAATGTGTGATTCATGTTCTGTAACCAAACTGATTTGTAAACTCAAATCCCTTTGCTCTGGGGCCAAATCTGGTCGCTCTGTCTTGTATAAATTAAACTCTGGCCAGTTTGGTTGGGAGTTTGTGATTTGTCCAACTATGGAATACAACCCAGCTATAGAAATATAACGAGGAGTGGGTTTTGTTCAGTAGGAAGAAAACTGAAGGGGTGATTCTTTAAGGGCTGGTCTGTGTGATTGTCACAGCAGCCCCTTTCCTCATCACCTGCAGTTTGCAGATCTGTTGGGCTTGTTTTGTAATGGGTGCTCAGGCCATAATCACAGCCCTTCCTTTGCAACTTCAGTTGCTCACAGATGACTGATTTGATCAGGTTTCTCCATACGTGAGTGACTTTGACTGCCATGGCAGGTAATCTCTAATAAGTATTATGGATGTGAGCTTAGCAATTAGGCTATGTTGTATTCTTCAGTGTCTTTATTATCAAAAGAAGGAGCACAACAAAGTTCGAAAGTGAACAATTTGTTCATGTTGTTTTGGTTTGTTTTTCCACTTTGCAATCTATCTCTTCTGGGAAACCTCTACATATCATATAGAACCCCCTGTATGCTTGTTTGTTAGGTCCAAAGACCACAAAATGATCCCTATTTAAAAAAGGTTCTCTCAAGTTAACATTTTTTTTCAAAAGGAAAATAACGCTGCATTCTCTCGTATTAACATGATGATCTGATAGTTTGGGGAAAGTTAAATTGCATTATTCAAATGTTAAGTTGTGCAACATAAATGAAGAACTGTTTCCTGGAACAAAGGAATATTGTCTTTGGACTGCCAACTGATGTTTTTTTTCCATGCCAGAGAATCAGAGGGGTGGAGTGGGGTCCTCTTCCTTTCTGGAGAGTAGCTGCAGACAGCCAAGGGAGTAAAGATGGTATCAAAATTGGGAGGAGGGCAGGGGCAAATATATGCCAACATATCATGCTGTGTAATCCTTCATAAAAACTGTTCCAGTCCAGTGAGCTTGAAGGCTGCAATTGCTGACTAGCTGTGCCCACCGCACATCCTAAGATAATCATCTCCTCGGGAGGGAAATAAAACATTCAACATGTGGAACATTCAGTCTGCATTTTTGTATATTTAAAGACGTTTGGCAGGATGGTCTTTGTTTCGTCTGTTCTTTTTCTCTCTCCAAATAACTTCCATTGCATAAGGAGGAATCCTCCACCTACCTTGGAAAGAAGGTTGATGGTCTGGAACATAAAAGCTACTCTGGTGGTAGAGAGATAGAGGTGCCCCGTTGTTGCCTATAGCTGAGCCTTTTGGTTCCAAACATATAAGGAATAGTAAGACATGACCATTATATTTTGGAAAATCTTTAGGCCACACCTTTATTGATTACACAAGAGGTACTCTGGCTGAGTCATTGGGTTGAATCTAGCACATCAAGGAGCCTTCCTGCCCCTTGATGCTCCCACATTCCTCCCTGTCCTCTTTGGGACCACCCCTTTCTTGCAAGTTGTAGGATCCCCTGGGGTGTCGACCTTATCCATATCCATTATGCCATTGTGGGGCCCCATGGGGCGTAGACCCCATTGGTGGCCCATGCCACACATCATTGCTGGGGGCCTTCAGCTATCCCCTCATGACTCAGCCTGTGGCCCCTTCCGTCTGATGTGACCTCATCAGTTGTTCTTCTGTAGTGCAGGTCCTCGCCTGCTACTTTATCTGCTTGGATCCATCCCAATGCCCGTAAAACCGCCAACCACCTCTAAAGTTGTGACATGCATCTTATGAATTTATACACAAACTAACATTTTTGATACAATATTCCATTATATAAAGGGTTGGTGGGCTGCGATTGCTCCGTCTTCTGCTCAAAAGGGGGTTACCACTCACTTTCCCCCTTTTATCTCGGGCCAGCCTGCCCCTTGTGAGTGCATCACGCTCTTCAAGGGATCCAGATTGACCCATGTCATATGGTTCCACCTGGGCCTGTCCATTGACCAGGTCCTTGCACATGACATGGTTGCTCAGACTTCCTCTTGCACATGGTGGTCACCATTTCCCTTTGGTTTAGCCAGTGCTGGTACGGCAACAATCGGCAGACCTGGTAAGTCAGGTCCTTTTTCTTTTCCTCCAGGAGCTGCTGGTTTATGTGTTATTTGTCTGGAGGTATGAATCCTCAAACTGGATGAGAGGAGGATCCATTGGGTTGTATGGTAGCCCCTACGTGGCCCTGATCGCTCCTAGAAAGCAGGCTAGCATGAGAACACGCATTGTGAAATTCCTGTCCCTGGATGCAATGCCAGGGAAGAAAAAGACCCAACAACATGGAAATGGTAGGTGCTAAGCAATTCTCTGTACCAAAATAATAACAATAAAAAATACACACAGCAGGATTGCTCAGCCAGGCTCCATGTGCATGGTCATCACATGGTACAGACTGACATAACGTGGCCTTATACCAAATCAGACCATGGGTTCATCTGCCTCAGCATTGCCTCCTCTAATCGGCATCAACTCTCCAGAGTCTCCAACCGAGGTTTCTCTCGTTGGAGCCAGTCAAGATGCTCCCATTACTCAAGGTAGAAAGCTAGCGCCCCCCCTAGATGGCATTGCACTGTTGCCCTGCCACTTGGAGGAGTAGGCGTATGCACACATCCAGCCTCGTCATGGAAGTTCCACAGCCTCCCTCAACGTTGCATACAGAGCTGGGAGAAAGAGAAACAGTGGCCATAGCACTTTCGCAGCTGATGGCAAAAGAAAGGCAAGTGGTACCAGCTACACACAGCCCTTCTACACCCTGGTTTTGGGAATAATTTGCACCCAGGGGTCCTACAAGAAAGACGTGGTGGGACAGGGACCCCAGGATATCACCTGTGTCACGGTGTAGGCATTTTCCACCCATCCTGTTGTGTATTCTCTTCAGCACCTCTAGGGATGAAGTATGCCCAGACAGATGGCTCCAATAGCTATGGTGATGGAAGTGATGGCGGCAGTGGTGTAGGAGCTGCCAGACTGGCACCCATGCTTAGGGTATGTGCCTTACTGCTTCACATGGTGAAACCAGCTAGTTTCTACCACCAGCTACCTGATAGTCCTGCTTGAAGAGGCTGGAAAGGGGACCAAATCGGTCTGCCAAGCTTATTGGTGACATAAATTTAGACAAAACCAGTTGAGCCTTTGGGTGTGTGTTTGTGTGAGAATGAGAATGGAACTTACTGGTGCCCCTTGTTCTGTACCAACCAACGGTCAAAATGTTAGTTTTTCTTTTTCATATTGCTGCACCCACCAAATAGAGCAGAACAATACTCATTTATACCAAACCAAAGGAGTAAATGGGAAAGAATGTGATCTGAATTCTATATAAAAATTAAATGAAGCTAGGGTTCCATTCGAACTAGGTAGGCAGCCTGGAAGCAACCAAAGCAATGAAATATATACCACATTGCAACCGTGATGTGAGTTCAGTCGAGTCAGACATTATTTTGAATCTTACATGGGAAAACAAGACCCATAAAAGTTTGTTTGGCAATCGAGGTAGAAAATATGCAGCAGCAATAGGATCCATGTACTGTATTTCTGACAGCTTCCTCTATAACCTGATTGATTCTAGATGGCTTATGTCTATCGAGAAGAGCAACTAAATTGCATGGCCATGAAGTTTTCTTTTTATTGGCTTCCAAGCTATAATGGACTGCAGGGGAATTGACTTATGCTCCTCATTTTATGCAATTATGTTTGGCTCTGAAGCAGCTCTCTTCAGTTTCACAGTTTTGTGCTCCACATTGTTTCAATAACACGTAGATGGAAGGGGGTGATTTAAGACAGCTTCACAGAAACAGTGCATTGCAAAAGTACACAATTTCACACACATTCAATCTACTGCATTAAAAGCGAGTAATTTTTAGAAGGTATCCATCCACATCCACTATGGTTTAAACTTTCTCACAAGTATCATCACAACACAGATGAACTATTATTTTCTCTATCAGTAGCAGCATCTTCCTTGCATGCAACGGAACTCAGCTCTAGATTTAGCAGCAGATCACATACGATGAGAACTGATGGTAAAACAGTAGTCGTGAAATGAAGTCTGCCACCCCCCCACCACTCCCTTTAGCAAAATGAGTGTTTGCAAAATCAGTGACACAGTTAGGATTGGGGTGCCCGGTTTCACATTTATTTTATTTTAAATTTGTACATGTGTGCACACACAGAGAAAATTCTGGCCAGGACCGAAATGACAAGAAGCACCCCTGAAAGGAAAGGCGATCTTTGAAATAAATATTTTCGCTAACACAACTCAAAAGATCCTAGTGGTGCACATGGAGATATTTGCCCTCTCCCCCACTGCCCAATCCTCTGCACTGTGTGGAGTGGGTGGGGGGGGGTACTTCAAAGTCCAACTCCTCCTCCATCTCAGTGCCTAGTGCAAGAGAATCCGGTGGCATTCCGTCGACTTCTCATTCAGCCTCCTCCCAACCCCAGACAACAAAGAACTAGAGGTTGTGTGCAGTTCTTTGCAGCCATTGTTCACAGGCAGAAGAGGGGGAGTGAAAATGCAGAATAAAGTCATTCCTAGCAGCTGCAGCCACTTTTGAAAAGTAGGTGGAATTATGGGCATCCTTACAAGCATCCAGGTTTTTTTTTACATATTTGCCTCGACCTCCATAGGAAGAGATCAATCCCTTCCTTATCCTTGTGACTATTTCATCACCTGGAGCACCTGCCCCAATTTATTAACCATGTGACCTTAGTCTTTGCACACTTCATTGTATGGTGGGCACTTATTTATCTCTGGCTCAGAGCAGTAAGGTTTGGGAATATGAGTAACTGTTGTGCCTTCGGAGTCTCCTCTATGCCTTGGGTTGAGTTCGGAACTTGAATTAATTCTGAGTCTCCTACATATTCTGGACTGATTTTGTGTGGTGTGAATGTTCTCATTGTCCAAACTATGCCCACTATCTCCTATCTCTTCTGCCAGGCAAGAGAAAATTGCTGTTTTCCAGATTCTTAAGAGTGGCCTTTCGAGCATCTGAGGTTGCCTATCATAACAGGAAAGATGACCTAATACATGTGTTTCTTTTTCTTCTTGTGCTTCAAAGATATAACATGACAGGCAAAGGCTCATGCTTTCATTACCAGGTTGGTAGGTAATCTGCGTCCATCAGGAATAAACAAAACCTCTCATCCAAGGTTCTCTGTTCTCTTGCCAGACATCCAAGTGGAATATTGATTTATTCGTTCTAAGCTGAACTGCAGGAAACTAAACCGAATAAGTCCTAGAACACCTCTGAATCTGTGCAGTTTTAATATTTTCTGTTATTTCAAGAACCTTAATATTTTGGAATGCTCTTCCTTTGCCTTTAGAATGGATGAGATAGTCTGGATCTGGTTAAGGCACTGCTGAATGTTGTTCATCAAATTTCCTTTCTGCCCCACAACCCAACTCATGTCATGAAAGCTGCTGTGAACTTTTATCTGTCTTTATCTGTAAATATCCTGTTGGTTTCAGAGTTCTCCTAAATCTCATATGATATTGGGAGTGTTTCATAAGTAGCGGTGTGCTCAGTCACATCCATGTGACTTGATTTAGTATGGCTTCTTGTTCCAATTACACTGAGAAGACAGGGAATACACAAACCATTGGGGGGGGGGAGCTCTTGCTGCCAGCCTTTCTGAAGGCAGAAGCCAAAGCTATAATTTGAAGACATTGTGCTTTGTGCTTACATGTTATTAGGCCAAGGCACTCACGGGGAAATTGTATAGATGGGTCCAGGCACATACATATCCAGTAAAAGCTGCCCAGAAGGCTGAAGAAGTCTGTCCTTGGCAAAACTTTGTTCAAGCAACAAGGTTCTGAAGAATAAGCAAAATGAGGATGGGACGACATCCAAGATTTCTGTTCAAATTAATCCTCTGAGTTGGTGTAGAAAGCATTTGTATATTGAGAAGAGTTGGGTCCCCTGGATAATCTTTCTCAAAATTGCACTCCACTTACTCAGAGATGGAATCAAAAGCAACACATCCCTCATTAATTCTTAGAAATAACACCTTAATTGTGAGTAAGAAAGAGAGACTGCAGTATGGAATTGATATGGTACTGTTATTGTTACTTTTTGGACTGTTATTTTTTTACATTTGCCCTCAAAAGTGGATACACCAAGGTTTGATTTGCTGTTCTTTTTGCTGCGAAAGACTGCACAACTAAAGATTGTACCTTCACTCCAAAAAGTAGTATTTTGGTACCCCAGCCGACCACACCCCCAGAAGCGCACTTTAACCCACAGCATTTTGTACCACTGCTAGGGGGTGTGTTAAAATACTTCTGTTATTGATGCCCACTTTTAAAAGCCTCAAACGAGGTGTGACCCCAGAAAATTTGCACCAATTAGATTTGTGTCCCTTTTTCTGCCACTTCCTGTAGTTCTGTCTTGATAATAGTTTATGCTACTGAATTGGTGGCATACCGGCATGCTGGCACAATTTTTACTGGCTTTCCACCTACAATTACAATCGATTTTAAGAAGAAAAACTGCTACCTAGCTGCAACACAGGTATTCATCACAAGGGAAAAAAAACAGGGAAAAGATGTGCAGTAAGCAAGTCAGGATGGATGCACAGAAGTAAAATACTCCCCTGTCGCCGGGGCGCTAACTGCACATCAAACGTCACCTGACCACACCAAAAAATAGTGCGCATCATATTAAGATGCACAGATAATGGTAGTGAGACGGGGGCCTAGAGCAGCACCAGCACCAGAACAGGTCTCTCTTGGAGCACTGCGAGAATATGTATCTGAAAACCTATCTTTTTCGTGAGGCCTTTGGCGAAGTTTAATTTGGTTTTTCTTTTGCTTTGTTTTCCCCGCCATCGTAACCAGCACTTATTCTTCTCTCTTTTAATTGAGGTGCCATTTAGTTTTAGCTGTGTTTAGGGTGTTTTATTGCTTTGTCTGTTTGATTTTATAATTTGCTGCTTTTGCAGCTTTGTAAGCCGCTTAGAGTATACATTAGATAAGCGGGGTATAAATACAATAAATAAATAAATAAATAAATAAATAAATCTAGCTTGCATCCATGTCTGATAGATCTTCTATACACATGTGTTTTCCAAGCAATTTAAGATGGTTGCCACAGAACAGCTTCTTGTGGCAATGGATTTTAATTATTTTATTGATTATTTATATAGTTAATGTTGTGTTCCACATAATTTGTTTGGAATTATAGCCTGCTGCTGAAAAGACACCCATGAACATGCACCAACTTAGAAAATGAGTTTGTATTTGTTGAAAATGAGTTCGTATTTGTTGAAAACGTTGAAAATGAGTTCGTATTTGTTGAAAACTAAGTATTGAAAATAGAAAAAAGCACTTTTAACTTCTTTATCCATTAGAAATGCTGTGCCTAACCCCACGTTTAAACTATCCAGATCTGCTGTAGGGTCCCTATCAAAAATGACAATGTCCAAATTGGTCTCAATGAGCTTTTTTCCCTCTCTGGTGTCATGAGACCCATTATTGTCACAAGATTTCAGGTGTGAAGGGGGAGAAGCTGTTATCGCTGTCTCACATTTGGTGTTGTCGCTCTCTCTTACTCTCTCATATTTGTCACTTGGTGGCACCTGATGGTAATGAGCTATCTGAAGATCTGAAAAAATGAATTGTTGTTTTACATAAAGATGGCCTAGGCCAGTGGTGGTGAACCTTCAGCACTCCAGATGTTTGGGACCACAACTCCCACAGGCCTTTGTCACTGGCAATCTAGGCTTGGAATTCTGGGAGTTGTGGTCCAAATCATCTGGAGTGCTGAAGATTCGCCACCACTGGCCTAGGCTATAAGCAGATTGACAAGATCCTGAAATTGAGCTGCGGCATGGTGGTCAACACCATACAGTGGTTTAACAGGACAGGTTCCACTCAGAACAGGTCTCACCATGGGTCACCAATAGAGATGGGCATGACTAGGGAAAATGACGTTTTCGAGTTGTCGTGTGTCGGAGGCGGCCCGTGTCGGCTCGTTTCTGTTTTTCGCGAAACTTCGCAAAAATAGTCGTTTCATTTTTCGTTTTTCGTCTGTTGTTAAACTGGTTTAGGGGGGGTAGCGGGCTCCTGGAGGCACCTCTCTGGGGTGGGTGCCTCCGCTGGCCCACTGGCCCTGCTTTCCCTTCCCCGGTAGGAAGGGAAAGCAGGCTCCTGGAGACCCCTCATGGCATGGGGGGGTCTCCTCTCCTCACCTGCTGCTGCAAAAGGGCATGCATAGCCATATGGATATGCATACCAGTTGCAGACTAGTGTGAGACCAGTGCACTGGTGCATGACCGTCCGTCCAGGAGAACCCTGAGTCAAGACTGGGTCACTCGCACCCGCTGTGTCTCACAAAGAAGGGAATCGTACTTGCGTGTAGTGCAATGCAAGTAGATCTGGCTTAGGGGACAGCAGCTTAGCGCAAGGGCTAGGGTTAGGCTAGTTACTGGTGAGGTTAGGGTGGGGTAGTGGGGTGCACCTCTGGGTGCCTCTCTGACCCACTAAGAGGACAGTGTACTGTGGCGTATGGGTATGGAATCAAGGATTAGGGTTAGGGTTAGGGGGCTAGGGCAGGGTTTAGTGGGCTTTTTGGCACATCCCAGAAGTCTCAGTGGCCAAGTGGCCATGATGGCTCCAAAAATTTGCATGGTCACTCCCACATGGCCACTTGGCCAGCCCATCATTGCGCAGGTGTAACTAAAATAAAATAAAATAAAATCAATGGAGAGAGGACAGGGGAGGAGACATTTTGTTGCAAGAAAAACCCACTGCTACTGTAAAAATTCTGGCAGTTTTATAATAGCAATTTTCACATGTTTCTGTGATGCTTGTTGTGTGTTTTTGGATCACGATTTCAAAAAAAATATTGCGGTCGCCGCCCCATTTTGGATCCCCCGCCTGCACCGCATGGCATGGCGACTCGAGTCCGGCTGCCCAGGACAGGAGAGGGGGGGGAGGCCGGGGACCCCCCCTCCAGAAACCCCCCCTCCGGTAGGTGCCCTGAGCCCTCACTCAGGCAGGCATATTTTCACTGGCTTTTTGGCCCGGGATGGGGGGGGGGAGTTTTAAAACTTTTTTTCTGTGCCGCTTCCGCTTTAATTGTGGTGGCCGGCGGCCGGCGGCGACTTTGGCGGGACGACGAGGATGCATTGCCCGGCCTGCCCCCAGCGCAGCGCAGGGACAGGAGGGACAGGAGGAGAGGGGGGGGAGGCCGCGGGGACCCCTCTCCAGAAACCACCCCTCCGGTAGGTGCCCTGAGCCCTCACTCAGGGAGGCATATTTTCGCCAGCTTTTTGGCCCGGGATGGGGGGGAGTTTTAAAACTTTTTTTCTGTGCCGCTTCCACTTTAATTGCGGCAAGCAAGCCGGCGAGACTGCGACTTTGACGGGACGACGAGGATGCCCGTCCCCAGCGCAGCCCAGGGCCAGAGAGACAGGAGGAGAGGGGGGGAGGCCGGGGATCCCCCTCAAGGAGCCACCCCTCTGGTAGGTGCCCTGAGGCACAGCAGGCATATTTCCGCCTGCTTTTTGGCCGGGAATCGGGTTTTTTTTTCTTTTAAAAACTTTTTTTCTGTGCCGCTTGGCATCGCGGGATCGCCGTGATGCCAGGAACGACCACGACAAATTAGACCCATTTATTCGTTTGTTGGTTCGAGTTCGAGTTCTGGCGGAGTAATTCCCGTTACCGTTTCCGTTGCGTAACGGAAACGAGTAACAGAAACGGAAACAGGAATTCCGCTAAGTCGTGCCCATCTCTAGTCACCAAAGAAGTTGAGTGCCCGTGCTGAGTGTCATATCCAGAGGTTGGCTTTGGGAAATAGATATAGGAGTGCTGCCAGCATTGCTGCAGAGGTTGAAGGTGTGGGTGGGGATCAGCCTGTCAGTGCTCAGACCAGATGCTGCACACTGTTGTGTATTGATCTGTAATTGCTGGTTGAAGTAACTGCCTTCCTGTTCCAAAGGGAACAGGCCTATTGGTTGATTCTAGTTGCTGCATTTGGATCCTCGATTCTATTGGTTCCCGCCAAAAGGCAGCCTTGTGATTGCTTGTAATTGTTCCCTCCAAAATGTATCTTTTCCTAGCCAGTTCTGGTGCCTATAAATGTTACTCCCTCTCCCCAGTCCCCAGTCTTGTCTCTCCCTGATTAAAGAGCTGTTCACTAGAAGCTGTCTCCAGCCTGCTATGTCTCAGAGCTGAAATCACTGCTGAATCACTAACCCCACGCTACAATACTGGCGACGAGGATGGGATCCAGAATGCTGAGTAGCAGAGTCTCATCACGCTGACTCAGAGTCCGGATCGCAGCAGAGAACAAGACTCACCTGCTGGCTAGAAGACGACTCTGCCCGCCTGGAGAATGGAAAGTCCACGGGTCTTGGAGCCCTTCCAGCCATCGGAGCCCCACACTTGGGAGGACTATGTTGAGTGTTTCGAGTTCTTCGCGGTGGCTCAAGGAATCACAGATGCCAGCAAAAGAAGGGCCACATTTCTGAGTTGCTGTGGGCGGGAGACCTTCATGTTGGCCAAGGCACTGCTCGCCCCAGCAAAGCTGAGTGAGACAGCACTCACAGACATTTTCGCCCGGCTGACAAGCCACTTGGCACCTACCAAAACCCAGATGGCCTGGCGGATGGAGTTCCAGAAAAGGCAGCAGCAAGCCGGAGAATCTGTGGTTGCATTCCTGGCAGGACTCCGGGAGCTTGCTCAGCACTGTGGCTTCCCAAATCTTGAAGACATTCTCTTGAATCAATTTCTTGGGGGCCTCTGCAGCAAAAAAGCCCGAAGGTGCATTGTGGCAAAGGAAGATGTCACCCTTGCCTCCGCCTTGAAAGAGGCCTCTGCCACAGAGAATTATGAGCAAGAAGAGCTCAATGCCAGTGGCAAGACCACGAAGCTGCGGGTAGAGGCTGCCCATGCCATAGATGAGCCAGAGGCTAGTCCAAGCCAGAGCCCAGTCCGTGGTGTCGAGTTGGTGCATCAGGCGGATGCACGGCCCAAAGATCGCCGAGGCGCTTGTACAGGCTGTGGCGGACACCATGAGTGGAAAAGCTGCTGTTTTCGTGATGCTACGTGCAGGGCTTGCGGTAAGACAGGACACATCGGCTGGGTCTGTCGGTCAGTGGCAGCTGCAACAACGGAATCACCTAGATCAACGCGTCGCAGATCATCCACCATGACTCATCTCCTGGACGACTGCAATTATCTCACAGAGATCAACGGAGAAATCGTGCAGTTTCCGGCGCAGGGCAAATCATCAATCAGAGTGAAGATCGAAGGTCGACCATGCGACATGGAGGTGGATTCCGGATCTGGATTCACCATTGTCTCAGACCAGACTGCAAGGGGGCTTTTTCCTGGGGGTAAGTTCCCCTCTCTGGAACCATTCCCAGCAACCTTGCAATCATACACGGCAGGCCGCATCCACATTCTAGGAATGTGTGCTGTGAGGGTACAATTCCGGGAGAAACAGGCCGTGCTTAAATTGGTGATTGCACAGGGGAGTCGCCCCAGTCTTTTGGGTACTGACTGGTTTCCTGCCTTGGGGCTGAGTATATCTGGGCTCAACTCAGTCCAAACTTCCCCAGAGTTGGGCGAGGTATTAGGCCAAGAATTTGCTGAACTCTTTAGTGGAAAGCTGGGTTGTTATAAAGGGCCTCCAATTGACTTTGAGCTGAACCCCAGGGTGGCTCCAATCTGACTCAAGCCAAGGCGAGTGCCTTTTGCGCTGCAACCCAAATTTGAGGCGGAACTGGACAAATTGGTCAAACAGGGAGTTCTTTCAGCTGTGGACTCTTCTAAGTGGGAGACTCCTATCGTCACACCCCTTAAGGCGAATGGGGAAGTGAGGATTTGTGCAGACTACAAATGTACTATCAACAAGGCACTCGGGGGAAATTCATACCCCATTCCAGTCATCTCACAGCTGTTGGCAAAATTAGCTGGGGGGGAAATTTTCGCCAAACTTGATCTGGCTCAAGCTTACCAACAGCTGCCAGTGACTCCACAATCTGCGGAAGCACAAACGATCGTAAAGCACAAAGGGACTTTCAGAGTGAACAGGTTACAGTTTGGAATTTGTGTGGCTCCAGGGATTTTTCAAGGGCTAATGGAGCCCCTGTTAAGGGGTCTGCCAGGGGTCTTGCAATTTTTTGATGATGTTCTGATTGCTGGGAAAGACCCCCAGGAACTAGTGGGGCGTATCCATGCTGTGTTACTCAAATTTAAGGAGGTGGGGCTGCAGCTAAAAAAAGGAAAAATGCAGTTTTGGGGTGCCATCTGTGGATTTTTTGGGGTTTAAAATTGATGCAACAGGCATCCACCCCACTGACTCTAAAATTAAAGCCATTACTGAGGCACCACGCCCACAGAACAAGACGGAGTTACAGTCATTCCTGGGACTTCTTAACTTTTACCATTCATTCCTACCTCAGAAAGCTTCAATAGCGGAACCGTTGCATAAACTATTGAAGAAAAAGAGTGTGTGGCATTGGGCTCAGGCACAGCAGAAGGCTTTTGACACCTTGCGGGGCATGCTGACTAGCAGGAGTGTCCTTGCTCATTATGACGAGTCGAAACCTCTTGTTCTGGCATGTGATGCTTCTCAGTATGGGCTGGGAGCTGTGCTGAGCCATAGGGAAGCGGATGGGTCAGAAAAGCCCATCTCGCTCTATTCTCGTATGTTGTCGCCAACGGAGAGCAACTACGCACAAATTGACAAGGATGCCCTGGCAATAGTGGCAGGGATTAAAAAGTTTCATGACTATTTATACGGTCACCACTTCTTCCTTGAAACTGACCACAAGCCTCTGTTAGGATTGTTCCACCCAAACAAACAGACGCCACAGATTCTCTCCCCCAGAATGCTGCGATGGTCTATATTCCTGAATGGGTTCCAGTACACCCTGACCCATGTTCCAGGGAAAAGGTTGTGCCACGCTGATGCACTAAGTCGCTTGCCCCTTCCGGGTGTGTGCGATGCAGATCCTGCCCCAGCTGAACGAGTGATGATGCTGGAAACACTTCCGGGGGCCCCTGTAACTGCCACTGAAATAGCTGAGAGAACAAGGAAAGATCCCGCTCTCTCCCATGTACTCACTTGGGTGGGGAGGGGATGGCCAGGTGGCCCGCATGAGGAAAAATTTAGACCGTACGTAACAAGGCAACATGAGCTATCCCTGCATAAGGGCTGTCTCCTATGGGGAGACAGGGTGATCATTCCAGCACCACTGAGAAACAGGGTTCTGGATACACTGCACTTGGGGCATCCGGGAATGGTCAGGATGAAGTTGCTGGCCCGGTGCTATGTATGGTGGCCTGGGATGGACCAAGATGTTGAACGATGGGTACGGACGTGCAAGGCATGTCAGGAAGTACGCCCAGAAGTGGCCAGAGCACCAGTCCACTGGTGGGAGCAGACCCGGACTCCCTGGAGCCGGCTGCACTTAGATTTTGCTGGGCCATTCCAAGGAAAGGTTTTTTTGGTTATTGTTGATGCGTATTCTAAATGGTTAGAGGTGGCTATGGTTCCCAGCATGTCATCAGCTGCAGTCATCAAGGTGCTGAGACAGCTGTTTGCAATCCATGGGTTGCCGGAGACCATTGTCTCAGACAATGGAGCAGCCTTTGTATCCCAAGAATTCAGGGCATTTCTGGCTGATAATTTCATAAGAGGGGTTACCTCAGCTCCTTTTCATCCCTCATCCAATGGGCAGGCTGAGCGCAGGGTGCAGACAGCCAAAGGATCTCTTGCACGCTTGATGGAGGGTGACTGGTCAACGTGCATTGCCCGAATGTTGTTCTTGCAGCATGCGACGCCGTGTACTACTACGGGCAAGTCGCCAGCAGAGCTGCTTCTAGGTAGAAGACTGGTGACGGTGCTGGACTATGTCCACCCAGACAAAATGCCAAACCGCAAGGCTAGAGCACCTCCACAGGCAGAGAGCGACTCTACAAGGTATTTTGCTCCTGAAGATTTGGTCTGGGTGAGAAATTATGCCAGAGGTCCCCTGTGGGTGCCAGGGGTGATCACCAGAGCGTCTGGGCCAGTCTCTTATTACGTGACCATTGAAGATGGCAGGGTCTGGTGTAGGCACGTGGACCAACTGAGGCGCAGAGCGCCCAGTAGAGTTGGTACCGGTATGGGTGAATTGCAGCCTGAGAGTGACACTACCCCCATTAATGAGTCCCAGCTGCAAGACCAGAGCGGAGATGCCCCAGGAATGCAGGTACCAGTGACGTCAGCAAATGAATCTACTCCTGCAAGTCCTCATGGCGCTGAGGAACAGATCAGGGACACTGAGTTGTCTGAAACCCCCTCCGTGTCAGACGAAACTATTACAGTAGACTCTCCACCACAGACACTGCCTGCTGAAGCCCCTGCAACACCCGTAGTCAGGAGATGAACTAGAAGTCGCAGGGCCCCACAATATCTAAAGGATTACGTGTGCTGTGCCCACCAGGGGGGGAGGGGTGTTGTGTATTGATCTGTAATTGCTTGTTGAAGTAATGGCCTTCCTGTTCCAAAGGGAACAGGCCTATTGGTTGATTCTAGTTGCTGCATTTGGATCCTCGATTCTATTGGTTCCTGCCAAAAGGCAGCCTTGTGATTGCTTGTAATTGTTCCCTCCAAAATGTATCTTTTCCTAGCCAGTCCTGGCCCCTATAAATGTATCTCCCTCTCCCCAGTCCCCAGTCTTGTCTCTCCCTGATTAAAGAGCTGTTCACTAGAAGCTGTCTCCAGCCTGCTATGTCTCAGAGCTGAAATCACTGCTGAATCACTAACCCCACGCTACAATACACACTGCATCAATTTGGTTTGCACACAAGGTGATATAGATGTTTATAACCTTGTGTGATTGCATTGGCACTATGTTTTCAATGTTAGTTCCATCACTCATACTTTTACATGGAATTTTACTGTCTTTTTAACTGTTTGCACTCTCTTGTAGCTTTAATGTAATATCTATTAATGCTGTAAGATGTCCCTCAATTCCCTGTTCTCAATGCTTGAACATGTCTTAATTATACTGGACTGTATATTATCAGACAAAAGAATTTTTTTTACCCAGTGAGTTGTTAGTTTGTGGAACTCCCTGCCACATGATGTGGTGATGTATGCCTGGTCTGGATGCCTTCAAAAAGGGATTGGACGGATTCCTGGAGGAAAAGTCCATCACAGGTTACAAACCATGATGGTGAAATCTCCAGTCTTAAAACTGGGGTACTTCAAGGGCCAGATGCAGGGGAGTGCTATCAGGAAACAGATATCTAGTCTTGTGCACTCCCAGACGCATTTGGTGGGGCCACTGTGCAATACAGGAACATAAGAACATAAGAAGAGCCATGCTGGATCAGGCCAAAGGCCCATCTAGTCCAGCTTCCTGTATATCACAGTGGCCCCACCAGATGCGTTTGGGAGCGCATGAGACTAGATATCTGTCCCCTGATAGCACTTCCCTGCATCTGGCCCTTGAAGTACCCTGGTTTTAAGCCTGGGGAATTACACATCTCCATCATGGTTTGTAACCCGTGATGGACTTTTCCTCCAGGAATCTGTCCAATCCCTTTTTGAAGGCATCCAAGCCAGATGCCATCACCACATTCTGTGGCAGGGAGTTCCATAGACTAACAATGCGCTGGGTGAAAAAATATTTTCTTTTGTCTGTTCTTACTCTCCCAGCCCTCAATTTGAGTGTATGCCCCCTAGTTCTGGTATTTTGTGAGAGGGAGAAGAGCTTCCCTCTCTTCACTTTACTCATGCCCTGCATTATTTTGTACGTCTCAATCATATCCCCCCTCAGGTGCCTTCTTTCCAGACTAAAGAGCCCCAAATGTTTTAGCCTTTCCTCATAAGGGAGGTGCCCCAGCCCAGTAATCATTTTAGTCGCTCTCTTCTGCACCTTTTCCAGTTCCACTATGTCTTTCTTGAGATGCGGTGACCAGAATTGTACACAATACTCCAGGTGCGGCCTTACTATTGTTTTGTATAATGGCATTATAATGTTGGCTGTTTTATTTTCAATCCCCTTTTTGATAATCCCTAGCATGGGATTGGCCTTCTTCACTGCTGCCACACATTGGGGAGACACCTTCATCGAGCTGTCCACCAACACACCAAGATCTCTTTCCTGATCCATCACGGATAACTCAGAGCCCATGAGTTGATAGATAAAGTTATGATTTTTTGCCCCAATATGCATTACTTTACATTTGGCTACATTAAAACGCATTTGCCATTTCGTAGCCCATTCCCCCAGTTTGGAGAGATCCTTCTGGAGCTCTTCACAATCTTCTCTGGTTTTTACCACACGGAAAAGTTTTGTGTCATCTGCAAACTTGGCCACCTCACTGCTTATCCCTGTCTCCAGGTCATTTATGAACAGATTGAAAAGCACCGGTCCCAGGACAGATCCCTGGGGCACACCGCTTTTCACCTCTCTCCATTGTGAAAATTTCTCCATTGTGAAAATTAAGCTGGACTAGATGGGCCTTTGGCCTGATCCAGCATGGCTCTTCTTATGTTCTTATGTTCTTATCCCTTATTACTGTAAGCTGCCTTGGGTCCTTTTCCAAGGAGAAAGGTAGGGTAAAAATATTCTAAGATTAATTAAATAAATAAAAATACTAACTAATCTTTTTCATGCAACTTTGAAACTTCATCTCATTCTGCTTTGTCTTCAGATCTACATACATCTATACACCACATTGTAAGCTGCTTGTAGGGAGAGATTTTTTTTACTGCACATGCAACAGAACTTAATTTCTTAATACTATGAATAACAATTATGGTTATTATTTCTACATCATCAACATACATGACACTTGACAATAGACATGAGTAACGATGGCAGAACTCTATCCCATGGAGAGCTTAGAGTGTAAAATCAGTAAGAGTTAGCAGGAAAGCCCAAGGCAATCAATGGAGCAGACCCATTGGTATACTGAAGCTCTGTTTCAGCAAGAGATGAAGACTAACAGAAAGCAAAAAAAAGAATTTGAAAACACAGTCGATTAAAGGTAACAATAATCAGGGAGCTACAAGTTACCAAACATACACAAAAATCGTCCAATCTGAAGCTAGCAAAGTAAAAAAGTTTTTATGGTGATGGCATTCCAGCAACTCTGACATCATTTCAACACAAAAAACCCCCACTTACTTAACCATAAAGTAGAACAGAAGGATAAGATACAATTCTCTGGACAGTGATAGGATATGTCCAGCAGATAGACAAAACCACTTGTGTGTTAGGTCTGTATTTTCATTGGTACCCCCTTCCACTCCCCATACCATCAATTGACTTTCCTTTTGAAGTGCCAGCAAAATTAAATCTAGTCATCATATTTCTGAGTTCCTATCATAGATCACCATTAGAGATGGGCGCTTGGTGACTGGACAGACAGCCAAAAAGGATGTGGAGAGGAGTGTACTCAGGCTGGTGAGTGGGGAGGCGGTTGGGAAGGCAGAGAAAGTGAATGTGTTGCAACGGTGGTGCCGCACGTATGAACTGGCACGAACCTCCAAAATGAGGTTCATGCCAATTACTTCACAAAACCGATAATCTGAAACTCAGAAAGCATCTCAGTATCTGTTCCTCGCATGCTTGTGACTAGTGTCAATCCATTTGGAGCTAATTCTAATCTAGTTTAAGTGGAGTAACACCAACAAGTAGAGATTAATGTGGATCATCAATGAAAGGAGATATACTGTATCTAGAATAGAGATGGGCACAAACTTTGGTGGTTCATGCCAGTTGATCCTCTGGAACAACAGGTGTTTGGTGCTTCCCAGCCTGACCTCCTCTAGTGGGAACCTGTTCAGAGGCAGCCCCCGCCTCCCCCCCCAGCTTCCCTTTCTGACCTCTTCTGGGCACTGCGAGTGCATGTCTGCCAGAGGAGGCAGGGCTGTTCATCCGAAGGGAAAACTGGGACAAACCACTTTTCATCCCATCATAATGTCATAGGAGCTAGGTAAGCAATAATGTTTTGGGTTGAGTGACATCAGTGCGGCACGTGGAGACACAGATGACAGGCAAGAATGACATGGCATTGGCAAGACAAAATGAATAAATGACGATCTTCAGAGTCTACATATAAAGCTACCCCCCAAAACATTAACATTTGATTGTAAGGCAGTGTAAATCTCGAAGCTACTAAGTGGAAGGTAATTAGAATTACCATGGTTATTACTTGGCATTTCTACAAAGAAGACATGAAAGTCAAATGGCATTACTGCCATTTGATGTCCACGGCTGCCATTTGGTGAAACTGCCATATGGACAGCCTTTTACTGGCAGTTTCAGCAATCCAGACTCGATAAAATAGGGATCCACTTGTACCAGTTATTGCACACCATTAAGCTCTACTCACATAAGAAAGGCAAAGCGATGTTAGGCAGTTCTGTAGGTACTGTTTAGGGGCTAGACCTCGCTTCTGCACACTGTGTACGCACATGCATTCAATACAGAAATGTGTCCACCATTTCTCCTGATCCTCAGAAGGAAATTCATTCTCCATGGAGCCATGTAAATACTTTTTTTTACATCTGTGATTTCTAAAGAAAAAGTAGTTCTCTTGTTTGTGGGGAAGCAGATGAAGGGATTCTGGGGAAGGATGCAGTTCATTGGATACTACCCTGGGAATAGTCCTATGAACAAATGTCCTGGGACAAGTCACACGATGAGGTCTTCTTACAAATACGTGGTGGCCTCCCTGCTTTCTCTTTCTTTAGCTTGTGCAACGGCAACATTGATGTACTGGAGCCACTCCTCGGCGTTCTTTTCATCCTTGGCCTTGAGAACGTATGTTTTGCTATCTGTGAAGATTTCAAAGGCCCGAGGAAGGCTGCGATCCCTCCGCTTTTTGGGCACCACTTTGACACTCTGGACCTTACTGAGCTCAATAGGGCAGTCATCCGGGTCATCTTTCTGAAACAGAGAAATGTAATTATTCAGAAAATACCCAGTGGCACATTAAATGATAATGAGCTCTGAGGCAATATATGTCAACATTTACATGATTGCCAGGTATTCAGGGTTAACGTATGCCATACTCTTAAACTAACTGAATCCGAAAGTTGAGTGTCTCTGGATGACTGAAAATCTTCACAGACATCTCAACTCTTTTATCTAATGAAAATTCACAGGTTAACTGGGTTGGGTTGAGGAGACCCATGGCATTTACGTTGGTAGAATACCATTACAAGTGTTTAGAGGAAATATACATTCAATATGTTCTAGGGGAAAAAAATCTCTCTTAAATACATAATTTGTTTCACTGGAGCCAATATTTTGGAGCTGGTGCTTGCTGACACAACAATAAATGCAGCACAGTTGAATGTTTGAGTTGTTTCTTTTTCACTATTAGCACATATGTTACAACTCTTAAACACAATCCAGAGAAGTATGATTTTGGCAATTTTCCTACTAGTTTTTTAAGCAGCGTTAATACACGGGAAAGATGACCGAGTGATAACCCTAGGCTATGATGTAGTGGCCCCTTTGCCATTTAACTCTGTTAAAAATTGTGGTAGAGAGGTGGCTAATTAGCATAGGAAAAACTGGAGAGACCAGTGGAGGTTATTAGTCTCATATGACCCCATAGAAGTAATTAACAAAAAGAGAGATGGAGAGATTTTTCTCATTTATGATCCCAGATTTTCATTCCTTTTATGTATTCTCTGAGAGTACCAACTGAGAAGAAATCAGGACAACCACTATAGAGGAGTGGTTCCCATCTGTGGGTAACCAAAGTGTTATTCAATTGCAGTTCCTAGACTCCTCAGCTGGCCCAGCTGTTAGTGAAGGCTTCTAGAAACTGCAGTCCAAGAACAACTGAGTTAACCAAGGTTGGGAACCATTGTTCTAGACTTAACCCACAAAACATACTCCCCTTTCTTAAGAGTCACAGGCTGCAACTACACCGACAAGCCAATTCAAAATAATTTGGCTTTGCTGTGGATTGATCCTATGATTCAGTTTGCTTTTAGAGATTACACAGGGGCATGTATTGATTTGAAGCCAGTGTTCATACTGCCTCCTCAATGTGATCTGCATTTCATCTTACAAGTCCTTCCTTCCTTCCTTCCTTCCTTCCTTCCTTCCTCTGTTCCCACCTTTGCCAATCCTTTTATGGTTTGCTGTCAAGCTGCTTAATTTTTAGTATTAGGGAAAAGGCAGCAGCTTTCCAAAAATTATTCATAACATACATAGAAATGTGTGCTCACACATATAATCTTTTGTATTTTGCTGGGATTCTTCTATTTTGTAGCAACTTTCGGGGGGGGGGGGTTGTCTGCATTGACGTGATCTAGCACTAAACTAATACAGTGGACCCTTGTATAACAAGGTTTGTATAACATAAATTTGTACAACATAAAACATTCCAGAGATAGGGGAAATTTGCTTAACAGGATCACCTATGGGGCAAATGTGTACAACAGAAAAATTGAAACACCCTGTTTTCAATGTATTCCTATGGGAAATTTGTATAAAGGAAACTTTGCTTAACATCATTTCATTTGGAACGAATTAATTCCTTTATACAAGGTACCACTGTATATCAAAACATTGACTCAGTGCTACATTTGTTTATTCAAAAAAATTTAAAAATTGGGGACACTTGAAGAACAGATTATGGCAGAGGTTGTTCCCATAGTTCCTAAAATCACACCATGACTGCATAAAACACCACAACAACACCCAGACAGAAACACCTCCCACGCTTTTGAGAAGAAGACAATTGATTGCATGGAGAAAAGTCAGTTCAAAACAGTAGAAGCTCCCAGAGGCAGAGAAAAAAACCCTGAGCATTGGGAGCAAAAAGGGTTGGATTGATTGAATTCGTCCTTTATGAAAAGAAAATTGAATTAATGAAAACAACTCCTGTGGTATTTGATGAAAACAACTCCCATGGTATTTGACTGTGTTGTCGCAACCACACTGCGCAATAAGGAACCACTTCAAAGAGCTTTTTAAACCTTAATCGCGCAGAAGGACTTTGAAATTAAAGGGATTTCCCCCAAACTTACAGATTTGCCTTTGCGAAAGAGAAGTTGATTGCTAGCAAGAGTAAAATAGCGGGTTTTCCACCTTTTGATGAACTTCCATCGGACTTGCTTTTCCTTCAGCTTGCCTTCGATCAAGGGTTGGCCATCTTGATTCACCACTAAAGAGAAGTGTTTTTAAAAACAGTTTTTATTGTTGCATACTGCATACTTGGCTTCTGCTTTTGCGGTTTAGACTTTACAGTAACCTCAGGAGGCTGGCACCCAGAATGTGTCATCTTTATAAGTCACTTGATTATATGTCAACAAAGCAGTAAATCATAAAGTGAAGAAAGCATCCATGCGTCTAGAAAAACTTTTCATGGGAGCAGTTAGATTATCTCTAAAAAGTCACATCAAACAAATTTGTTGTCTCATTTAAATTTGGTCACAATTTTGCATTGTTTGTTGGAAGTGAGTAACAATGCAACCATGCCTACCCAAGTAACAATGTGGCTACAGGGACAAGAAAGGTAAGAAACTGCTGAGGCTACCTTGGTATTTCCTTCTTTGTTCTATCTAGTTTCCTGCTTTTTACCAAACGATCGCACTCTTAGATCTGCCTTCACTTCCACCAAATCTTCCTTCTTAAGCCTCCTTCTTAAGCATTTTTCTCTGTTGATCAGGCCTGTAACTTCCTTGACAATACTTCTATCTTCATTCAAGACAGTATTTGATAACCTGGTTCTAAGCACCAGGTTCCACACATGGTAAAAGTGTTTGATTAGTCAGAAACGAGGTAGATCAAAAATTTTCCTTGGTTCACCCACAACCACGTCCATGTTCTCCTCTGCTGGCTTCTCTACAAGAGTTCTGTCAAAGTGTCAGAGAAGTAGTGGAATGGAGGATCTGAGCACAGATTCACCCTAGCCTAGAGGGTAACTTCTGATTGGTCCCTTCCAGGTGTATACTAGCTAAATGTTAAGTACTTAAGTCAAAACACATAACCACAGAGATGACTACTTCCTGCTTATGCAGCATCCCCGCCCCTCCCAGCAACATGATCTGCTTCTTTATATATGACTTGGGAGTTACACAATTAAAAGAAGATGTTGCTTATATTCCAGAATTTTTTTTGAATAGGCATAAACTTTCACATGGTTTGACAACTGAACCTTTTTACCACCGGAGGAGCAGTTCTAGGAAAAGATCTAAACATGTGCTTTGGGGACATTATTCAGATTTGCCCAATTAACTTTCCCAGTTACAAAATATTTGGTTTCCAATTACCTCACAGAATGCTAAACTTTGAAAAGCATTTTTGTTGGTTATTTTTGGACAATAGGACATGGTGTTTAAACTTTGAGCTCAGTAAAGTCTTTGGAAATTTTATTTATTGTTGTATTTATTTAATTTTTATCACAGTTTATTGCACTGAAGTTGGCGCTTCAGTTGATTTTTTGTGGCCCAGTGATGATGAGTCTTAGTAGTGTGGTCTTACATGAGACATTCTAGTATGTCAGGAAGGGATATGATAGCCATAGTCAACTTTCCATTTTTAGCTTTCATTGGGAGTTTGTGTGGATAAATTCATGGATATAGAGTAATGTCAACTTAAAAGGACACTCTTCCTAATAAGTTGCCACAATATCAATCAGTTTAAAAAAGTAAAGTTATAGGATTACAATAAACAGACACATAATACCTTTGCAAATACCAATCCCTGTTTAGCTGGGAGGGAGTTCACAGATTCAGATTGCTCAAGACTTGATGCTGATTTCGCTTTCAAAATTTCATGACCAAGAGCTTGGTCTCTGAAAATCCAGAGACCATGTTTGCTGAAAGCAATCAGGGTTAGAAAAACACACATACTGCTGCTCTATGTTTTTTTTACAGCAGAATATGAATGTGTGAATATGCTTTACAGAACTGTTTGATAATTCCCTGGAAATTTTGGCAAGATATCAATCTTGTGGCACAGTGGTTAAATGACGGTACCGCAGCTAAAACTGTACTCACGCCCTGGGGTTCAATCCCAGGTAGCCGGCTCATGGTTGACTCAGCCTTCCATCCTTCCGAGGTAGGTAAAATGAGTACCCAGCTTGCTGGGGTGTGTGTGTGTGCACAATGTGTAGCCTGCATGCTGTAATTAAACTGTAAACTTCCCAGAGACTACTTGAAGTGATATGGGGTAGTATATAAGCCGAACACCTTCTGGAGGATTATCACTACATTACTGCCTTTAAATAAAGACTGGTGTGTTTTTGTTTGATTTATTTGTTTTTACCCTCTAAAGAAAGCCTGTCTTTTGACTTTGCTTATTTAACTTTTACTACCTTAAGCTCCCCAAACATCTCCCTTCCCAGGCCACAAAGCTGCATCAATATCTACTTTTTGAATTTTGTTTGTTGGCTTATCTATCCTACCGTGAGCCACTGCTCAAACTCTGATGATGTTTCATGCAAATGTTACTTAGAAGAAGAAAAACAGACGTGTTAATGGATTATGATAATGCTATCCAACATATTTCCCTAAATGGATGGATGTATGATTGCAGCCTTAACCTTAACCTCACATTTAGCCTAGATGTACATAGCACTGCAGCTCTTTTGCTCTTCAAAGCAACTGGCAGTTAAAATCTACTGGTGATCTACTGCAAATCACTGGGGAATCCACTAGCACAGTGGTTCCCAACGTGGGGGTCGGGACCCCTTTGAGGGTCGAACGACCATTTCACAGGGGTCGCCATGAGCCAGTGAAGAAAAAGGCACAGATGGCTTGGGTCTGGAGGAGGAGGTGGAGGAAGGGGGGGGGAAGAGTGAGTTACAGCTTGATAGGTTGGAAGGGAGGTCAGTCAATGGCACCCAGGTCTGCCATTGGCTGAGGGTGCCTGTAGAGGGAGGTTCTGTATGTCACCTGCAGCAGTGGCCTGCGAAAAGGGGCTTGTGGCCTCTTCCAAGCAGGGCAAGGGGGTCACCACAATACGAGGAACTGTATTAAAGGGTCTCAGCATTAGGAAGGTTGGGAACCACTGTACTAGCATATCTCAATTTGCTTTCGGACTGTTCTCACTTTAATCCAATTCCCAAGTTCCTGGAACCTCTGCTCTTAGTACCTACATTGAACTGTTGATATAAATGTCATCTAAATTCATGTTCATGTAGAAAGGATTCAAGAGAATAGATGTTTAAATATTTGTCTAACTCAACAGTAAATATTTCTCATGGTATATGAGAAGTCCCTCAACAATGTAAAAATGTTGGCTGGAACTCAAATATACGCATCTTCTGCACACACAATCTCTTCCTTCATCAGCAGTTTGGCATGTGATGCAGCAGAAAGTGGGAAAGAGGTGGTAGAATACTGAAGGGAGAAAAAAGATGGTATCGTTCCAAATGACTGACAGGACGTATCACTTTGGAATGTTCTCACACATTTAAAAATGCGGTTTCAAGCAGAAATGAGTACCTCCAGAAGAAACAGTCAAACCCAGGTTTCTCTCGGCTATGGTACTTTTTTTATTTGCAATGTATTTTTAAAAAAAAAAATCAAAGGAAAATATTCAAAAATTTCAGCAGTCAATTATAGGCTGAAGTGTTTTCAATCTGCAAAAAATCTGATGAGAGCAAGCATGGGGTAGTGCTTAGACTATCTCATTTGAGACAGACATGCCTGGTGAAAATCATCCTGCCAAGAAGTTTGCATCTAAGAATAGTTTCCTGGCAAACCACATCTTTAGTCATGTTTGGACTTTTGGTTCTTGCTTTGAAGAAGTGGATAATTGTCCACAAAAGCTTGCAATGAATTGTTTTATTGTTATTTTTATCAGTGGCCTATAAAGATACTATCTACAGCCTAGTCTCGCATTTGTATTTTGTAACACTCACAAGGCTCCCCCTTTTCATTTCAAAGCAATTAGGATAAAATTCATAGAAGGAAATCAAGCCACAATGCATTGTCTTTCCTAAAAGATACATTAGCCACTAACAAATTTATATTGCTTGCAGATCATTGTTTGGGTGTGGGGCTGGAACAAGAAAGGAATTAACGAATCTTCCAACAACAATTTTGACAGATTTCTCTGCTGGTTCCAGCAGCCCAGGCAGCACCAATCTGAACCCTGTGTACAATCAGTGCCAGTGAGGAGATGGGCTGAAGCTACATTTGAGGCCTCGTGAGATTTGAAAGGTCTGTCTCTGACATGTTTAGGAAAGCTGGACTGTGACTAAATCACCACATGTATTGATAAAGTATTAATTTCATTTAATATTTAAACTTTAGTGGTAGTTAGTCTAGAGCCTCACTGGGTTGTTCTCTAGTCATTAGAAGTGCTCTTTAATCAATAGAGTATGAAAAATGATAATCTTCTTTCAGCTTGGACATAATCTAAGTCAACATAATGTAAAAGGTATATTGATTGATTCTAAAGCTACTTTCTTATAAATCTCCAGCACAAACTGGAGGTTTCTGGACCTGTGTGACGATAATTATGCACTTTAAAATGGTGAACAAAGAATGACATTTTCTTGTATTCTCGAAGGCTTTCACGGCTGGGATCTGATAGCTGTTGTGAGTTTTTTGGGCTATTTGGCCATGTTTTGGACATTTTTCTTCCTGATGATTTGCCAGACTTCGTGGCCAGCATCTTCAGAGGGCAAGGAGATCAGGGAACTAGGAGTTATCTCTGTGCTGGATGCTTTGAAAGACCAGTCTTAACACAGTCAACTTATTTGATGGGATGCCTGAAAATTTTCTTTTTCAAGACAAAGAAATTGATCGAAAAAGGAATATTCTTTTAAATAGTAAGAAGTTTTCACTCTCTGAAAAATGCAGTGGGCAACTGAGAAAGGCACTTGGAAATTCCAGATTTGGCAGCTGAAATTGTCAAGATACAGAATGTCCCGAAACTCATTTCAGCCAGCCTTGCATTTCCTCACACTGTCTCCAAAACGCCTCTCTTTTTCTCTTTTCAGATTCTTTTCTTTGAGTTGAAGTAGTATGTTAGTCTCTGAAAGCATATGCAGACAAAGCCAAATACAGAAATGGAGTAGCACCTTAGAGACTACAGGAAACTCTATGAGTCAACTATTGCTCACTACTCAAACAGATGATATGTGGGAAACGTGGCCTCTTAGCACGCACATACAGACCCCTACATAGATCGTGCTTTATTTCCTTCTGCCTTTGTGGTCTCAGGGACTAGTTCTACTAATGGTGCTTTGTAGCACTTAATTACAGAATATTGCATGGGAGGGGCTGACAATGTTTTGTTTGGTTGCTTGCTTCTTTATTGGAAAAACAAACATCTAAACACTAAGAAAGGTTTTGTTGGAGTCCCAGTAGTCTTGGGGGGGGGGGAAGAGATGCATGCTACAACAGGTATGGTCAAACTACCCCTAGGACTAGTTTCTTGTGGCCCTTGAGCTTATTAAAAGCTCTCATCAAGTGGTCAATTCATGATTCTGTAAGAGCTCTCTCTCCTCTGGCAGATGGAGAAGATGGAGATATAAAAGAGAGAGGAGGCACGTGGAAGAGAAATAGAAGAGACCTGTGGAAGAGAAATAGAAGGCATGGGTGTGCAGGCTCGTCTACTGCTGACTCTGGCTGACTCAACCATTGCTGCAACCCCCTACTCATTATCATTGGAAGAGTATACCTACAAATTATACAAGGAGTATAGCCATTAGCATAAAAAACTTGCTTACTTCTTTCTAGGAACCCTGGGGTTACTGCTGGAAACAGAATCCATCAGCCATACTCTCCTTCTGTCCTTCCCATCTGTAAAATATACTGTGCTATACTCTTGTGTTGTGCATTTCCCATATATATTTCCCATTGTGTTACATGTAACTAGCTGATGCTCTTTAGGGGTTTGAAACACTGGGGATGATTATTGCTCTTTAAAGGCTAGAGACACTTAAGGATGATAACTATTCCTTTAGAAGAAATAGTCTCTTACAAGTTGGAGAAGCTGTCTATGGTCAACACGATACAAGAGTTCCAGATAATATTTGGCTTCTTTCCACACTACAGACTGGTGAAACCAAACGGAGCTGCCAATGATGATCCAATTGTGTATGTTGGGGGTGGGTTCGTTCGGTACATAAAACATATGATCCGTCTTACCTTTGTAAGCTACCTTGAGTGCACTTTTAATGTAAGCTACCTTGAGTGCATTTTTAATGAAAAGAATTAAAAGCATATGTGTGTACCCTGGAAATATATGTGACGTGTCACCAATGACTTGATCAGATTTATATTAAAGATATGCTAAGGTGATTTAAACAATGGTGTATAAGCCCCTTGTGGTTTGCTCTGGCTTTAACACAGAAATAGTTATCCTTTCCAGATTCAAAACATATTTAATCTTAATAAAAAATTTAGAGGCTGCTTTTTCTTTGCCCATATTGCTTCTTTCTGCCCTCATGTTTGGTTTGTTTTTCTTGTCTCCTTCCTTCCTTCCTTCCTTCCTTCCGGAAAACCAAACAACATCCTGGTGGTTTCACAAGAGTGCAACCCACATTCAGCTGAATAATGACACTCTCCGGGCTGATAACTTATGGTCTAATGGAGTTTTCTCCCTCTGGACATGCTCCACATGGATTGGACTATAATTGACATAATCCTCAATCAATATGGTTGCTTTGGCTGGTGATGATGAGATATGTAACCCATCTATGTCTGGCTATTGCTTTACTTAAGGCCCATGGTAGGTGAACGATTCTGCCTCTAGTGGTTGAGGTATTTGGGAGGTTGTAGTTAAAGGGAGGGAAAAGCTTCAAAGCATGATGACTGGTTGGGTAGCTTTCTTTGGTAGATTCATTTTCAAAGTGAAGACTCAAGCTGCCTATAAAAATATGCTCCCATCTGGCAGAAGACTACTAAAAATAATGACAAGGATAATAAGCACCTCTATTTCTTTCTTTCTTTTGCTATGACAAGCAGGAAATGAACAAAGAAACCCCCTTTATGCAGTGACTTTTCAAATGTCAAATATTTTGATTCAACCATTCCATACTAGAGTGGCTCGCCAAGTTATATATATCCTCTCTTTCAGAAGTAGCTATTTTAAAACAATAACAAAGAGACAGACACTAGCAAACCTTTATAGTCAAGTCTTAAACAGACACTTTGTACAATTTTCTGTGTACATTTTTCCCCTGGCCCCCAAAAGTAACTGTCAAAAGAAGTCACAAAATTCTGTTTGTGAAATTCGAGATGTTACAAGTCTATTCAGATATTAAAGATACAGATTTGAAGGGCTTTGACAAAACCGAATTGTAGGCTTCTCACTAATTCCCTTCCCTTCCCTTCCTTCCTTCCTTCCTTCCTTCCTTCCATTTTTGTACCAGCTGTCTAGCAGACTGCTACTCTAAGCAGTGTAGAACAAAAATAAAAACACAATTTACAAAGGCATATTCTAATATAAAAAAGCAAGATTCAACCATTCCTTCATAATAAATCAATAAATCACTGTAATCAAAATCATTTTAAAAACTACCCTTATTTAGTGTTGGGTCTCCAGCTAATATTTGATTTGAAAGCAGTACATCCACTACAATGAATCAGATTACTTGGGGTCGGGGAATAAGCACTGCAGAGAACATTTTATTTCATCACTGATGGCTACATTTTTGTTCCTGTGTCTATTGTATTTCTCCCCTTTCCCAACCTAAATCCCAGGGGCTGAAAGGAAGAGAGAAACTAGGTTTGAGGAGAAAAAAGTAAATATATTTATACGAAGTGCTGAAAATAACAAAACACTGTATTTCTATCAAAAGACTGATGAAGCTGCTATGATGAGCAGCAAAATGTTTCGGTTTCTCAAGAAAAGTCTAGTTGCCATGACTCAGCTGCCAGAAAACACTGGGAAGTGCCTCTGAGATGGTGCAAAAACGTATGTCAAAAGCAACGACAGCTTCCAAAATCTGTGAATTTCAACCACCAGCATATGGTTTGCTGCTTCTTCTGGAAAAGTCAAAGGTATTGCCTGGGCCATAACTATGCTGGTAGAAGGATGAAGGGCTGAGTAGTTCAACACATCTGTAGGGTGCTTAGTTGGAAGGGTACTCTAAGAGGTCACATTAAATCTCTTGGGAAGCGTGTTTAAGGGTGGGGGAATATATGCTCCCAGTGCGACAGGGGAATTTTTTTTTAGCATATAGGAAATACATGATTGTATTTACATGGAAACCAAGAATATTAATTTCAGTCTGGGTAAATGTGCTTATGATTTCAACCATAATATATTCAGTCCGGACACTGCAAAAAAATAAAATAAAAAAATAAATTTAAAAAAACTGCTTAATTGAGCAATGACACAGTCTAGATCTTACCATTGACCAGATGTGCTGCCAAGTAAAATGAATCCACTTCCCTTTAAAAAGTGGCACAAAATTAATTTTGATTTCTGAAAAACTTAGTTTGGTGAAATGCAGTGAAAAACCACTTCACATATAGAGGCACATGGAAAGCTCTCTTGAGGTTAATGATTTTTTTTTAAAAAAAACTGTAAAATAGGGAACAGCCGCTATTTAAATGTTCTCCAAATTCCCTAATTGCTAGCTGTTTCTATCCTACTGGAGGATTTCAATGGATTCACATCTTCAGATGGCAACTCATTTTAAGTGGCATCTGTTTTTCCTCTTCATATCTCCATCTGTTCAAAATAGTGAAATATTTCCAGGGTAAACAAAGTGGTCCAAAAGAAAGACGGATGGAACTCTATTTAATTGGGCCACATCCGAAAGAATTGGAAAATAGTCACACAACAAACAAAGCAAAGAATGCTGCTTATACAGCCCCCTGTAACACTTAAAACATTCTCTGGACGGTTTACAATTTACTGCCTGCTACACGTTGCCTCCCAGCAAGCCAGGTACTCATTTTACTGACCTCAAAAGGATGGAAGGCTGAATTACCCATGACTGAGCCATAACTGAAACCCAGGTTGTGAGCAGAGTTTGGCTGCAGTACATCAGTTTAACCACTATGCCACAATATATCCATTCGATATATGTGAGAGGCTTCAACAAATGTATCAACCCAGTTCTCATACTTGTGATGCTGTGCAGGACTGCATTATCACAATTAATTGATAATGGCCCCAGCCGTGGCCATTTTGAATTCCATGATGGATGAAACATGGAACAGAAATGTACTGTACCAACTAAATGATGGAAGAAAGTTACAACACAACCATAGTGACCAGATATATAAAATTTACTAGAGGTATATGGAAGTTGAGTCATGGCTACTGGACTTCTTTTTTGAGAGATAGAAACGTTTCACTCTTCATCCAAACAGCTTCATCGGTCTGAATACAGCTGGTGCAAATCCTGACTCTTATAGGCAGCTTTGACCTCTAGTCACCCTGGCCTTAATTAGGCTCATCAGATGAACAATGGCCTAAATAGGCTCGTTAGGGAGACAGTGGTATCCTTAGCCTTGAGGTGAACCATGGCTTAAGGTGCTGAAACCTATCAGCACCTTAAAAAGGGTCGTTAATGGGTCGTTAGCTATGGCCTTGGTGGTAAAGGCTTTTTGATTTGTCTCGGTAGTGTGGA
This sequence comes from Phrynocephalus versicolor, assembly GCA_023846285.1. NCBI lineage: Eukaryota > Metazoa > Chordata > Lepidosauria > Squamata > Agamidae > Phrynocephalus > Phrynocephalus versicolor. The sequence continues at coordinate 43,562,040 of JAHTLZ010000379.1, forward strand.
AAGCACAGCTTGATAAGTAGCAGATAAACTATGCCGGAGGCCACCACCTCTGTTGAGGGAGGGATTTTCAATGCTCACATGAATGGCCTCCCTTACTCCTCTCTCAAACCACCTCTCTTCTTTGTCTAGTATGTGTACATCCTCATCTTTGAAAGAGTGCCCTTTCTCCTTCAAATGGAGGTGTACTGCTGATTCTGGTCCTGAGCTGTTACCCCTCCTATGTTGGGCCATCCTTCTGTTTAATGGCTGTTTGGTTTCCCCAATGTAGAGGTCTGAACACTCCTCACTGCATTGGACCGCATATACTATATTGCTCCTTTTATGGTTGGGTACCGGATCCTTTGGGTGGACAAGTCTCTGCCTTAGTGTGTTTGTGGGTTTGAAATAAACAGGGATGTGGTGTTTGCCAAAAATCCTTTTAAGCTTCTCTGACACTCCAGCCATGTAAGGAATGACCAGGTTCTTCCGCTGGGTCTGGGTCTCAGACTGATCCCTTGTTCTTCTGGGATGGCCCACTGCTTTGTTGAAGGCCCACTTTGGATATCCACAGGCCTTAAGTGCTGTCTTCAGGTGCCTGTCTTCCTTCTTCTTGGCTTCTGTGGAGGTGGGGATGCTCTCTGCTCTGTGGCTTAGGGTCCTGATGACTCCTAGTTTGTGATGTAATGGATGGTGGGAGTCGAACAGTAAGTATTGATCTGTGTGGGTGGGTTTCCTGTAAACTTCTACTTCCAGGCCACAGTCAGGTCTGATGATGACTGCACAATCCAGGAAAGCCAGCCTGTTGTTCTGTACAATTTCTCTTAATTCATTGTAAAGATGGCCATGAACCACTGAACCGGTGGTGTGTGCCAGTTCATACAGCATCGGAACAGGCATTTGGAACTTCCCAGCCCTGCCTCCTCTGGTGGGTACCTACTAAGAGGCAGCATCCGGTGGAAGTGGGGGCAGGGAAGCCGGGGCACTGCCTCGGATTGGGTGCCCATTGGAGGAGGTGGAACTTTGAACACCTGTTCACCTGAAGGATGAACTGGCACAAACCACCAAATGGTGGTTCATGCGCAACTTTAATTCACGGGGTATTCATGCACATCTTCAATTCACTTATTCAAGAGTCAGTGTTAGCACACACTTTAATGTAGATTAACTCTTTTTGTTGTTGTTAAAGGCTCAACATTTTTTAAAAATTAGAACAATCACATTACTTTTCATTTCAGTGAGTATTTGGTGTGAGGTTTTTTTTGCTGTTTTTTGTCTTGTCTTGTTTTTGCTATGTATTATATATAAAATAATACCCACAAAGCCATCGAAACTTACAAGAGAACATTAGAAGTGGTAAAACTACTCCTGAAATATTTCACTTACCTTCAAAGTCCAGTTAGGGTCCCTATAAGTTGGTTACCACTTGAAGGCATATAACAGTTGCTAAAATATTGCAAAGTCCTAAATTTAACAGTATGTTACGTACTAATTTTGAAAAAGCAATGCAGCTCAATGATCATAGTATTTCAAATAACAATTTCCAAGCATAAATTAAATAAATGACAGCTATATATCAACTATTGGTTATCATCCTGTACTGCATTTACATATTTGGAATTCTAATTGAAGGATCTGCCCTTTTGCTCTGATGAGGTGTTGGTCACGTATCTGATCACGCGTAATTGGTACCTCCTCAGGTTCCTGTGACTGGCTATGCAATTGAAGCTCTGCATGGCCATCAAAATCTAATGTCGTCATATTTCATGCAGTTAGAAAAACTGGCAACTCAGAATAGTCAGTTTCACCACCAAATTCACATGGAGATTTTTATTAACATTTTCATAGAGAGCGAGAGAGAGCAAGTGAGATAATGAGAACCTGTCTAAGTTCTACTTTTGGCCAAGCTTTCCAGACAAGCCATATGTTCTTTTCAAAATGGACTTTATAGACATGTGAAATATTTTTTATTTGGTTTGTTTTATATCTTCCCATTTCTAAAAGTAAAACAAAAATGAATTAATAAAATTAACTGGAAGTTATAAAGTTTGGTTTTCAAAGCTAGGATTTGAAAGCTCTGCTTTTCTGGGAGGAAGTTCAAAATAATTCAATTGGGCTTACATCAGAGTAGGCAATATTGAACTGTGGTACGGTTTGATTGCACAGTCTATGCCAGGCATGTCCAAAGATAGGCCCAGGGGCCAAATGTGGCCCGTTTTCAAATTTTGAGTGGCCCACAGTCTCTTCTCCCCACCAGCTCAGCCTGTCATGCATCCCCACCAGCTGGCCCCTCTCCATACTGAATGGAGACGTCAGCTTGCAGATTTATGGTTTACCTGCCCTCCGTGCTTCCATCTATCCCCCCCAGCCACCACCTGCCCAGCTGACCCACACCCAGCTTCATTGCTGCAGCATCCTCCCCACTTCCTTGCACGTCCTAGAGGCTTGTCCAAAGTCTGGCCCAGGAACCAAATGCAGCTGCCCCCACACATTTTCACCTCACCTATTCTGGCCCTTCTTGCAAAAAGTTTGGACACTCCTGGTCTATGCTATCTGGACAAACAACCTGCAGCCTTACCAGACTCTGAGCCGGTCATTATTTGTATGGTCTCAGCACCAGAAGAAAAACACCCTTACCTGTTGCCTTTTCAGGATTATTACACATGAAACATGGCCAGGCTCCTGCTTCCTCATTGTAACCAAATAAATCAAAGAACCTCACTTCTTCCAGATGTATCTGTACACGATCCAAGTCCTGGGCGTGGAACGAACAAAGGAAGAAAAAAGTACAACAAAAAGCACATCTTATGGCAATATGGCATAGATTGCTTGCAAAGTTCAAGTAATAGAGCTAAGCACTTTCTACTGAGGGGATCTCAATGTTAACATTTATAAGCAGTTGACTCAAGCAATGAATAGTAGTTCTTCGGTGTGCAGCTTTGAAAATACTCTCACTGCTGAGAGGAGAAATGTTACCTTCCCCAACCAACTACAATACCCAGAATCTCACAGCCAGCTTAGACATGGTGAAAAAAGTCCTAGATGGCACAGCTAGTACTTAGGTACATGGATTCTAATCATAACTGCAAGCCATCAAGTCAACTCCCATGGTAGCCCTTTTCAGGGTCTTCTAGGTACAGAGTACTCACAAGTGGTTTCCCACTCCCTTTTGCTGGAGGCACCCTGTGGTTGTGCAGCTGGCCCAAGGCTCCACAGGCTGGGTCTTCTAGTGGGAGGCACGGAGGGGGCAGGAACTCCCAATCTTTGACTTCACAGGCAAGGACCTAACTCACACGGCATTGGTTCTGGACCATAGCAAATCTTGAACCAATACCTTAAGGCAAGGGGTTCAGCCTGTGTGCCTGCCAATATCAACTGCAGGAAAGCCAGCCACAATTGTGAACGAACGTTCTTCATACCAAGAGGCCACAACAGAAGCAAGCTCAGACACTGACTTCCTGAAGCCAAGCTGTGCTAAACCCGTTTTAGTTGTTAAGTATGCAACCGCTATGGGCAGTAGGGAAACAAAGCTGAGCTTGTCATTATAGTGAAACCAGGAGACCAAATGCCTTTCCCCGTCACCTCCAAAAGGCAAGTGGCTTTCTTTTGATCTCAAAAAGAATTCTCAAATTCATGAGAACGATTTTTGGGAAATAACACAAGAGTACAAATTGTGCAAAACAATTGTTGTGGTTCTAATATGATATTAGACTGCACCAACAGAAATAAACCCCGAGGTTCTGCTCCTCAGGGGGTGGGGGGAACGGGTACAGTGGCTCTCTTCCCAGTCTGGATGGGATTGCCCTCCAGCTGGCAGATAAATTGAGAAGTCTGGGCGTCATCTTGAATCTGGCACTGTCCCTGGAATCCAGCTGTCTCCAAGGCGGCTGTCTATCAACTTAGGCTTATTGCCCAGATTTGCCTGTATCTTGACAGGGACTCTCTAAGGACAGTAGTGAAAGTGCTGGTCATTTCAAGGATAGATTATTGTAACACTCTTTACATGGGTCTTCCCTTGACCTTTGTTCAGCAATTGCACTGGGTGCAGAATGCAGCGGCCAGAAATTGTGGTTGGTTTGGGCAGATTTGACCACATCGCCCCTATTCTAGCTCGCCTGCATTGGATACCTCCTGCCTCCTAAATAAGTTTCTAGGTACTGGTTTAGACTTACAGAACCCTCCATGGGCTGGGACCAGAGTATCGCCCAAAGGACAGCTTTGGCCCAGCCCACCAGAGCATGGCAGACCCTCTTGCTTCAGGTCGCCACCCCCCTGGAGGCCCGTAAGGCTTCGGCCTGGAGCTGGGTCTTCTCGGTGGGCGGCCCAACTCTATGGCACCATCTTCCTAGCAAGATAAGGACTGCAGAGCCCCTCACGGTTTTCAAGAAACAACTGAAATCCTGGTCATTTAAAGCCACTTTCAGCGATCACTGTGGTTGTTTGTTAGTTAGTTTATTTGCTGGCTAACTCCTTTGTCTGCTGCCATCTTGCATTTGCTGGTTCATCTGCTTTTTAAAATTGCTTTTATCTGTTACTTTTCAGTATATTCTATTGCCTATTTATTTTTCTATGTTGTTCCCAGAGTTCCCATGGGAAAGTTGGGTGGTTTATAAATGCAAATGATAGATAGATAGATAGATAGATAGATAGATAGATAGATAGATAGAT